>CM061277.1:24717500-25342500 GCA_030848825.1 Tadarida brasiliensis | reverse complement strand
GCAGGGGGTGGAGTAGATGGCTGAGGGGGAGGAGCCTGCCAGGCCACCTGGGC
This sequence comes from Tadarida brasiliensis, assembly GCA_030848825.1. Taxonomy (NCBI): domain Eukaryota; kingdom Metazoa; phylum Chordata; class Mammalia; order Chiroptera; family Molossidae; genus Tadarida; species Tadarida brasiliensis. The sequence goes on along the minus strand of CM061277.1, from coordinate 25,342,447 downwards.
ATCTGAAGAACAGGTGGGGGATGGTGCAGCCCTTTGCAAAGGGGCCTGAACCAGACTGAAGGCTTTGACATTCTGAAGAGATCCAGAATGATGGGGTTTTCTTCCAAACAAATCCCAGCCGGTGGGGACTGCTGGGCGTTGCCCTCTGGGGATCACAGAGGTCGGCTGCTCCGGCTTACTCTGGGATCTGCAGGAAGGGGAGATGAGCCATGTTCCTGCTGCTCTGTGACTCCCTCAGCCCCATTCTACCTCTATTCTGATTTCTGGTTTCTTTTAAGCAGCCCTTTAACACAGATGCATCCGCCTGAGAATCCCCCGAGGATTCCTCGCTCCTGGGAAGTGAGGGGAGAAAGGTGCTAGGGTTTCATCACCTCCACCCCCACAGCAGAACAAAGCCTGATCAAGTTCCTGAAACACTCAGCCCTCCTGCCTCTTGGCCAAAGGCTTCCTGGCGCTGAGGGCTCAGCCCACTTGGAAAGCCAGCTGAGTGTGGGCCCCCCACATCTGCCTTACCCAGCTCCAAGCCATTTGCATCCTAAGCTCAAAAAGTCACCTGAGTGCCTCCCAGTGGCTTTTCCCCCCTTGGCTGAGAGCTACTCATAGAAATGCAAATCTGGTTTAATTAAGGTGGCTAATAAACAGCAATTATGTTTGCAGCAATTTTTGTTTTGTTCCCAGTGTAATGTTACCTGTCCTCAGATCCCTTTCTCTGCCTCCTGAGCCCTGGGCTTTACCCCAAGCATTGGGAAGGGGGCACAGGGGCCTCCACCCCGTACCCCTGCTTCAACTGCCCGCCAGCCAGGAAGTTGGCTGCACAAAGGCCTGGGCTAGCTGCTCCTCCATTCCCCTCCCACTGGTGGGCACCAGGCAGGAAAGGCTTGGGGGTGGATAACAGGCAGACTGGACACAGACTAGACCGGGAGCACTGCTGGGCGAGGCTGTCTGAGGCAGTCATTGAGACAGGCACTCCAGGACCGCGGCATGTCACACACACACAGGCACACACATGCACTCACGAATGCACACACGCACACGCGCGGACTGGATGAGATGTTGGAGCCGTGGTCTCACCTGAGCCACCTGAGATCTCCTGAGATACGTGTGAGATGAAGGCTGTGAACCTGCCCAGCGCATTGCCCCTGTGCTGTGTGACTCTCCCACACCATTTCAAAACTTCCCTGGATGCTCAGCCCTGCCCAGGACACCCGGTTTGTTAGGCAAGGGCGCCCTCTACTGGAGATCTGAGGAAATGGCTTGAAATGGAACCGCTGGCAGGAAGGAGGTGCCCCGCCTAGCACTGCCCTACCCCTTCCTCCTGACAGCTCCCCCACCCCCTTCGTGGGCTGACCACCTCCTTCATAAAGCGTTCCCTGTCGGCCAGGTAGAACTCTTCTCTCTCCTCTAGTCGGTTAGCACTTCACCTGTACGTTCCTGGGGTCCCAGCGCTCACTGCCTTTTCTCACGGTTACTTATGTCGTGGGGAAAGGGAGCCGATCCCTCTTCCACCCCCTGGTTCTTTTGGCTGGCTGAGTAATCACATCGATCTGTGACAGATTAACGAGAGAAAACAACCCGATTGAATTACATACGTACATATGGGAACCCCACATACACGAGAGAGGCACAGAAAGTTAAAGTGAGGTGTGCGTGGCGTCTGAGCTAAGGATGGGTAAGGCACCGTGGGGCCGCAGAGGGGAGGTCAGTGCAGGACGATAGGAAAAGCAGATGTTCAGCAATTGGCAGTTTGCCTGCTATATAGACCTCCGACGATGTCTCCTTCTGGGGAAGGCCCCGAATTTAAATTCTTATTGGAAGTTAAGGGGCGATGGAGGTTTATCTTGAGCCCACGGGGTCTCTATTGCCTTTAGCTGGACGTAATCCACACAGCATAAAAGCACAGGTTGGGGTGACTCGTTCCGAACCTCTACAATGCCTTCTGGGCATTCTGACTTGGAAGCATCCACTCATGACCCCTGAGGGGTTTGTGATGGATGCGTTGCCCAGATGTCTGCTGCAGGACTGGAATGATGAACAAACTTCCCAACCCACCCACGAGCGGCCCAGCCAGGGACCTGCCCTTCCCGGATCTTTGATGTGATGCCGTTTCCCCCGCAGGGCCCCCCATCATCTCCAGCACCCAGACCCAGCACGCCCTCCATGGGGAGAAGGGCCAGATCAAGTGTTTCATCCGGAGCACGCCGCCGCCGGACCGCATAGTGAGTGCTCTGGGAGCTGGTGGGGTCCTCGCTGACAGCCGCGTGCCCACCGGGCAGCCAGTGCCCACCCTGCTTCCCCTCCTCAGCGGGCAAATCACAGTCGTCTCTCGTTTATCGTGGTTAATCCGATCCAGACTCCAGCGGTTGCACCCGGCGTTGAAGGATTCCTGGGGTGCTCGAATACATAGGCCTACAGTCCATACGTACAGTAATTTTAATTATAATTGTAATACAGGGGTGTATAATTGACTCAGACAACCGAGCGCGCGTTGTATCATTTTCACTGTCTGGGTCAGCTTTTTAATGAATATATTTGAAAAAAACCGCGATAGAGTGAAGCCGCGAAAGTCGAAGCGCGAAGTGGCGAGGGACGACTGTACCCCCACTTGCTCTCTTGGGAGGGCATCATGAAGATAAAAATCACAGGCGGTCCCCTTTTTCAGAGCAGGCTGTCGCCAGGGTCTGTCTGCCAGTGAGCCGGGAGGGTTGATTCTGGCATTGCTGGTTCTGACCGAATTCTGCATCCTGGGAGCAGAGGAGCAAGTGAAGGGAGCAGAAGGAAAAGAAAGATACACAATCTCTTCACTTCCCTGGGTTCAGGTTCTTGGCAGAATCCTACGCAGGGTGCAGTTTATGGAGGGCAAACCCCTTTCTGCACCTCCAGAGTCCCCCTCTCGGCCTCCGCCCACGAGAAGTGCTGCCCCCATTCTCCCTCCTTCCCAGAACCCCCTCTCCGTGCCACAGCTCAGGCAGCCTGAGAGCCACGCCGAGCCCCCAGGGCACTTGCTCTGTGCAAGGGAGCCTTCCCCGCAGCCCACCTGAAAGTGGTGGAGCCGAGGCACAAATGCCAAGCAAGGTGAACAGCCGGCAGCACTGGGGGAGGTGGGCAGATATCATCAGCAGGAAGCCCCAAGGCCCTGGGCCAGCTCCGAGGGGCAGTTCACCTCGTGATCCAGGAGCCCTAGGGAGGGCATGGGGGCGTGTGTCCAGGGCGGGGGCGCGTGTCCAGGGCGGGGACGCTGAGCCATTACTAGAGCAGTATTGCTGTCACACACTTTCTCCTGCACTCAGTTCATTCACTGTCTGAAAGACTCTAAAAATGGCAAGAAGTCACACATAGAACTAATACCTAGGCCGCCCCGTTCCCATCACTCTTTATTTTTTTTAATTATAAATGCAACACATGCCCATCGTAGAAGGTCCCGCTCACTCTCGAGCATAGTCGCAGTCTTCCTCCCGGTTGATTTTGGCCCCCAGGGATACGTGGCGTTGTCTGGAGAGTGTCGGGGTGTCACAGCTGGAGGGGTGCTCCAGCTCTGTGGTATAGAGGCCAGGACGCTGCGGCACAGCCCGCACGCCCAGGGCAGCGCCAGCCTGGACTGTCCCTGGTGCTGAGCCTGAGCAGCGCTCCGGTCCCGGGGCCCGCCGGGCACTCTCCCACCTGCGTGACATTCTCACACACCCCGGCCAAACAGGTGTGCCGTGAAACAGTGGGGGAAGTCCACCATCACCCTTAGAAACCAGGAGAGATTAAAATATCACAAACACAACTCTCGGAGCGTACTTTTGTACAGACCAGACCTAAAAGTAACAAAACTAAACTCAGCCTCTCTGGGGCCGGGGCTCAGGGGTGCTCCCATGGGTGCCGCCAGCCTCCTGCTTGCCTGGTGGAAAGTGTCCCAGTGCAGAAGCACACGAGGACCCTTCTGGGAGGACACGCCCTCCGAGGCAGCCTAACCTCTGTGTGCGTGTACATGTGTGTGTACATGTGCGTGCACGGGGTGGCACTGTGTGGGGTGAGGTGCTATGTGGGTGTTGTCACGTGTGTGGGGGTGTGCCTGTGTTCATGATGTGTTGGAATGTGTGTACGTGTGTGAATGTGCGTGCACACGTGTTTGTGGGGTGAGGTGTGCTGGGATGTGCGGGGACCTGTGTGGTGACAGTGGGCTTGCATGTGAGCCCGGCGGTGTCCGCCCTGCAGCGCGAGGCGGCAGCACGGTGGGGCCGTGTGGGTGGCCGAGGTGAGGTCTCCTCCTAACTCTGGCACCCCGGGCAGGCCTGGTCATGGAAGGAGAACGTGCTGGAGTCGGGGACCTCGGGGCGCTACACGGTGGAGACGGTCAGCACGGAGGAGGGTGTCATCTCCACCCTGACCATCAGCAACATCGTGCGGGCCGACTTCCAGACCATCTACAACTGCACCGCCTGGAACAGCTTCGGCTCCGACACGGAGATCATCCGGCTCAAGGAGCAAGGTGGGGGCCCGGGGCGCTGGGACCAGCAGGCCCTCCCGCCTAGGGCAGGGCCTGGGCAAGGTCTTCAGTGTCCTGAGGGGAGAGAATGCCGAGTGAAGGCTACGGTGGGCTGGGGCCTGAGCACAGGTCAGTGTCCCGGCTTCCCGGCCACGCAGCCTCGGGCAGGTCGGAGGACGGGCCGGGGCGCTAGCCCGCACCAGGAAGCCAGGGGGTTAGAAAGCTGCTCAGGGAGCTGGCTCTTCAAGGTGCTGCTTCGGGAAAAGGTGACCACAAGAGCGAGCCAAGTTCATTGCCATGATGAGCTGCCAACACCCTCTCAAGGCCTTGGCTTGCCTGCACGCAGCATTGCCCTGGTGGGCACTGGTCTGATGCCAAAGAGCTCAGGGGTGTGCGATCCACTGAGGGGCAGCCCGGGACCCTGGGAGAGACACAGATACCCCCGGACGGGCGTGTTGGGGGACCTGGCCTAGCCAGTTGACACGACAAGCCAGCCAGTCCCGACACCCAGAAGGCCCCCAAGGCCCCAGGCCGAGCTGAAGGGAAGCAGCGAGCTGCCCAACCACTCGGAGGAGGCAAGGGGAAGGCTCACCCCTGACCCCGGGTGCAGGCTGCCCGGCTCCTGGTCATGAGCTCGTCTCTGCTCACAGGTCTGACACAGACCAGAGGGTGCACGGAGTGGGGTTCAGAGGACCTCGGGACACCAGCCGCACACTGGGGCCCGGGAGGGTCTGCAGACCTTGCCCCTTCCCGGGGTTGTCCAGGGCTAACCCCTCCAAGATGAAGGCCACCCCCAGGCTGTCAGGCCCAGCAAAGGCTCTGAGCCAAGCAGGTGGTCCCCGCTGGGCCCTCGGGCCTCGAGGACTCTGGATCACAGGGTCTCCCAACACCTCTTCCTTAGTAGGTGCTGCTTCGCATAATGCTTTGCATACAATTTGCATAATACCATCCACACATCATCCCAAGGCCAGCTGCTTACCCTCCATGCCTTCCCCTTGGTGCCCTCACCCCCCATGCTCTCCTCTGAGTTCTCACCCCACCTCCCAGAGCCACCCTCCCCAGCCTTGACTTCTCTCTCTGGTCCCTTCCCCTGGAGTCTCTAAATCTCTCCGAGTTCAGTTGGGATAGCCTGGGTCTATTGGGCAGCCCCAAAGATGTGATTGAGGAGGGAGCCCCTCACCCAAACCCCTCCAGGTGGCAGTGCCCCCAGCCCCGCCCCACCCCGGCCAGCCAGGCCCTGGCTGTGGACGCTTGCTTTATTCCCAAACAGGTTCGGAAATGAAGTCGGGAGCCGGGCTGGAAGCAGGTACGGAAGGAGACAAGAGAACTCCCTGGGCTGGGGGGAAGGGACCTCAGGGCTAGTAGGGGAGGGGACTCCAAAGGGGGTAGGGAGGCCTGTGCAGGCCGCTAACTTCTCTGCCCTCCCCCACCTCGAGGGTTCAGCACAGTCAGAGCAGCAGGGAGAGGGGTTCCCAGCCAGCGTGGGTCGAGGAACCCCGGAGACCTGTCTCCTACCTCAACTGCCACGGGAGCCTACAGGCTCCTTGCAGCCAGGGACCAGGCGCTGTTCCTCCTGCTCTGTCCCTCTCATCCCTTCCCTTCCACAGCCGGGCTCCTCCCCACTGGGGGCAGCTCCCTCAGCCTGTTCTCCCTCTATTTCCTGCTCTTCCTGACTCTTCCAGCTTCTCAACATCATCACCAGCTTGGCATTGGCTCCCAGGGGCCAGGGCCTCCAGCCCTGCCGTGGCCTGCACAATCCATGCTAATCCATGCTTTCTCAGGGCTGCCTCCTCCCCTCTGCTGCAGCTCCCCAGGGCACTGCCACCCCCACCCAGCTGAGAGGTCATCAGGACACCTGGGTTGAGCTGCTCTTTGGGCCTCACAGGAGACAGCTGCCCCACCCTCCAAGCAGAAACCCAGACGAGAATCAGGGCAAACCCGAGTGCACAGGGCTGGCTGAGGACAGCCGCACACGTGGGGTCCTCTGCCCTCGCCCTCCCGCCACGCTGGCCCGCAGGGAGCTGGCGCTCTGTGCCTCTGCAAGCTCCAGGGCCCAAGCAGGCTCGAGGAAACAGCGATCAGCCTCCTGCTGTCTCCCCAGGGCCCTCAGAGCCCGCTGGTGCTGGCCGGGTGTCTCCGGCCTGTTTCCATTTCCCATGTGTGTTCACCCTCACCCAGAGGTCCCTGACCCCTTCTTGCCCAGTCCCCCTCCTTGGATGAGAGGAGGCTGAACCCGAGGGCAGCTCTTCCCTCCAGTCCCTCTCTCTCCAGGGGACAGCTGAGGGGTGCTCTGTCCAGAAAAGGACAGCCAGCACAAGGGACATAGAGACCTCAGGAAGCCGGACAAGGAGGAGATGCACACAGGCAGGCCACAGAGGACTGCCACCCCAGGGGTCCCCTGGCCCCCATCAGACCCTCTCCTGCCCCCGCCCACCTGCTCCAGATAAGAGGGTGCCTCCCAGCTGCTAACAACGTAAGGACAGGTGAAGTCACAGGATGCCAGGGGCAGAGTACCGCTCCCCTGGTTCTCTAGTTTTACAGGTGAGACCCTGAGTGAGGCCCAGAGAGGGTGAGGAACCTTCTATGGTCATCCTTGGGCTCTGGGCTCAGCTGAGACAAGACCAAGTTATCCCAAGGAAACCTACTAGGAATCCGGCAAGAAACAAAATCAATCCAAAATTAATATCATTGAAAAGCATGGAGCCAATGAGCTTCCAAAGCAGTTTCCCCTTCCTGATGGAACGGCGACTGGAGACAGAACGCTCTATTTGTCACTGAAGTCAGGTCCCTTCTCTCCTGCCTATTGCGATCAATCCAAGCACCTCCATGTTCAGTCCCTGAATGTCTGCAGCACCCACCAGGTCCTCCCACCTCCGCCCACCATTCCAGCGGGGTCTCGGCCACCAGTAGGCAGCTGGTGTGCAAGCCCCGGGCTGGAAGGAGTGCCCCAGCACAACCACCGGCACTGCCAGCCAGCGAGCACCTCCTCCTTCGGGGGGCGGGGAGGACCGACCACCTCCTCCCAGCAGCATCTCCGAGGTCCAGGGCCTCTTTGAAGAGAACAGCAACGAGACGCTAACCCACAGCTCAAGACAAATACCTGGATGTCCCGCAGTCATCCACATAGAGTAACCTGGGGCGGGCGGGAGGGAGGGAGCCCCAACTCCGTGAGGAAATGTCCTCCCTTTAGGTTTAGGCCTGCTACAGCCATCCCCAGATGGAAACAGGAACAGAGGCTGAGAAGGGCTGGGGGCCAGGCTGTTCCGAGGCCTTCACCTGCACTCACTCACAGCCCTGGGGGGGCACTGTCATCCCATTGGACAGATAAGAGAGGTCAAATAAGTCGCTCAGGAGTGATGGGGTCTGGGCTGTACAGAGCATGGGAGATTTGGAGGCTGCTGGGTGTACAGTGGACGGAGCGGGGCAGGATCGGAGTGGGGGTTGGGAGGAGGGGTAAGAGGAAACCTAGATTTGCCCTGGCTCTGCTGAAGCTGTGTGTCCTTGACCAAGTCACCTGACTTCTCTGGACTCAGTGTTTCCATCTATAAACGAGAGGCATGGACTCCGTGGGCCCTAAGGTCTCTGTGCCCTGCATTCTCTAGTTCTATTTAGGGCACCAAATCATGAGCTCAGGCCCCACATGCAGCCACAGAAAGGCCAGGGCTTTCTGGAAGAGCACCTCCCACCCCACCCAACACCACCCTCCCCATCCCCATCCCTGCTGGGCTGGGCAGGCACAGACCACAGAAACTCCGTGGGGAGCGAGGCTGTGCCTGGCTGCAGTCTGGGCCCCTGGAGAAAGGCTGCCAGGATACCCAGAGGATGGCCTAGGAGAGGAAGCAGCAGGACGGGGGTGGGGGGGCAAGGAAAAGGGGCATTTCTCCTTAAAGAGGAAGGAGCTGTGATCCTGCTCCCTGGCCCCTAAGACTCGGGTCTCTGCCACCAAGAATTCTGTGCCCAGCGGGCCCCAAGGGGGTGCTGCTTCACACCTTAGAACTCACAAAACTGGCTGGCCTTGTCCAGCCTCTCCCACCCACCCCTGGGAAGGGACGAAGAGGAAAACAGAAATTGAACGGACAAGGACCGTGACTGCAGTCATTTCTCAAAGAAAAGCCAGGACTTACAGCTCTTTGGCCGCTACATCCTAGACTGTTCCTGGCTTGATACCCGAGAGAGCTAAATTGCGCCCAGTCTGGCCTCTCATCTCTCATGTCCCTCCCCAGCCCTCCCCTCCGTGTCTGCTGGCCTCCCTCTCCCACCACCTCTGCTCCCGTCTCCCTCCCGCCCACCCCCACCCCATGTCCCACCTGAGCTGACTCTGTTGGACTCTGCTGTAGCTGGCCCAGCACCCCCCGGGCACTTCCAGGAAGGGCCCACGTGCAGGGCTCTGGCCCCGGCTTGGCAGAGGCTGACCCGGGGGAACTGGGTAGGGCCCTGGGGGCGAGGGGGCTGCTGGGTCCCCGTCAGCTGTGCCCGCTTCTCTCCCACAGAGTCTGTGCCGATGGCCGTCATCATCGGGGTGGCCGTAGGAGCTGGTGTGGCCTTCCTCGTCCTCATGGCAACCATCGTGGCCTTCTGCTGTGCCCGCTCCCAGAGAAGTACGGGAGGGAGAGCGGGGTCTCAGGGAGGGGGACAGAGCAAAAGGCCAGGCTTAGACTGCCCCGGAGAGCAAGTCAGCAGGAGTGCAGGTGCCGTGAGCTCGGCCGGGTGGGGCGTGTGCACCTCCGTACGTGCAGGGCTTGGCGTCTGGCACATAGTGGGCACTCAGCGGAGAGTGAACTGGACTGAACTAAACTTCACCCTCAGGGCACTTTGGATGAACACATGTAGCTGGATAGAACACTGTAGAAATCTCGCCCTCCGAGACCAGCAAGTCCAACCAGAAAAGCTGGTCACCCACACACAAAAAGCAAAAATAACTCAAGGAATTGCTTTGTGCAGCCTTTTAAAGGTCTTTAGTCATCAGCAACAACATCTTGGTGTTTGTATGCCCTTGAAGATAGTGTGCCTCTTGAGCCCCCACCCCCCAGGCACAGCGCAGCCGCGACGTGTGGTGCTCGCGGGCGGACACGTAAAACGGGTTGGCAGCGCAGAGGTGCCCACAGCGGAGGCACAGTCCTCCCGTCCCACTTGCCCACACGTGAGCTTGGGCGGGCCACAACTCTTCCTGGCCTCGGTTTCCCCGTGTGTGATAGTCAGGCGTGGGATGGCTGACCTCTGTGACCCCACGCGGCTCTAACACTGTGCGCTGTGAGCACAAGGCACAGGTGGATGACCAGTAAGCCTGCTCCCTCCGCCCTGGGGCGGCCCTCACCGTGGAAGAAAGCTGGGTGCTCCCCTTAGGTCTCCTCCACTCCAAGCTAAGTGGCCTCGACACCCCCAGTGGTGTGGTCTTGAGACCTCCCTCACCACCCTCTCAGCGGAAACGATGGGGAGCAGATTTTAGGCAGAATTTTCCAACAACTCGCCGACTGTGAATTGGCTGCTTCCCCTAGAAGTCACCGTCCCCAGAGCATTGACACAGGGGCTGGACCTCGCGTGCCGGGCCCTGCCTTGGGCGGGAGGCTGGCCGGGAAGGGACTCTCTATCAGACAGGTTTGCGCTTCTGTGACGGGGAGCTCAGAGCCTGAGGCACTAGGTCAGAGACTTCTAGGCGGAGGTGGGGATGCGGTAGCGTGAGAGGGCCTCGCTCCGTAAGGTGGACGAAGGATGGGGACCACCTCTCACGCACGGGGATCGCAGTGAGGGCAGACGCACATGCAGAGCCCTGAGGTCCCACAGCCCTGCGCACATCCAGACGGACATCCTGCTGGCAGGAGGGATGTGGGAAGCCGCTGAGTTCAGGGGCTGGAGGGTGCACTCTGGGGGCGACGGGGATGGGGGGCTTGACCTCTCAGGCCCTAATGCCTGAGGATGCAGACTGAGTCTGTCATCTCCACATTCTTTATTTTGTGTCCAGATCTCAAAGGTGTTGTGTCAGCCAAGAACGATATCCGAGTGGAGATCGTCCACAAGGAGCCCGCCTCTGGCCGGGAGGCCGAGGAACACCCCACCATCAAGCAGCTGATGGTGAGAATGCTGTCTTACCCCACCCCACCCCAACCTCTGTGCCCTGAAGCCCCAGATGCTCCCAGGAAGCAGAGTGTCAGGCACGAAGGGCCCTTCCCCCTGTGCTAGGCCAGGTGCCTGCTATCAAGCCACCAAGAGTGGCCGTGTGTCTGCTCTGTGGCACTGGGTGTTCCATAGACTCCACGACGTCTAAGACGCAGTTCCAGCTTTCAAAGAACCTGGCCATTCGGAAGGGAGAGAAGACACGCATACATAGCCATAGTGTGTTGTTCTAGAACTTATAACTCCACACACCTTCACCCACAGATATTACAGATATTCAGTCTGTACCTCGTGTCCCAATATCCTCCAAAAAGTCTGCAAGAGGCATAGGTTCCTCTTCCGGAACCGACTTGCTTACTGTAAACAAATCATAACTTCTCCAGCAGCCCGAAGCCGGCTCCTCCTCCCAGCTGTGCAAACACCCCTGAACCGCTGCTAGCAAACTGTAGTAGTGCAACGCCGGAGGGGAGCACGGGGGCTGCCTTGCCTCGGTCTCCTCATCTGGGAAGCGAGATGAAAGTAGGAGTACACGGGCCGTGCAGTCGGCTCTCCAGAGATGCCAGCTGTCTGTGCAGCAATGACACGTGGGAAGCGGCTACGGGCACAGGGTAGCGTCCCTGTGGTTGTTCAGATGAACGGACACCCTCTGTGTGCTGAGCATGCTCCGTGTTTCACCGTACGGGTGTTATCTGAATTCTCAGGAATTTAGAGCTATGCCACTGCATTCATTCATCTGACGCAGACATAACACCTGTAACAGCCCTACTGTGTGCAGAGTGGGCGTTGCACTAGGCGCCTCCAGGAATTAATAAAAACATTTAAATAGGATTCCATCCCGAAAGGATGTTGATCAGTACCACAGTACCCAAGGCACTGCACCAGGTGTGCTGGGCACCCAAAGAGAAACAAGAAGTGATCCTTCTCTTGAACTCTTTGGTATCTGTGAGGGAAGAAAACTTAGGACACGAAGTCATTGCTGTGTGGCCCGGGGTCACCGCGATTCACTGTGATTTCTTCTCAATGCCTTCATTAAGCCTAGCACTGGATGCGGTCCTGCTTTGCGGGGCCCTCCCCGTGCCCCGGGGCCAAGGTTCCGTAATTACGCGTCTGCAGACCCACTGCCCTGATGAGAACAGCTGTGCCTTATCTGTGCGTGCCTGGCCCTTAGCACGGTGGATGCTCAATAAACTGAAGTGAAACAGCCAAGTGAGAGCTGTGCAGGTGGTCCCCTAGGGGAAGTGAGCTCAGCCTTCGAGACCTGCCCTTCACCCACGCACACACTCCTGACTCCTTCACCTGCCTCCTGTGGGCCAGGCAGTGGGGGCAGGGGTGAGGTGGGGCTGAGATGGCAAACTCCTTTCTAGTTGGTTTCTCCGTCTTCTCCTTGGGGGAGTGCATATTTAGCCCACCTCCCACCCACTGAGCACCCATTTTGGGGTTGCAGATGGACCGGGGGGAATTCCAACAAGACTCAGTCCTCAAGCAGCTGGAGGTCCTCAAAGAAGAGGAGAAGGAGTTTCAGAACCTGAAGGTAGGCGTGGCCTCGAGCTGCAGGGCCCTGCAGCTCAGCTGGCCAGCCCCGTGGCCAGACAGTGACAGCAAATAGAGGCCAAAGGCCAGAGGTCCCCTTGGGGACAGGTGCCTATCCTCTCCCTCAGGTGGGACCCTCACCTGCACACGCACCTGCTGTCTCAGCCACACACTCAGGAGGCAACAGGGTTAAGGTTGAGGTCCCACAGTTCTCTCCCACAGCCCTTTCACGGATACATTTAAAAACTACGTATCCGTGTTCTGGACAAAAACAAAAAACAAAAGTCTGGTTCTCAAATGACCTTGCATTGTGCTGGGTTACGTGAGCACCCCCAGGAGAGGCCCTGCTTTCCTCCCTCAGCACCCTCCCCTCCACTGCCACCTGAATACCTGACAGCCCTCTCTGCGTGGTGTCCCCACCAGGATGACCCTTCCAGACCCCTCCCTGCATCTCTCTGCTGCTGTCCCTTCCTGCTGTGTGTCCTCATCCCTTCCTGTGGAAGGCAGGACTGCTCAGCCCAGGAAGTTCAGGACAGGCTCTGCCTGCGGTGACGCTGCTCTCTTGCTTTGACCCCCACCTCAGGACCCCACCAATGGCTACTACAGTGTCAACACCTTCAAGGAGCACCACTCCACCCCCACCATCTCGCTGTCCAGCTGTCAGCCGGACCTGCGCCCGGCAGGCAAGCAGCGAGTGCCCACCGGCATGTCCTTCACCAACATCTACAGCACGCTGAGTGGCCAGGGCCGCCTCTATGACTACAGCCAGAGGTTCGTGCTGGGCATGGGCAGCTCGTCCATCGAGCTGTGCGAGCGCGAGTTCCAGAGGGGCTCCCTCAGCGACAGCAGCTCCTTCCTGGACACGCAGTGCGACAGCAGCGTCAGCAGCAGCGGCAAGCAGGACGGCTACGTGCAGTTCGACAAGGCCAGCAAGGCCTCGGCCTCCTCTTCCCACCACTCCCAGTCCTCTTCCCAGAACTCTGACCCCAGCCGACCCCTGCAGCGGCGGATGCAGACTCACGTCTGAGGATCCCCGTCCCCCGGCGCGGAGGCGGGGGACTAGGGCAGCCGCGCATCCTGGCTCTCCAGATAGCACGGGGACTTTGCAGAGGACCCCAGAACCGGCCGCCTCCAGGACAGCCCCAGCGTGCCTCTGCCACCACCCTCCTCTGAAGCCCTGATCAAGCACAAATCTGGGTCCCCAGCTGCAGTGCGCCAGGGGCGCGGGGTGGGGAAGTGTCAGAGGATGCCGCTCAGTGCCCTGGGCTCCGCGCTGGATGCTCTGGTCCCAGCCCTTTCCTGGAGGCCCCTCCCTACCTGCTCTTCCCACAGGCACTAGAGGCAGCTATAACTTTGCTTTAAAGAACCTGCCAACCACTCTCCGTCTCCCCGTGAGCTCCCCCTTGCTGCCCAGAAGCTCTCCCCTGCGCCTGTGCCCCTGTACAACCCTAGGGAGAAGAGGGGTGAAGCGCGCGTCCCACCCCCACACTGAGCTGCCCCAGAGACCCAGCGCCCTCCGCTGCTCAGAGCCCAGACCCTGCTCGGAGCCAGAAATGGCCCGGGCCACAGGACCACCTCTCACCACACTGGCTGGGAGCCCACCCCAATTCGTTTGGTGTTTTGTGTCCATACGCTTGCAGTTCTGTCCTTGGACTCATGCCTCTGACCTCCGAGGTGGGACTGGCCAGATCAGAAACTGGTGTCCTGGGTGGGGTGGGGGAGGGGGAAGTGTGAGTATTTGGGGAGCACCTCCCCACATGCCCCTGCCAGGCTGTGAGCCTCAGAGCCTCCGCCCACCCCCTCTCTGCAGCACATCAGTTAATGCAAGGAGGATGACAGCTACTCTGGTCACCAGGAGAGTGTTTCCTGGGAGATGCAGGTTTGAGGGGACTAGAGGGCAGGTCTTTAAGATGATGGGATGCGCTTTCTCAGTTGATGTGTCTCCAGGGCCCTCCATTCACACCAGGAACAGTGGCCCTGTCTTCAGTGAGACTCCACGGACAAGAGAGAAAGTATATCAATACCTTTACCCTCCTTCTCGCCGCCCGAGAATAAATGTTAGGGCTGTTACTCTGACAAGTCCGTTCTTCCCTTTTGTTCGTGCAGAGCCACAGGAAGAACCCCAGAGCTTTGGGAACGCCAGGTTCTTTGCCCTTGTTTGACTCCATTTTCCTGGGTAATGACGCCAGCGCGCCCGTTGTGGTGGCGGTGGTCCCTGCAGGCAAACTCCTCTCCTCGTGGACGAGCCCAACCCAGAGGGGCGCAAAAGCAGGGCTCACCAACCACCTGACTCACGCCATACACAGCTCAGAGGCAAGGTGGGCACTGCCTGGAGGGGCCATTCAAAGTCTCTTAGCAACACTCTGCAAGGGAAGCTCCCTTCTTTGGGGGTTCAGGGAAGGAGGCCCTCTTCAAAGAACCTATGGCACCAAACACCGTAACACCCTAAGACTCCAGTAATGTTTCAAGAGTGGGCTTGCTCGGTGGGCAGCTTGATGTAGTGATGGCAGATGGGATGGGATGGGATGGGATGGGTAGACGGGGCAAGTTAGACGCCTCGTTCAGGGAGCAGGATTCAAATGGAACTTTGGAGAATCTAAATTGTCCCCGAGGTTGGCATTCCTCAAAAGTTTTAGGCCCTTCTTCTCCAACTTCCCCCATAGTCCTTACCCATCATGGGAATCTTCACCACAAAAGTCTGTGCTTCCTTCCACACACTGATTCCTTGGATGGCCCCACCCACAGATTTATACACTGCTCTCCTTGCACCTCCATGCAGAAGGGTGTTCAGCTTCCACCTTGTTTCCTGTTGCCTCAAAACGCCCCAGTGCCCTAGACGTCTTCTTCTGCAGCCCCTGAGCCCACGGGAGTAGAAACTGATGAGAAGTATAGCTATCACCCCAGTCCCATATCTTGCTCCTAGTGCCATTCTCGCCCCACACAGATGCCAGGGAATTGGTCCCTGAGCATTCTAAGTTTATCCTGAAGAGGCTTCTTCCTTTCCATGTATGTGTTGCCTTTGCCAAAAGGGAACAAGTTTCCAAGACCATATGCAAAATGCCTTAGTGTGCTAGTATAAGAAAGAGGGTTTGTCCATTAATGTGCCCTGGTCTCCCCGCCTTGGAAGTGGGTGGGAGATCCTCCTAATCCCCTCCACAGCCTTCCTTGCCCTTTGCCCCCTGCCACACACACACATGCACAGCTTTCATAATAGAGTGAAGGCACCGGTTCTTTCCTGAAACCCAAGTTTATGACTCACAATAACCAGAAGCACGGGGAAGAAAGCTGTTCTCCTGTAGAACGGAACGAGCTCATCTCTGTCTTGAGCTTCGGGGACTCCCAGAGTAGGCTCATTGATGGGGAGCAGAGTCTTGACAGGGGCCGAGCAGTCAAGACTCAGCCATGCAGTGCACAAATACAGCAAAGACTGCTAAAGGGACAGGTCACAGGCAAGACCTTGGCGAAAGAGAGGAGCAGAAAGGGGAAAATGAGTAGCATCCGGGGCTTCTGGAATGTTGAGGCATTGGGAAGGAGCCTGGACTGAGCTGTGTGCATGTCCCGGTTGTCTCCAGCCCTACTAACTTCTCTCAGAGGAGTGAGGGTGCAAAAAAGCTGGTAAAGGGAGATGTTAACAAAACTTTAAGGCCGTGGGAAGCCCTGGATTCCCTTGTAGGTGACTTCAAATGAACTGAAATGAGTCTACATTTGTAATCTCACTAATCCTCACAATTCTACAAAGTCATACCATTTCACAGGGAAAAGAATGAGGCTTAGAGAAGCCAAAAGACTTGCCCAAGGTCACAGAACTAACAGTTGGCAAACAGGAGATGTGAGCTCACATAATTTCCTCTGTAAAACGTTTCCACCCTATAGTCCCAACGCAAGGCCACTTCCATCCCAAAATGTGGTGAAAAGAGCCCACGGTGAAGTCCATCTGTAGCACCCACTCTGGGGCAGGCTGAGCAGGGACAGGCCGCAGCTCCATTAGGAAGGCGGGACCGGCGTCCTCCACCTCGAGTCCCTGAATGACCTGGAAAGACCACAGCTCCCCGGGAAACAAAGCTATTCTGTGTATCAAATCCCCCCTCCCCTCCCAAGGCCAGTGTCCAGTTTTCTGATAGTTTTAAAACACTGTTGGCTCCGAGTCCCTGGATGGGAGCCCAGTCTCTAATTCTCAGGCTCGCTATCAGTCTGGAAAGGCCAGAGTTGTTTCCACCACCTCTTCAACTTTCCCGGGGTAGGAAGTGCTGTCGCTGGAAGAGATAGAACACCACATCGAGTCTGTTCGTGGTGGAGCCTATGGAAACAAGTGCTACAAAGCTGTAGCCCCTGAAGCTGCCTTTGAACTTCCGGAGGGGAAAGGACTGGGGGGAAATGAAAACAAACATACTGCTGTCTTTAGGAGATTTCTCAGAACTGGAGTTGCAGTTCTGCCTTCCCGGATGGGGGGCGTACACACCGTGAATGGCGTTTGCTATTAAGGAATCAGAATGGAAATGGCAAGGGACACTCCACAAGTTCGATGAGCTCGTCCCAGGTCTTGTGTGTGGTTTATGATGGACCAGAAAAGTAAAAAAAAAAGACAGAGGCAGTCCTGCAATTAGTTTCTTCTCTAGGAAGTGTCCCTATAAGAGAAACTCTTTATTAAAGTAAAAGTATAAATATTTAAATAAAAACTATCTTAATTTGCATATAGATTTTTATTTAAAATGCCACTTGGTGTGCCTGTCTAAAGAAACATAATCATTTAGACATAAACCAATGACATCTCAACTAAATCTTGAATTTTACTTCCCCTTTTTAAAAAAGTCTTTTAGAAGCCTCTTATCCAAATTGTTTTTAGATGTGACCACATACCAGCCATTTGCAGCTCGAACATCAAAACTACCAGCAATCTTTGATGAATCAATCACTGATAAAGACCTCTCAGCCAGCTTGACCTTTACTTCCCATGCCCAGGAAGGCTCCAGTCATCTTTTCCCTGACTCCCTATGTTTCAATCTTCCTAACTAGGTCATAAGCTGGAAAAAATGAGGAAATTTCAAGCTACTCTTCTTTCTAAAAATAAGGATTTGTTTTCCCGGATGAATCCATTGTTGCCGTAGGAGAGGACCAGCCATTCTTTCCCTAACTGCTATTCTTTTTGGTCCTCAGTCCAGAAAGAACTGGACTGCCCCTCTAATGGCTGGTCTCTGACATACATGGAAATCTTTCATTACCACAGGCCCTGCAGTTTTACTCTTGCCCTAGCCCTCATCTTTCAAAGGTCCATTGTGAACACACACCATTCTCGTTGACTGTGGTCTACATCCCTGGGGCAGATTTCCACCTGCCACTCCCTGGGCCCAGCTCTTCTCTCTGGAACAGTTCACTGAGCCCACCCACGGCTGGATACCCTCAGCCCCTGAGCCACGTGGGCTCCTGGAGCCCACTGATCTGGGACATCAGCCATGCAAGGCATCTGTCTCCTTCCCCTGCTTCTTAACCTCATGGCCCTGGGAAATGTCTTGGAATGCCATCAGAACACTCTAAGAATGCCCCTTTACAGCTGTCTTCTTTGTGGTGAATCCAAAGTACTGGATTCAAAGACGAGGTAAGTGAAGTCTCAGGAAACAGGACTCGGGAGAACTGGGGTCTTAGTAAGTGGAGATCCAGTGACGTCTGCTTCCAGAGATGCGAGAGGAAAGTGCTGCTGGGATGAGACCTGAATACAGGGAGTCTCCCCGAAGGTCACCCCAAAGACAAGTTCAGGTGGACTAAGTTAAAGATACCATCTTTGCCTCCTTTGTAGGAAAATGGAAAGGGCCAGGGTCTTGATGCCCAAGGACTAGAAAATACATTTTCGACACTAATGAACATTGCACTTGGCAATAGGCATAGAGTGATATGGATAAGGACTCGGGGCTTCTACAGGTGAGTTTTTAGATAAGAACCCCCTTTTTGACTTTTCATTTAAAATTTCTCCAGCTTGCCTGGCCGGTGTGGCTCAGTGGACTGAGTGCGTCCCATGGACTGAGAGGTCCCGGTTTGATTCCCGGTCAGGGCACATGCCCAGGTTGTGGGCTCGATCCCCAGTAGGGGGCGCGCAGGAGGCAGCTGATGACGATTCTCTGTCACATCGATGTTTCTATCTCCCTCTCCCTTCCTCTCTCTCTAAAAAAATTTAAAAATATATTAAAGTTTCTCTAGCTCTCCTGCCATGCGGCCAACACCCATGGAACACAGAGCTGCAGACAGAGCAAGAACGGGACTGGAGAGTCTCCTTACCAGACTAATTTCCACTCTTGTGATTTTTTTTTTTTCCCTCAAGAGAGAAATACATTTTTAAGCAGGAGAAGATACTCTTTAAGTGTTAAGCTTGCTGATGTATGTAAATAGTGTTTTAGGAAGCCTCAAAATAATAGATGGTTCTGGAATAGCTTAGTTCAGTAATTCCAACTTCAATCCCCTACTGTGATTTCAACATCTGAGCCTTCTCTCATTCCCTCCACCCAACTCCACCCTCCCAGTCTTGCAAGATTCCTGAGAGGAAGCAGTGCCTCTGTTGAGGGGTGGGTATACTTTAAAACGTTAGTTTTCCCTGGGAACCTGAAATCTGTCTTCCAAAGTTCATTTTCCCCAGAAACCTTTGTCAGATCCTCTGTGCTAACCCTCATAGGCAGGACTGTGATCTCTCGAACCTGATCCCAGCTCTCGGAAATCCCCTTACATGAAGAAGTGAAACCTTCCAATACATTTCGGCTCCCCCCAAATCTGACATCTGAGACTCAGGGTTCATCTCCCCGCCTCATTTCTTGGGTGCAGGATACCCCAGACCTCCAACAAAAGAGATAAACTTGTTGAGAAAGAACTGGAAAGGAAAACAGGCTATAACTACATACACACACACACACACACACACACACACCCCTCCTTAAACTATTAAGTTGGAAGGATTTTCCTGGAACCATGTCTGGCAGAACCATGGGAATGCTCGTAACTAACAAATAGCCTTCTGCAGTGATAATTAAGGCATCAAAAAAGGTCAGAGGGTTCAGAGAGCGAACCAGCTGAGATTGTACTTCTCAGCCTTCGTTTAGGAACCCACTGTGGTATGCTGCCTGCCATCGAAGTGGATAGTGTCTCCCCAAACCCCGAAAAGCGCCTGATTTCAACATGAACATCACGTCCAGAGAACAGTTTGAACTCACTGTTCATTGCTGGATGACGCAAAGCCTGCATGTGAGTCATTTTGCTGTCTTACCCTTACTTTAATTGTGGGTGACTCGAAGACAAAGACTTTTCTGTAACTAGCCAAGCTACCCTCTGTACCTGGGCAAGTATTTGTACCTCACCTGTTTGGTTCACTTTCTGGTGTTTCCCATCATGCAAAGGCAGCTTTCCAATCTAATATTTATATCATACTTTCTAGTCTACACAATGTACCCATTAGATCCTTAAAACCTCATTGTGAGATGGGCATGCCCCATCACTGTTTCACAGCTGGAGGAGCCGAGATTTACGGGGCTGATTACATGACAGCAGGGAGTAGAACCCGCCACCAGACCCCTGCAGTACGTTGCGCGCACGCCACCTTTCCCCGCCTTGCAGACAGAACTGCTCCAAGCTCACACTTTTCCTAGGCTCGTCAGTCTGGCGGGCGTGTACTTGTGTCCTTAGAAAGTGTAAATAAAAACCCAAAGTGTCCAAAATGAAGGCACACCATTTGATGTTAATACAAAGTATCACTGAAATGTGTTCGTGGGCTACATCAAAGCCTAACCGAATTCCCAGCTCGGTGGCTGAGCTGGAGTCCCTTCCCTTCTCCAGGCCTCTGCGGGGGCAGGGCTTGCAGAGCGTACACTGTGCGGGGGCAGGTCTCTTCTGGTCCCCCAACCCCCCGAGGGGGAATCCACCGCAGGCCACGCTCCAGGGAGGCTCGGCCAGGCCGATCCCGGAGGCCTCGCTCAGCAGTGACCAGTCCCTGCCAAGTTCCCACCGCCTGGCGCCAGGCCGGCCCTGACCCACGCGACAGCGCATGCGCACCCTGCTGACCCTCCGCGCCGGGGGGCGGGGCCAGCTCTGCCTGTTGCTCCCTCCTGCGCCTGCGCCTGGTTAATGCAGCTCCAGGACGTGGGGGATTAAGATGGGCTTTGCTCGCAGACGGTGAGGTTGACAGGCGCGTGAGGTCATCCTGGAGTCTAGACTGCTAGAGCAGTGGTTCTGAGTGCATATTAAATTCCAGACTCCTGCGCCCCAGCGGCCTGGGTAAAACCCAAAACTCCGCATTCTTCAATCACCCCCAGATAATACTGACATAAGTGGTCCTCATTGGCTGGACCCACCCTCTTGTTGCAAGAAAGGTAGGAATTGGGAGCACAGACGTGGAGAAAAATGACCGATCCCACATAATTAAGTGGCAGAGCCTGGTGTAGAACCCAGACTGTCGACTGGCACTCAACTGCTTTCCCCTACCGCCCCCCGTTTCTTTTCCTACCCCATGTTCAGGGCCTGGTTTAATCAGTCCCAGGCAGGCTGGCAGGCAGTTCATTCACATTGTTGGACCAAATGAAGAATGAGTCCCTTTCTGAGTACACCAAAGAACCCCACCCAACTGCTCCACATCAAAGCTCCACTCTCAGCATTGACTCTTGGCCAGGGTTGCCTCAGTCTGCACCCTGGAGAAAGCTAAACCCACACCCCAAGAGAACAATGAACAGTTTGGGTGTATATATCCCATCCCCATGCACACTCTCGTCAGTGTGCAGTGAATAAGGACTGTCTGCATATGCCATCACAGGCATAACCCAACAAGAATGTAAAGTGCTCCAGTGTCTAAGTGTGTGTGTGTGTGTGTGTGCGTGCGTGTGTGTGTGTGTGTGTGTACCTGAGGAGTCTAACCCACCCATGTGTATGGGATTCTGGCTCAAGTTTAGGTGTGTTCAGTAACAGGCAGTGACCCCAATCTAGGACAGCTGGATCATATGTGCTGACAGCTACTTTCAATGGCCATGGATGGGGAAATCGATACCCCCTTGCATACCCTCATGAGAAGCTGCTGGGGAAGCATCCGGGAGAAGCAGAGCTGTGATCCCTGTCCCCATGCTCACACCCATCAGCAAGATGACCCCCCAGCCCCCTGCAAAAGCCTGTGTGGGGTGCACATGCTGGGGCCCTATTTGCTTTCAGAATCCCCCTCTCCCCTGGGGGGAGAGTGGCTAGCAAGCAATTCTGCCAGGCTCCGCAGGACCATTCTGTGGGATGAGGGTGGGTGTTCTCAAGGCCACTCTAACACTGTCAAGAAGTGTCATTTTCCTCTGATCCTCCCAAATCTCTGCCCTTTTCTATCTGTCTTGTCGCAGCCTAGCTTCAATACCTCAAGGCTGCAATGCTTTCCGAGAAAGCCAGGAACACAGCTGTGAGTCCTAGCCCCTATGGGGGAGTTCGAGCTCTCCCTCCTGGCTCCAGATGTGAAGAAACAGCTGTGGGGTGGCAGAGAGCCCAGTTGGCAGCTAAGCAGGGCCTGGGAAGATGGAGAACAAAGAGGAGAGAGACAGGCAAATGGCAGGGCTATCACAATTCTAGAGACCTGGGGGGGGGGGGAGCATTTCACCCCCTGGCCTGGCAACCGGCTAACTGGCCTTGCCAAATCCCTTAGCTGCTGCCCAAGCCCTGCCCATCTCGATCTTGGCAGCCTGAGCCCCTGGCAGGACCTTCTGTAAACTCCATTTTATGATTCCCACTTAATCTGAGAAGGAAAACTTGGCTTCCTCTATCTGACTCCACCCCTGTCCTCAAACAGACATCTCCCAGCATGAGATTTTGGAAACTAAAAGCTGGTGAGAAAGAAGAAGAAGGTAGGAGATGGTTCTTCCCCTCTCTTCCTCTGGAAAGTAAACCAGGATGCAGGATGCCAGCTGGGTATCCAGCAGACAGGGCTGCTCTGGGCACCACCTGCTTGCCTGCCATGCCAAGGTGACAATGTATGACTTGGCACCAAACACGATACTCAAAAATACATTTCCTGAATGACTGTGGCCTGCTTTGGGTCCCACTGGGTCTTTAACAAGCCTGTCCACTGCCAGGAGAGGGGCCCACTGCCACGCCCCACTGCCCATCCATGTCCTCCCCAGTCTAAAAGGACACCGGGTATCACAACTGCTTCATTTTAGGAAAATAGTTTAATTTGTCTGGTGCCTGGTTCCTAGATGAGGTTCCCTTCTCCAAGGAACACCCCCACCACTGCTCTTCCCACGCCTGCTGGGAGGACCAGCCCCTCTGGAGGACAGCCACCCACTCCAGATGACCCCCCTCCTGGGAGGCTTACTCTGGGTGTAGGCCTTAGTGGGTCCATCATTTTTGTGATTTCATAAAAAGTGGTCCGAACACTGTATATGCCCCCTGGATGCCATGGGACCAGCCCACAGCACTTTCTTCCCCTTAATTAAATAGCCCATTAAATAATCTCCCTGCGCTGACAGATAGGAGTTGTCATCACAACAAGCCTCATTCCTTCGCTGGGCTCCCACCGC
Source organism: Tadarida brasiliensis (assembly GCA_030848825.1). Lineage (NCBI taxonomy): Eukaryota > Metazoa > Chordata > Mammalia > Chiroptera > Molossidae > Tadarida > Tadarida brasiliensis. The sequence goes on along the minus strand of CM061277.1, from coordinate 25,319,827 downwards.
CCAGGGTCTCCACCCTGACCAGATCTGGCCTCCACAAGAGCAGCCGGGGACGTGGCCTCTTCTCAGACCTGGCCATTCCGGGACCCCTCCCCACACAGGCGAGGGGGAGTCCAAGCTGGTCATGCTGCCACCAGGTACCCGCACAGCCATGGCTGGGGGCTGCAGAGTGGCAGCAGAGTGGCAGACCGATGGGCACAGCTCCTGTCCAAGTCAGAAGTAAGTGAGGTTCTTGACTGCTCCGATGTCCAGCATCCGTTTGATGGCCAGGGCCTCCTGGGAGACGTTGTGGCCGGACCCCTGTGGAGACAGCCAAGGAAGCAAACTGAGGGACTGCGAGGGACATCCCTGGCCCTCCCCACAGCCCCACACCCTGAGAGCTCCTTCCCCATGCTGCCTCTCAGAAGGAAGACTATCTGTGTGGCTGAATACAGAGGACACCGGCCTGGGGACCCAGGTGCCTCGGTTCCAGTTCTGACTCGGAGTGACCTCACCGTGAGCCCCCTCTGGGCCCCTGGCACCACTCACTCACCCAGGGTCCCAGGGTGGTCTGCCCCACCCACGTGCAGGAAGGAGCCACTTACCGCCATAGACTTGAGTGTGATCTGCTCGTAGTAGTGAATGGTCTGCTTCCTGTTGTGGGCATCTGGGTAGCCAAAGCCAGCAATATGCACCACGTCACACAGGTGGAGGGCCAGGGTGATGGCCAGCAGGCCTGTGGTGGGCTTCTGAGGAACATGGGGCAGGGAAGGTATGAGAGGGAGCCCGCCCTTTTCAGCATCTTCGAGGCCAGCGCCCTGCAGCAGAACTCGGTTGCCCTGCAAGTGGCCTTCCTCGTGCTGTCCTCCATGGAAGCCACCAGCCTGGTTGGAGGCTGAGCGAGTGCATAGGGCTCGTGGAGCGGAGGGACTGAAGTTTTCATTGTGTTTCACTGAAACAGCCATATGTGGCTCGTAGCTACCATGCTGCATAGTGCAGAGGGGGAAACTGAGGCTTGCAACTGTTAAGCAACTCCCTAGGGAGTGGAAAGGTTCTACTCTGAGCCTTGGCGGACCTCACCTCTTTCAGAAGACCCTGGGGCCCCATGTTCACAGACTGTGTGCCCTTAACGAGGTGGGCTCACCCCCTCTGCAAGGCGGGGATGGCAAGACTTTCCCATCCACCTTATGGACCTCACTTTCGCCATCCCAGATTCATCCACAGAGATGGACAACCTGGTGCCCTAACTTCACAAATCTCGCCTTCCTCAGCTTCTGCCTTCCAGACCACATCAGCGGGCCAGGCCTCCTGAGGCTGAGGCTTTCCCAGCCTCTGCTTCTGAGCTCGGCTACATTTCATGTCACTTCCTGCCCGGGCCTTTCGTTTCCCCTGCTGTTTAACCACCACTGTTACCTCACCCAGTTCAGACTTTCACCAAACCACATGTCCGTCGCCTTCTGGCCAGCTCTGCCTGGACACGGGCTCCTGAAACTCCCCAAACTCCCCTCTCCCCTCCGTCTTCCCTATATGTGTTACACCTACCACCGCCCACCCAGCCGTCCAAGCTGGAAACCTAGAACTGTCACAAACCTCTCCCTGCACCTGTCGAGTAAATGTTGTAGCAGGAGAATCTGAAGACAACTCCCACTGACCCTCGCCCTTGAGTGTGTGTGGAAGCTGTGGGCGCGACGAGATACATTACACTACGTTCTATTGCTTTAGATGGGGCGGGCGACCGTCAGAGCGGTAATCCTGGCGGGCTTGGCCTAATTTCATGAGCTTGTACACCCGGGTCCAGAGCTGAGCGTGGACGAAGTCAGAGATGGGAAGCATGAGAAGGACTCATCACGCTGGGGCAGGGCTGAGATGGAGGAGACACATGGCAAGGAGCAGGGGCAGTCTCCAAGCACTGTGGGTGCTCCCCGCTCCCCAGGCTGAAAGCCAGCGAGAAAATGGGAACTCGGTCCCGCAACCACAGGGAACTGAATTCTTCCCACAAGAATGAGCTTGGAAGTGAAGCCCCCGCCCCCCGGTCTCCAGACAAGAACTCAGTCCCACGGCCGACTGGATTCCAGCCTCGTGCAGGTATTCTCTGCTTTTTGCGAGGTCGTGTCAGGCCGCTTGGCTTTTACAAAAGACCTCCACAAGTACCTGGGTTCGCTAACCAGGAGAAATCCGAAGAGGATTTTCGCTTTTATGAAAAGAGGTGAAAAGCAGTTGTTTTGCAGAGTGGCCCCGCCAGGCTCCTTCCCTGAGAACCACACCCAGCACCACGCTGCCAGAGCTTTGAACTGTGTTTGAGCTTCTGGGCTTTATCCGGTTTACTTTGTGCCTCTGTTAACAAGATGTGTCCTCAGGTATCAGAAACGCTCCTAAGGGTGTTACGCTCAGCACACAGCTGGACGTCATTAAGCCCTCAATTGTGGTGAACGAAATAAAGACCTAGATCTAGATGGTAATTGCTCAGGAAAGGTTTCATAGGAACACTCTACTTTCGGATAGCTAGTGGGGAATTTGCATACCTACCCTAAGCCACCCTGTGCTGGACATTGGACCTACGGAACTATAAGCAGATCATGGGTGTGATAAACTGAAAATCTGTTAGGCAGTGACAGAAAACTAACACAGATCAAGTCCATCCCTTCTGTTTCTCTCCCCACCACAGGGCTGGTTCTGGTCCTTCCTTTCTCTTGCCTCCTTCTCCAGTCTTCATTTCTGCCTCCTGCCCCATCAGGGGCATAAAACCCCTCCAGGCTGCCTCCACCACTCCACTCACAGTAGAACTCAGTGCCGGGGGAGTGTCTGGTATTGTCAAAAGGCACACGTTTCCCCAGTTCTCCGCCTGACGGGCCCCATGACCCCTCAGGGTCCAACTCCAGCACCACCTCCTCTGGGAAGCCCTCCAAAACAGCTCAGCAGAGGCCTGCCCCTTCTCCGAGATCCCACAGCACTTGGAACAACTCTATGCTGGGGCATTTGCTGCTCCATGCTGCTAGCTGTGTGTTTATCCTGCTAGCCCGACTGTAACTCCGGACAAGGAGCACGTCTTACTCCCCGCATGCGTACTTGGGGCCCGGCACTGAGTGATCACAAAAGCAGGGATTCAGCATATGTAGCTGAATCACAATAGATACTCAGTAAAGAATAAAATCATTTATTCAAAAGTAGGCAAATATTTATGGAGCATCTACTGTGTACCAGTCCCCGTGATGGGCCTGTTACATAATTATCTTTTCAAATCCTGCAATGGCCTTCAGAGGCCAGTACTAATTTTACCCCCACCGTACAGATGAGAAAACAGAGGCTTTGAGGGGCTGACTTGCCCAGGGCCACACAGTAAGTGGTACAGCGAGTCCCGTCTATTTCTGCTGCCCTTGCCCACACAGCCTCTCTGCGGCTCAAAAGACACGTGTGCAAGTACTCAGGAAGCTACGAGCTCACGCTCACCAGCCGAAGACCACTAAGGGCGCTGAGAGCTCACACCAAAACCATAAGTTGCAAAACTGCATCATGACTCCCCAGACTGACCGTGATATGCAAGACCAACTAACTGTAAGCTCAAGTTCTTAACTCATTCAGACCTATCTGCAAGCTCACAGATAAAGGGATCTAATCACAACTGCACAGGCCTGAATTGTTCTCCAGATAAGACTATGACTGTCCCAGCAACGCCCCAGCTTACAAGTTTTGACCAGTGCCTGCCAGAACCAGCCCCAAGCCCTGTAAATACCCTCCCGTAACTTCCACTTTGGAGATGCCCTGCGGTTCTCAAGCTTGTGCTCTCCCTGGCTGCAGCAAGCCAATAAACCTGATTACAGGTGTGCGCCTGAAGGCTGGGGGCCCCCTGCTACAACAGGTGCTGTTCAAATGGGAGCTGTGATCCTGTTATTACTCTCCCTCGCGTGGGGTCCCCTACGGCTTCCTACGTCTCTGGGACCGTCCCACCTACTTCCCACCCACGACCCCACCCCATCACCACCTGCTTCATCTTGCGTGGCTGCTGCATTGGCAGGCTCAGCAGTTTGTCAGCTGCGATCTCCATGAAGAAGGGGTTGAGAATCCGAATCTGTTTGGGGTTGACGTCCCAGATGAGGGGAGGCTGTTTCCAGAAGCCCTTTCGAACCTAGGGGGATGAGGTTGGAGGGAAGAGATGGGGGTGGGCACAGACCTGTCTGTCAAGCCCAGCCTGGTGGTCCTCAGCCCGGGGAAGGGGTCCGCATGATGGCAAAGACGACCCCCCCACCCCAGGTTGAGAGCAGAGGGAGGTGAAGGCCTGCACCAGGGACAGGAAGGGAGAGAAGAGGGGGCATTCCCAGGAGACGCCAGGTGACAGAGTGGAGGGTACGAGGTCCAACCACTCTCAGCTCGAGTCTGGGGTTGTGTAAACACTTGGAAAAAATGCCAGACTGGACAGTTCAGCATTTGACGAGATGACAAAAGGACACATGGACTTCCTGGAGACCGCCTAGGGGGACCCAGATCTCAACTGTCCTAACCTGCTTCCTGCCTGGAGATGACTCCTGACCAGCCCCTCTGCTCCCAGGTTTCTCCCTGGCAAACCTAACTTGGCAGCTTTTCTGTCCCAGGCAGCCTCGAGCTCGGGGTGCCCTTGGCTGCCGCCTGACTCCTGCAGGCACGTGGGCCCAGGCTGCCAGGCGGGCCATCAGAACCCTGCAGACTGAGTTCCCGCCCTCCCTTCACCAGCTCTAGGCCTGCAGAGCAGACATCACGGAACGGGAGGGCCTGACTCCGTGTCCCTATCCCCAGGCCTCAACCCCTCCCCTCTCCCCACTCACCCGCTTCTTGTCACTCAGGATGGTCTCGATCCAGTGGAAGTCCATGGCCTTGAAAGCCACCAGGACGAGGAGCGTGTCGGGGTTGTTCTCCACCTTGGGGTTGAAGTGGGCAGACTCCGGGTAGAAGAGGCGCATGGTGGTCTTGGAACCCACATCACCCTCGTAGCCAGCCACTGGGGCATTGTTTAATCTGGGGGGCGGGAGGAGGACGCCATCACCTAGGGCCCCCGGGCCAGGCTGCAGTCGCTCCCAAACCCAAGAGGGCAGAGAGTCATACAGACCTGATGACCATGTCGTACTTGTTGATGACGTCTCCCAGCGAGCTGTTGCGGAGCCGGTGCCCGTTGCCCACCACCACGCAGCGGCAGCACTTGAGGCTGCCATGGGAAGAGGGTGCTCAGACACAGAAGCAAGTGCTGCTCCTGCCCTGGGTCTGCCCTAGCCTGGCTCAGACCCCACCCCAGGCCCCCCGCAGCCCCGGTCCCCAGGGACCAGGCATCTGCAAGGAGTCTTGCCTACGGTCCTGCTGACTCTGTAGCCCCGGGTTCTATCGCCGGAGAGGAAACTGAGCAGAGCATGGGAGAGAGAGGAGGAGAGAGGGAAGATGACCCCATTTCAGAGCCCCTCGCCTGCTGCCCAGGCCTGCCTGTTGCCACGGCAACACCCTCAGCAGCCTCTGCCTGCTCCGGCAGCCAGGTGCCCAGGCTCAGTTGCTGTGGAGACTGACATACCTGCCTCCCCTGGAGACAGGCAGGCTAGGAGATGGGTCAAATTGGCCACAGGGGACCAGAGACAGGAAGGCTCAGTGGAAGGTGCTGGGCAGGAAGGAGAAGGCACGCGGACTGGAGTAAGAGGACAGTCTCCTTACCTCTGGATGCTCTCTGGAATGGAGTAGCTGGTGATGGCTAGAACCCGGAGAAGCAGGTCTTCTGCAGAAAGAACCGATCGGAAGGGGTTGATGACAAGAGCCAGCGTTCCAAAGGCTGCCACTCTCCCCCTCCACGCCTCCGAGCTCTGCCTGCCTTCTCCTCCCTGACACCAGAATCTGAGCCTGGCTGAGAACCTGGGCCCTGGGACTGCGGATGGCAAAAACGAAGAGAGCGTGGCCCAGCGGAGCCCACTGCTTCCACAGCACCGGGCAGTACTCACCACTCCCCTTGGTCCCGTAGGGCAGCTCGTAGGCAGAGGGTGCCTTGACCCAGAAATAATCCTTAAGCTGCAGGAAGATGGGCTGATCGCGAGAATAGCTGCACGGAGGTGAGAGCAGGGCAGGGACGTGAGGGGATTAGTTCTGATGCCAGAATCAGGGTCAGGCAGGCTCCTCACTGATATTCTACATGAACGTCCACGGGCCTCTCCCTCCTCCACTGACTCCACCTAACCCATGTCCACCTACAGGGTCCCTCCCTCCAGCCAGCACTGAGGCCCCCCTCTGAAACTCCCTCCCAGCTCACCCCGGGCCCCTGCCCCTCCCACCTCAGCCTCAGGTACTTACTTGCCAAAGAGCTTAGAGACCTTCCTCTCTGCTTCACCCTGCAGGCATGGCTCCTCCTTCTCTGGGATTGGAAAATAAAAACTGGGGACAGAAAAGGAAAAGAGGCAGGAGCTCCGGTCAGACGAGGGGCCCAGCCTCAATCTTCTCCCACGGTACGTCGGTCCCAGGCGCTGGAGAGCAATTTACAGGGCGGGATCATCTCAACCCAAGTTTCATTTTGAAACCCAAGCCTTGAGGATCCAGCTCTTCCTCCTCCTGACCCTCCTGGCCAAGGGCCTGGGGCAGTCATCCCAGACCTGGTCCTCCAAACCACCCCCTACCCTCACGGAAGAAGTCCGTGCTGAGTTACAGGGAGAGACCATACTCAGGCTCTCTCAACCTGCTGCCCCACTCTGTCCCCACCCGAGTCCTGTTCCCGAGGAGAAGCAGAGGAAGGACATGGAAGCTGGACTCACAGCTCAGTGTACCTGTCTTCTCGGGAGATGGAATACCACACCATGATGACCAGGACGAGTGCCAGCATGGCCAGGAGCTTCCAGCCTGCAGGGTACATGCACAGAGGAGCTGGAGGCAGAAACAGGCAGGTCCACCTTCTCACCTGCCCGGTTTGGGGCCCCTGCGACCCCCAACTCCAGCTCACCCAGTCCCTGGCCCTAGCCTGGCCCTTGCTTTCTAGCACAGGGTTTGGGCCTGAGCGCTTCCAATGTTCTTCAAGAGAGAGGGGCCCCGAGCTCCCCGCCTGTCCCTCCACAACCCCTGGGGTCTCAGGATGATACTAAAGACTGTTTCTGGGGGGCCCAATTTTCAGGGTAGGGGGCTCTTAGACAACACTCACGGGACTTGCTGATCATGTTTCTCAGCGGGAAGCAGGGTTCCTGGGGAGAGCTGACATCCCGGCTGCCTCGAGCCACCTAGGAAGTAGGAGTCACAGGTGTCCAGCCAGCTCCACACACTCCCCCCGGATGCTGGGGCAGGACACACCCACAGCCTGCCCCCCCCAGGCACAAAGCCGCCTCAAGGTGACCATCTCCTGCAGAAGGGCCCTGCTCCCCTGGACGTCCCCCAGCAGCATCAGGGGTTCGGGGGGCCCCACTCCTCAAGGGTTAGGCTCCGTGCCAGGCTGGCCCCAGCTTCCCTGGCGTGGGTCCCCTCCCTGTCCTCGTCCTCACTTTGACCTGAAGAGGGCCAATTCCTGGAAGCACATGGGCACTTCCACCCATTTTTTTATGAAGTTAAGCTAAGTATACAAGGGTGTGATTCATATTTTATGGAAGTTCATCCACATGTATCTGTTCACCAACATGCAAGGCCTCCCCTTGGTTCTGGCCACCGCCTCCCTCTCCATCAATGATCTCCACTATTCCAGCCGAACAGGTCTGCTCAGGCCAGCAATGGGGTGAAGGTGGAACTATGAGGTAGGGCCTCCCCCAGCCCTTCTGGACTCTGATGAAATGCAAACAGTGTCTAGGCCCTCACGGCCCAGGGTGTGGGGAGACTCAGAGAAGACAGAGTGTTTGAATGGGAAGGCAGGCAGCAAAGGGTCTGTTTGGTCAGAGGAGGTGGGAGACCTCCGAGGAAGGGCAGAGGCCAGTGTGGAAAGGACAGGCTGTGGAGGGGGGCGCTCCTACTGGCAAGGTGACAGAGAGGTCCCTAAAGCCAGGGCCCTGCTTCAGAGTCACTGGGGAGGAGATTTCTGTGGCTTCCGTGGCCACACCAAGCGGCTGGGTACAGCCAAGCGCCAGCTGCTTTCTTTTTAAACAATACTTATTTTTTAAATGTATTGATGAGAGAGAGAGAGAGAGAGAGAGAGAGACATCGATTTGTTCCACTTATCCATGCATTCATTGGTTGATTCTTACATGGGCCCTGACCAGGAATCGAACCTGCAACCTTGGCATACTGGGACAACGCTCTAACCAACTGAGACACCCGGCCAGGGCCTGCACCAGTTTCTTCTATCCATGCCAGGTTCCCGGGTATTCAGAGGAATCACCGGGCCATTTGCTGAAATCCCAGATTCCGGCGCCCTTCCGTGGGGCTGCCTCAGCCTCAGGGGGGCCTGGGAGGGGCACTGCCACAAGCTGTCAGTTTTGAGGGATCAGGAAAGAGAGAGAAGCGCTAGTGTCTGCACGCTCCGACATGAATAAAAATCTCGACTATTTCTCCAGGACAGGGACAGTGTCTAGACAAGGCCTGGGTTTGTTTACAAATCACAAATCAATGATCCTGAACACTGTCCTGTCACTGAGTCATGGTCTGCTCCTAGGGGGTGTTCCCCGCTCCCCCCGCAGTCCCTGAGCCCTGAAGAATGAGGTCTTGAGAGGGAAGAGACAGCCATGTGGGGACAAGAGTCAGGTGTCCTCAGTGGGGTCAGGAGCACCCATCTCCTAACCCAGAGGGGAGGGAGGATGGCCCTGTCCAGTAAAGTTCTAGGTTTGCGATCAGAAGATGCCACTGTAAGTCATGGTTCTAGTAACCACCACGGTCGCTTTTCCGAGAGGGCACACCTCCCCGACCTACCCACAGCTACTGCCACCATTCCCAGCCTCTTTGTTGCCTTCCAGCGGATCTGTAAGCTGTTTATTGACTCATTTGTTTGCTTGCTGATCTGCCCACTGGAAGGAAGCTCTGGAATGTGAGGGCAGGGATCAGGTCTGTCTTGCCCACCCCTCCCCCAGCCCCAGCATGTAGCACCGAAAGCACTGAATGAACAGCATGCTGGGCTACCTTGGGGGAGTCACTTCTCCCGCTCTGACCCTGTCTCTTTGGCTGTAAAACTGGGAAGTTGGTCTTAGATGTTTGCAGGTCAGCACCACGGGCCTCACTAGGAAACTTATTAGAGATTCACGTCTCAGGCCCCTTCCAGACCCACAAAATCAGAAGCAGCATTTGAATAAGATCCCCGTGACTCAAAGGCACTTTCAAATGTAAGCAGCAGGCGCTGGGCAAGACAGAGGGATGTGCTTGACTTGGCGGAACAGCATTTCCTGAGGTGCTCCTGGTCCCACACCCAGGAATTCTGACTTCACTGGCCTGGCCCAGCCCTGGAACTGGTTCACCCACCCGAGGGGATTCAAAGTTGGGAAGCACCGGTCCAGAGGGTGGCCAAAGCAGGTTCTGACTTGCACATTCGGACTCAGTGGGTGTGGGGGGGGGCAATCCTAACCACCCCCAGGTGGTGGGCGCCCTCTTGCTGGTGAGACCAGGATTCTTCCAGCTCTAACATTGCCCCTTTCTCTCTCAATCTCCCTTGGGTGACCAGGATTCAATCCATTTCCCTTGCGTCGATCACAACACTGACTGCACAAGGCAACCAATCCCCTGAGGTTTAAAAATATGCAGATGTCCAGGCCCCACTCCCCAAGATTCTCATTTAACTGGCTAGGGGTAGAGCCCAGGCATTGGTAAGTAAAAAGCGGCAGACCCAACTCCTCCCCGCCCTGTGCTTTGTTGATGCAGCCCACATGGAAACGCCACAGGACGCGTCCACGGCAACTGAAAGACACAGCACCGCCGGCCGCCCGATGGAGGACACCTTAGCCACCAGAGGTGCCCAGCACTGACAGGATCAGAGCAGCAAGACAACCAGCCCTTCTCTGCACAAGAAAGTTCTGCACTCGAGGTCCAGACTGTGCTGGTTTTATGCTCTGCAGACTGGCTAGTCTTAGGGCTTGCTCCAGGGGATTTCATTAGCCCTCCCCCACCCCTCCCTGGGCCAGGCCGAGAGGACGGCTCAGCAGCCCCGGGACATTCCAGGAGCGTGGTTCTTGGGCTGGCTGCTGCCTCAGGACAGCTGGTGGCCTTCTCCCAGCAGCTCCCCCACACCACTGACTGAGCCCCTAGGTGTACAAGGACAGGAGAAAACTCAAAGCAGGGTACCTGGGCAGGAGAGCCGGCATCTGACCCACTCATGTCCGGGGTGCAGCAGCCTCCAGCTGCCAGAGAGCCCGTTCACGCGAGCCGCTCGGCACAGCTGACCCCAGGCTGGGAAGGCTCTGTGCTCTCTCGGTGTTCTGCCAGGAACCAGAGTCCGGGCAGAGGGGAGAAGGGAAGCTGGTGAGTACTACCACGGAACTTGCCAACGGGCAGCCCGGGGGCAACAAAGAAATCAAGCCCCACGAAAGCAGCCACCGTGACGTGACGCATGCCGCCCCGGCACTCCCAGCTAACACACCGCCGGCACCCACTGTACCGGAGGAACGGGACGGCACTCCTCCGAGGGCACAACATGACGCCAGCCCCTCCGAACCCTGGCCCACCAAGGGATGTGGCTTAATGTTCCCTAGAAGGCTATGGGAAGGGGGCTGGGGGGCAGAAGGACAGGGTCTGCTCTTACTGGTTCAGAGACCTAATGTCACTGTCCCTCAGCTCTGCAGGGAAAACTGGAGCTGCCTGCCTGCACCTCTAGACCCACCCACCATTGCTGCTCCCTCCGAATCCCTGCACCTGGACACTGGGTGCCCCTCACCGTTCCAGCGTGATGCCCATCACGATGCCCCCTTGCCCCATCCTTCCATCTCTCCCTCTGATGTACGTGCTTACTCTACCCCTGCATCCCCGACCTTGCCTCCAAGGGTCAGACTTCCTTATCTGTGCTACTTCCTCACTTTCCACCCAACCCCTCACCCCTACCCACCCCTGCCTCTCACCTTACTTTCCAACTGAAATCCTTCTTGCTGGAGCCCCTGATACGGTCAGCCTCCTCCCTGGCTTCTGGGTCCAGGCCCTCCCGCTCCCTCTGTGACCGGCTCTGTGTGGGCTCCCCTCTCAGAGCCCCCCCGGGAGCTGTCCTGGAACCTCCTCTCTCCCGGGACAAGTGCATGCCTTTCTCAGAGCGTTAACTACTACTCAGACCCTGATGATTCTAGCTCTTTATTTGCAGCCCTTTCATTTCTCTCCCAGATCCCACCCTGATATTTCTAACTCTCTATGGTGCACCCTAACTGGATGGTCTTAAAATCTTCAAACTGAGCATGTCCCAAACCGGACCATCTCTCCCCACCCCACCCCCACATCATCGACTCGGTCTCCACATCTCCCTCCCCCTCACACCATCCCTGCTAAACGGTTACTAAATATTATTGATTCTGCTCCATTTCCTAACTCCAGCAAATGTTTGCTGGACTCCCACTAAATGCTTGGCATTGTAGGCGGCACAGGGGATATTAGTCCAGGGTCAAGGCCACAGCGTCTAGAGCCTCTGGGATATTCAGCCCTTCTTCCCTTCTCAAGCCAGGGACTGAGCCGAGAGCCCCCCCAATCCACCAGCTCCCTAACTGGTCTCTTCACCACACGCCTGTCCTCACTCAGTCCCTTTCTTTGGACCTGCCAAGATGGTGTCCTTCTAAGAAACAATTTGTCTCGAACCACCCTCCTGCTTCTGATGCTCCCTGTTCCTGCAATGAAAACCCAAAACTCGCCCGGCCGGTGTGGCTCAGTGGTTGAGCGTCGACCCATGCACCAAGAGGCCGCCGGTTCAATTCCCGGTCAGGGCACATGCCCAGGTTGTGGGCCCGATCCCCAGTGGGGGGCATGCAGGAGGCGACCAATCAATGTTCTCTCTCATCGATGTTTCTATCTCTCTCTCCCTCTCCCTTCCTCTCTCTAAAATCAATAAAGAAAAAATAAATTAAAAAAAAAAAAAGGAAACCCCAAACTCCTTAGAGGCCATCGGACCCTTCAGGCACATCTCCGACCCTCCTCTAGGCACAGGACAAAGACGCCCCCTTCCTCCTCCCACAGGGTGTCTGCCAGAAGCCCCCTCACCTGGCTGCATGGCAACCCCCACCTTCGGAGCACTGGCTCAGTGACACCTCAGCCTTGAAGCAAGCCTTTTCTGGCATTTCTAAGCAACTGATGTTTCTCTTCCCACAAAACATTGTTTATATCCTGATTCCAGCCCTTACAGGTACAACAATTTCATATTATGTAATTACTGCTTCTCATGCCCACTACCTTCTGACGTCTGAACTTGGAGGCTTGTGTATACCAAGAGTCAGAGTCCCGAAATGTAGAAGATGCTTTATCACATAATATAACTTTATATGATATTATTATGTATTTCTTTTTAAAAACATTTTTTTTCTTGATTGCTTTTAGAGAGAGAGGAAGGGAGAGGGAGAGAGTGATGGAAACATCGATTGGCCGCCTCCTGCATGCCCCCCACTGGGGATCGGGCCCACAGCCTGGGCATGTGCCCTGACCGGGAATCAAACTGGCGACCTCTTGGTGCATGGGTCGACGCTCAACCCCTGAGCCACACCGGCCGGGTTTATTATGTATTTCTTATCTTGCCCATGGGACTGTGACCTCTGTGGTAATGTATAAAATAAGGTGCAGATTCAAATGTTTCTTATGTTGACAGCTTTTATAACCGATTAAAGCAGAACCCCAGGCCAGCTAGCCCCACCCCACCCCACAGCCTCGCCCTGTGGCCCCACCTGTGCAGTGTTAGTCCTGGTCCTGTGAGTAATAAACCTTTGCATTTTCAAATAAGCTTTGCTGAAGGACACCTTATAATCATAGTGAGAGCCACGGGGCAAGTCCAGCCACAACACCGGCTGAGACTGGCACTCCCCTCTCCTCCGGGCAGCTGGGCCCACTGCACATGCGACACGGGACATCACACCGCTGCCCAGGGAGAGAGGGGCACTGCCCGTCAGACCATGGCCTGCACAGCATGGATCCCAAGGACTGGCCAGACTCAGGGGACATGCTGTGCTGGGGAGAGGGAGGAGCACACTGGACAAGCTGTTTCCTTTCCCTGTGCAGCATCTCCTAGAGACAGTGCCCTGGCCCCTGACCAGACCCCCTCCTGGGTGGCTTCCGGTCTGCAGAAGAGATCCTCCCCAAGCTGGTCCGCCCCAGGCAGGGACAGTGGTGCAGTGGTGCAAAGTCCTGGCCTTGGACAAGTCAGACACAAGGCACATAATCAACAAATACTTGGGGATATCACTACTCCTTCAAATCAATCAAAGACCAGGGAACCAAGCAGAATTAAAGGACAGGAAAAGGTACTTCATAGATTCAAACACCAAATGACTATAAAAAGATGTTCATGGGAGGCTGGGTAAAGGTGAAGGGATTAAGAAGTACAGACTGGTAGGTACAGAACGGCCATGAGGATGTAAAGAACAGCACAGGGAACACAGTCAATAACACTGTAAGGACTATGATGGTGCCACATGGGTACCCCAACGGACAGGAGTGTCTAATCACTGGGCTGCACACCTGAAACTAAAACAAAATAGCACTGCGTGTCAACTGTGACCGAATAATAAAAATTTGTAAATAAATAAAATATGAACTCAAAAAAAGAAAAACAGAGAGAAATGGTGAATGTATTAATACCACAGCATTATTTAAGTTTAATATTTCATTTATACCCCAAACAGAATTTGTCTTCTTACTTTCCTAGCTTTAAAGAAGTGAACTTATCAATAATAGCTTAATATATCCTTCTCAGTTTATCTAGTTTTCAAATCAGAGTATTACAGTGTTCAACATTTTCTCATGACCCAGTGGTGCACACAGAATTTTAAAACTACTTTGATTACTAAAATGTTTTTTGCTAGACATCTCTGTGAATAGATTTTAAAAAAATAAAATAAAGCCCTGGCCGTTGTGGCTCAGTGGTTAGAACATGGACCAAAGGGTCATGGGTTTGATTCCTGGTCAAGGGCACATACCTGGGTTGCAGGTTCAATCCCCAGCCCTGTTCAGGGGCGTGTGCAGGAGGCAACCAATCGATGTGTTTCTCTCACATCAATGTTTCTCTCTGTCTCTCTTTCTGTACCCCTTCCTCCCTCCTTTCCACTCTCTCTTTTTTTTCTTTAATTTTTTTCCTTTATTGATTTTAGAGAGAGAGGAAGTGAGAAGGAGAGAGAGATAGGAACATCGATGAGAGAGAACATCAATTGGCCACCTCCTGCATGCTTCCCAGTGAGGATTTGGCCCACAACCTGGGCATGTGTCCTAACCGGGAATCGAACCAGTGACCTCTTGGTGCATGGGTCAATGCTCCACCACTGAGCCACACTGGCCGGACGCTCCCTTCCACTCTCTCTTAAAAAAAAAAAAAAAACAATGGAAAAAATATCCTCAGCTGAGGCTTTAAAAAAAAAAAAAAAGATAAGATTAAATTAAATCAGGGGAACTTAGAAAAAAATAGGTGTTCAACCTCACTAGTGACCAGGGAACACAGATGAAACTGAACATACCATTTCCTGTATGTTGCTGGTAGGAGTCCGTCAATGTAAAGGCTTGGGAGGGCATTTCACAAGATCTAGTAAGACTGAAGTCACGCACACTTTACAATCCCGTAATTCCACATGAGGCATAGCCCGGAGCAACCCACCCCTGTATGTGTGCACCCATTAAGGATGTTTATCACAGCACTGTGGCACAGCAAAAGAATGGAAATGTCACCCGGCCGGTGTGGCTCAGTGGTTGAGCGTCGACCCATGCACCAAGAGGTCACTGGTTCGATTCCCGGTCAGGGCACATGCCCAGGTTGTGGGCCCGAGCCCCAGTGGGGGGCATGCAGGAGGCGGCCAATCGATGTTCTCTCTCATCGGTGTTTCTCTCTCTCTCTTCCTCTCCTTTCCTCTCTCTAAAATCAATAAAGGAAAAAAAATTTTAAAAAAGAATGGAAATGTCTTACATGTCCAGGAGGGAAGGCTGAATAAACTGTGGTACATTCAGACAACTGAATACTATACAGCCATTTCCACTGAAGAAAATACTCTGTTTGGGTCAATTTGGATAAGTCTGAAACATGAGGTCAATCTTTAAGGTGTGGCAAACGGACACAGAAACATGGCTGCATCACAGGCACGCACCGCGTACCGACTTTTCGGTCAACACATACAAGGCGGGTCCCCTAAGATGATAATGGAGCTGGAACATTCCTGTCACCCAGTGATGTCACAGCCATGTAATGCTGTAGTGCAAGGCACTGCTCACGTGTTTGGGGTGAGCTGGTGTAAACAGACCCAGTGCGCTGCCAGGCGCATAAAAGCACAGCCCCTGAGTTCTGTCCAGTACATAGTACTTGAAAATGATGGAAAATGACTACTTACTATTGTATCATTTTAATCTATTTATTAAAAAAAAAAGTTTTCTGGAAAACAGTGTGCCGTGTTTTGCCGGTAGTGGCCTCGCTGACTGTGTGCTTACAGCATCTCTGGTGGCATCCTTTCCTCACGGGCTTGATTTAATCTCCTGTTGCTTTGTACAGTCACACGCTGGCCAGGTCTTAGCCCAGGAGCAGCAGACTACACCATAGATCCTTGTCGTGCAGTAAGCACATTGTTATGTTCACCCAACAACAAAACAGCCTGGCGATGCATTTCTCAGAACGCGTCCCTGTCGCGAAGCAGGGCGTGGCTGTACGCAGAAGTTAAAAACCCACCAAATAATTCTATGGGTGTGTGTGTACATGTGTAAATAAATAAAACAAATAGAGAGAAATGGTGGATGCATTAATACCACAGCATTATTTAAGTTTAATATTGTGTGTATGTGTACATGTGTAAATACTGTGTGTTTAAGATGATAAAACAAAGAGGTGCTTTCAAATTTAAGTAAGTGTTACATTCGGGAAAGACAGAGGACGGGACAGGTTGTAGGGGCAAGACTTCTGCTCTGTATTTGTGATATTTTATTTCTTACAGAAAAATCTGATGTCAGACGGGAAAATGTGCACATGTGTTCAATGTGGCTGATTACTGAGGGTCAGTTACATTATTTTTAAGACAAAAATTCAGAGGCTGTGAAAGAAAAAAATTGGTGTCTTCAGCCACAGAGAAATGTATGCCAGTGAAAAGGAGCGAGCAGTTAAAAGACAAATGAAAAAAGGGGGAAACATCTGTAATGTATGTGTAACAGACTAGTTGATTCCTTTAACTTATAATGTGCAAATCCATAAGAAAAAGCAAACAAAATTTTTTAAATTGGCCAAGGACATGAATATACAATTTTTGGTACATGTAACAGGCACACAGGAAAAGATTTTCATCTACGTTGGAAAATTCCCTGTGGTAGAGACACCACTTTTCACCCTTCTTAACAGCAAAGTTCCAGGGGCCAGGACCCCGCTGTGCTGCTGGAGGTGGGGCACCAGGCTGGTGGAAGCGGAACCCCAGCAGTCTTCTGGGAAGTGCTTTGGCATTCTCTACAGAAATCCCCTTTAGCCTGGGAATTCCATTGCTGGAAGTTTATTCCACAGACAAGCTTCCTTTCATGTGCACCGATTTTTCTATCAAGACCTTTACAGCCGCCCTATTTGTAACAGCGAAAGATGGACACAACTCGAAAATATGTGCAGAGACCTGCCGACCATCATGGCACAGACAACAGGACACTATGCACATGTGAGAAGAGGGTGCACATGACGCGTGCTGCTATCATGTGGTCTCCAGAGCACAGTATTGATTTTTAAAAGGCAGGTGGAGAACAGTGCTCTGCATATCTTCAAATGTGCTCTTAACAAGAGACCGGCATGCATACAGGACATGTATACAGGAAATGCATACAGGACATGCATACGGAACATGCATACGGGACACGCATAAGAGACACGCAGTCTGTACATCAAATTATTTGGAAGGATGCAGAAAAAACCAGGTGGCTACCTCAGCAGAGGGAAGCCCTGGGGACAGGGGTCTGGAACGGAAGAGACAATCTCTTTTCATCATATACCCTTTCGTATGTTTAACTTTTTAAACTGGTGAGTGTGATACACTTTCAACTAAAAACTTGCTAAAAGGAGAAGAATAAAAAATCAGCAATATGAACTTTGGAGTCTCACACACCCGGACTTCAAGTCCGATCAACCACTAGCGGTGCGGGTGTCGGACAGGTCTCAGGTGTCCTGTGGGGTCGAATGGGGATAAGCACATGGCACTGCGCTTCTATTACCCAGGCGGACACAAGGGTGAGAGGAGCTCCAAGGGTCCTTATCACGGGCAAGTGGAAGAATCAGCTGCCCCCTCACAGATCCAGAGGACACGGGCCGTGCTTGTCTGTCTTCACGTCCCACTGCACAGGCAGAGGAAGGCAGGAGCAGGGCCCCGGGCGCAGTCACGCACACCGAGGGTGCACGGCCAGGTCTGGGGGAGTGGGGAGTGGGTCTCGCCGTCCCTCTGCTTGTCAAACCATGAGCGCTGGTGCAGGACTGTGTCCAGCGACAGGGCTCATCCGTCCTCCTTCGCAGGAAGGCCCTGCATGAGCTGGTGGACATCACCCACAGCAGAGCAGTCCACTGCTCCCTCCTCCAGCACGTTGAAAACAGCCCCGGGCAACCATCTGGGTGTACCCACATTGGGGTGGTTCCAGAAGCAGCTGGCACCGCCATCCCATCACTATTTGCCTCCATGTGTCATTTCCTCTAAGTTCAAAACGACATAAAGATACCCTTTTTATGAGCGGTGAGGCCTCTGCGGAACTCACTCATGACACCTTTGGCTCATACACATCTGTGTCCTAAATCTAGGCCAGCTAGTCAGTCAAGTGAGTCACCCCAAGGACTGAGCCCATGTGGGTCCAGGACAGCCATGGGGGCACCTCCCTCCTCCTCTACTTGCTCCTCAGAAGGGCTCATTTTGAAGAACAGCCCCAAGGGTGGCTGGGGTCCCAAGGCCTCCCAGGACACAGTGAGGCCGGGCAGCCCAACAGAAAGCAGAGCCCAAGGGACCGTGGGCCTACGACACGCAGGGAGACAGGCCGTGCCCCTGGAATGCATACCTAGCTGGGGAGAGACAGACAACAAGCAAACACATGAGTCACGTCACGTGACCACGGGGCACACTGTGAGGCCAGTGGGACAGCACAGGGGAGCAGGAACCGCGGCAGCCAGCGCCCTCCGCTCCGTGAGGCCTGAGAGAAGGAGACCGTGCAAAGCCGCCGGGGGACGGGGAAGGTGGTTCCAGACTAAGGGGAGAACCGAGACCCTGAGGCTTTGCTGGGCGTGAGGAACAGAAAGCAGGCAGATTTGACGGGACGAAGGGAAGAAGGGCGGACGGCGGTGCCGGGAAGGCCACTGCGGCCAGGTGGTGAAGGACATCACAGGCAGCCCAGGGGCCTGGACTTCATCAGTAGGGCATCCACAGAGGAGCAGCCCTGGGCTCTCATTTTGAAAAGACTCCTGGGCTGACCTGCAGCCACCGTGCACAATCTCATTCCATCTGTAAAACACTGTGGGGTGGTCTGCTTTTATTCTGATTGACAGAAGAAGAAACTGAGGCACAGAGCAATTAAGCTACGGGTCCCAAGGTCAGACAGCTAGAAAGTGCTGGGGCCAGGAATGAAGGATTCAAACAGTCCGCACTGCTCAGAACCTCTGTGCTCTCTGCCACCCGGGGGGTCTAGGGAGAGCTGTCGGGGGTCCCCTGGACTCCGCCCAGCCCAGCAAAGGGAGGGGTCCGCAGCCACAGCTGCCACGTGCTCCCACAACTGCAGCCACACTCACCTCTCCTCTGGGACCCTGAGGCCACGGCACATGCCACCCGGGACACACGCAGCTGCTCAGGAGAGAAGGGGGTGCATCGGCAGCCAGACCGTGCCCTGCTCTAACCGCACATCCCACAGCGTGGCCAGGCTCAAGGCACAGGCTGAAGAGGCGAGGAGCACGGAGTGGGGCAGGGGAGGAGGACACACTGGGAAGCAGCTTTCTCTCTTTCCAGGTGCAGCATCTCCTAGAGTCGGTGCCAAGGCCCCTGATCAGTTCCACCTGACAGACACCCCAACAAAGCTTGGCACAGATCCTCGACTGGGGAAGAGCAGCACGCCCTCTCCACAGCTTCTGGGGACCGCTGGGTCCCCTCTGCCAGGGCACTCTCTCCCCCTAGCCTGTGGCGCAGGGCACTGCCCACCGGGCTCCAGAAGCAGTACCCCCTTCGTTGGAGCGGTGCCTTATTTCCAGAATGATGTCCCCTCTCCAGAGCAGGTACTCCCAAAGTCCCCAAGCAGGGACACTGCAGGGCAATGTTCAGGCCTGGAATCCCCGCAGAGCTGGTAACAGCCCAGCCCTGGCCCATGCACGGGGGCTGGCAGCATGGCGTTTCTTGGAGGGTATGGGAGCAGCAACGGTTCAGACACAGAAACCTTTCCCCTGGCCCCTAGCTCCAGCAGGAACCCTCACTGCTGCAGACTGAAGCCTCCCTCCTGCCATCACCAGGACATCTGGTCAGCACTGGGTGCAAACCGGTCTGCCATGGTGATTCTGGAACAATAAGGTTTCAGAGCATCAGCAGGAGAGGGTCCACTCCTGAATTCCTAGCAGGCGCCCGATAGGGCTACAGCTGCTGGGGGCGGGGAGAGAATAGGAAAAGGGGGATGCTGTGCATGTAGGGGGCAAGTGGGGTCTCTGGAAAGGAAATGAAACCATATAAAAGGGGAATCAAGACCTCCAGTTCCGGCATCAACCTGTCCCCTGGGGACAGAGAAGCCAGTAGGAGAGGGCTCTTCATTTGTTTCACATCAGGTAGGCTTTTCATGAGCCAGTGTAGCTAGGACTCTCTTGCAAGTAAAGGTTAAGGATAAGGGGAAAGGAGGAGCGGCTAGGTACAGCTAGGGAAGGTGCAGACCCTCTAGGCTGCACCCCAGGGCCCAGGGCAGGTAGGAATGCTGGCTGGAGAACTGGCAGATGCTCAGAAATGATCCAGGGCCACCTCTGTCCCGGGCTCACCCAGCCCCTATGTGATGATCAGGAGCCCCACCCACACCCAGAGCCTGGAGGCACCGGGACAGCACTGAGCCCCTCCTCAGGCCAACCTGGCTCTGGCCCACTCAGAGCCTCCCTGGGTCACAGACCTACAAACGCATGTCTGCACAAACACACCGATCCTTGCTCAAGCACAGTGCGCACCAAAACAAACACTGGAAATGCAGGACCATGGTAACGGCTACACACACATTCCTCACCCTCCTCCTTCCCTGCCTTCCACCCCTACTCCCAACCTACAGCTTCTGGGGGCTGCTGGACCCCCTCTGCCAGGGCGATCTCTTCCCCCATCCCACAGCGCAGGGCACTGCCCACCGGGCTTCTTAACCATCAGCTCGGGCTCCAGCGGAGTTTGTTTGTTAGCTTGAAGGTCCCTGGGGCTACCAGCCAGGGAGCCTGGGGTTCCCAGAGGAGCTGGGAGTGGCTAAGGCAGCCTTATGGGGATCTCTGCCAAAGTGGGTAAAGGGAAGTCCTCTGCCTGGCCCAGTCCCGCCCAGTTCCCAGGAAGAGCACTTGGGGAGGTGGCTATGGGGAGAGAGCTGCGGGAAAGCAAAGGCATGAAGACACAGCCTCATAGGGGTGCCCCAGGGGGCAGGGGGCTGTCCTCTGGCAGCCTGGAGCTGTGGAGAGCACCCCTGCCCAGCGCCCTCACAGTGCTCACTCACCATCCTCATAGCGCGTCCGGGCACCTAATCCTGATTCCAGTGACAGGGACTGTCTCCCTGGCCCACCCCGCACAAATCCAGGAAACTCCTAGGCCCTCCCCCAGCCACTTGCCTCAGCCCCAGACCTTCTGAGTTCAAGCCCTGAGGCCTTAGCAATTTCAGATCCTCCCAGGACCCAGACTCAGGGAGGTGGGGGGAGGGCAGGATAGGGCGGGTCAGGGCCTGGGCACTGAGGAGTCAAGTCTAGAGCCAGTTCAGCAGGTCTGGGTTCGCCCACACCACCTCTCCAGAGAGCAGTACCCCCGTGGACAGCATACCCCCGGGGCAGACACCCAAAGTCTAACTAAGGGCATGCCAGGGGTCAAGCCAAGTGCTAGAACCTTGTGTTTCCTGTCACACCCAGAAGAACCTGGGGTTGCCGACAGCTCCTCCCTGCCCTTTTAGGAGCCATTCTTGTTCTTAAGGAGACGGCCCTGTCCATCCTTGCAGCCCAGGGGTAAGTACGACCCTGAGACTCCAATCCAATCCTTTCCAAGGAAGCCTGGTGCAGAACGGCTCAGAGAAACCGAGGCACCCAGAAGACAGACCTGAGAAAGTGTAGGAGACCAAGCCACCCTAGGAGCCTGGCCCCCCCTGAAGGCCCCACGGATCCTCCTGGCCTCTTCCCGGTGTATTTTCTCCCACCTAGGAGCTGACAGGATCAGGGCCCTGGTACAGGGCACCGCCCACCACCAAGAACACTGAAGCCGGCCAGCTCACCTGGCCTTCCTGGCCTGCCAGTCCAGCTGTTCCGGAAAGAGAACCTTTTCTTCTCACTCTCTTTGGACAGCTGCAGAAATAGTATGGTGAGAAGAGAGTGTCTGATTACTGAGGGAGGAGAGATGCAGGACACAGGACCAAAGGGCCTCTGAAGAAGGCAAAGGTCTGGAGCTGCAAGGGCCTCTGAAGGGTTGGGCAAAGGTCTGGAGCTGCAAGGGCCTCTGAAGGGTTGGGCAAAGGTCTGGAGCTGCAAGGGCCTCTGAAGGGTTGGGCAAAGGTCTGGAGCTGCAAGGGCCTCTGAAGGGTTGGGCAAAGGTCTGGAGCTGCAAGGGCCTCTGAAGGGTTGGGCAAAGGTCTGGAGCTGCAAGGGCCTCTGAAGGGTTGGGCAAAGTTCTGGAGCTGCAAGGGCCTCTGAAGGGTTGGGCAAAGTTCTGGAGCTGCAAGGGCCTCTGAAGGGTTAGGCAAAGGTCTGGAGCTGGGGGATGAGTGCGTGAGTGGGGAGGGGCCTTGGGCCGCCTGCCGGTGCAGACAGAGGGTCAGCGGCCCCTCAGCAACACTACAAAGCAGGTAGCCAGAGGGGCGTCTGGAGCCGGCCTGGGGCCTAGGAGGAGGGAACAGACAACCAAGAATAAAGGAGGACCCTGGCCAGGCAGCTCAGTTGGTTAGAGTGTCATCCCCATAGGCCGAGGTTGTGGGTTCGATCCCCAGTCAGGGCACATATAAGAATCAACCAATGAAGGCATAAATAAGTGGAACAATAAATCAACGTTTCTCTCTCTCTCTCTCTCTCTCTCTCTAAAACAAAAAATCAAATTAAAAAAAAAAATGAGTAAAGGAGAATGATTCCCATCTTTATGGAATGTGTTTGGTTACAGGGTGGGGCTAAGGACGGACTCTCAGGCCCAAACCCCATCTGGCCTCCCGCCCAGGTCCCGCAGCCCCTCCTCAGCCCCTGCGCCACGTGTCCAGGCTGGCTAGGACTCAGGGAGGGAAGACAAGGCATCGATAGGGCAGAAGGTGGACGATCTGGACACGACCTCCCTCCCACCCCAGGAGAAAGGAGGTAGAACTGTAGGACCATGACAAACTTTTTCTCCTCTTCCCTCTCCGCTTCTCCATGGTCTCTCTCTGTCACTCCCCTTCCCTCTCTTCCTGGTCCCTGTGCCCTCTCCAGCCACCCCATCCTGGTGTCTCCCTGTCCCCATCTCCACCTCCTGCCGCCTGTCTCCCTCCCGTTATGTAAGGGGCCTGAGAACACACAGAGGGAGCTTTGTTGTCAAACCACATCCATACGGCGCCGGGATCAGCCAGCGCAGCTGTTCCCCATTCCCTCCGCCTTGGCAGGGCTGAGACACCAGGCAGGAAGCCCCCACATGCCTCCATTTTGGGGGGTGGGGTGAGCAAATGCTGGCCTCAGGGCCCCCAGGCAGCCGAATGGGTGGCCAGGGATCAATCACCATTGCGTGGGGCCACAGCAGGAGACCAGCTGGTCCCCAGGACAGAACAAAGCCACAGTGCAAAGCCAGGGTAACAGAGACCACAGGAGAGGTCCGGGCTAGGCGCAGGGCTGCAGGAACAGGCCTGGAGGGGCTCGGACCCTCGAAGTGCACCATGTTTGTGTCCACACACAGATGCACACCCATGTTCTCTCTCACACACGACCCGTGCACACACTCATCCGCACACTCCCAGAGTGCGCACACACACATAGACACAAACCAATCAGCCCAAGCACGACACACTGTGTGTGCTCACCTGGAAGGCGTCTGAGCAGAAACCTCCTCCCTGCTCTGGCCAGCCTCCTCCATCCCAGCGGGTACTCTGGGGAAAGAGCTGGAGCTCTGGAGAGAGGAGGGTGGAGGGCAGAGGTCAGAGGCCAGCAAAGCGCCACTGGCCAGCTCTTCTTTGGAGACCCTCAGGCTCCAGGACAAGCTCCCCTGCCCTGCCCAGGAAGAGGCCCAAGGAGGCGGGGGAGGCCCGGGAGCTATGCCGCAGATCACAGCGCTGGGCACTTGGGGCGGGCCGTGCCCCTTCCCAAACCCGGCTGCTAGAAGAGCCCTTCCACTAGAAAATTCGGACCTGCCCACAACAGGAGGTGCCCTGAACCCCCAGCCCTGCAGGGCGCCCACCCAAGTCCAGCTGCCCCTGTCAGGATCATTCCTTGGATGCTACGGGCTGGCAGAGGACGGGGAGGGACACGGGGAAAGGAGGAGGTGACACCAAGGAAGAGAGATGACTGAATCTAAAGGAGGAAAAGGGGAGGAAGCCAGAAAAAGACTGGAAAAGAAAGGGAGGAAAAGGACCTCAGAGGGACAAGAAAAGAAGGGGTCAGCAACCTAGCCCATCCCTGGAGGACTGCCCCCACCTCACGAACACGCCTCCCACCAGCTCTGAGCTCACACTGGGCCCCACAAAGCCAGTCCAGGAGCAGCAGGAGGGCGGCGGGCCCGCGGTCAGCCCTGCCCAGGGGCTTCGCCTCAGCGGCCCTGAATCCTCGCGGCCTGCAGAACAGGCAGGCTGAGTGGCACCAGGACCCCAGAGGAGACCAGATGGGGACAGGGGCTGAGATGGAGGGCAGAGACCAAGGTCACTCCTTAGGCAGTCCCCTGCCTGGCGGCAGAGCTCGTCTGTGACCTTGGACAGCAAGATTCGCAGAAAGAAACAGTTACTGAGTGGGTGCCAGGTGCTGGGGCTACACGGTGAGCAGTCGGGTCCTGCCCTGCGGGTCTGAGGCCTCGTCCAGTTTCGAAGCTTATTTCACTGATGCATCACAATCGTGTGAGGTGGGGCAGATATCAACAGCCCGATTAACAGAGGAGCTTATGGAAAACCAATGAAGCAGGAGACCTGTCAGAGGTCACATAGCTGGGACTAGACACAAGGGATGTCCACTTGAGCGACTCCTGCACGGACACACCTTTTCTCCAGGGCCAGCGGGTAGACACTCCATTCTCCGCCCCACACCCTGAATCACATAAACTACACCAGCCGGGGTCCAGGGCACTGAGGTCTGATCGGAACGCTCCTCATTCAGAAGTGTTAAGGCCGTACACCAGGGAAAAAACACACCCTGTGGACAGGGAGACAGTTCACGGCCCCCAACACCTGTCTGTGGTCAGGGTTCGGCTCCTGGCCCTCTGTGGTTCCTCTGGGCACAGCCGGGCACAGGGTCCCCTCATGTCACAGGAGGGGGGAGTGCAGGAGGAAGGGACAGTGCACTGGGTCATCAGGGAGGGTTCAGAGGACAGAGGCTGGAGTTGGAGGCGAAGGGCACCCATGGGGGCCCAGCGGGGGCAGAGGAGAGCGGTGAGAACACGCAGGGTGCCGCTGGGACCAGACAGTCTCCCTGGAGCCGGGGGGGGGGGGGGGGGCTCTCACATACAGAACTTTAAAGCCAAGAAAACCCTCTGTCCCACTTTTGTATGAAATTTTATGTGGAAACCCAGTATGTCTAAAAAATAAAAGGGGAATTGTTTGGGTTGAAGCAAGGCTAGGGTGAACCCCTCTTCCCTGGCCCCTCACTCCTGAGAGGACCCCTGAGAGAGGGTTACACCCCCCAGGGTGCATTTCTTGGCCCCCAATGAGGAGGAGAGGAATGATGTCAGGGACAGGAGGTGAAGCCGGGGCCTGTGCAGGACCTGAGGGTGGGCTGAGGAGGGGGGACAGGAGCAGCAATGTGACCAGCTGACCACAGAGTGGGTGGAATGCTCCCCCCAGCCCCACCCGGGGCTCCCACCTGCCCCTCCAGTGTCTGAAGGGGAGGGGGCAGGCCCGTCTCTGACACACAGCTCACCTGTCCAAAGGGAAGTTCCTGTCCCTTTGCCCCAGGGAAAGGGGAGCAAAGCAGGGACACAGCGAAGACAAGATCAGAAACCCGCGCTCCACCTGGCATTCATTCACCAAACAACTATTTATTTAGTTATTAGTTGCTAGATGCCATTCCAGGCACGAAGGAGATAGCAGTGAACAGGACAGACAGGTTCCTGGAGCTCAGACTGAAACCGTAAATCTCAGGGAGGAAAACGCCATGAATGTTCCCGACCCCATTCCACACAGCAAACGTGTCCTCTGTGCCCGCGTTTCCTCCAGAGTGTCCCTGTCAAGGTCACGGTCTGCACTTGAACGTCTTCAGTGACAGGCTCCGGAAATGTCCAGATGCCACGCTGAGGGCCCCGCGGGGGTCCCCGCCCAGCGTGCCAGGCAGAACCAGAGGCGAGGGAGGCCACAGGGTGCCAAGGTGCTGTCAGCACGTGCAAGCTTTCTGCTTTTCGTATCAAGACCAAACGTGAGGTTTCATCTCCAGTGCTGCTGGTTCTGAGTTGGCTGCTTGGGACCAGAGGAAACAAACTGGCCCCATTTTCACCTGTCCAAGCTCTTGGGTCCCTCAGCCTCTGCCACCATGAGTCCCTGCTTCACTTACCTCCCAGGACCCTGAAGCAGAAGGTGCACCCCCTGCCCCACTTCTCTCCTGCTGTCCCTTCCACCTGGGCCTCCCACTCCCGACCTGAGCAACTTCTAGGGCAGAAGGGAAGTTCACCCCTGGACTGAGAAGTGGGTCTTGAAGGAGCCTCTCAGGCCTTGCGCTGCACGGGGCAAAGGCGCTCCGGCCCGGCAGGAATCTGGGAATGCCAGGCCCCGGGAGCGGCCACCTTGGCCGGTTCGTGCTCAGCCCCACAGAGGGCATCCCCCTTCCCGACGCGTTGCCCTGGTTCCGGATGAGGCCCTGCAGCCTGTGGGCGGCAGCCTTCTCCAAAGGCACGGGGGGCAGGCGGGCAGACCAGATGGAAGCAATTACCACTGGGAAAGCGGAGAGGTGGAGGCTGGGATGGGCCGGCTGCTGGGAGGGGGAAGGGGGAACCCTCCCTGCCCAGATGAGAGGGCTGGACTCGGGGTACGGGGTTCCTGGATGAGCAGGCAGAGACGTGGTGTTCAGGCCGCACACAGAGCTCCAGGCTGGGAGTCGGGAGGGTTTGTGGTCCCCCTTTGTCGCCCAGACACTGTGACCTCGAGCACACCCTTCACACCTCTGAGCCTCCGCCTCCTCACGGATCGAAGGACAGGGTGAGGGGAGCTCAGGGAGCAGAGAACTGGGCTGAGACGCGCAGGGTCTGGAAACGCCTGGATGTGAGTCCCCGCTCAGCCGCTTACGAGCCGTGCGACCTTGGCTCAGTACTTTAATCCCCTGGGACTCCATCCTTCATGTCTAACGGGCTTCCTGGGGGCCGTGTGAGGCCTGCCCGGAGAGACGGGGAGACGTGGGTCAGCACACCTTGTTACTTTAGTTTATTGGGCCAGGCTTTTAGTTTGCGCTGGGTTGATTAATAGCAACTCCTTTGGCATTTGCTAAGTCCCTTCTTATTACAAGGACAGATTGACACAGGAGGCACGGGCAGAGGACACAGGACAGACGTGGGCACAGGCGGCAACACGGCAGCCCGGGGACCCGCACCGCGGACAGTTTGGACCCGAGGCAGAAAGACCCAGCACTACGCAAACTGGTCTCTGTCCTCTTTCTCGCCACCACCATCCTCCACGTGCCCCCCCACCCCCACCCCGGGCAGCAGAGCCTGGACCCCTGGCCCACGTGGGCTTTGGTGTGAAGCTGCAGGCAGGAAGAAGGAACCACAACAACTGAGGAGTGAGGAGGTCTGGCCACCGAGGACCTGGCCAGCCTGCACCTCCCCTCGGCCCCAGCAGCAGCACCCTCCTCCCCGCTGAGCGGGGACAGAAGCCGGGGCTTCAGATCCTAGAGCGACCACATCGTCTTTCTGCAGGGCAGCTTCCCAGGGGTGCAGTGGGCAGAAATAGGGCTGAAGGCCTCCCGGTCCCAGACAAGGGGCCAGAACTAAAAGGAAACCTGTAGCTCGGGACACTGATGTCCCTCCAAAACCTGGAAAGCAACCAACCCGGCCAACCCCTTGGCAGAGTGCAGCCCCTGCTGGGCTCCGGGGCACCGATCTGAAACCCCAGACCTGGCCCAGGCATCACACACTGCTGGCTTTCACTGGTTACACTTGACCACTTCCTCCATCTGTAGGATAAAGAGCGTCACACACACACACACACACACACACACACACACACACACTCTCGGGGAATGGGGTCTGGCGAAGGCACCAGGGGAAGCCTCATTCGGCAGCACTCAGAACACTCCTGCAGGACAGAGGGACTGACGGACTGCACCACCCAAACCTGCCTACACCAGTCATTTCCTCAGACGACGGAAAGTTAGGTCAAGGCCCCGAGTCCTGAGCAGGAAGGAGGATCTTGTGGGCCAGCTAGCACTGCAGGGAAGTCTAACCACAGAGACACTGAGGGGTCAGGAGAGACGGAACAGGTCCTGTCAGATTTCTGGGGTGCCACACCTCACCCCCTGACAGGCTTGCTCTCCAGTACCCTGCCTCCATCTCAGAAGCCTTGGAGTTCGGCTAGGCTCTGGTCGCAGCCTCGGTCACAATCTGTGGCCCTGGGCTACTCTGACACTGATGACCTAGAGGAACCCTTTCAGGACATGGGCTGGACTGTTTTTTGGTATTATTCTAAGGTACAGTGACCCTTCCCCTGGACGGAGGGTGCACACTTGGAACCACCCTGAGAGGTGGAATTCACAGCCTCTCAGAGGAGAGACCCAGAGACTGTGCTCAGAGAGGCCCCCAACGCAGGGCGGGCACCAGGCCCGTGTGGGTTACCTGCAGAATGACCACAGGTTTAGCTGGAGCGCAGCAAGTGGCCTGGCCTCTCTGTCCCTGTCGGTGAAGGGAGTGTCATTTCTAGGATTTGTTACAACTCCAGAAAGGAGCAGATTTTGGGCTCTACCCAGAAAACTGGATCCTTCGAATCTAAAAGGGCTGGGAAGGTGGAGGGGAAAAGGAGTGGGGAGGGAGTCGCTGCTTTGGGCCAGGAGGGAAGGAGGGGAGTAAAGGCAGCCCTGAAGGGGTCAGGCTCCCTGGGCCTGGGCCTCCACTCTCCGGGAGGGGCCCTGTTGTCCTGAGCAGCAGCCCACTCCCCAGCTGCAGACGGGAACTCTTACCTTCCTCTCCTAACTTCTAACCCCTGTCAATTTGGACTCTGCGGGTGCCAACCCCACCTGTGACTCTCCTCAACTGTTTGTAGGACCCAGGGCCCATGGGACAGCCTAGGCTCTCCCACCCAGCACACTGATGTGGGGGGGGGGGGCAAAATTCAAAGAGCACTTGGAGTGGAGACAGGAGTAGAGCTGGGAGCAGGTCAGAGGGACCTGGGCCACCTGGGTTCAGGCAGGAGGGTTACTGTCCAGCTCCCAGAAAAAAGGCCCCAGAAGTTAATTTCTAGTCCTCCAACGGCTGGCAGCTCCCAGGCACCCTCTCTAGAATTATGGGGCAACTCTGAAGAGAAAGTGTGGGAGAAACAGCACAGCACACAGACCTTCCTCTGTGCCGGCGCCTTCTAAAGCACTTAACTATATCAACACATTTAAAACTTCCTGGCACATGCCAGGGCCAGGGTCTGGAGGCAGGTGGCCGAGCATAGCTCAAAAGAGAGCCGCACTGGTTCTGCCTCTTGTGACAGCCTGGCCCGTACCAGGTCCGTCCTGAGGTTCTGAAAGAATAAGTTGGCCTGAACGTGGCTTCCACACTGTACCTCCCTCCGGGATGGAAAGCACAGGCTTCCCTGAGAGGGCAGTGGGGGTGCCAGCTTGTGGGTGGCCGTGAGGTCAGACGTGCACAGTGAGCACCCCAACAATGCCTACACCCCAGCCTTCAGGAAGAAGCCCCCAAAGCCAGGCCTTCGGAACCCAATCTGTGAAGCCGAGGAAGGGGCAGATCAGGCCTCCTATGGCCCGGGAGAGCCTCCCCCAAGACTGGGGATGAGGGGCAGTACTAGTCCTGGCAGACATGTTGGCAGCTCAGGGCCGGGCTGGCCAGTCAGGAGGTCCCTACAGGCAGGGGCTCCAGGGGGGCATCCAGAGCAGACAGCTGAGCCAGGGGTCCTGCCCCCAGAAGTACTCCACCTTGTCCCCACCCCCAGCCCGCCCCACTGCCCACCACCCAGGGAGCTCTGAGCACAGTGGTCTGGGCCCAAAGACCCCCCCAACGTAGACCCAGGGTCGTGGGCACAACCAGCCTGCAGCTAGCGCCCTCCACCTTGGACTGATCCTGCGTGGCGACCGTGCTCCCCCAGCACACAGACGGACCCAGCAAAGCCTGTCACCGCCAGGAAAGCCAGCCCACGGATCTCCTGGGCTCGATAAGGTAGTTGTGAGAGAAACCACGGCTCAGAGGATGCTGAGGGTGGGGCGCCTCGCAGCCTGGGCGCAGGGTGCGGGCTGAAAACTTTCTGGGTGAGAGGACCGTCCCGTCTGCTCCCTCGGAGACAGCGAGAGAAAAGGCTTCCCGCGAAAATCAGGGAAGGGATTCCAGGCTTCGGCCGCCCACGGGGTCCGGACGCGGCTGCGCCCACGTGCCGGCCCGACCCCCTCCCGGCCGCGCGGGGCTGGGGCCGGCAGCCGGCCTCCTGCGCCCCTTCCCCGCGGGCCCGGCGGCGCGTACTCACCCGGGCGGGTGGGGCGGGGCGGGCGGGCGGCTCCGCGCGGCTCCGATCCGCTAGGCGCGCCGCGGGCGCACGGGCTGGCGCTGCGCTCTGCGGGTTCCAATCCCGGGCGCGGGGCCGGGCTGCGCGAGGGCCAGCCTGCGGGAGGCGGGGGCCGGGCGGGCGGGGCGGGGACGTGCCGGACACGCGTGCGCACACCGCCGGGGGCAGATGGGGAGCGGGCGGGCCTGGGAGCTGGGGCGGGAGGAAGAGGAGCAGGAGGAGGAGAAGGAAGGGCTGGGCGATAGCGCGGGTGGGGCCGCGGCTCGGCGGGGACGTGGTGGGGCACGGAGGCCGGGGAGAGGGTGGGCGACAGCCGCGGAGCTACCTGAGAACGGCGCCCGGATGGATGTGCCCGCGTGGCCTCCGCACCCCTCTCGCGAACAATGAGCCCCAACAAAGGCTTCTCGGCTCTCCCACGCGGTGAGCCTTGTTCTCCCTCACTCGGGAAAGTGAGGCAGGAAGAGGGGGCTTGTTCCGGGAGGCCCACCCCTAGTGCAAGCGGCCACGTGCCCTGGCCCGAGACTGGACCTCCCGCCCCCAGACTATTCCCTCTCTGTACCCCTCTTTTGCGCACCCTATCTTGGCCTGCAGAAGGCTTCTCAGTTTCTGTTCCTTGGGGAAGGGGAAGGCGCCAGGCATCCTGTCTCCAGGGGAAACCCCAATCAGGCCCCTCACCCTAGTTCACTGGACCCAGACACCCCCAGTCAGACCTGGGAACGACTCCAGCTGACAGACAGCAAACAGTCCAGGGGTGGGCGGCAGCACCATCCACAGCCTCCAAGACACTTTCAAAGGTGGACAGTGTTTACTGAGCCCCTGGTGGGAACAGCCTGGTGCTGAAGACTCCGGAGGAGTGTGTGAAACCCAGTCCCTGCTCCGGGAAGCTTACCATCCAGCCACTGAGAGAAGGCCCACCATGGACTCCCATTCAAGAAAAAGGCCGGGCCGGATGTGACTAAGTGTGAAGAGTGTGGGCAAAAGGGTTCAGACAAGTACCAGCTCAACACTCACTTCAGCCGAAACTGGAGGGCTTATCTGTTGAGAACAAAACTCAGGAAGCCCTGTTTCTCATGAACAAAGTGCAGAAGGCTCTGAAGATTGGCCTCTGGGCTCTCCCTCAGGGAACTGTTCCATCCTAAGTCACACGTTACAAGGTGTTGTCTTCTTTTATGTTTTATCCTCACCCGAGGACATTTTTGCATTTGTCTTCAGACAGAGTGGGAGGGAGAGGGAGGAAGAGAGAGAGAGAAACATCCTCGAGAAAGAGACACATGGAGTGGTTGCCACCCACACGACCCCAACCAGGGCTGGGGACAAACTGCAACAGAGGTACGTGACCTTAGCAGGAACTGAACCCAGGACACTCTGGTCCGTGGGCCGACACTCTAACCGCTGAACCAAACCGGCCAGGGCTCTTCTTCATTTTTTCACCATTGATTTTTTAGATAGTATGGAAGGGAAGGCGGGAGGGAGGGAGAGAGATCATCAATTGATTGCCTCCTGCACGACCCCAACAGGGGTTGGGGATCAGACCTGCAACCCCAGTAGGAGCCCTTGACCAAGAATCAAACCCACGACCCTTTGGTCTTGGGCTGACGCTCCAGCCAAACTGGCCAGGGCGGTTTTTTTTCTTCATTTCACCAGTGTCTTAGTTATGTTTGAATGGTGCCTTTGGTATTGTCAGTCAAGCATTCATTCAACAAACGTTTATTGCATATCAGCTTCAGGGGGCCTGGAACTCAGCTACGTAGAAAGAACGCAGTCACTAAAGCCCTTGTCCTTAGCAGGCCCAGGGGACAAGGAAAGAGCCTCCCTGCTTTACAGGTGGGAAAACTGGCCCAAAGCAACTAAATGAATCTGACAGAACTGAACATCAGTTCAGCTTCTAAACTCTGCGAACTCGTGAGTGAACTAGATCAAAACAGTTTGCAGTTCCTGCTATGAACCACATAAACTTGACTCTGCCAGGAAGTAGAACTGAAGGGCCAACTTTTGCTCCTGAAGACCGGAGTTACAGCTCTGCCTCGATCGCTAAATAGCGTTAGTTTCCTTACTAGGAAAAAAAAAAAAAAGGAAATAACTGCTATTGAAAGGGATATTGTTGGTATAAAATTGGGCAATGGATATGAATTTGCTCAGAAAGTATGTTATAGAAGTGTGCTGTTACTATGCCGGGGAATCCCTCCTCTAACCAATAAGCTGTATGTGGATCCCGCCTGCCCCACCCCCCACAGAGGTTATCCCAAGCCTGGTTACTGGGTGCCCAGAAGCTAACTGTAATTCTGAGGCCACAAGGTGCTTACTCATGATCTATCCCCTCTCGTTTCTTAATGGCACAGCCAGATAGATGCTTAGCTCGCTGCCTAGAAGCCTTATCATCTGTGGTGCAGGAGGAAGGATTTCTGGTGCTTTTCAATCCCAGGCACTGGGTTCTGGAGCCCCACCCAGCTCCGCTGCACCCCTTTGGCCCATTTGCATGACCCTGTGAGCTCCTCAGCAAGAAGCAATGTGACAGGGCAAGCAGGGACTGTTCCCCTCAGAGCTAGCTATGCCAAGGGTGGGTCAAGACAACCTGCGGAACAGCTGTCTGGGTTCCAGTCCTCTGAGCCAGGCTGCCTCCATTCCCATTTCTTTTGCCTCTATTTGCCTCTCTGGGGCTGTCTCTGCTGTGGAGAAAGGGGAGGACTCCTCTCTGCTGGGGGTGGGGAGCAGAGGGAGGAGACAGAGTTACAGAGTGCATGGGAAGGGCAGGTACGTCTAGAGCCAGGAAGCCCTGGCCCAGAGGCTCCTCCCTGGCAGGCAGTGGGTTTGGGTAGGAGGCACGGATCCACTTGACAAGTGTGCCTGGCGGGCTTTTGGCTCCTGTCCCTCACATGTGCCACGTTAGCATCCTGCCCACCAGGAGAAGGGAACAGCAAGATGCTGTTTGGGGAAGAAATAAATCCAATCCAGCATCTCAGACGCTTTTAAAAATAGCAACTCCGGGATGGTATTTCAGCTCCTATTTTTATCAGATTTGTATGGCTGGAGCATGGAGCTGAGCTGTTCCCAGGGTTCTCAATAGCAGGGACATCACTGTTGTAGTCTTAGAAACCTGCCTGCTGGCCGAGGCTAAAATGCATTCCAGGAACCTTCAGGCTGGGAGAGACCTGAGAAGTCATTGCACCCAACCCTTGTCTCTGTTTAGGGCCACGATCAATGGACCACAGAGAGTTTATGGCTTGCTTTTTGCCTTAAAGTCCCTTGGTTGCCATGACTCCACTGCATAATCTAGGATTACACAGCCTTCTCGTCAGGAAGTTCTTTTTAATATCTAGCCCAAATATCTCTGATGACATCCTTTTTGGCCTTTTTCATGGCAGGAAAATAGAAACTAACATTTACTATGTGATTACCATGTCCACGAAATCCTCATATAACCCTCACAAAAACCTTCGGGATGAGCACGGTAACTACTCCTCATTTAGGAGAAGTTTGTAACTTGTCCAAGTTCATACTTGGTTATGGTGCGGATTCTATGTCAGACCATCAGACCACACTGCCTCTCGAGCAGAGGGGGCCGAGGACATTAAGAAATTGGTTAGAGCCCTGGCCGGTTTGGCTCAGCGGTTGGAGCATTGGCCCGTGGACCAATGAGTCGCGGGTTCGATTCAGGTTAAGGGCACGTACCTCGGTTGCAGTTTGTCCCCGGCCCTGGTCGGGTTGTGCAGGAGGCAACCAGTCGATGTGGCTCTATCATGTTGATGTTTCTCTCTCTCTCTCTCTCTCTCTCTCTCTCTCTCTCTTTCTCTCCCTCCCTCCCACTCTATCTGATGATAAATAGAAAAGTATTCTCGAGTGAGAAATAAAAATAAATAAAATAAAAAAGAAATTGGTTAGTGAAGGGGCCCCAGAGTTTTGCCTTTTTGGATACTAATTTTAAGCTGGTAATTAAGAAACAAAAGACTCAGAAAGAACCTTTGATCCTCCCCCATTTCCTGCCCAAGAGATTCAGATAGAAAATCCTGCTTCAGTAAGGAAGTCTTAGGATGTTCCTTTTAGCCTAATTGGATTTCAGTCTGAGAGACAGGAGGGCTTGGGGCAGGGGCCTGTTAGCTAGACACCGTGTCCTGTTGTTTCTGAGTTGCCTCAGGACAGTTTGCCTGCCACATGTGTTCAGGTCTTCCTCAACTACCCGTAAGTCGCCCCTCCTCACTTCTGAAATCTAAGACCCCAGTACCCCCCTTTTCTCTTTTGTCCAAAATGTCATATATACACAACGAGGTTTCCTTGTCTTTGGAATTTTCGTGCTTATGTGAATTCCCTGTGCGCATGTATTAACATTTGATTTTCTCCTGTTAATGTGTCTCTCTAATTTGATTATTAGCCCAGTTAGAACTTAGGTGGGAGGAAAAGGATATGTATATATATGCATTTATATATACAGTTATATTTATATTTGTAGCTCCCGCCTTAGCCTTGACTTTCATTTCTTCGTCATGATCCGGAAGGAAAAACTGGTCAGCATGCTGATTGTCTGCGTGTGCCCCGAGCTAGAAGCTGAGTTCCGGGTCCCAGCCATGCCGAGCCCTGACCCCTCGCCGCTGGGCCTTTGCTGTGCTGGCCGCTCTCAGGTGTTAGCCCAGAAACCCCTCTGCTTTTTCAAGGCACGCACCACTCTTGTAATTACTTTGTAATTAATACCTCACTAATTGTAATCCCCATGTGAGCTCTATCTCCAGATTCTTGCTTGAAAAAGAAAAAAAGTAGAGTGGATGTTCAAAACCTGTTTATTGAATTGAAACACTTTAAAGAGATTCAGTCCATGCTTCGTTTAGTTTACTTTTGTTTTGTTATTCCTCACCCGAGGATGTTTTTCCTTTGCTTT
The DNA here is from genome assembly GCA_030848825.1 of Tadarida brasiliensis. NCBI lineage: Eukaryota > Metazoa > Chordata > Mammalia > Chiroptera > Molossidae > Tadarida > Tadarida brasiliensis. The sequence goes on along the minus strand of CM061277.1, from coordinate 25,284,975 downwards.
TTACATAGAGTAGAAGGGAGGGAAAGAGGAAGGGAGAGAGAGAGAAACATCAGTGTGAGAGACCACATCGACTGGTTGCCTCCCGCACAACCCGGACTGGGGCTGGGATCGAACCTGCAATCCAGGCACGTGCCCTTGACCAGGAATTGAACCCATGGCTGATGCTCTAACCATTGAGCCAAACCGGTCAGGGTCATGCTTAGTTTTTAACAGTGGTTAAAACTCAATGGCTTCAGCCCTGGCCAGGGACCCCAGTTGGTTAGAGCGTTGTCCCCAGATGCCAAGGTTTTGGGTACAATCCCCAGTGAGGGCATATGTAAGAATCAGTCAATGAATGTATAAATAATTGGAACAATAAATCAATGTTTCTCCCTCTCTCTCTCAAATCAATAAATAAAAATGAAAAAAAAAAACAGAACTCACTAGCTTCAAGTTTATATAGATTTCAGAATCCAATGTAATTTCAACAATAATAATAACAGAATAAATGGGATTGAGTGAGGATATTTAAAACACAGCAGCTGTTAATTATCACATCTTTTTATTTAAAAAAGGACATTTTAACATTATATACACATGTTTGGAATAAAGGTGTAGTCCTTCCTGCCCTGGCCAGTGTGGCTCAGGTTGGAGCACCGTCGGGTACACCAGAAGGTGGCAGTTCAGGGCACATGCCCAGGTTGCGGGTTCAATCCTCAGTTGGGGTGTGTGTAGGAGGCAACCGATCGATGTTTCTGTCTCACATCATTGCTTCTCTCTCTCTCTCTCCCTTCCTCTAAAATTAAAAAAAAAAAAATACACTTAAAAAAATAATAAAATAAAAAAAGATTGCCCAGCTGGTGTGGCTCAGTGGTTGAGCGTCGACCCATGCACCAAGAGGTCGCTGGTTCAATTCCCGGATAGGGCACATGCCCAGGTTGTGAGCCAGGTCCCCAGTGGGGGACGTGCAGGAGGTGGCCAGTCGATGTTTTCTCTCATCGATGTTTCTATCTCTCTCTCCCTTCCTCTCTCTCTAAAAACCAATAAAGGAAAAAAAAATTTTTTTAATTAAAAAAAAAAAAAAGATTTAGTTGTTCCTGAGAAGGAAGGGTTAGCAGACCTACTTCAACCTATTCAGAAATAAAATACATATATTACAATGTTTGGATACAAAAGTATTACAAGAGAAACATTTTCAAGTATCATTTTGTATATAATTGTTTCTTGGTTTCTCAGTTGGGGGATCTGTATTCCACAGAGACGTGCAAAGTGGAGCTTGAATGTCCAACTCATTTCAAAATGTTATTTTTCTGTTTCATGAAGGAATGTTGACAAATCAGAGCACTCAGCAGTTTGGCTCTATGAGGAAACTTTGGGGCAAACGGAGAGGCGCCAAGGAACAATAGCAGTCAAGCCTGCAACGGTCCCTTCCTTCTCCAGCCAGTCCAGCCGAGGATCGGGGGCTGGCAGCCAGCGTGGAGCCCCTGGGTTGATCTGGGAAGGGTGACATCTGCCACTGCTCCAGCAGAGCAGGGACACAGGCTCGCAGATCGAAATCACGACATGAGACGCAGACGGCAGTCTTCCCAGCACCGAGGACAGATGTGGCAGGCTGCCCGGGGGCTGGCATGACAGTTTGCCAGGTGGGGCCCTGGGGTCCTGGGTCTTGCTCGGGAAGCCCTCAGGGGAGGCAGGATGTTGGGTTCTGCTAAGTGGTAAGAGGGCAGCACGAGGCAGAGTGGCTCTTGCCTTCCCTGGACTGAACCAGGAGAACTAGACTCAGAGCCAAGCTCCTTTATTTGCAGGTGAGAGCCCTCAGGTGGTGGCTCAGTCACGGCCACCTGCTCCAGGCTCACAGTGCCTGTGGTGGAGGAAGCTGCTCTGGACACCTGTGGCCCCTGGGAACAAAGGCTCCCTAGAAATGAAAGGGGAGTGCGTGGTCAGAAAGAGAGGACACGTGTCCCAGGCCCTGTGGAGTTCAGAGGAGGCGTAACAAAGCCAGCCCGTTCTTCCCTGCAGCCCTTTGAGTCTCCGGATGGCCCCGGCCAGGTGGCTCAGTTGGTTGGAGCATCATTCTGTACACCAAAGGGTGGTGGGTTTGATTCCCAGCCAGGGCACATACCTAACTTGCTGTGTATGAGAGGCAACCGATCGATGTTTCTCTCTCCCTTCCTCTCCCTCTAAAAATCACTAAACATATCCTTGGGTGAGGATTTTTTTAAAAATGCCCCAGGATTCAGGTAAGAGGGCACTGCAGTAAAGGAAGGATCTCAGCTGGTGATGAGGGCAAGTAGCTGTATCTCAGGCGGACAGTCCGCAGGGTGCACCGCATGGCACCACACACCTGAGCAGCTGTTTGATGGAATGAAAGTAAATATTCTGGTGGGCAGTGACACTGGCCACAGGTGGGGCTCCTGGGGCAGGAGGCTGAACTCTGGTCTCATCTGGACCAGTTTCCAGCTTGCAGGCTGCTGCACACCGACTCCTGGTTACTCCCTGTGGGCACCGGGGGAGGAGCCTGGCCCCTCTCTGAAAGCAGACTTGACCCTGACACACAGCACTGGCCGTCTCCCAGCACGACAAGGCAGAGCCAGGCCTCCCTCTGCAACAGCCCTTACCTACTGTCTCGTCCTGGGCCCGCCCGCCCCTCTGAACGATGCTTCTGGAGGGTACCGTGCACCTGCCTCTTCCCATCATCGCCCTGTAGTTTCAGCCCATGCAAGACTTGGTGGAAATGTGATGGATGGCTGGGTAAACCTGTGAAGAGGGAGAGATGGGACAGAGCGGGCTCGAGAGTCAAGTCTGGAGAGGCGGGGAATGCCTTCTCAGGGCACAGGGCCAGGGAGATGGAGGCCTGTCACCTGGGAGGCTCCAGCTGTCTTCCTTCTGGTTCAGGGTGAGTCACCCGTTGGCTTTTTCCCAGCACACAACCCTGTGTGAAGCCAGAGGAGACCCCCACTGAGAGAACTTGGTCTTTGGAGAAAGAAACACTCCCAGGACTGGTCCCTCCACCCTGCAAGGAGGGCTTCTCTGGATTAGCAAGCCCTCCACTCCTGCTCGCGGCATTTACCTTCATGACAGCTCAGAGGGGTCTCCTCTTCGGACCTCCCCACGCGGATTTTTCTTACACGTGGAGAAAAGACAAGCCGGGCGTTCCCTTTCCAAGCCAGCTGGTTCCACTACTGTCATCTGCACGTGGTGGGAGAGCAGGTGCCCACCCACCCATGCGTCCCCCTCTAACGCCGTCCCCTGAGCCTCGCACCCACTGTCCTGCTGGAGGCGCACTGGGTGGCCCAGGGTGCCGAGTACTGTCCAGATCCAGCGCATACGTGTCTCCCTAGAGTACCTACACCAGACTCTCCCACGTACCTGCTTTCATGAGCCGTCTGTTTTCACTCCCACGTTCCCCTGTCTGCCCCACTAGCCAGAGGGTAGGAGCTTTGCATTAGTCATCTTTGTGGGCCCAACACCTAGGACATTGTCTGGCTCAAGGGTCAATCAAAGGTCAATTATAATAAAGCTTCATTATCACACCTGACTCCCAGCAGATTACACACGGATCCTCGTGCCTCCTTCCCCTTTGCAACGCAGCAGCTCAGAACACCTTGGGTCTTGTCCGATGTTCTGGGTAAACGTTGGCTCCAGAAAGAGACTTCAGACCATCTGGTCACCATTCACCAGTATTTAGGGCAGTGCCTCCTAGTACGTGTTCAGTAAACATTTGATGTATGAATAAATGGAGCTGGGCTTTGAATCCAGGTCTCCTGGTTCTCAGACCAGGGGGTGCAGAGAGCCACCCACTCCTCTGCCTTACACTTCCCTCTTACCCCTTAGCAACACCGACACCTGCCTCCCGAGAGCTCCCCGAGCAAGACCCGGACCTGTCAGTCACACCCGACAAATGAGCACACACCAGCCCCCGACACCAATACACCTGTCTTCTGTGCTGAAGGGTGCTGTGTGTTTAAGCGTGTGCCTTCAACATAGGTGCCCGTGTCCCTGCCCTGCTGAAGCAATGGCAGATGTCACCCTTCCCAGTGAGCCTGTCTGCTCCTTACAGGCCACCAGCCTGTGGTCCCTTCTCAAGTCCCTTCCTGCCTCAAGATTCCATGAATGGGGCCCAGGACGCTGCTCATGCCCCAGACCTGAGCCCCCAGGACCCTGTGCCCCGTGGCACCCAGATCGTCTTGCCCCTGCTGACGCACAGCTGGGCACTTGAACTTCTGGCCGCTCCTGCGAGTCTGTTTTGTCTTCCTGCCTAGATAAACTCAAGGCCAGGGACTCGCTGACCAAATAACAGAGACAAAGGCAGGCTTTGGGGCTTGCATCATCAATTCTTCTGAAAGCACTCCCACTTCCAGGCGGCAATTCTTCATCCTCGTCAACAAGTTTATCAGCAGGGGTGACTCACCCCTGGGGGGTGACTTCAGTGCTGGGAATGGAAAGAAGTAGTGCCACCAAAAAACGCTATAGATTATTTCCAGACAGTTTTCATATTTGCGTGCTCGGGGCACTCGCAGACATGTGACTAGGAAACCGTGAGGCAGAAGAGGGCAGTAGAATCAGGAGCAAAACCGGGGAGCAGTCAGATCCAGGACGGAGACAGGCCTGGCGGCCTTCTGGCTCAGCTGAAGCCACGCCGCCCCGTTCCCGAGGCGGGCCCCTCTTCTCAAGACCTTCCAGGTTCTGCCCACTCCTTTCCTGAGCACCTGCCTCCCCGGCGGCACCGTCAGTCCACACCGAATGAGACCAATACTTTATTCACATATGAGAAATAAGCCAGTACAAAGCACATTTAGAAAAGTTACTTGGGTGCTACCCACGCCCTCCACCCATCTGTGGTCTCTGGACAGCCCTGGGCAGACTCAGCTCTGCTGGGCCTCCTGCAGGAGCTTGAGCAGGGGGTCGTCCGCTCTGAGGGCAAAGGTGAGGGTGCACTGCTGGTAGTGCTCCGGGTCCCGCTCCAGGTTCTCTATCACCTCCGCCAGCAGGTGAGCGCGCTCCACCCCGGAGCCGGGGGCCTCGAAGCCCAGGGCAGTGAAGTGCACGTGCAGGTGGTAATAGGAGGGCAGGTAGTGCAGGTACACGCGGAGCCGGTCCCCCTTCACCTGGTAGCGCTGCAGGATGGCTTCCTGGGGAGAAGGGAGAGGCGGGAGAGGGGTCACCGTGCTGCCTGCGAACCAGTACCAGACCCTCCTCCTGTCCTACCCAGACTACCTTTGGACAGCCAAGGGGCCCTTCCCACAGCCTCTGCCCACCGGGTGCTTCGGGCCCCCTCTTCCTCCCGGGGGTCAGCAGCCAAGCTGAGGCTCTTTCTCCCAAAGGAAGGGGACAGTGGCCTGGATCAAACATCTACTCCCTCAAACAGTTGCTGCTGGAACCTAGAAAGTCCCAGCGCCTAAGAACAGGCCCACAGCGCAGACTGAGGGGTCTGTAAACACTTAGAGCACCAAGTGGGCGGGAGGAAGCTTGTTCTCCCCTTGGCCTGCAATGGAGTGGAGCCGAGCTGGGGACCGAATGGAAGAGGAGGGGGCTGGACTCCTGGCGGGAGGGGAAAGCCTGAGTTTGGCCCCTGCTCCCTTGGCCCTCACCTTGCTCAGGAGTAGAGCCCTTTCTTTTCTTTTATAAAATTATTATTTTATTTTCATAATAGGTCTTTTGTGGTTTTTTAAAACCCTCACCCGAGGACATGTTCACTGATTTTTAGAGAGAGGGAGAGAGAGAAAGAGACAGAGAGAGACATCGATGTGAGAGAGAAACACTGATTGGTTGCCTGCTGCACACGCCTTGACCAGGGCTGGGGATCAAACCCACAACTTAGGTATGTGCCCTGACCAGGAATCAAACCTGTGACCTTTCAGCAAATGGGATGATGCTCCAATCAACTGAGCCACACTGGCCAGGGGAGGAGTAGGGCTTTAAAATTAAAAAGTTTTTTTTTTTTTAATCCTCACCCAAGTACATTTTTCTATTTATCTTCAGATAGAGTGGAAGGGAGGGAGAGGAGAGAGAAACATCTATGTGAGAGAGACACATCGATGGGTTGCCTCCCACACGACCCAATCAGGGCTGGGGACGAACTGCAACCAAGATACGTGCCCTTGACCGGAATCGAACTGGCAACTCTTTGGTCTGCGGGCCAATGCTCTAACCACTGTGCAAAACCAGCCAGGGCAGGAGTAGGGCTTTTTTTTTTTTTTTTTTTTTTATCAACCCCCTTTTCTGAAGTCTCCAAGGCCTGGAGTTAAGAGGAGACCCTGGTTTCCATTGTGGGCAAATCCCTAAGGAAGTCAGAGAAGAGAAAAAACTAGGGCCTCAGTGGGCTCAGAATGCACCCCAGAATTGCATTCTGCATTTGGAGCTCACCCCAGGGATCTCCGCAGCAGGGTGAGACCAGGGCCACACCACCCAGGGGCTTCCTGGGATAAGCAGGGCAGGGCCGCCAGCGCTGCCCGGGCAGGTGAAAGTGCTGGCCTAGCATCTCCCCAAAGGAAAGATGCCACTCTCTGCCACCCAACGGCTGCTTTAGGAGAGAAACAAGACTCTCCAAACAAAGACAGGCAGCTGGAGAGACCGCTGGGAGGGCAGGAGAGGAGGCCATTAGGGCACTGACAGGGAGCTGGGGTTGAGGTTGACGGAGCGCAGACCCAGGCACAGCCCTTCCTCCAAGTGCATCCAAGCCTCGGAGCAGCTCCCATCTGGAAGGAGCACCCGTGCCTGCCAGGCCGCGGCACGGGGGTGTGGGGGGCACCTTCAAATGTTTCAGAGTGGAAAAATGTTGAGAACCACTCCACAGAATGGAGGGTTCAGAAGAATCCTAACTGGATATCAAGACCAGAGAGGTGAGGCCCAAGGTCAGCCAGCAGGCTTGGGTCAAAATGTCAGAACCAGGGCCACATCCCTGGATTCTAGTCTCTCTTCCCCCATCTTCCCTCAACTCAGGGCTCCTTTTAGCACCCCTATAATTTATTTGGTTCAGTAAACACCCCAGAGAGAGAGTATCCCCAATACTGGGTGCTAGAGAATGCAGTCTCTACCCTCAGGCTAGATGAGGAGGTTCCCGCATTCACGCATCAGAGCCGCGACCCGGCTACCCAAGCAGCACGGCTGGCGTGATGTGGCCGTCACAGACAAGGCAGGCTATCCTGGACGGGCGGGTGTCGCAGGGGACCTGCCAGAGAAAGGCAGGGGGCCAAAGTGGGAACCTGAGACGAGGAGGACAAGTGTGGGGTGAGGAAAGGTGGCTGAACATGGAACTGGGGGGCAGGACCAAGTGACAGGGTCTTGGGAGCCCATCGGCAGAGCCTGTGTGTAGGCCACACTGACACCCAGAAGAAGCCCCCATCACAGACATCCTACTGGGAAGGGTGAGCAAAGTGGTGCAGGAAACACTGAAATCGGGGCGCAATTACTCTGGCTGCGATGTGATTCGGCCAGGACGACTCACCTGCCCCTCCCGGAGGATGTTCCTGAGCAGCGGCAGGTGCTCTGCAGTGAGGTCCCGGAGCGACCGGATGCCCCGGCGATGGCAGATGGCGATCAGGTACAGGTCATCCAGCTGCAGAGACCAGGGGTAAAGCAGGCTCAGCAGGTGACAGAGCCAGGGGAGGGCACCAATCCTGGAATTCCCCAGGGAAGCCATAAAGCGCCCACCCCAGGCCTGCAGTGCCAGCCACAGCCAACCCCGGGGACCCCACAGCAGGACTGATGCCCGCAATGCGGGAGGCCACATGCCCAGGGTGAGTGGACGGTGTGAGGAATGAACTTCTGTTCGCTCCTCCTGCTGAAGAGTATCACGCGGGAGTATTTGTGCACTCAAAGAGCTGATGGGGTTCAGGAAAGTGCCAGGGACAACTCCTTTCCTCCGAGTTTATGGTCCACTCACGTGTACACAGTGGTACTGTAAGACCCGAAGTGACAGAAGTGCAGGGGGAAGAAGGAAAGACTGTCTAGTGAGGGCCATCCAGAGGGGCTTCCTGAAGGGAAGGCAGGGGATCTGGGCCTTGAAGAGGCAGCTTAGGCTTTAGAGGAAGGGCACTCAGGGAGGGAACAGCAAAAGCAAAGGCTCAGAGGCAGGAAAGTACAGGCCTAAGGGGAGTGAACACCGACTGTGTGGAGTGAAGGCATGTGGATGAATTTTAAGGCTGTGTCGGGTGGAAAGGGAGCCTGGGGCCAGCTCAGCAGTGACCAGAGCCTTGTTAACCCTTCTCTCTCTTCCCGTCTCCCAGGGCTCACCTGGAGGTCACACCAGTACCAAGAACCAAAGTCAACAAGATCTTGCTCAGGGCAGCAAATGAACTCTCCCCATGGCCCAGAACAGGTTCCCACCCGCCCTGCTCACCAAACCCTGGCCTTGGCTGGTTATCACATCCCTGTGCGAGGCCGGCCCCAGACGCCAGGGCTCCAGGGAGGCCTGGGGAGACGCCAGCACACTCAGCCCTGCAGTCTGAGCTGCTAGATCATCTGGGGACCCAACCAAATCCTGAAGGGCCCCAATTTAAAGAGTCAGAATGAGATTTTCCATATGGTACCTGGTTTCCAACTGTGCCTCCTCCTGCCATAGACTATCCTCTGCCCGAGTCCCGAGACCTGGGCTCTCTGGGGCTCTCTGCCCCACACCTGCTGCAGAGGGGCCCAGGGGAACCTCCGGCAGATGACAACGTTGTGCCGGCCCAGGCCTCAGTGTGCCCACAAGTCCCTCCTGTGCTCTCCCTTTTCATGACATGTGTCCAGGATATTCACTCTCTCACTAGATAGAGGCCCAAGGAGAAGCCAGGAAACAAAATTGTTTAAACTTGGGGTGTGTGTGTCTGTGGGTGTCTTCAGCTGTTCCATGTGTCACTATCACAGGACTCCCAAATAATGGCAGCGTTTGTTTTAGATGAGGTCTGCTGACAAATCCAAACATGACATTAAATCACACTCTCTGCTCCACTGACGTGGAATGAGGAATGAAGCCTGGTGCTCACGGGCTGGGTGTGGAGGGAAAAGAAAACCATTCTTTGATATTGGACATTACCCCAGATTTTCTGCAGGCAGCCAAGGGGCCTCTGGCCCAGAGAAATGATCTGAAAAAAGCTAGACAAGGGGCAGGTGAGGGTCTCAGATTGGCACCCCAGGAGGTGGCCCATCAATCACTCTGGGAGATTTCATCAACCTTTTTTTTTTTTTTTGGTTAATCCTTACCCAAGGATATTTTTCCATTGATTTTTTTTTTTTTAGATAGAATGGAAGGGAGGGAGGGGGAAGAGAGAGAGAGAAAGAAACATCAATGTGAGAGAGACACATTGATTGGTTACCTCCCATACAACCCCAACTGGGGCCAGGGATCAAACCTGCAACCCAGGTACATGACCTTGACTGGGAATCGAACCCGCAATCCTTCGGTCGGCAGGCCGACGCGCTAACCACTAAGCCAAACTGGCTAGGGCAATCAACCTCTCTTTACAAGGCAGAACAATGAACTCGAAGTAACAGCTTCCTAGCTCGGGCTAAGGGTAAGACTGAGATTGGCTGAAGCTTTGGAGAGCCACCCCTCCATCTCTGGAGTGACTCAAAGGAGAGTTTCCGGTCTGAGAACCTTAGATCAAAGAACCTAAAGCACATGAACTGAAAGTGTGTGTCTATAAACACAAACACAAGTGCTTAATACACAAGTTGCAAAGACGATCTCTGGAAGGACAAAGAAATGATCTCCCAGGGAAGGGCAGTGGAGGAATTTGGGGTGAGGGAACACACTTGCACTACACACCCTTTGTGCTCTGCATTTGCAAGCCAGACCTACGAAAAACGAGCAAACAAAAACATGCAGGTCATCTCTTACGAGAACCGAGGGGGGGATTTAGAACTCCAGGACGGCAGAGGATCTGGCAAACGTTAGGGACCAGGTAAACATCTGTGGAATGATGGATGGGTAATGGACATACGGACAAAGGATCTCTCCAGTGCCGAGCCGTCAGCTGCGGGGCTGCATATGGACAAAGTGCCTACAGAGATGCTTCCGGGAGAACAGCAGCAGGAGGGGCCTCCAGGTGACCAGAGGCCTCCTCAAAGAAAATGCCAGTGCACCTCCCTCCGTCACCCTCCCTGGAGGGGGAGAGCAGAAGTCCAGCCTGGCCTGTCTCCCTGCGGGATCCACTGCCTAATAGTCAGGAAACTGTCGATTTTAGTGTTCTGTCACAGGTCAAGGGTTTGGGACAATGACATATGGCACTACCAAGAGACAAGAGCTAATTAAGCAAAGTTTAAGAACACTGGCACCGCCCAGGCCAGTGTGACTCAGCCCAAGGACTGGAGGGTCACGGGTTTGATTCCTGGTCAAGGGCACATACCTGGGTTGCAGGTTCAATCCCCAGCCCCTCCTGGGGTCGTGCAGGAGGCAGTCAGTTGATGTCTGTCTGTCTCTCTCTCCCCCTCCCTCCCTCCCTTCCACTTTATCTAAAAAACAAACAAAAACAATCAATGGAAAAATATTCTCGGGTGAGGATTAACAAACAAACATAAAAACAATGGCACCTATATTACCATCAAGAACATCTGACATTTAAAAAAATATGTTTTTATTGAATTTAGAGAGGGAGAGGGAGATGGAGGGAGGGAGCAGAGGAGAAGGTCAGAAGGACGCTGATTTCCGTTCTCAGTGCCACGGGCTTCCAGAATGAAGAAGCACAGGTCTGTCCTGTTCCACATGGCCCTCAGACCACCATCCCCCCGCAATCACAAGCTCTCCAGTCTTCATGGATCTTGTGAGTCGGAAGTTCCTCCTACCCCACCCCTACCTCCCGTGACCCAGCCCGCAATCCAGGACTTCCAGGCGCAGGGTGCTGAGGGGGCAGACAGGGTTTGCACAAAGGCATCGCCCAGAGCTGCCACCAGCATCCCTAGAGCCTTGTCCCAGCTCCCTCATCTCCAGAGCCAGTCCTGGCTTCCTCCATGGAGGCCTGAGGTGGGGCTAAGCTGCAGGGGAGGGGAGAGTGGGGCAGGAGATCTCTCAGCCTCTCTCCAGCCACTACAACACCCCACTTTGACCTTACCTCGTTCTACAAATCATCATGCAGCGCTCCAACTCCTGGAAACTCCCTTCATTCCCTACCGTCCCTTGAGCCACGTTCAGGAATTACCAGCAGCCTCCCGTAAGAGGCAGTTGGCACTCACTTGCCTGTGTGCCTGAGCTGAGATGCTGGCCCTCTGCCCCAGCCACAGGCTCTCAGCCCCCATTTCTGGGCAGTGAAGGGGTGGTATGGCTGGTCTAGAAACCACCAAATCAAAACCAAGCAAACTGCAGGTGAGTTCAGTTAGGACCCAAAGGCCTCAGGAGCAGGCCAAGCCAAGAAGGAAGAAGGCAGGCGTCCGGGAGGTGGAGAGGGCCCAGCCTCCGGAATGACGTCTCTGCATGTCTCATGACTGCACAAAAACCAGAAGGGCCCACCCAAAAGCAGAACGGAAACCCAAGCTGGAATACTCAGAGTCTAGTGAGAGGAGGGGGGCCTTTATTTATCTATTCCCACTTGCCACTCAGCAATTCCACATCTGGCTTCCGTGGCCGCCCCCGGCCCCTGCCCTGCGCAGGCCGAGCGGCCTCAGGCGTGTGCAGCGGGAGCAGCCCTTCCTGGGAGACGCTGCCCGTTCTGGGCTGTCCGGGTGTGTGAGCCCCACACGGGCGACGGCTCGCTGGGACTCGGGGTGGGCAGGGGCCGGGGAGTGAGGATGGGAGGAAAGTGGCGACAGAGCCCACAGAGGACTGGAGAGGGACGGGGAGAAGGTGGCTCCGCCGAAACCTGCTCCTCGGTAGGTGAGAAGCAGCAGGCACAGGGAGGCCAGGGAACAGAGCCGAGAGGCTCAGGTGCGGGCGGAGCTGCGACCAGGGCGGTGCAGGGCACCTCAGGTTGTTCACCGTGACTACCGCCTGTCACTACACCAACCATGCGCTGGCCTGGATCTGCTGGTGTCCAGGGGGGTGAAGAAAAGCAAACAGTTCACCACAGGCTCCAGAAAGTGAGAGTGGCCACCCAAGCCACTTGGCTAGTTAAGGAGCAGCTCATGTGGTTATGTAAACATTGCCTCATCCCGCCACCCCCCCCCACACACACACACACATACACGCGCGGTGGGGGTGGGGCGGGGCCTAGAGGAGATGGAAAGCAGCATGAGCACACGCGGCAGCACCATGGAGCCCAGACCTCTCCTGCTAGTGAATTACAGGCTGCTGAGAGGTGGGAAGAAGGTGGCCTCAGGTAGGAGGGAGGTGGTCAGCGGCCTGGAGCAGGGTCCTCCGCGTGCAGAGAAGCCCAGCAGGAAAGCTTTACCTGCTGTTGGTTCCACTTGAGGTCGGGGATGAGGACAAAGCCGTCAGAGGGATCTGGGTTCTCAAAGACAATCCGGTCGGCTTCAGCCTTCTTGTCGAGAATGTTGTACACCCACTGCAAGAACAGGGAGAGAGGGCGGTTCCTATCCAGTCACCAACCCTTAGGGAGACTCCCCAGATTGGGCTAGGGAAGCTCTCTGGCCCCTCCAGGAAGGACGGCCACACTCAGGCTGGCCTGTCCCCCAGGATCTGCTCTCAGGGCCCAGAAGAGCTCCCTCCTACAGTACCACTGCGGACACTTGGTCCCCCCACCTCAAGGCCCCTGCATGCAGATGGTGCTGGCTCTCCAGCTCCTCCTGGTCAGCAGTGCGCACACGCTCTGCTGTGCCCCGGAACTAGGGAGAGCCGTCTCCACGGGCCCGTCCCGCATTATTCAGGACCACAGCAAATGATCGGGTTGGGAGTTCCCTCTGCACAGGAAGCTGGCTCCATGCCCAGGCAGGTTCTAGAAATTAAGGTGTGTGGGTTTCCTGCCCCCTGGGACTCTGAGTAGTGGGATGAGCACCTCCACCCACCTGGAGCCACGGCAGTCTCAGCTGACATGGTCCCTGCGAACCAAGCAGACCTGAAGGCCACCTTTCTTGTCAACCTGGGCCTTTGGGCCCTCCCACACACCCTTCCATCCGCTACTGTCCAGTCTTCAGGGAACCGGTTCGTGCCGTGGGCACCGCATGGAGGCCAAGGACAGCAGTTTACAGTCGAGGTCCAGACGGCCTCTCCACGGCCTCCCGCAAGAAGGTTAACTAAGGCCCGTTCTCACAGGGCGCAGTCCCATAGACCTCGAACCTCAGCACTGCTCCACTTCCCCAGCTCTGAGCACCCTTTGCAAACGAGACTTCCTTTCAGGTCGGTCAGTGAACTCTATGTCAGAAATCCTAGAGAGAACCCCACTGGACAGCAGAGAGGGCAGTGGCCGGGCTCACACAGCTGCCTCTTCCACTTGACAGTCACGAAGGGCCTCCACGCTTATGGAGGAGGTGAATCGGAGGTCAGGGCACTGACAGCAACAGACAGGGGAGGGCTCCTCTGCCCACTCCCAGCAGTGGCCAGGGGCGGGGCTAGCTTAGAGTCGGCCCACCTCATCCCTGGTGTCCGCACCCTGGGCTCTCCTCAGCGCTTGGCCAGCAAGGCCAAGGTCGAGGGCAGCCGTCTGAGATGGAGAGTTAGGGAGCAGAGGGCACCTGCCTGGGAAGAGCTGGGCCTCCCAGACCCCTGGTAAGACCCCCAGACAGGTCACATGTGGTCCACCACTACAAAGAAAAAAGGTCACATTTCCTGAGAAGAGCCTGGCTACACCATGTCCTGGGAAAGATTTGGAGGATGGGGGGACCAAAAGTTTTGCCTTTTGGGATACTGAATTTTAAGCTGGTAATTAGGAAATAAGACTCAGAAAGAAACTTTGACCTTCCCTCCTCTCCCACCTAAGAGATGCAGAGTAAAACCTACTCCAAGAATGCAATCAGGATGCCCACCTCAGCAGCCTTATTTGAACTGAGTGTGGTAGGTGGAGGCCACCAGCCCGACTGGGGAAAGGAAGAGCGGATGAGAGCAGAGGAGATGGTGCGGATCGAAGGGCAAGACTGACGTGGGTGCGAGAATGGAGCAGCAAGTGACACCCGGCAGGGCGGGGTGAGGAGCCAAGTCTTACTCTGTGCCAGGCCCTGCTCTGGTGCCGCATGGGGGCTGTCCTCACAGCAATCCTGGGAATTCGGGGCTGTGAGCACCCCATTTTGCAGGTAAGAGAAAAGCAGGGGCAAGGGATTCATACAATTCGACCCAGAGCCTGGCCTCGGAGCCCACACTCCAGGCCACGTGGGGAAGGCCTCGGGAGAGCAGGAGGGGCCTAAATCCACATGAAGTCTCAGGCCAGAACCCAGATGAGAAAGGGAGACCAGGAAACAGAATCCACACACATCCTAGGGGAGTGACACCCTCTGAAAGCAAGGCTGGGAGACTCGGCCACCCGATGACGATGGGCCTGTGAGCGGGCACTGACGGCTTATGGATGCACCTGGCATGGCCTCCTTGCAATAAGTGACACTGGCAACTCCCTCCGGGCCCCTTCCTCCTGGGACATCTTGCTCCCTCTTTGTGCTCCTGCTTTTCTGCTCACCCGCCCGCTGGCCCGTCTGGCCACCCTTTACCTGCCTGCACCTCCAGGAGTCTCAGCTCTGTAGTACCCTACCCTGTTCCCCAGAACTGCCACCTGTGTGTACATAATGGCAACCGCCATTCTGGCGCCTTTTCTGAGCTGGAAACAGCGGCAGGCACGTGATACACGGCACCTCTCTCCATTTCCACCGGGACTGTAGTCACATTTCCCAGACAAGGCTACTGGGCTTCCGAAGTGAAGGACAGTGTCACACTGCTCTGAGACGGCCGAGTGAGAGCCCAGAGCTGGCTGGCACCGAAGCCTCTACTCAGTGACTCACCGGCTGGCATTTCAGACGGAGGCTCTCGTGCTCGGAATGCAGACATCCCACTGCGTTTTTCCTGGGCATTTTTACTAGAAGTTACAAGTACCAAATGTGAGGAGCCAAACAGAGTAATTGGCTGAGAGCAGACCCTGGGACCAGACACCCTGGCTTAGAATTCTCATCTCCGAAGGGCTGTTGTAAGATTTTTCGAGGTGATGCATGTAAAATGCTTAGAACAGTTCCTGGCACCTTGTGAAGACTCAGGAAGTCCCAAAATGAACTCACTGTCTCCCACGTAAACCCTCTCTGAATCCTGGTTGACAATCCTACTGTCTGTCCACTCGTTGCACAGGCTGGACCTGGTCCACGCCAGGCTCTTCCCTCGCCTCCACCTCTACCAGTTCCTAAATCCCACCTCTCCAGTTGCTCCGAAGCCCCCCTCTGCCTCGCTGGTCACCTTCTACACGCGATTAAACTGTTGAGGGGACCCTCACGGGCTACGGCAATCGTTCTCAAATCTCATGACCAGTAGAAACAGAGATATTTTAAAAGCCAGATTTCCCAGCTCCACCCCTGAACATTCTGATTCAGCAGATACAGACTAGGTTCTGTATTTTAAAAAACCTCACCAAGCAACACTGACAGTCAGCAAGGTGGGGGACCTCCTGGCCAAAGTGCCCCCTCCTGGCCTTCTTTTGTTGTCTCCTGCTGACCCTCAAGCTCCCCAGTCCTCTGTGCCTCCGTACTTGCTCTTCCCTTCGCCTGGAATGCCCTAGCTGCCTAGTCCACCTGGCAAACCTCTGCTTGTACCTTAGGACCCAGCTGGAGGCCCTGGCTGGTTTGGCTTAGCGGTGAGAGCGTCCTCTGTGACGCCCCCACTGTCTGAGCTAGTCACGCCCGCTCTGCACCACCACTGCACCTCGGACACAAACCACCCAAGTGCTGATCTCATTACACTGCAGCTGTCAGACTACAAGACTGCGAGGCATTGCAGTGCTCACCGTGGTGACCCCCGCCCCCAAGCCTGGCACAGGACCTGGTGCATAGTAGATGCTCAATAACGATGAGTGTTGCCAATTAAGCTGAGTGCTTATAAACTTGCTAGAAATAGCCAAGAAAGAACACACTGGTGCTCATGTCAAAGCTGATAGAATAGTAGAATTTTGTTGTAATATTTCCCAAAAGGATCTTAACAGTGGTGTATAAGAAGGTACATATATGACTCACACTGACTACATTAAGGGCTTCCTCTCTTGAATCCCATAGATGTACAACCAGCACACAGAACATATATTCCAGGAGATCCCTCTAGGATCCTGACAGCAGAAGCTATCTAGGAAGATGGGGACACATCTCCTTTCCACTTAGAAGACAAGAGTAAGTGCTGGGACTTAAAAAAATCCAGCCAGCTTGAGCCAGAGGAACCTTGTGCAAACAGAGCACAGGGGAACCACCGCTAACAGCCACGCGGGAAACGAGGGCTGTGGGTACACAGGGCCTCCGCCCAGCCTGCCAACCTCCCTTCCTTCCTCCTCCTGAGTACACTCACCCCACATTGCCCCTACACCCAGGACACCCGCCCTTCTTTTGGGTTTCGGAGAAACGGCTGTGAATTGCCCACATTAGAGCACCCTCCACCACTGGGACCCGAATCTTGGGGAGAGTGAGTGAGAGATGCTCAAAGAGAACAAGGAGAGGGATAAAGACAGGGAGCCAGTGAGAGCCAGTGAGTGAGCAAGAAACCAACTCATCCATCACACTTAACACCGAGCATTCACCCGGGGCCAATTCCAGGCAGAAGCACTGGCTGGCGTTGGGCCTGTGCCAAGGAGAAATCGGGATCTCTTAGCAAAATGGCCTTGCATCTGGCCGTCCCTGAAGACACTGAGAAGACGCAGCCAAGCCCCATACCAGCCCCTGGGAGAAAAGGCCTGCACTAAGCCCCCAGGGGCAACAGGGTCCTGCTCTCTATGGAATGAGTGCAAGGTGTTCTCGCTCTGAGATTCGGCTCCTGGAGCCTGGGTTGCTACGGCCAAAAC
This sequence comes from Tadarida brasiliensis, assembly GCA_030848825.1. Taxonomy (NCBI): domain Eukaryota; kingdom Metazoa; phylum Chordata; class Mammalia; order Chiroptera; family Molossidae; genus Tadarida; species Tadarida brasiliensis. Next base: position 25,268,176 of record CM061277.1, on the reverse strand, counting down.
CAGGAATAAAAGTCTGGACTGGGGAGGGCCTAATCCGGCATCCATTCACAGACATGTGGCGAGGGCACAGCCACCCTGAGACTTATCAGGGTGCTGCAGAGTGATACCGATTCTCCAATGACTAGGTTGCTTTGAGACCCCCAGGGAGCCTCGAGGGCATGCCCAAGGCCAGGGTCCACCTCTGCAGGACTTTTTATGCCACCTCCCTGCTGAGTTTGCTCCACAGCACTCACGACTTCACGTCTCGTGTGCTGCCGGCCTCCTGTACACGGAGGTAAGCCGAGAGGCAGGTGCCCCACTCTCTCCGCCGTAGCCCCACCACCTGTGTGTGGAGCAGGGCCAGCTCTGGTAAGACCTCGGAAGAGGCTTGAGAGAGATACACTAGCCATTGGGACAGCACTCCATACTGACCCTCTGGGCCAGTCCATGTCAATCACCTGGATGCTGAGGCTCTGGGACTCCAGGTGGGGCAAGGTGATGCTCTTATAATCGCCTCCCGTCTCTCGAACCAGGCGGAGGTCCTGGCGCAGGTACTTCTGCAGGTGCTTCTCTGTGGCTGGGTAAACCACGGTGGTCTTGACATCTGCAATGACACAACACGACCCGGGACTGCAGAGTTCGGCCACTCTCTGCACAGTCCTGTCACACTCTGGTCCCCACCACGGAAAGGGGACGACCTCTGCCCTGCCTCTGATTCCCTGACAAAGGCAGCCAAAGGCCGAGGTGCTAGTCACCCATGATCCACTCCCACGAGGTGCCTTGTGCCACTAAATTCTTAAGCTGGGCCATAGTCGGAATCTGGATAACAAGTCACCCTACCCCTCGTCCTTCCCCCTCTATTTTCCAGGCACAGAAACGAAAGGTTTCAGACTGTTCACAAACCATATTTCTAGGAATGTGGGTTTTCAAAGCTGAAAATCTGGTTTAGAGCCCAGCAGCCCTCTGCACACCAAGCAGCAGAGGCTAGCACAGGGTTAAAGGCACCGGCCCTGAGCCTGACTGGATTCAAGTCCTGGCTCCCCTGCTCCTTCCTCGAGACCCAGACACTGGTCCAGCTACTTAACCTTTCCCATCGCCCCTACTTCCCCATCTGTCAGCAGAGCATTACAGTTCCTATGTCATCGGACTGGGAGGATTAAGCAAGTTAATACCTATGAAGCACATAGTAAACATTTGTTCTGTAAATGCTGGCTATTTTGTTGTCGTTGTTAATCCTCAACAAGGATATTTTCCCATTGATTTTTAGAGAGTGGAAGTGGGTGGGGGAGAGATAGAGAGAAAGAAACATCAATGTGAGAGAGACACATCAACTGGTCACCTCCCGCACGTGCCCAGGTCAGGGCATCGAACACACGACCCTTCAGTGCACAGGCCGATGCTCTAACCACTGAGACACATTGGCCAGGGCTGGCTACTTTCTAAAAATCGATTTTATTTTTAGAAAGGGAGGAAGAAAGGGGGGAGGAGGAGGAAGAGGGGAAGGGGGAGGGGGAGGAGGAGGAGAGAGAGACTTCAATATGAAAGAGACATTGATAGGTTGCCTCCCGTATGTGCCCTGACTGGGAATTGAACCTGTGACCATCCGGTGCACAGGACAACACTCCAAGCAGCTGAGCCCCACCAGCAAGGGCAGTGTTGCTATTTTTAACCCACGGTCTCTCGACCTTGATCCACCACCCTTTTGTCCCATCTGATTCTTTGCTGTGGGCTGTCCTGTGCATTGTGGGGTGTTTAGCGGCGTCGCAGGCTTCTACTAGAATGCTAGTAAAACTCTCTCCCCACTTGTGATGCCCAAACATAACTCCAGATGTTGCCAAATGACCCCAGATAAAACTGCCCCCAGTTAAGAACCACTCTTCACCAGAAGGAAATTGTGTAGTTTTCCTAAACAGACTCCAGGCTGGGTCCTGGTCAAGTACCACCTAGTTTTGGTGAAGTCCCTGTCTCTATTTCTAATAACATCTGCTACAGCTGCTATCACTACTCTAACATTTCTACAGGGGTGGGCAAAAGTAGGTTTACAGTTGTGCGTATGGAAAAAGACAATACAATAATTAATAAGTAATACAAGGGTAAACTGTAAACCTACTTTTGCCCACCCCTGTATATGGTGCTTCAACAAAGCTATTAAGGGCAGGAAAGGAAAATGGGGTTTAAAATCCGTGGGCTATTTCTCAAAAGACCCAAGACCTCCCCGACTCTGGGCTCAGATGCGCCTGTCCAGGGAAACACTCGCTGCACACCTCAAGACCACACCGAGAACACCAGCCTACACTTCCATATTTGGTCTGAGGACGTTGGTGATTTTAATCCGTTTCATAGGTGAGTGACAAGGGTTGGCGGTGACTCCAGACTTCTCTGGTGTCACACTGTGAGGCGTGGCAGACACAAGCTGGAACCCAGTCTTCTCTCTCTAGAATTGGTGCTCTTTCAACTCCTACTAAAAGACTAATGCTGTCTTCCACAGCCCAGGGGAGGCGTCCAACAGGTGCTAGATCAAGCACGTGACTTCTGTGGGGATCAAAGGCCCCTGTTCTGTCAGCTCCAGAAGCCAAAGAAGTGTGGCACAAAGACATGGGACCCAAGCTGACACGTGGCTCTCCTTTACTGGCTGTGTGACCCGATCTGGCTGGGCGTGTTATTTAACCTCTCAGAGTCTCAGTTTCCTCATCTGTTAAAGGGTCATCATATAACCTGCCCCACAGAGTTGCTGCTGACAGTGAACAACCCCTGTTGTCTGGACCACTGGAGATGCTAAGTAAACACCACCCTGCTTCCTGGGAACCTCTGCATGGACCCTGAAAAGGAGACGGCAGCAAAACTTGTTCCTGACGTCTCCCTCCCATCACTCTCTAACAGCCCGGGGTCACAGGCCAGAAGTCAAGCACACCAAGCTCTCAAGAGGCAGAAGACTGACTGAAATTGGCTGAATGGCACTGCCTCGGCCCTGGCGGAGGATGCTTGGGGAATCCCATGCTATCTGCATGCAGCTTGGTGGAGAAACCAGATTCCGGCAGCAATCAGCCTGGGTTCAAATCCTGACTCTGCACTTAGCAGCTGTGTAACCTTGGGCTGCTGTGAGAAGTCAATAAGCAGGAGCTGGGAAGCCTGTAGAAAGTGCCCCTTCCCCCAACACGAAGGGCTCCTCCAACACCAGCTCTCATTCTTGGGTTCATGGTTATTCCAATTTCCTGGGCTGGGCCTCGGGGAGGAAAACCACGGGCCATGGTGCTCCCTCAGCACAGGGGAGACGGGCAGGGGACAAAGGCAGAACGAAGGCTGGAGAGCAGCCTAGCCCTCCTGGAACGCACACACAGCCCTGTGCTCAGTCTGGGGCTCCCTGGCTGGGCCTCCAAGCATGCCCCGTCTGCCAAGGCTTGTCAAAGACTGCCCCGGCCACCCAGGGTGCTGGGGAAACAGGCACCTCACCACACCAGCTCCCTCCTGCCTTCCCCTCAATGGTAGGGAAAAATAGACATTTTTCAACTGATCACGTCCCGCTGTCTGTCCTTCCTTTCCTGGATGCAGCAACACCTGCCTGGATGCAGAAACCCCACAGCTGTACTCAGGGCCCTCAGAGCCAGTCAGTGCTGGGGGGCAGCCTCTGGGGGCCACCACCGCAAGTCCAGACCCTCAAACGCTGGCATCAGAGGTGGGCCTGGCTGAGTTCCATACCCTCCTGAAGGGCTGACCCCCTCACACCTGGACTGTCTACTGGCTCCCTATCATGGCCAACACGGCCCTCCATCACCAGGCCCGGCACTCTTCCCAAACTCAGGTACGACCGTTCTCCCCCTTGATATCTCTGCTCCAGCCAAACCGATCTCCTTACACTTTAACTAAATCACATCAAACCTGTGTCCATTCCTAGGACTTGTACCAGCTGTTTCCACTGCTGGGCAGGCCTCCCTCCTAAGCCACGGTTGCGCCCTTGCATCAGGCAGCTCTCTGCCCAAAGAGCAGCTCCCCAGAGCTCTTGCACAGCCTGGCTAAAGCAGCACCTCACCTCGTCCCTGTCTCGCTCACGCAGCACTACCTGACAAGAGAGTACAGACTGACTGACTGATTCCCCATCATAACGTATCTTCCAGGAGGACAAAAATTTCACTTTGTCTAACTTTAAAATGTTTTTACCATTTTATCCCCAGCACCCAGGATAGCGCTGGCCTACAGTAAGCATTCAACAAATACTGAACAAATGAATCTGGCCTTTCAGACTTTAAACCCAGGAAGAGCATTTTTGTCCCAAATGGAATAAAATCTTTCTGATAATAATCAATGTAAGTGTCCCAACGGCAGCCAAAAGCGAACTCTGGTGTGTACCTAAATGCCAATCGGGGTTGACCTGCAACTGAATTTCCCAAGGAGTTTGGTCAAGAGTCGGTGCCAGATAAATGTCAATATTGAGAGCAGGATATCCATGCTCAGCTTCAAAATATCTCCCCAGAGATTACTTACTAATTAATTACGAAGGGAAAGCACTGAGTGGTCAGAGCTGACGTCACTCCTAACGGGAAAGCGGACCCCCTGTTGCCTCAGGAGGGATGTGTCTGGTGTTCTGGCCAAAAATGCACAACCTGAATCCAGTTGTGAGGAAATATCAGCAAACCCTAACCCAGGAACATTCCACAAACAAAGTGTCCAAGTTAGGAAAGGCAGAGAAAGGTTGAGGGAGCGTTCCAGATGAAAGGACACCAGGAAGGACTGGATCTTGGGTGGGTGGAGGGGCTCTGCTTCTGAGATGGTACTGAAACAATTGGTAACATTTAATAATGGTCCCCACGTTACATAGTATTTCGTATAGATATGAAATGTCCTAAAATGGGTCATTTTACTCTGGTTCCTAGGAGACACACACTGAAATGCTTAGCAATGAAAGGTTATGTTGTCTGCAATTTACTTTTCAATACATAATAACAGTAATAAAATTATTATTGTATGAATACATGGAGCAGAAAAAAAGCAGATGTAAAATGTTAACCAAAGGTGAAGGGAGCATGGTGCAGGCATAAAAACAGACACAAAAACAGACACATAGATCAATGAAACAGAACAGAGAGCCCTGAAATAAACCCACGCCTATAGGGTCAATTAATATTTGACAAAGGAGCAAGAACACACAATGGAATAAAGACAATCTATTTTCACAAATAGTGTTGGGAAAATTGGACAATACATGCAAAAAAATGAAACTAGACCACTTTCTTACACCATACACAAGAATAAACTCAAAATGGATTAAACACTTAAATGTAATTCTCGAAACCATAAAACTTCTTGAAGAAAACATAGGCAGTAAAATCTAGGACATTCTTCTTAGAAATATTTTTTCTGATATATCTCCTTGGACAAGGAAAACAAAATAAAAAATAAAAAAATGGGACTACATCAAACTAAAATGTTTTTGCACAGCAAAGGAAACCATCAACAAAATGAAAAACCAACCCACTGTATGGGAGAACATATTCACCAATAATACATCTGATAAGGGGTTAATATTCAAAATTTATAAAGAACTCATACAACTCAACACCAAAAAAACAAACAACCCAATTAAAAAATGGGTAGCCCTGGCCAGTGTTGTTCACAGGTTAGAGCACAGGCTCGCGCATGAAAGGGTCTGGGGTTCGATTTCCAGTCAAGGGCATGTACCTGGGTTGCAGGTTCGATCCCTGGCCCTGGTCGGGGCTCATGCGGGAGGTAACCAATAGATGTGTCCTTCTCACATCAATGTTCCTCTCCATCGCTCTCTCTCCACCACTCCCTCCCTATCAAAACCAATGGAAAAAATATCCTTGAGTGAGGATTAACAACAACAACAACAAAAATGGGTTAAGGACCTGAGCAGATACTTCTCTGAAGAGGACATACAGATGGCCAACAGACATATGAAAAGATGTTCAGAGAAATCATCAGAGAAATGCAAATTAAAACCATAATGAGATATCAGCTTACACCTGTCAGAATGGCTATCATCAATAAATCAACAAAAAAGTGTTGGTGGGGATGTGGAGAAAAGGGAACCCTTGTGCACTGTTGGTGGGAATGCAGACTGATGCAGCCACTACGAAAAACAGTATGGAGGTTCCTCAAAAAATTAAAAGTGGCCTACCCGGTGTGGCTCAGTGGACTGAGTGTGTCCCATGGCCTGAAAAGTTCCGGTTCGATTACTGGTCAGGGCACATGCCCAGATTGTGGGCCCAATCCCCAGTAGGGGGCATGTAGGGGGCATGTAGGGGGCAGCCAGTCGATGTTCTCTCTCATCGATGTTTTTGTCTTTCTCTCCCTCTCCCTTCCTCTCTGTCTAAAAACCAATAAAGAAAAAAAAATTTTTTTTAATTAAAAATGGAACCACCTATGACCCAGCAATTCCACTTCTGGGTATATATCCAAAGAAACCCAAAACACGAATCTGAAAGAATAGATGCACCTGTGTGTTCACTACAGCATTGTTTACAATAGCCAAGATACAGAAGCAACCCAAGTGCCCATCAATAGATGAGCGGATAAAAATGTTGTGGTGCAGTCTTGGCCGACGTGGCTCAGTTGGTTGGAGCATCATCCCAAAAGGTCTTGGGTTCAATTCTGGTCAGGGCACACGCCCAGGTTGTGGGTTTAATCCTTGGTAGGGGTGTGTACAAGAGGCAACTGATTGATGTTTCTCTCTCACATCAATATTTCTCTCTCCTCCTCTCCCTTCTTCTCTCTCCCAAATCAATTTTATTTATTTATTTATTTATTTTGGGTTAATCCTCACCCAAGGATATTTTTCCATTGATTTTTAGACAGATATTTATTTACTTTTTTAAATGTTTTTAACTGATTTTTTTAGAGAGAGAGATAAAAACATCAATGTGAGAGAGAAACATGGATCAGCTGATTCCTACACACCCCTACTAGGAATCGAGCCTGAAACCCAGGCATGTGCCCTGACCGGGAATAGAACCTGGATTTCTCAGTCCAAGGGATGATGCTCAGTCCACTGAGCCACACTGGCCTGGCTCTCAAATCAATTTTAAAAAATATATATCCTCAAGTGAAAATTAAAAAAAAAAAAAAAAAGGTATGGTGCATAAAATGAAATATTACTCAGCCACAAAAAAACTGAAATCTTACTTTTTGTGACAGCATAGATGGACCTAGAAGGTATTATGCTAAGTGAAATAAGTCAGATAGAGAAAGACAAATATAACATGATTTTGCTTATAAGTAGTTATTATAATAACTATGTGATGCCAGGTGGGTACTGGAAATATTGGGGGGGGGGGGCCACTTTGTAAAAGTATATGATTGTTTAACTACTATGCTGAACACTTGAAAATAAAACCAAATAATATTGAATATAAAACGTAATTTAGAAAATATACAAAGTTAAAAACAATAACAACAACAAAACTAGCCCTGGCAGGTTTGGCTCAGCAGTTAGAGCGTCAGCCCGCAGACCAATGAGTCATGGGTTTAGTTCTGGTTAAGGGCATGGACCTCAGGTTCTGTTTGTCCCTGGCCCTGGAAGGGTCCTGTGGGAGGCAGCCAGTCGACGTGTCACTTTCACATTGATGTTTCTCTCTCTCTCTTTCTCTCCCCCTCCCTCCCTCTCTCCCTCCCTCCCACTCTATCTGAAGATAAATAGAAAAAATCCTCAGGTGAGGATTAAAAAACAAACAATAAAAACCAAAAGGTCAAGGGCTTTTATAAGGAAGTTCTTTGTACTATTCTTATGACTTTTCTGTAGGGTTCAAAAATAGTTTTCAAAATAAAGAGTTAAAAAAAAAAAGGTATCCATAACCTCTGGACCCGCAGTGCTATTTGCTAAGAAAGGAGCTAGGCACCCTTCTAAGCCCTAAACGTATATTATCTTATTCACTCCTCACAATCAATGTGAGGCAGACACCTGTTCTCGTTTCAACAAGAGGACACTGTAGCGCCCCTGGTCCCATGGCTCCATCTGGCTCAGAGCCAGGCTTCACCAAGGCACCACAGTGCCAGCCCCGGAGGTCAGCAGATGAGGCCTGACAACCCGCCTGGTGCACTCTCTGCCAACCCCTGGTTAGCAAGTTGATTTAAGGGGGCCATCTGCACGCGGTGAACAGTACCTGGCATCCCTCTACCCAGAAGCTTTTCTCTGTGGCTAGAGAAGTAACATCCCCCCTCCCCCCGCTCCTGCTGGCATTCTTTAAAAAACATCTTGGAACAATCTCAAACCCCTCCAAAATCCATCCCTCAAAAATGTTCAAATACAGTAGTCCCCTCTTCTCCTCGTGCGATAATTTCCAAAACCCCGAGTGGATGCCTGAAACCACAGATAACCAAACCGTATATATGCTATTTTTTTCCTATATGTATGTACCCGTGATAAAGTTTAATTTATAAACCAGGTGCAGTAAGAAATAGCAACAATAATTAACAATAAGATAGAACAATTATAATAATATACTACAATAATAACATAATATACTACAGCAAATGTGGTCAGTCTCGCTCAGAGGATCTCATCATACTGTTTGCAGTGTGGATGTCCTGTACAAAGGATAATTCACGTCCGGGGCAGGACAGCGGGAGGGCATGACATTTCATCACGTTACTCAGAGCAGCACACAATTTAAAACGTATGAAGTGTTTGTTTCTGGAATATTCCATTTAATATCTGATTGCATGTAACTGAAGCCAAGGAAATCAAAACCGCGGGTAAGGGGGCACTACTGTATATCAAGAGGATTCTCCTGACACTCCTTTTAAAGCCTCCCTACCTGTCATGCTTTTTCAAACTTTGTTTTCATTTTTAATTCAAGGTGCTTTTGCACATAGATTAAATAGTCAAATGAAGCTTGCTTCTCTCTGTCCACCACTTTCAACTCTTCTAGCCATTTCTTTGGTTATATACTTAGATAGTTCTAAATTACAAATATTTTTATATCTTGCTCTTCCTTTTTCCATTTTAGTATTACTTATTAAGCTCCCATCACAGAAGATAAGGATTTAACTTTTTTACCAGCCCTCTACCAAAAGTGCACACACAGACACACAGTCTTTCTCTAACCCCCATCCTCACGGTACCATCGTATCACAATCTGAGATAAATTAGTACTCAGTGTCAGCACTATTAATGATGATGTAAATGCTGAATAGTATTCTATGACTACTTTTCCTTTTCAACACAATTTTTGGTGTATGTAGCTACATTTTTATTTACTTTTCTATAAGCTTATCAGTAACTCATCACCACCTCTACATCCGTTTACATATCTCCTCTTGAAGTTGAAACTCAATAGGCACACGAGTAACGTGTGCCTCCCTGGAGCTCTGACTCCCTGGCAGGAGCCTGTGCAGAGCTGTGCCCTGGGAGCTCGTGCACTGTCATCCTGGGGGCCCCTCCCCATCTCTCTGGTACTGGGGATCTTGTTCCCTGCACCTACCGTCTTCCTCTTTCACATTTATGTCATTTTGCTAAAGCAGTGATTCTCAAACTTCAGTGTACTGATCTCAGGTGGGGCCTGAGAATCTGCTTTTCTAACAAATTCCCAAGTGCTGCTGCTGCCACTTTTGGGGGACCAAGAATCAAGAACCACAGTGCTAATGCACAAACTCAAATTGCTTCCAGAAATATGGTGTGAGGGCGACAAATTCAGACTTGGAACATCTGAGAATGTCTTTTTCATTTTACTTTCTCACCCGAGGATGTTTTTTCCATTGTTTTTTTTAGAGGGTGTGGAAGGGTGGGAGGAGGAGGGGAGGAGAGGGAGAGAGAGAAACATCAATGTGAGAGAGACACACTGATTGGCTGTCTCCTGCACGTTCCCCTACCAGGGCTGGGGATAGAACCTGCAACCCAGGTATGTGCCCTCGACCAAGAATCGAACCCATGACCCTTTGGTGCAGGTGGACCAATGCTTTAACCACTGAACAAACCAGCCAGGGCTGACACTGTCTTGACTGTCACACTGAAGGAACAGTCTGCCTAAAGAACACTGGGACGGGGAGCAGTGATCCTCAGAATTCAAAGGCACTGCTCTGTGATCTTACAGATGCAACACTGCTGCTGAGAAGTCTGTGGTCATTCTGATCCCCAATCCTGTGTATTGACCATTTTCTTCTTGCTGTCCCCAAAGTCCTGATGGGTCTTCGAGGGGGTTTATTTTCACCCATTGAGCTGGATAATTATTGGGTCCTTTCAATCTCAAAAATCATGCTCTTCAACCCTGAGAAACTGTCTGATTTCTTTGGTCATTTTCTTCCCCAGTCTGTCTGCCCTTTCTTTCTGGAACACCTACTTGCATATTTAACTTCTTTGATTTATCTTTCAGTTTCCTGTTCTCTCTCATTTTCCATCTCTATGTCTTTTTGTTCTACTTTTACGAAAGTTTTCTTCACCTTCATCTACCCACCTATTGAATTTTCCATTTCTGCTATATTTTTAATTTCCAAGAGCTTTTTTAAAAAAATTCCTTGCTGATAATACCTTGTTCTTATGCATTCAATGTATCCTAATTTCTCTGAGATTATAGTTTCTGAAAATGTCTTCTCCCTGTATAGTTTCTTTCCTCATGTTTCTTTCTTTTCCTTCCTTCTTCAGTTGAGGCTTCCCTCAAAAGTCTGGCCACCCTTGCCGTACCCTCACCCATACTGAAGAGCTGATGGGCAGCCCTGTGGACACAGGTGAGTTCACCTGGAGCTTTATTTTAGGGTGTTCAGAATATTCCTCTGTACGACAAAACCTCCAAGAATGTCAGTCTTCTCTCGTGGGCTGGTCAGATGCGCCACAGGCCCCTCCTGCAGTCCCACAGATGGAGGCACGCCAGCCTGGCGGACAGCATGGCGCGTGGTGGAGACGCAGCTGCGGGGTGGGATGGGGTCGTCTCAGCCCTCAATATCTAATTCTTTTTTAATTTTGGAAAGAGAGGAAGGGGGAAAGAGAGAGACAGACAGACACACAGACAGACACACAGACATCAAGTTGTTGTTCCACTTATTTATGCATTTATTGGTTGCTTCTTGTATGTGCCCTGGCCAGAGATCAAACCTACCACCTTGGCACACCGGGGTGACACCCTAACCAACTGAGCTACCTGGCCAGAGCCTTGGGGGATATTAATTATATTTTCTAAAACAAATATGTATCACTTATGTAACAAATATATTAAAAATAGAAAAATAGTCCGGCTGGTGTGGCTCACTGGTTGAGCGTTGACCCATCCCGGCCAGGACACATGCCCAGGTTGTGGGCCCAATCCCCAGTGGGGGGCATGCAGGAGGCGACCAATCGACATTCTCTCTCATCGATGTTTCTCTCTCTCCCTTCCTTTTCTCTCTAAAATCAATAAAGGAAAAATAAAGTTTTAAATATTTAAAAGAAAAAAGAAAAGCCACCCCTTAAAACTGAGCCCCAGAGAGGTTAAGTAACTTGCCCAAGTCAGAGTGCTAGAGCTGAGATTTGAACCGAAGCAGTCTGGCTCTTCTATGACATATCGTTTTCCCGACGCCACAGGGCCATCCTCTTGCAGGCCTTTTCCTAAGGCACCTATGCTGCAGCATGTTCTCCGAAAAGCAGCCCTCTCAACAGGAGAAACATGATGAGGCCTATCCCCTCTGGAGACACATCAACCCGTCAGCAAAACGGAAGGGCATGATGAGGTGCCAGAGCGCTGGGGCTGCAGACTGGGAGGTCTGGGATGCACCAGGGCGTGCAGAGACCAACAGCAGCAATGCCCAGTGCTCGCTGCCGCACCTCCTGGGACGTGCAGCGAAGCAGAGGCCTGCTCCCTCACCTCTAGAGGGCTATCTGAGGAGTAGTGTCACCGGGGTACCCTGCTGCCAGACGCTAGAACAGGCTCTGGTGTGGAGCACAGAGGGACTAAAGACAACCCTGCTCACAACAGGGAACAATGGGTTTCAACTTATGTGAGTGGTACAAACCTTCCCCCCTCACCAAATATGACAGTGCTGGATGGTGAGAAAGGCGGCCTGGGCGGGGGTTCCCACCAGAAGAGGGGCCTATAGTGGTGTGGCAGCCCCTGTGGGGCTTGCGGCTGCAGCTCTTTATCCACAGGGATGTTTTGGCAATGGGAACGGTCACACAATGCATCCCAGATCAACACACACTGCCTCCTTTCTCTGCAGCTCAGCCAAGCAGGCTGGTACGCGCCTGCTGGGACAGCTCTGTCCTACCTATCAAGGCCCTCAGGGTCTCCTGAAAGGCCTTCTCCAATCAATAAAAGCGCCCGCTGTCTCCACCCGCACGAAAGCACAACTGCTCTCAGAGGTGGGAGGCAGGGCTACGTGGAGAAAAGAGCAGCTGCCTCCCTTGCTTGCTGCCAGAGCTGGCTTAGCCAAATCCCCAGGAAAATGTGCTGCGCATGAAACATGAAAATGCAAACCACAGACAGTCTGCTCTCCTTCCCACACACATGTTCAAACAAGACTGCTTTCCAGCCCTTGCTGATGGCTTCCACACGATGAGGTCATTTCCATGGCTCTGTCTGTGGCTTTTACTCTCCCTGCACTATGATGAGCCAGTTTCAACTTATTTGACCCAGATGTGCAGGCCCAGGAAAGCAGGGCAGAAGCAACAGCAAAGCATGATCTGAATGTGAAGCCCAACCCCCTTTTCCTGTCCACAAGAGCCAAGCAGAGCCACCTAGGTGACAGGCAAGATGACCCAGACTGACAAAGCACTCCATCAAAGAACACCTTCAGGAGGGCTGGCAAGGGACAGGCTGTTGGAGGGTCTCCCGGAACTGCCTTTCCTCTCCTCCTCTTGGGGCTCTCCCCTAGCTAGGCGACACTCTCCTCCGCCCTGGCCTCTGATGAACAGAGAACAGGCCAGAGGTGGGAGAGGTGGCGGCCACACTCCAGAAGGTTGGGCGGAGTGTTCCTGGTCCCCCACTGCAGGGAGAACAGGGCTGAGGGGTGTGGTCAGGATCCTAGCGGAAGCTTCAACCACTCCGCAGCAAACCTCAAACCGCTAATTACCTGTCTCAAGGAAAGCCCAGAGAGGCTCTTAGAGGCAGAGAAGAGGCAGCAGATGCTGATTTTAGCAAGACCTGGGCCTGGCAGGCTCCTTTCCCCCTCTCATTTCTCTGAGGCCCAAAAGTGAGAGAAGGGGTATGACAGGGCCTAATGGCCCACAAGCAAATCTGTTAACTCTGAATGCAGCCCTGGAGATGCTGGGTGCTGGGGTGGCTTCTGGGTGCCCCATATAGAAGATGGTCCGTTAGGAACAGGAAACTCACACTCCACAGGTGCCATTTTTTTTTATTGATTTTAGCGAGAGAAGAAGGGAGAGGGAGAAAGAAACATCAATGAGACAGGACATGGATTGGCCGCCTCCTGCATGCCCCCAGTGGGGATTTGGCCCACAACCTGGGCATGTGCCCTGACCGGGAATTGAACCGGCAACCTCTTGGTGCAGGGGTCAATGCTCAACCACTGAGCCACACTGGCCAGGCCACAGGTTCCATTTTAACAGAAGGGTTGAGGGCTGATATCTAATAAGATAATGGAACTGCTGACCGACAGTCCTGGTCTTAGAGCTGCAAGCACCCCACTTCCCCGCATGCCAGAAGAAATTATTGTGGGGCTAAGCTGACCAAACTATAAGACCTACTAGAATGAACACTCAGGAATTCCAAAATATGGCCTCTCTCAACGTCCTAAGGTATTTCCTTAATTCACTCTGAAAGGAGCACAGGTACGTCTCAGGGCAGCTTCGATGGAAACTGCCAGACTGTGTGTGGTGGGAAGGGAGGAGAAGGCCAAAGGCACAGGATATACCCCCCCAGAGAAGAGCCCAGGACTATGGACTCCTAGGTTATCGCTCACTAAGAGTATGGGTCAGGAGCGGACAACAAAACCAGGCTGCCCCAGGCTGGCAGCCACAGCCAGAGCCAAGCAATGAAATGGAACCAGCTATCCTGCGGGTACTCTGCCTTCGCCCACTGGTCCTGAGTAAGCTGACTTTTCCGCTGACTCGAGCCTTAAGGCTGCCATAGTCTTGGATCTTGCCTCACGTGTGTGTGCATGTGTGTGTGTGTGTGTGTGTGTGTGTGTGTGTGTATGCACATGCGCGCAAGAGAGAGAGAGAGAGAGAGAAACACCAGGCTTGTAGCAGTGGCACAAGGCAACAGCTCAGGGTTTATTCACTTCTAAATAGGCTCAGAATGCAGTGGCTTCTCCTGGCCTCGTGGATATCAGGAGTCTAAACGGAGAAGTGAACAGAGGCTGCTCTCCCGTGGCAAGGAGGCGGCCACTCCAGGGCTGAGCTGAGGTGGCAGGGAAAGGAGCAGGTGGGCCAGACAGCCAGAGAAAGGTGGAGCCCAGATTCGGAGTCGAGAATTTTACTCAGGTGGCAGGAACCTTTCCATTGTGAAATCTCTGCTTGTTCTTAGCCCACAGTCCTTCCAAGCCCAGAGGGAGCCCTGATGTGTCGGCATCAGGAGCTCTGAAGTACCCAGGGAGAAAAGTAGACAGAAACTTGCCTTCTTTAGGTGGCATCAATTAGCAACACCAAGGCAGTAAAGAAAGACTCCAGGGGGCTCACTCACCTTTTCCCTGTCCCATGAATAAAGCCCAGCTAATGCTAGATGCCTACTCTACAGCTCTGTCCACACTGTGGCCCTCACTGGGCACAACCCTTCCATCTCCTGCCCCCATCACCAAGTCCAGCCCAGCACAGGAGGCCGCCGTGTCTCCGGGTGTGGGAGCCGTCACCTCTGCACATGCCAGCCCACCGGCACGAGTGCACCCCTCCATGGCCAAGTGCTCCTCATTAGCATGTCACAGGTATGTCTCCGTAGGTAGGCATAAGTCACCAGACTTTGGGGTCCATGTGTCTTGGGGGTATGTAGTCCTTGTCGATGAACTGACAGGCCCTGAACAATGAGGGTTATCAGGCTGTGAAGAAAGGAAGCAGCCACAGACCCTAATCCACGCTAATTTTTTGATCTGCTTCTGTTGTTTGGTGAAGAGGTTAACATCCTAAAAAAGATTTATGTAGCCAAGTGTCACATGAATATATTCTCAAATAATTACAATCATTGAGGTAAATACAGAGACTAGTGGGGTGTTCATTATTATCCCAGTCTTCTTTAATGAGTTTGCATAAGTATGAACATACCTACATAAGAGTCTTTTTTAGGTACAAGTGGGATAATCCTTTATGGGTATATGTGACCTCAGAGATCTCCCACACCAGTCCATACAGATCTCCTTCCTTCTCTGTATTAAGTGCCTAGAAGCCCCCAGTACGAATGCACCATGTTAACCGGCCCCCGACCCCTGCCGCCAACAGGGGTCACTGAGGTTGGTTTACTTTTCTATCCCAAATGATGCTGCAATGAATATTCGTGCACCTCTTTGTGCATGTGTGTGAGCAACTGTCTTAGGCAGGTACCTGGAAGTAGGAATGCTAGGTCAAAGGAACACATGTTTTACAATCTTCTGCTCCTGGCCGTGTCCAATGTACACCCCACCCCTGTGCATGAGCACTGGGAGAAACTGAGGGGTCTGTTTGTCTCCGCTCACCAGCACCAGCTCTACCTGGGTGTGGCCTCACAGGGTAACTTCTCTATGGCCGAAGCTACCTACATCTACAGAGACCCCACCTAACATATCTATACATACATGGAAGGCCACCAACTCCTGCTTAATGGTGGCTCTCAGGCCATTTCAAAAACCTACTGCAAAGCAGTAGTGAACTAGAAAAGGGAACAAACCGATAATAGCGACGGAAATAAGAGTGGAGGCAGCAGACTGAGAGACTGCAACCCATTTCCCAAAGTTAGGGGGTGGGGGCAGCATGTGAATGGAGGAGACAACACCCAAGGAAGCTTCAGCCCAGAGCAGGTGACGGCTACGTGGAGGTGACCGCCAGCCTCCCCATGGGAACCCAGCAGAGGATCTGGGCTCCAAATAAGCAGGTACAGAGGAGAGGAAGGGAAATGAAGCCAGCTCACTAGACTATCAGACTGGTTCTTCTAAATACAAGGGAGTGAACATTCACCAGACATTCAGGGAAAACCAGCAGCCTGAAAAAGAATGACCAAAATAAACAACCAAAACCAGAGCCTGGAGGAAATGAGATCACATAAGGGTCAGAAGATAATTTTTAAAACAATTCTAATTAGTGTGTCAGAGAAAGTAAACCCAATTTGGCTTCTGCAAAGCAAGAGCAAGATGCTATGAAAATGCTATAATCAGAGAACCAGAAGGAAGCAAATTAAAAATATAATCGCCAAATTAAAACCTTCACTACAGGTCTGGAAGACAAAGTTAAGACAATATACCTGCCTGGTCAGTGTGGCTCAGTGGATTGAGCATCGCCCCATGGACTGAGAGGTCCCAGTTTGATTCCTGGTCAGGACACATGCCCAGGTTTGGGGCTCGATCCCCAGAAGGGGGTGTGCAGGAGGCAGCTGATTGAAGTTTCTATCTCTCTCCCTTCCTCTCTCTTTAAAAAAATCAGTAAAAACATATTTTAGAAAAAGACAATATACCAGATCATAGAAAGAAAAGACAGAGATGGAAAATGAGAACAGAAGAAGCTCACAGGAACAACTAATAGGATTTCCAGTAAGACAAAATAAAGGAAACAGAGAGAAGGAAATTACCAAAGAATTAACAGAAAAAATGTACAGAGTGGAAGAATGACATAAGACTTTAAATCAAGAGTCCAAAAATACCCAGCGCAATGGAAAAAAAACAAAACCCAGCTAGACACCTTATAAAATGTCAGTATACCAAAGATAAAGAGAAGACACTGTAAGCTTCCAGAAAAGGAAACTAACAAAGCAAAAAGAACAAAAACAAAAACCGAGTTAGCCATAAAGAAATGAGAATCAAATTGGCATCAGGTTATCTTTTTTTTTTTTTATTGATTTCAGAGATGGGGGGGGGGGGGGAGGGATGACACGGACGGGACTGACATAGTGGGGATGGAGACTAAAACCTGGGCATGTGCCCTAACCTCTTGGTGCATGGGACACCACTCAATCCACTGAGCCACTCCAGCTGGGCAGCATCAGGTATCTTATCAGTAACAATGAATGCCTGAAGTCAACAGATCAATGCCTTTAAAGTTGAGAAGGAAGCCCAGCCGGTGTGGCTCAGTGGTTGAGTGTTGACCCATGCACCAAGAGCTTGCCAGTTCGATTCCCAGTCAGGGCACATGCCCAGGTTGTGGGCTCAATCCCCAGTGTGGGGGGCATGCAGAAGGCAGCCAATAGATGTTCTCTCTCATTGATGTTTCTACCCCTCTCTCTCCCTCTCCTTTCCTCTCTCTAAAAATCAATAAAGAAAAAAAAAAGTTGAGAAGGAAAATAAAATTTTAATTTTGTATTCAGTCAAACCATCAATCAAAAGTGAGGACAGCCCTGGCTGGTGTGGTTCATTTGGTTGGAGCATCATCCTGTGCACTGAAAGGTCTCAGGTTCGATTACTGGTCAGGACACATATCTAGGTTCTGGGTTCCATCCCCGGTAAGTGTGCGTATGGAAGACAACCGACTGATGCTTCTCTCACATTGATGTTTCTCTCTCTCCCCCTCTCCCTTCCTCTCTCTCTAAAAATCAATGAAAACATATCCTCAGGTGATTTAAAAAAAAAAAAAAAAAAAGAGGACAAAATAAAGGATTTAATGTTTTAGCTCTCATGTATTCTTTCTGAAGAAGTGCTTACAAATGTACTTCAGCTAAACAAGAGAGTAAAACAAGAAAGGAAAAGACAGTGAATTCAGGAAGTGGTGGGTCTCACCTGGGAAGCTGTGAAGGAAGTCAAGGTGGAGGAATGCCTAAGAACCAGCTGCCCAGGCTGGAGCAGCACGAGACAGCATCTGCGAACGTTTCCAGGAAGGAAGCAGATATCAATGAATTACCCAACTAAGTGGTAGGACAACTTCAAAATCACAGTAAAGGCACAGTATTCCTTTAATCACAAGTTTTTTACAAGGCAACTAGAAACTTTTTGAAAAAGTAAAGGGGATAAAATAATGAATCAAGTATGAAAAACTAAAAAGCAGCATGATTTGGAGGAACTGCTGGAACGTAAGCAAAGAGAATCCACTTGACCTAGACATCAGACTTCAGTGGCACAGGGTTACGCGGGGCAGGTACACAAGCACCAGGTCCCTCGCACTCTGCTTGAGGGCACAGCGCATCAACACGGCCACAATAACACGAGCACTTACTGTTGTCAAGCCACAGTCAGACTACAGACGCTGCATACGAGACTTCATCACAGTTATGGAACAGAACATCCTGTGACAGTGTGACATACGAGTACAGCTGACAGGTAGCAAAGAACCGAAGAGTTGGTGGGAAGGAAAGGCTGGAGGTCCTGAGATTCTCACCTGACAGAGAGATAAAACCTAAAGTAGATTTAAGTACATTTAGGACTTTAAAGGCAATTTTTAAAAATTCTAAAAATAATAATATAAACATCAAAAACTGGGAGGAGCAGGGAAGGAGGGTGAGGAAAGCACAGGCACACCTCGGAGATACTGCAGGTTCGGCTCCAGTCCACCGCCATAAAGCGAGTATCACAATGAAGCAAGTCACAAGAATATCTTGGTTTCCTAGTACATATAAAAGTTATGTTTACACTTTACTATAGTCTATTAAGTGTACAGTAGCATTATGTCTAAAAAATGTACATACTATAAATAAAAAAATACGTTATTGCTAAAAAAATTGCTAAAAAATTCTAACCATCATCTGAGCCTTCAGCAAATTGTAATCCTTTTGCTGGTGGAGGGTCTCCCCTTTAATTTATAAAAAATTCAGTTATCTGCCAAGCACAATAAAGCAAAGCACAATAAGATGAGTTATAAAGGAGCTGAACCTTTCAACTTCCACTGTGGGGACTTCATAATGGCAGAATCTGATGAATTAAGGAAGAGCTGCAGAAGCATGTTACTCAGTTCAGTGTCTGGAGGAAACCACCAGTAGCACAAACCCCAGAGAATAGTAGTAACTGCTCCTGGAGAGCAGACCAGGGTGGGGCAGAGTGGTCCCAGAGCCTGTTCCTGCCACAGAGGCCTGCCAGGGCTACTTGATTCTTTGACCACGTGATGGTGTGACTCTGATAAATGCTCTAGCCCAGAGACTCTTATTCAGTAGGTCCAGATTCTGTATTCGAGAAAGCTCCTTAGCAATTCTGATGAATAGTTCTAGGTAAGAACCACAGTACTGAAGAACCTCTAGGTCCCACTCAAACCTGAGATACTGTAATCTCATAGGTCACAGAAGCCCCCTGAGGCAGGCTAGCCAGCTATTTGATTCCTCACTTTTCACTCTGAGAAATGGAGCCTCGGAGCCATTCCACGCCTCTCCCTGGTGTCCCGCACTGGCCACGCGTGGGGTTTCTCATGCTAGAGGACCATGGTGCTCTTCAACACTCGCTCGGGTGGTGACCTGTTTGGCAAGGCTTTCCCTGTTGGTCACTGTTCAGAGAACTCTTGTCCTTCGGCTCAGCTGCCATGGGAGGGCTGCTGAGGTCACCCACGGGATGGGGTGAGAGGCCTGTGCCAGTCTGTGCTGAAGTGGGGCCCACAGAGCTGGTACCGGGCCTTGTTGTCCAGTTGTTGGAGGACCTCCCACACTGCCCTGTCTTGCCAGGGCTGGCCCTATCCTGGAGTGCACTCCAGCACAGCACAGCTCCCTCGTCCCCTGGAGAGAACAGGGTCAGGCCCCACCGCTCCTCTGCCCCAGAGAAAAGGCAGTGAGCAGAAACAAGTCTTCTAATGCCCAAAGCCAAGGGGAAGGAGGCCCGAATCAAACAGTGTTCCCTTTTAGTAACAGTGACTAGAAACCAAACTTGAGAACGAGGATAGTCCCACAATCTAGTGGGGAAACAGTCTCAGTTCTTCTAAGGATGTGCCAATTTTTCTTAATTTTTAATTGGAAAATATATTGTACATATAAAACATGTATGCACATATATACATATTTGTATATACATATAGTGCATATTTATATACATGTACATATGTATGTAAATATAAAATATGTACAGTTTAAAGACCTAACATAAAATTTAAAAACACACATGCACGGAGCACACAGTCCAAGAAACAGTACATTACCAGGGCTTCTGATGTTCTTTCTGCCCCGCCCCACCAGAGATGATCATGTTGCTGAATCAGGTGTTAAGAAATCTTGGCTTTTTTGTCTTCCTAGTTTTCTTACGTATGCATGCACCCTAAGCAGTATATTGTTTAGTTCCACTTGCTTTTCAACTTTATCTGTATGTATTGTGTCTTGCTTTTCTTATAGTTCATTCATTTTCACTGCAACAGAGAAGCAGCCCAGTGTAGGAAAATGTCTCGACTTATTTAGCTGTTCTATTGTGAGTTGATATCCAAGTTGTTTCTAGTTTTTTCTAGCATGAACAAGGTTGCCAGGGAAACTCTTATAGGAACAGTTAGTCTTTTAAAATGCTCCTCCCAAACAAGTCCTCACTCTAAACTCAGAGGTCCAGGTTTCGCTTCTGTAAAGAGCACAGGGAGGAAATCCCTGCCTGTAGCTCAAGTACTGGGAGTTCTCTGCAACCAAAAGATGATGCGCTTCCCAGGATTCCTGTTCCCTGCCCTGGCCTCACTCACACAAACACTTTCTGCTCCTCTGAACCCGATTCCACACCCTGCTCTACATCAGGAAAACAATCGGCCTTTTCAGACAGCAGTCTGAATTTGAGTCACACCCCTCCCCTTAGTATCTGCCCCCTCGTTCCCAGGTAAGAGGGAACAGTGATGCCAATGAAAGGGCTCCATTGAGAGTTCACAGGCGTGACAGCGTGAGAGCTGAAGCAGCAGGACAAGGTGATCTAGGCTCTGCCCTGCCTGCTGGCCAGAAGCAGCGCTAAGATGCCAGCCAACTGGCCCACCCAGTCTTCACATTTGCCACATGGCCACAGGGGGGAGAAAGAAAATCTGTCCGTGGTCAGGACCTGGCATTTTTCCATATGTTACATATATTGTTCCACTTAAGGCTCCCAACATTTTAAAGCGGTAACAGTAACAGAAAATGACTAACACTCATTGAATACACACCGTGTGCCAGCTGCTGTGCTACGTGCTTTATACGCCTTCCCTCGATGAGTCACAACTCATGACAGTGGTGAGGAAATTAATTTAGAAGGTTACGAACAGGACCAGCATTTATTAAAAAAATTTTTTTCTTGCCCTGGCCAGTTTGGCTCAGTGATTAGAGCGTCGGCCTGTGGTCTAGAGAGACCCGGGTTCGGTTCCCGCTAAGGGCATGTACCTCGGTTGCCGTTTGTCCCTGGCCCTGGTTGAGTCATGCGGGAGGCAGCCACTCGATGTGTCCCTTTCACGTCGATGTTTCTCTCTCTCTTTCTCTCTCTCTCTTCCTCTCTCTCCCTCACACTCTACCTGAACAAAAAATGGAAAAATGTCCTTGGGTGAGGATTAAAAAAAAAAAAAAATTTTTTTTTCTTTATTGATTTTTAGAGAGGAAGGGAGAGGGAGGGAGAGACAGATAGAAACATCGATGAAAGAGAATATCGACTGGCCGCCTCTTCAAGTCCCCCACTGAAGATTTGGCCTGCAAACTGGGCATGTTCCCTGACCAGGGATTGAACCAGTGACCTCTTGGAGCATGGGTCAACGCTCAGCCACTGAGCCACACCAGCCCGCCCAGGACCAGCATTTAAAAAAAAGGAAACACAAGACTAGAATTAAGTTAGAAAACAAGAGAGTAACCCACAAAGTAAGGGGCAGGATTGTTTTACAAACCTTGTTTCCTTATGTCTGTGTACTTATTCACAGGTACCGGGTCACAGTGTGAAATGCATTTCTCACTGTGGGCAGAGGCTAAAAGATCGTTGTGTTCCGTATTTATGTGGTAACCGTTCCGAGGTATGTTCAGTTGCTAACCAAATGTAATAGCTACTTCCCCAAATTCATCTGCACCACACACCATGGCCATCAACTGCCCCTCCAAGCTCCCAACACGACAGCCTCCTTTCTACTTCTCTTGCCTCCCGCAGAACATGTGCTGTTCCCTCAGCCCAGAACATTCTCCTCGCCCCCCTCACCAGCTCTCTGCTCAGCTGGTTCCTTTTCACCCTTCAGTTCTCAGCTTGGGCGTCCTCTGCACAGAGGGCCTCCTGGACGTCCGGCTCACACAGCCCTCTCCTGTTCAGGGCCACGGAGACCTCTGTTTCCTGGCTGGCTGGCTGCCTCGCCACGGCGGTCCAAAAACAGCGATGCTATCTGATGTACTCCCGACACACGGAGCATCTAGCACAGCGCCTGGCGCGGGGCAGGCACTTCATCTGTTAGATGAGCACAGAAACTTCCAACTCCTCAAGTAGTAAATGGCAAAGCCGGAGTTCCAGCCCAGCTAGGACTGACCCGAGGCTTGCTCTTAACCCCTGCACCACGCGAAAACTCACACAGCACATTGCCTCAGGTCACACCACGGGTAAGTGTTAGTGCTGGGACAGGACCCAAGCATGTGTAACTCTGACGCCCATGCGCCATGTCAATGGAGTGGGGAGCAGCCTCATGGTCAGCTGAGATTTGGAGGGGATAAATGAGGCTGCAAAACCTCAGGCTAAAGAAGAGACTTTCCAATGACCAGAGAAATACCAGAAGAAATAAGGAGAGTGATCGCTCAGAAATGGGGGGCTGGGGAGAGCTCCCCCAGGGAAATATTCTGGGAAGGTCTGGAGAAACAGCTAGAGAAAAGAGGAAAATTCAGGGGCAACTGTGCAGGGGGCTCAGACGGCTGAGGCTGTAGGAACCACGCTATAAGGTCCCTCTTGGCAGTTGTTAAGAGTTGGTGACTCAGAATGAGATGGGAAAGGCTGGACTGAAAAGCCTCTCAGAGGTCAAAGGAGACGGCTACAGGAATACTTTGGCAATGCTGCCACCTCGTGGCTGTGGAAGGCTTGGCCCACAGGAACCAGTACAGTCAGCTTGTGGCTTTATTCTTCAGCAGCCATTTACTGAGCACCTAATATGGTTCTGGCTGCTGGGGACCAGAAATGGGTCTGACATGCTCCAACTTTTAATGACCTCTGTTCCCTACATCCAGGCAATGACCACACCCTGTTGAGTTTACTTCCCTCTTTTCATAATAAGACCGTGAGGACACAGATGGTGTCTTACTCATCTCTGAAGCTCCAGTACCCA
This sequence comes from Tadarida brasiliensis, assembly GCA_030848825.1. Classification (NCBI taxonomy): domain Eukaryota; kingdom Metazoa; phylum Chordata; class Mammalia; order Chiroptera; family Molossidae; genus Tadarida; species Tadarida brasiliensis. Next base: position 25,245,030 of record CM061277.1, on the reverse strand, counting down.
GCAGAGGGCCCAGCACACCAGAATTACAATGGCAGCTACTATTTAATATGTGCTAAGTACTTTTTTTTAATTTAAAGTTATCATTTTTTCAAATCTTTATTGTTGAGAGTATTACAGATGTCCCCCATATCCCCCATTGTCTTCCTCTACCCAGTTCCCGTCACACCCCATGCCTTCAACGCTATTGTGTGTCCATGGATTATGCATATATGCATATAAGTTCTTTGGTTATTCTCTGCCCACCCCACCCCCTTCCCTCTAAGAGCTGGCATCCTGTGCCATGCTTCCATGCCTCTGGACCTATTTTGTTCGTCGATTTATTTTGTTCATTAGATTCCACATATGAGACCATGTGATGCTTGTCCTTCTAACTGGCTAAGCGCTTTTAAATACATTAGCACATCTGAATTTCATTTTACCTAGGCAGTACTTATGAGACTTCCAAATGGAGATGCCCAGTAGGCGTTTATTGCACTAGGAGCCTGGAGTTCTTGGAAAGGTCAGGGACAGAGAAATAAACATGGGTATCACCTACACACAGATGGTGTTTAAAGCCCAGTGCCCTCAAAGTTTAATGTGCATGACTCGCCTGGGGTTTTGCTAAAATGCAGATTCTGATTCTGAGGTCTGGAGTGGGGGCCCGAGATTCTGCATGTCTAACAAGTTCCCAGATGATACCAATACTGCTGGTCCACAGACCACATTTTGAGTGGAAAAACTCTGAATCAGGGGTTGACACACTAGCCAGAAGGTCGAATCTGGCCCAGTTAAAAGTGGTATTTTCATTTTTAAAGGCGTTCAGAAAAAAATAAAAAGGAAAGCCCTGGTCAGGTAGCTCAGTTGGACCGAGCATTGTCTCCATGGGCCCCTGTCAGGGTACATACAAGAAACAACCAATGAATGTACACATAAGTGGAACAACAAATCGATGTTTCTCTCTTTCTCTCTAAATACCAATTTTTTAAAAAAGGAAAGAAAAAGAGATCATTTGAGGCTCAGAAAGCTTAAAATATTTACTCTGATCCTTTCCAGTTTGCCAAACCCTGATCTAGAAGATCATCCAGGTACAGGATGTACAGCTAAACAAGAAGAGAGAGATTAGGACAGTGCTCTGAAGCAAACTGTTATGACTTCCAAGTCACCATGCCCTGTTTGAGTAGGGACGATAAAAGTATAACGCACTGCATGCATGCGAACACTTATGCTTGGAAGGCGGCTCTGGAAAAGATAAGCTAATACCTGAGGCATCCAGGTGGGAGTGGCTTTTACTGGGGAAAAGGCAGAGACATTGGGGCTCTGAATGGGGAAGAGGGCCTGTGGTGAGCTGATAACTGACTGGCTCTTTCAGTACTAATCTTCGGGGGGAAAGGACAAACAGAAAGACAGGAAGGGACCATCATCACTTGTGTGCAGTACCAGAGAAGTATTGAAAAATAAACTAAGGAAAGGCTGTGAATTCTTCAGAGTTGTTCTGTGGAGAACCTTAATTTTGGCTGAGGGTGGGGAGGGTGGAGAGAGCGCCGCAGGGAGGCAAGGGAAAGGGGTGACAGCAGAACAAATGGCCCAGAGCCTGTGTCTGGGGCTGCTCCTGGTGCTGTTTGGCTGCCGTGCCTTCTGTCATGCTTCTGCCTCTCCTGTTCAAGATATTTGCTTAAATGTCAATGCCTGAGAAAGTAAATACAGCTGTCCATTTCTGTCAATGTGAACCAATCAATCTGGCTTTCTTCAACGGAGGACCAGGCTGTTCTGCTTGAAGTGTGAAAGGCTTGCTTGTCTCACACCAAGTCTTCACATGTATTTCCAAAGGACAACAATAGCACCCTTTCTTGGGGATGTGGAAAATTCCAAATCTATCAGAAAGGCTGTGGCAGGATATCCGTAAAGCCAAACTGTTCTTAAATGCCAGAAGGCAAATAAGATGGAAAGACATATGCTGCAAAGCAGATCCCAGAATTTCCTGGTTGAAAGGAATCTTCAAGATCAACCAGTCTCCCTCACACTTCCAACAGAGCTGCCTACTAAATCTAAATACCCAAAGGAAAAAAGCTTGCATCATGCCTGGCTTCTGGCATGGAATATTATACTTCTTCCTCTTTTTAATAAATTAAAGAATACTTGCAATCAAAAACAAATCTCTGGTGCTGGCTGGATGGCTCAGTTGGTTGGAGCATTATCCCGTACACAAAAGGTGGCAGGTTCAATTCCCGATCAGGGCACATACCCAGGTTTTGGGTTCAATCCCTGTTCCGAGCACATATTAAGCAAGAGGCAACCAATCAATGTTTCTCTTTCACATCAATGTTTCTTTCTCTCTCTCTAAAAAAACAAAAAAACAAAAACAGCACTGGACAGTTTTTCTCAATGGTTAGAACAGTTTAGCCCTCGGACCAAAAGGTTGCAGGTTCGATTCCTGGTCAAGGGCACATACCTAGGTTGCAGGTTTCATCCCCGGCCTGGTCGGGGTCGTGCAGGAGGCAACCAATCGAAGTCTCTCTTTCACATCGATGTTTTCTTTCTTTCTCCCTCTCTCTTTCATTCTCCCTTTTTCCTCTCCCTCCCTCCCTCTTTCCCTTCCACTATATCTAAAAATCAATGGAAAAATATCCTTGGGTGAGGATTAAAAATTAAAAAAAAAAAAACAGTAACACAAAAAAATCTCTTGTCTTTTAACCCTTGAATTCCTGCCCTTCTCAAGTCCATCCCCCTCAATCACACTCATTGTCTCCCCTACTAGACAGTGAGTTCCTTGGGGACCTAACGGAGCTCTGCAGCACACAGCACACTGCTCATTTCCCAGGAGTGTGGTGAGCAAGTCATCTACTGGAAGATCTCAGTGTTGCTGCCACCTATTGGCTGTGTGATCCCGGCCAAGTTACCCAACCTTTCAAAACCTCAGTTCCCTCACCTATGAAGTCCTATCACAACAAGACTATTTTAAGGATAAAACATATGAACCTGTTCTCTCCCGTGAATCACACTCCCTCCTCAAAACTACTACACCAGAACAGGGTTTCTCAATCTCAGCACTGCTGCCTTGTTGTGGGGGCCCATCCTGTGTTTTACAGGCTATTAGGCAGCATCCCTGGCCTCCATCCTCCAGGTGCCAGCAGCAACCCCACCTCCCCAGTTTTGACAACCAAAAATTGTCATTCTGAGATTGCCAAATGTCTCACAGGGGGTGGGGGGAGGCAAAATCCCCTCTTCCTTCCATTGAGAACTACTGCACTAGAATATGCAAGTAAGTTATGGAGAGGAGCAACCCTTTCCCTAAGTTCCCTCTATCCCGCCCTCCCCACAAGCAGCCACCTCAGCCACCACTTACTCACCACTCAGTTGCCTTGGAGGAAACATGTGATAGGTGCTGTAAATATCATTGGAGAACTGCAACTGGAGCTCAGGGCTGCCCGTCAGGAGCTGGGCCACCTGTTCCACCTGAAATGGTGTCTTCTCCAGGATCACAACGGCATCCTCTCCATTCCCAGAGGCCTCATTCACCTGTGGGCAGAGACACAGGTGAGGCCTGGAGAACAGGCAGAAACTTCTGAGGGCCTCAGAATTCCCAGCATTTGAGATTTCCTTCCCTATAGTTTACCTCTCGCAAGTCTAGCCAATGGAACTAATGTTTCTCCTCTCAGAGGAGAAATCATTAACCTAAATCCTTTCTTCTAAAAGATGCAGTTTCTCAGCTATCTCAATTTTAAGCTCACAAGGCCTCTGTTAAATTCTCCCCCCTTTACAGATAAAGAAACAGAGGTCTGTCTAGAGAGATTAAGTGATTTGCCCAAAGCCCGATGAACAGTCAGTATTGAAAAAGGAACTAGAACCTGGGTATCACAACTAACTCCTAGCTCAAACTGTTCTCATGTCTAAAAGCTGCAGACTGAAGACGGATGGGGCCGAGAACCAGACAGAACCTTGTGAAAAACAAGAGACGCAGAGAGAAGCATGGATGCCTAGGACCAGGTCCCCTGATCCTCCCTAATGAGAGCTCCTGCGAGGAGTTCTGGGGATCCCTAATACGTGCCCTTGGCTGGGCCTCCTCTCTAGCGACAGGATGGTCTCCAGTCTCTCCCCAGTCCCTGATAGAGAGCCGAGCGCCTGGTATCAGCGCCAGCTGTGTGTCTCGGCCTTCCCCAAGACGCTCTGCACTCCTGAAGATCAGGGATGGTAACTTCCATTCCTACATCCCCAGCACCTAGCTCAGCGCCGGCCTGCCAGTGCATGGTATGTGAAACTGCATTACCAATTTAACGAACTGTCTCCTCTGTTAGGGCTGGAGTCCTGTACAGCAGGGATCATATCTCCCAGTCTCTTGTCCTTCCCAGGGGCACGGACGAGCAAGATGGTCCAGCAACATTTACTGGGTTCCTAGCACCTTTACAGGTTAAATGAATAAATGATGAATGACTTGGGAGAGTTTAACACGTGGTTTTTAATCTGCAATACACTCTACAAGTGGTTATTCTTCGCAAAGGAGGAATTAGGAAAATCGGCCGTTCGTGTTGTTCAATTTCCTTAACTCCACGGGCGACCGTGTCTTCTCCACTCCCTCCGCCCCAAAGCATCGTAGAGCTGCGCTTTCTCCCCACCCCCAGTGATGCGATTGGTAACTCCCGGCCGAGGGCCGACAAGATCCGCCTCCCCGGCGGGAAACGGTCACACCCGCGTCCCCCGCCCGGGCTGCCTGTGGTACCTTGCCGTGTAGGAACAGGATCTTGTCCCGCGCGGACTCCCTCAGCACTTTTTTCACTCTAAAGCCGGAGAAAGGAAAGTGGGCAGGGGCAGAGGTGCCATTTCCAACGCTGGCTACTTTGGCTTCCTTGTCCTCTGTGCAGGAGGCTGCCGTCCCCGCGTCTGCCAGTTCACGTTTTCTCTTGCTCGGCGGAGGCGCCGCGTCCGCCATGTTGCCCGCGGGAGTGTGCGCCTGCGCAGCCCCGGACGCGTCCCGCCCACCTGCGCGACGGGCGGATACTACAACTCCCGACGTGCTCCGGGCGTTGACCCCGCCCCCTGGCGGCGACCTGTCCGGGTGGACGTTTCTCAGCGAAGTTACTGCCCTGGCGCCGGGTGCTGGCCCGCCCGAGGGGAAGCAGGCGCTGAGGGAAGGGGAGAGCAGGCAGCGAGCCCTAAACGGACGCGCCGGACCCCGAAGGCACCTTGTTCGAATACTGCCTTTTTAACAAAAAGCGTACCCACCCTGATTAGTTAACGTGTGAGAGTGCTTCTGAAGCTATCTGTTGAGCCGATCTTATTTTTTGATGTATTTCTTATAGAGAGCACTTAAACCATTTCTGGTTTTCCAACCATTTTACAGAGTTTTCTCGCGTTCCGTTCTTTTCTTGATGGATTCACTACTTCTTGCTGAAAAGAAAGGAGTGAACTGGGGCGGAATATTTGCATCACCTGCTGCTTTTCTCCCGGGCGGGGGCCTCTGCCTCCTCGGTACCTGCTTGGCCCACCTGTCTGCTCTGCGATCCCGAGATGGGATTTGCAGCATGAATATGACTCATCTGTCAGAGTTTCTTCTCTTTTTTTGGGGGGGGGGGGGCATATAAAATTTTTACTTATAATCTCTGCCTTTGTAAATTTATTTTGTGCTCATTATTTCTGGCTAGTCACTTTTTCCTTGGCGTTATTTGATAGATCTAAATCTTGTCAAGATTTGATACTTACAGAATTTTTTTTTATCCTCACTTGAGGACTTTTTTGCATTTATCTTCAGATAGAGCGAGAGGGAGAGAGGGAAGGAGAGAGAGAGAAACATTGACGTGAGAGAGACACATCCAGTGGCTGCCAGCCACATGACCCCAACCGGGCTGGGGACAAACTGCAACCGAGTATGTGCCCTTAGTGGGAACTGAACCCGGGACCCTCCGGACCGCGGGCCGACGCTATAACTGCTGAACCAAAGCGGCCAGGGCCTTATAGCAGATTTTAGTAAAAAAAATTTTATTATTTTTGCCAATGTCAGTTTTACATTGAGTTCGTTATTATTTTATTTTTTTCTGACAAAATAATGGGGGCGGAGGGGATTTTCGGTCAGTTTGCTTTGGGGTTGATTATTTTTACCAGAAATATATATTATGAAGTGGATAAAAGGCGAATTGTTTTGTGAAGCAGGGCGCATTAGTAGTGGAAGCTTAGGATCTGGAATAATTCTCTTCAACCAGAAACATTTGCTGCTTGTTTACAAGTTTCCTGGGCACATACAGTAGGAGGTAATAAACTGTATGCCACACTACAACAAAACGCCCTGGGAGTTGATGGCAATAGCAAAACCTGCTCAAAACTACAAGGCCTGAATCTTACTGAAAGGTCTAGGTGTGCTTGCTCTTCCTTCCTCTTCTCCTTCCTTCCTTCCTTTCTTTTTCTTTCTGTCCCCTCCCTCCATCCGTTCTGTTTGTTTGTTTTTTAAATTTTCTTTCTTGCCCCTGGAAAGAGAATTTTAGCAGTGTAGCTATGTTTTAACAAAAAGAGCCCAGAATTGGGAGCCATTAAGTCTGGCCCCTACACTGACTAGCTGTGCATCTTTGGGGAAGTCACTAGGCTTCCATGTTTGTTTGCCTGACACTGTCCTGAATAAGACAGGAGAGACGTGTACTTTCATAGACTTCATATTCCAATAGAGATGAGGTAAACAAATATAATTTTAAGTAATGATTAATGTGTTAGTTATAGAATAAACAGAACAATTCGATAGACCTGGGCACAGGGACGACTTTACATCAGGTGGTCATGGGAGGCCTCTCAGGTGGTGACATTGAGCTGAAACTTGAATGATAAGAAGGAAACAGCCAGGAAAATGTTATTTCAGGCAGAGTAGATATCAGATACTAAAAACCCTAAATTTAGCAGTAATGAGCTTGACATTTTTTAGAAATAGGAATGGCCGTTATGGCGAGAATGTAGTGAGCAAAAGAGAGATATAAAATGAAATTGTAGAGAAATTTATTCATTAGTGGCAAATTCATCAACTCAGTTATAATTCTGATGAAAATATCCATAAGGTCAGAGTTCTAGTCTTAAGCCCTGGCTCAAGGGAAGGATGAGCTCATAGGAAGCCTCAGAGGGTCTATTAGAATACCAATGGCAGGGTGAAGGGAACTTGAGGGCAGCACTATAGATCATTGCTTGGCTCCCGAGGCCTTTGTCTGTTGATGTTTTCAGTTCCACTTGTTTGGAAACTTCAAAAGGCTCTGTACTGTCCTTCCAATAGCCTCTAGCCACATGTAGCTATTTACATTTAAGTAAATTAGGTAAAATGGAAAATTCATCTCAGTCATATAGCCACGTTTCAAGTGCTTGATAGCCACATACGGTTAGTGGCTACCATATGAAACAGCACAAATGGGGATCACTTTCTATCATCACAAAAAGTTGAACTGGACAGCGTTGTATTAGACGGTTATTACTGGAAAGTCCTAGTCTATCTATGAGCATCAACCCTTCAGTCTTCTTGAGGAATCTCAAAACTTCTCCCAAATCTTTTTTTTTTTTTTTTTTTTAAAGAAGGGACTAGACATTTCCATTTCAGGCATTGTAACGGACTAGATATCCTAAAAACATTTCAGCTAAAAAACACCTGCACATTCTGGATGCAATATTTAAAACATCCTTTTGGTTACATTGCAGCTCTCTCAAGAAAATACAATTTTCTGAAATGAAGAATGTGGGAGCATGTATATAATGGTAAGTGGATATTGAAATTAAAGTTCTAAGAGTGATCGCTGGTTTCTAGAAATCTAGAGCCTTGGGCTTTAAATAGGACGTTTAAGGCACTGGAAACAGACCTGAGCTTGTGCAAGGTGAGAAATTGGAAGAGAGAACTTCCCAGAGAGCCCAGATCTCTAAAGGTCCACCACCTCAATGAACGGGCTAACTATTTAAAAAATGAATAAAACAAAAGCTGCCCCACTAAAGGAGACAAGGTATTTAGGCAACTTGTCTGCCTCAACATCTGGCTCTGGAGGGAAGAAAAAAAATCCCCAGAAAATGTATAACCACAGGCCAATCTTCATGCAGAATTAGAATTCAGATTCATACTGCCTATATGATCCAGGAAATTCAAACTGAAAAATCTATTCAAGCCACACTTGTATTCTTTTTAAAAAACAATTTATCTTTATTGTTGAAAGGATTACAGATGTCCCCCCTTTTATCCCCCATTGTACCCCTCCACCTCACTCCCGTCCCCAACCCAGGCCTTCACCCTTCTACGCTCTTGTATTCTTTACTGACTTCTTACTCTATGCCAAATTGCCTCCAGAAGAAATAAATAGATCTATAACTCCTTAAGACATTGAAATTGCAGTTTCAAATCTTCCCATAGAGAAAATTTGAGGCCCAGTAGATTTATAGATAAGTCTACCAAACATTTAAGGAATCATTAATTCCAAGCTTAAACTCTTCTATCAGAAAAAAGGGAACACTCCCCAACTATTTTATAAAGCTGGTACAGTATAACCTTGGTAACAACCAGAGAGGGATAATCCAAGAAAGGGCGATTATGAGCCAATTCTACGTATGAACATAGATGTAAAATTCTAAAGAAATTGGTAGCAATCTGAATCCTGTGATTCATAACAGAGATAATAAATACATCACGGTCAAACTTAGTTTACTCCAGGATTGTAAGGCTGGCTTAACATTAGAACATCTAATTTTATTCACTGCATTAGTTGATTAAAAGGGGGAAAACAAACCACATCACCTCAGCAGACGTGGACATTTTAGATTAAATTTAAAACCCATTCAAGGTAAATAACTCGATACAGCAGGATATTTACCACTTGTTAAAAAATATGTACCAAACCAAAAACCGACAATGAGTGTCACATTTAATGGGGAAATGTTTGAAGAATTCCTCTTAAAATCATGACGGAGACAAAGATGGCTGCTGTGGTCACTTCCAGCATTTTCCAGGCAGTCCTTGGCAGCACAGAAAAACAAGGAAGTTTCTGTTTTCAAATTTTATGATTGTCTTACAGAAACAACACAATCTGTGGTCTTATAGAATACATCATTCAGCTGGTTGCTTAATATCATCAGATTAGTATGCAAAATAAATTGCAATCTTTTCTACCAGTAATAGATTAAGAATATAATTTAAAAATAATATTTACAGTAGCAACAGAAAGTATGAAGTACTAAGGAATAAATCTAATAAAAGATGTGACTGACCAACACGAAGAATGATTACCAAGCTTTATTGAAATACATTTAAAGACATCTAAAAATGAACACATACCATTTTATGAAGATTCAATACCATAAAAAAAATCTAGCCCTGGCCGGTCTGGCTCAGCGGTTAGAGTGTCGGCCTGGACCAGAGTCCCGGGTTCGGTTCCCGCCAAGGGCACGTACCTTGGTTGCAGTTTGTCCCCAGCCCCAGTTGGGGTCATGTGGGTGGCAACCACTCGATGTGTCTCTCTCACATTGATGTTTCTCTCTTCCTCCCTCTCTCCCTCCCACTCTATCTGAAGATAAATGCAAAAATGTCCTCGAGTGAGGATAAAAAAAAAAAAAAATCTATTCTCCCCAAATGAACCTCTCAACTCTATGTCAGCCCACTAGAAAAGAAAAACAACAACAAGCATTTTCCTGGAACTTGACAAACTGAAGAAACAAATTCAATGAAAGAGGAAAGGAACAGTTCAAAGTGATTTTGATGAATAAGAAGAGCAGGAAGGACAGACCTACCAGTTATCAAGGCTTATTAAAAACACAGTAAGCCAGTGTGCCACTGATACAGGGAGACACAAACACAAATGGAGGAGACGGGAGAACCCAGGACTAGATCCCCATATATGACAAGCAGTGACATTACAGTCAGTGGGGTCGAGGATGGACTAATCAGTAAATAACAGCTGTTCAAATGGAGAAAAAAATGGATCTCTGACTTACAAGCCAAGAGCAACAACAATAAACACCAACCCAAAGAAAACATCCAGGTGCATTAAAGACCTACATATGAAATACTTCCAGAAGAAAATACAGGAGTAAGGAAGGATTTCCTCAATAGGACACAGAAACACAGACTACAAAGTAACAGGTAAAAGTTTTTATATTAAAAAATGATAAAATATCTATTCTTTAAAAGATACTGTTATATTATCATTTTAAAAAACTTCTAATAATTTAGAGATATATACATAAATATGGAGGAATAAAATAATGACTGGGGTTTGCTTCAAGAAGACTGGGGTGGGGGCGCGGTGAGGGGATGAGTAGGAGGACTGTTGATATAAGCTTAGCTCTGAGTTGGTAATTGTTGAAGCTGGGTGTTGGGCATATGGGGATTCATCAAATTTTCATAAAAAAAGTAAAATGGAAAATAAGATTATTATGATCATAGGGTACCAGTTTCCCCCCACCAGATTAGCAAACATTTTAAAATCTGATAATTCTAAGTGTTAGCAAGAACATCAAATAGTGGGAACTCTTCTATGCAAATGGTAGGAACATAAATTGCCATAACTAATTTGGAAGAAAATTTGGTATTTTCTATCAAAAGTAAATATGTGTATTCTTTACTACCCAGCTATTCCTCATCTAGGCTAAATCCTAGAAAATCTTGTTCATGGAAACATATACAAAAATGTTCACAGGCTCATTGTTTTTAATAGCAAAAAACTAGAAACCACCAAATGTCCATTTGTAAGAGAGTGTGTAACTAATAGTAGTATGTTTACATAATGGACTGAAAGTGAACTCACTGCAGTTACATGCCTCAACATGGATAAATCTTACAAACATGAGAAACAAATGGAATTTGCAGAATACATCATCATCATACTAAAGTATAAAACATGTAAAAGTAAATATGTTGTCAGGGATGCCTACATATGCAATACATTTCTAAACAAAGACTAAGAATGATAAAGTTCAGAGTAGTGGTTACTTCTGGTAGGAAAAGGGAGGAAAATAATTAAGGGCACAAAGGGAGCACCTAGGGATTGTAATATTTTGCTTGTTAAGCTGGGTGGAAGATACATGAGTGTACATTAGAGTATGCTTTAGTCCTTTTATATGTAATAAAATAATTCATAGTTAAAAATATAAAATTATTTCACAATATAATGGACTCATACACTTGAAACTAATATAATGTTATATGCCAATTGTATCTCAGTTACAAAAATATATATATATGTATAAATATTTTTCAGTAAAAGGAGGGGGAATTGATAAAAGAGGCACAAAAGTACACATTGGGAGAACAAGGAATTCATTTCGGTTCAACAAACTTTTACTGAGGACAGATGAATGAAACCTTGCTCGTCCTAAAAGGTACACAGTCATCTGCCGGAAGAAAAATGCTGGTTTCTCTCGGTGCAGAGATGAAGAAGCTATTGCAAAGCAGGAGCTCTAGCCAGACCCCGATGAGGCCTCCATCTGTCAAAGCATCCGTGGGTGGGCTTTTGATCCAGGTAGAGGGTCTGAGTTTTCCTTCTCTCCACCCCACCTGCTCCCTGTCCTCTCCGGTCTATTCAGAATGGTTTCTAGGTTTGAGTCTTGAATGACACGCATGCAGTGAAAATAAATACAAGACAGTGCTGAGTACATTTTTCATGTAGCTTTCTGAAGTGAATGTAGGGAAAGGGAATGGCACCAGTGTGAGAAACACCTGATACCTGTGGCTTTCTCTTGACATCTGTTCCAGGGTTTTCCCAGGCAACTGGAAAAACCATCCATGCTGAGACATGCACTCTAGGCTTCTAGCTGATTCATCAGGTGGGTCACCTGTTCAGGAGGAATGCATCTTGACACCAGTGTCCAGTCCCAGGGGAAGAAGACATAGGGATATGCCAGATTCATGTCCAATAAGGAGGAGGCAAAACATTGGTGGTCATGTGATATCAGCACCTCCTACCACCTCCAGTTTCTGCCTTCCCCATGGCCTTCCTGGGGAGTCCCCAACTTCCTCATGGCCTTCCTGGGGGAGCCCCCAACTTCCCTAGGGCCTTCCAGGGGAGTCCCCAGCTTCTCCAGGGCCTTCCTGAGGAGCCTAAAATAATGGAAGCCTGCTGGGCAATCTGATCCCAGGATCACATACAAAGTGCTACCAACTCTGGCTCCTTAGGTCTTGTCACATCTGCTGGATCCAAGGCTCTGAGCTCTCTAGCTTGACTTCCAGCTTTGTGCCAGCTTTTTGGGTCCCATGGTGATATAAGAAATGTCAGCTGAGGGTCTGCAGATCTGAAAGAGACCAAACAGAATCACAGGGCTTGTCACTCTCCCCAAGTCCAGCATCTCTGTTTCCCCCAACAGGTCTCCACCTCTTCTAACATTTTTTTTCAAATATGTTTTTATTGATTTTTGTTTTAGAGAGAGAGGAAGGGAGAGAGAAACATTGACATGAGAGTGAAACACTGATGGGTCAGTTGCCTCCCGAACGCACTACGCGGGGACTGAACTCGCAATCTGGGTGTGTGCCCTGACCAGAAAGCGAACTGGCAACCTTTTGGTGCAAAGGATGATACTCAACCAACTGAGCCACACCAGCCAGGTGTGGCTATTCTACTTCTAAACCCACTGTAATATAATGTCCTCCCCTGGATAGGCTTATTTAAGGCAATTTTTCCCCATTATTTTACACTGTCTTGCCTTATTTATTTTTTAATTTTATTTTTTTCCTTTATTGGTTTCAGAGAGAGAGGGAGGGAGAGAGAGATAGAAACATCGATGAGAGAGAACATCAATTGGCCACCTCCTGCATGCCCCCCACTGGGGATCGGGCCCACAACCTGTGCATGTGCCCTGACCGGGAATCTAACCGGAGACCTCTTGGTGCATGGGTCCACGTTCAACCACTGAGCCACACTGGCTGGACCTGTCTTGCCTTATTAAAGCAGTGTTCCTCCTGGCATTTTCCCAGGTCTTGTGAACATCTCCAACCTTACCTCCGTGAGAGAAACTCATACTGTGCATACTAATAGTGGTAATAATGGCTAAGATTTATTGAGGACTTGGTGTGTGCCCGGTACAAGTACTTTCCATGTGCCAGGCCCTGCTCTGAACACTTAGTGTTTTCCCAATGAGGAAACCCAGGCACAGAGGGGTTAAGTAACTGCCCAAGAAACACACAATGCTTTCGGAGCCTGCGTTTTGAACTACTGGGCTACAGGCGCTGGCTCCTGAAAGCCCAAGCAGATCAGACACTGAGCCCTTCCCTTCCCCTCCTGGAAAGCTTACAGCGAAGGATGGCCTCCTTGACTTGGTGGAAGCCTTGGTCGGGGCCCCGGCCGTCCACGAAGTACATGAAGCGGAGCTCGGGCGGGTAGGCGGACCTGGCCAGGCCCACGAGCAGGGGGATGATGCGGCCCTCGGCACCAGGGGCCTGGCTCAGGGCCTGCAGCATCTGGTACCTGCACCACGGGTCACGCAGGAAGCCAGGAGTCATGAGCAGTACGCGGCAGTGGCTGCTGTCCAGGGCCCGGCACAGCTCGGACACGATGGCGCTGCCGGGGGACGAGTCACGCAGCTGCAGGAAGCAGCGCAGGCTGGCAGAGCTGCCCTCCAGGTAGGCCACCAACTCCTGCGCAGTCTCCAGGTCCTCCTCGCTGTGGCACACGCACACGTCGTAGTCCCTGCTCCAGCGGCCACTGCTGCTGGAGGCGCCCTCGTGTGCCAGCGGCAGGGCGGGAGACTCCTCGGAGCTGAGGCCTGGGGGTGGGGGGTGGTCCTGCGAGCACCGTGGTGGCACGTCACTGGAGTGGCTTTCCTGGGACGCTGGCATCTCCTTGGGCTTCTTCGACAGGGCCTGCCTGAGCCAGCCTGCGGAAGAAACTCTGCTCAGGCCCGATTCTCACCAGCTGCCTGCTCCCTGCCGCAGAGAGGTGCCCGGGCCAGGAATCCGGCCACCTTCCTGCACTGGCCCATACCGCCTGGTTCTCAGACCTACTGCCTGGCTCTTCTGCACACCCTCAGGACTTGCCCAAAGTTCCCACTACCTTAAAAGTTTTCAGGAAGACATAGGTTCTCTGTTTTATGAGTCCTGGGATGTAATGTACAGCAAGTGACTGTAGTTAATACTGTATTACATATTTGAAAGTTGAGCCCTGGCTGGTTTGGTTCAGCGGTTAGAGCGTCGACCTGTGGTACACAGAGACCCGGGTTCGGTTCCCGCTAAGGGCATGTGCCTCGGTTGCAGTTTGTCCCCGGCCCTGGTTGGTCGTGCGGGTAGCAGCCACTTGATGTGTCCCTTTCACGTCGATGTTTCTCTCTCTCTCTCTCTTCCTCTCTCTCCCTCCCACTCTATCTGAGCAAAAAATGAAAAAATGTCCTCAGGTGAGGATTAAAAAAAAAAAGAAAGTTGCTAAGAGAATACATTTTAAAAGTTCTCTACACTAGAAAAAATATTCTGTGGGTATGGTAACAGGCATTAACTACATTTGTGCTGATCATTTTGCAATATATATAAATACAGAATCATGTTGTACACCTAAAACTAACATAATGTATGTCATTTATACCTCAATTTTAAAAAAATTAAGCCTTGGTTTAACAACAATATGGGGAAAAAAAAGGAGAGGAAGAACTCTGGCAGTTTTACCAGCCTGGTTGGGAAAGACGGCCTGCCCTGTCCCAGGCCCTCGGAGCCGGCATACCCTGAGCAGAACTTCTGCTAGAGCTGACTAGTCGGCCATCTTCAAGTCTGAGCAGAGCTACAAGAAGCTAGAAGGATCAGTCAGTCCCCAAACTCATTTTCAGCACTGAAGGGAGGCAGGTCGGGATTAAGGTGGGCCAGCCATTATGGGAGCAAAAGCAGGGAAGGATTGGCATCTCTTTGGCCCAGAGAAAGCCTAGATTGTTGCTAAATGGCTAAGACAAAAGTATGGAAGAGGGCCACTGCTCAGAGCTCCCGGAGAGCACAGAGCTTGGTGATTTGGGGCCTACACTTTGGAGTCAAGCAGAGTTCTAAGTGTGGACCTGCTGGCTTTCTGTATGACCTTAAGCAAGTCGGTCTATGTCTCCATTTCCTCATCTGTAAAATGGGCTCGTTTTAGTTGTTGTTGAAGATTAACTGGGATAATGCAGTGTCTGGTATATTGTCAGTACTCCATAATGATTTCAACTCGGCTCCCCAGTTTCTGATAGGGACAGAAAGTTTGGTGTTCTGGAGATTGATTTGTTTCTCTCTCTGAATGATCCTGGAAGATTCAGATGACAAGAGACACAATGTGAAGCACTCAGTACCAGGCTAGGAAAATGAGCTGAGCATGCCCGGGAACCCTGCGAGCCAGAAGGACTGAAGTTTCCAGTGATGCACGCCTCCTCTCCTCATGCCACAAAGCACCTGAGCACCAAAACCAGGGTAGAAAGCCCCCACCTCACCACTAGGAATACTGAGGACTACACTGACAGGAGCAAGAACAGCATTCGGGGTCTGCTGTCACTCACCAGCCATCTTGCCCAAAGGCTTCTTAGACCTGGAGCCAGAAGCGGGGAAGGAGGTGGATGATGCCATAGTGTTAGGCTCAAAACCAGCCCCATGAGACCAGGCATTGGTAGAGTGGGAGAAGGAAGGAGACCCAGCCTTGACCTCATGGAACAGCCATCCTGAAAGAGACACAAAGAGAGGATCACAAAAGCTGTACTTACCTTACTCTCAGTCCCGGGGGTAGGCTCTGAAGTTCTTTCTCCCCTAATGCCTGACAGAGGCTCACTCTCTAAATGGGTCCCCCAATCTTCCTGGGAGAGAGACCACTGTGATTGGGGCTCATTTCTAGATAAACCCAAATCTGTGTGATGTGGTCAGACTTACAGAGTATGAGTTCAGCATGACCAGGAGGATGACTGCCCTCTGCTCCGCCTGGCCTGGAGTGCATTAGGGACCTGGGGAAGGGCAGCTGGCAGGCAGCTCTTTACAGGGACTTCCTGTGTAAATGCTGAAATGGGAGAAGGACAATTGCTATTTGGACAAATAATTTTGTATCCAGGTAGACAGATGCTGAGCAGAAGAGAGAGAACACATGTAAGAAACCTTGGAAAACTTTTCCTCTATGTCGGCCTTCCCCTGAATAACTCCCTCTATCCAGTCATCTCTCCCTCCCTGTCTCTCTCCCTCCCTCAGCTGTCAGCTCAGGGAAGCAGTGCCACATAGTGGTGAAGATGGCAGCCCGTGCAGGCGGAGTGCCTGGGTTCTCGCCTTTTCTGAGCTGTGGCCTTTGGCAGGCTACTTAATCTTGCTAAGCTTTAGCTCCTCTACCTGTGAAACAGCAATCATACCAGAACCTGCTTCCCAGCATTACTGTGAAGATTACATGAGATAATTTATGTGACGTACCAATGGTATATGGCATATAATGCTCAGAAAATAGTGTGGGATCTGTATTTAAAATCATCTAGATATTGGAGGGATATATTATGTTCATAGTTGAGAAGACCCACTAGTGCAATCAATTTTCCCCAAACGAATCTTTAGATCAATGCTATCCCATATTCCAGAAGGTTTTTGGCTTTGGGGGTGGGAAGGGGTTGTCAAACTGCTTTTAAATTTATATGTAAATGCGAAGGACCAAGAATACCTTAGGTGGGCGACTTGCCATGTTCTCTTCCCACTGCAATGCCCAAGATGTCCCTGATGGTGGAGGTTTTCTTCGACGTAGGCTTCCGGGAGGACATCCTGTGGAGCAGAGGCTGCTCTGGTCCAAGACAGAGCCCGAGATGAAGGGCTGCTGGAGAGCTTGGCTCTAGCTATGGAGCAACAGGAAGAGGATTGCTTCCTCACTCTTTGCTGAATCTGCAAAGGTCAAAACAAACCCCTGGGAACTTATAAAGAAGCAACTTGTATTATTTGACACACTGAAATCAGGGGTTTCAAAATGTAAAGAATGTCATTCTGTGTTGGACAAGAATGCTTCATCCATTGTTAAATGCTAAACACCCCTAGGTAAAGCTGATGAATGTAAGATAAGAGGTACTGTTGATTCATGAAAATATATCAAAGTTAAAAAAGAAAGTACTTATGCTGCAGCAGCAAGGAGGGCAGAAAGAGTTGGAATGGGTGCAGGAATCAGAGCTATACTTGAAAGAGAAAAGCAGTTAGCTGCTAAGGCAGCCAAAAGGACACGATAGGTAAACATTAGTATATGTATGTGTTTCTTTTCCTGAATGATATTCTCTGGATTTCAGACAGCCTAAGGGCTAGGCCGATGGTAAGACAGTGCCTAATAACCACTGTCAGGTTTTGAAATCCTTTTCCTGGTCAGGGATTACTGTCTGTCGACATCTTCATTTCAACAATGAAAGATATCCCCTTTTCCCCCAGTAGTAAATATATTGTCACTTGGTTTTTATAGTATTCAAATATTTTTTCAGTTTTGTTTTCATTTTAAATTTGTTATTTGTCCTTCATATACTTATAAACTGGAGAATCATTTGACATTTTAATGATAGCCTAAAGACTAAAAATTAACATAATACTTTAATCTACCCAACAGATGTAGATTTGAAAGTTTCAGTTTCTCATTTTATATAACGACTTGCCCTTCCGGCAATATGTGCTGATTTGGGGTAATTGTCTTTTTTCATTGCTTGGTTAAGAAAAAATCCAGTTGCCCAACAGCATATGCCACTGGAAGTGGGTATGACTAAGGTTATGGAAAAGTTTAAATACAGGAAATAATACCATCTTTGACAGAGGACAATTGAACAAGACAGCAGATAAGTTCCATTAGTCATACATGTCTACTTCCTGGAGCCTGAAACCCCACGACACCTTCCTCATTACTTTTCAGTTCTTGTGCAGCTGAGGCTGTGGAGCTATTTATTACACTCAAATATGCTTTAATCTTTACAAGATTTAGTAATAGTCATATATTGAGATTTAGGAGACATAGTTGCCAAGCAGATAAGAAGATATTTTATGTCCGGCCAGTGTGGCTCAATGGTTGAGTGTCAACCCATGCACCAAGAGGTTGCCGGTTTGATTCCTGGTTAGGGCACATGCCCAAGTTGCAGGCCTGATCCCCAGTGTGGGGCATGCAGGAGGCGGCCAATCGATGTTCTCTCATCGATGTTTCTATCTCTCTCTCCCTCTCACTTCCTGTCTCTGTAAAATCAATAAAGGAAAAAAAAATTTTTTTAAAGAAGATATTTTATGCACCCAACATAGGAGCACCAAAATATATAAAGCAAATCTTGATAGACATAAAGGGAGAGATTGACAGTAATACAGTCATAGTAGAGGATTTTAACACCCCATTGACATAATGGATAGATCTTCCAGACAGAAAATCAATAAGGAAACAGAGGCCTTAAATGACACATTACACCAGATGAATTTAATTGATATTTTCAGAACATTTCACCCCAAAGAAGCAGAATATACATTCCTTTCAAGTGCATATGGAACATTTTCCAGAACAGACCACATGTTGGAACACAAAACTAGTCTCAATAAATGTAAAAAGACAAATCATATCAAACATCTTCTCCAACAAGAATAGTATGAAACCACAAATTAATTAAAAGAAAATAAAAAAAAACCTAAACCTAAAAAACACAAACACATTGAGGCTAAATAACATGTTATTAAACAATGAATGTGCCCTGGCCAGTTTGGTTCAGCGGTTAGAGCATTGGCCCAAGGAGTCATGGTCACGTGGGAGGCAACCAATCGATGTGTCTCCCACATCGATGTTTCTCTCTCTCTCTCTCTCTCTCTCTCTCTCTCTCTCTCTCTCTCTCTCTCTCTCCCTCCCTCCAACTGTATCTGAAGATAAATGGAAAAGTATCCTTGGGTGAAGATTTCAAACAAACAAACAAACAAACAAACAAACAAACAAAAACAATGAATGGGTTAACAATGAGATCAAGGAAGAAATTAAAAGATACCTGAGACAAATGAAAATGATAACACAACAACCCCAAATCTATGGGACACAGTAAAAGCAATCCTAAGAGGGAAATCCATATCAATACAGACATACTTAAAGAAACAAGAAAAATCTCAAATAAACAATCTAACCTTACACCTAAAGGAACTAAAAAAAAAAAAAAAAAAAAGTTCAAAGTGAATAGAAAGGAAAAAATAATAAAGATCAGAGTGGAAACAAACAAAATATAGTATAAATTAAAAATACAAAAGATCAATGATATAAAAAAAGAAAAAGAAAAAACAAAATAAAACAAAAGATCAATGAAGCCAAGAGCTGGTTCTTTGAAAAGATAAAGATTAATAAACCTTTAACCAGACTTATCAAAAAAAAGGAGAAGAGAGAGAGAGAAAACCCAAATAAATAAAATCAGAAATGAAAGAAGAAAAGTAACAACTGACACCACAGAAACACAAAGGATTATATTTTATGCCAACAATTGGACAACCTGGAAGAAATAGATAAATTCTTAGAAACATACAATCTTCAAAGACTGAATCAAGAAGAAACAGAAAATCTGAACAGACCGATTTCAATGAATGAAATTGGAGCAGTAATCAAAAAACTCGCAACAAACAAAAATCCTGGACTAAATTCACAGGTGAATTTTACCAAACATTCCAAGAAGGATTAACACCTATCTTTCTCAAACTATTCCAAAAACTTCAAAAGAAGGGAAGATTCCCAATCTCATTTTACAAGGCGAGCATTATCCTGATTCTAAAACCAGATAAAGACACTATGAAGAAGGAAAATTATAGGCCACTATCCCTGATGAAAACAGATGTAAAAATCCTCAACAAAATATCAGCAAAGTGAATTCAGCAATACATTAAAAAGATCCTCTCTCTCCACCCCCATTCCTTTCTCTCTCTAAAAATAAAAAATATTTTTTATATCATACACAATGATCAAGTAGGATTTATTCCTAGGATGCAAAGATGGTTCAATATCTGCAAATCAATTAACATAATATACCACATAAACAAAGTGAAGGATAAAATTCATATGATCATATCAATAGATGAAGAAAAAGCATTTGACAAAATCTAGTACCAATTTATGATAAAAACTCTCAGCAAAGTGGGAATAGAGGGAACATACATAAATATAATAAAGGCCATCTATGACCCACAGCTAACATATACTCAATGGTGAAAAACTAAAAGTGTTTCCCTTAAGATCAGGAAGTAGATAGGGATGTCCACTTTCACCACTCTTATTCAATATAGTAAGGGAAGTCCTAGCCACAGCAATTGGACAAGAAAAAGAAATAAAATGCATCCAAATTGGAAAGGAAGAAGTAAAATTCATTATTTGCAGATGACATGATACTATATTGAGGGAACCCTAAAGATTCCATGAAAAAACTACTAAAACTGCCCTGGCCAGTTTGGCTCAGCGGTTAGAGCGTCAGCCTGCGGTCCAGAGAGACCCGGGTTTGGTTCCTGCTAAGGGCATGTACCTCGGTTGCAGTTTGTCCCCGGCCCTGGTTGGTCATGTGGGTGGCAGCCACTTGATGTGTCCCTTTCACGTCGATGTTTCTCTCTCTCTCTCTCTTCCTCTCTCTCCCTCCCACTCTATCTGAACAAAAACTGAAAAAAAAATGTCCTCAGGTGAGGATAAAAAAAAAAAAAAAAACTACTAAAACTGATAAATGAATTCAGTAGAGTAGCAGGATACAAAATATTCAGAAATTGGCTGTATTTTTATACAGCAATAATGAACTATCAGAAAGAGAAAGAAAACAATCCCATCAAAAAATAAAATATCTAGAAATAAATCTAATCAATGTGATCAAAAACCTGTACTTGAAAATGATAAGACATTGAAGAAAGAAACTGAAGAAGATACAAATAAATGCAAGCATATACCAGGCTCATGAATAGGAAGAATTAACATTATCAAAATGTCCATACTACCCAAAGCAATCACTAGATTCAATGCAAGTCCAATGAGAATGCCAATGGCAATTTTCACAGAACTAGAACAAATAATCCAAAAATTTAAATGGAACCACAAAAGACCCCAAACAGCCAGAGCAATCTTGAGAAAGAAGAACAAAGTTGGAGGTATCATGCTATTTGATCTAAAACTATACTTCAAGGCTATAGTAATTAAAACAGCATGGTACTAGCATTGATAAACAGATCAATGGAACATAATAGAAAACCCAGAAATAATCCTAAATCTATATGGTCAATTAATATATGACAACAGAGGCAAGAACATACAATGGGGTAAAGACAATCTATTCAATAAATGGTGCTGGGAAAAATGGACAGATACATGTACAAAAATAAAACTAGATGACATTCTTACACCATACACAGGAATAAACTCAAAAATGGATTCAAGACTTAAATGTAAGATTCAAAAACATAAAACTCCCAGAAGAAAATATAGGCAGTAAAATCTCTGACATTTTCTTTAGCAATATTTTTTCTGACATATATATATTTGGGCAAGGGAAACAATAGAAAAAATAAACAAATAGGACTACAATGTTTTTGTACAGCAAAGAAACCATCAACAAAATGAAAAGACAACCTATTGAATGGGAGAAGATATTCATCAATGATAAGTATGATAAGGGGTTAATATTCAGCCCGGCCGGTGTGGCTCAGTGGTTGAACGTCGACCCATGCACCAAGAGGTCATCGGTTAGATTCCCGGTCAGGGCATATGCCCAGGTTGTGGGCCCAGATCCCCAGTGGGAGGCATGCAGGAGGCGGCCAATCGATGTTCTCTCTCATCAATGTTTCTATCTCTCTCTCCCTCTCCCTTCCTCTCTCTCTAAAATCAATAAAGAAGGAAAAAAAGGGTTAATATTCCAAATTTATAAAGAACTCAGACAACTCAACACCAAAAAACAAACAATCCAATTAAAAAGTAGGCTGAGGACCTGAATAGACACTTCTCCAAAAAGGACATATAGATGGCCAGTAGACATATGGAAAGATGCTCAACATCACTAATCATCAGAGAAATGCAAATTAAAACCATAATGAGATATCACCTCATACCTGTCAGATGGCTGTCATCAATACATGAACAAACAAGTATTGGTGAGGATGCGGAGAAAAGAGTACCTTCATGCACCGTTAGTGGGAATGCAGATTGATGCAACCACTAACAAACAACATAGAAACAGACTCACAGATGCAGAGAACAGACTGATGGCTGCCCAGAAGGGAGAGGGGTGGGGGGGGACCGGGAGAAAAGGTGAAGGGATTAAGAAGTTCTAATTGGGCCTGGCTGGTGTGGCTCAGTGGATTGAGCATTTTCCTATGGACTGAGAAGTCCGGGTTGGATTCCAGGTCAGGGCACATGCCTGGGTTTCGGGGCTCGATCCCCAGTAGGGGCCATGAAGGAGGCAGCTGATCAACGTTTCTCTCACATTGATGTTTCTCTCTCTCTCTCAAAAAAAATTAATTAAAAAACATTTAAAAAAATAAAGAAGTACTAATTGGTAGTTACAAAATAGTCAAGGATGTAAAGTAAAACCTAGGGAATATAGTCAATAATATTGTATCGACTATGTATGATGCCAGGTGGATACATGAAATATTGGGGGATCACAGGGTAAGGTGTATGATTATCTAACCATTAGGCTGTGCACCTGAAACTAATACAAAATAATATTGAATATAAACTGTAATTGAAAAATAAAATTTTAAATAATAAAAAAAATTCATAAACTAGAATGATATATATCTAAATACCTACTTTGTAGATAATTACAAAGACCTCATAGAAAACTAGTATAGAGCTGCCTCAGAAAAAGCAACGGCATGATAGTTTTAGTGTTTTTTAGAATGTTTTTTCAATATCATTTATAGGAACTTATTATGTGAGGGAAATAGGAAGTTTCACTGTATAAAATCCAAAGTATTTGAAGTATTATCCAATCTCTAACTAGTCTCGAATATCTATTATAAGGGAATGTACTGAAACCTATGAAGGCAGATGATTAGAATACATGTACCTTATATATTTCACATTAAATTTCTTTTAAGCTGTAATCACTCTCTGTGGTAGTCCCCCAAAGATGTCCACATCCTAATCCTCAGAACCTGTGATTATGGTACCTTACGTTGCAAAAAGGAACTCTGCAGTTGTGATTAAGGATCTTAAAATGGGAAGATTCGCCTGGATTATCCAGGTGGTCCCAAAGCAATCACAAGGGTCTCATAAGAGGATGACAGGAAGGTCAGAGTGAAAGAAGGAGATGTCACAACAGAGACAGAGATCAGTGTAATCTTGGACTATGAGCAAGGAATGTGGGGAGCCTTTAGAAGCTGGAAAAGGCAAGTACCTGGCTTCTTCCCTAGAGCTTCCAGAAGGAACACAGTCCTGCTGACCCATGTTAGACTTCTAACCATCTCAACAGTAAGACAATTAATGTGTGTTGTATTAAGCCATTAAGTTTGTGGTATTTGTTACAGCAACTATAGGAAATGAATACACTGTCTTTTATTGTATGGCAGGCTAATAAGTGGAGAAAGTATTGGGTGTGAGTGCTAAAAAGTGGTCCGTTTAATTTTTTAAAAAGATTTTTTTATTGATTTTTAAATAGAGAGGGAGAGGGAGAGATAGAAAACATCGATGAGAAAGAAACATCAATCGGCTGCCTCCTGCGCGCCCCCTACTGGGGATCCAGCTGGCAATCCAGGCATTCACCCTGACTGGGAATTGAACCGGTGACCTCTTGGTGCATGGGAGGATGTTCAACCACTGAGCCACACTGGTTGGGCAAAAGTGGTCTGTTTAAAGGTTTAATTGTTTGAAAGAGTTTTTTACTTCTTTGATGAATAAATGATCATCTACACTTCACCCAATTTTGACTTTAAATTAAGAACATTGGTTTCAATGGCTAAGTTTTCACCTCAAACACTCGCTGAAACGCTTGTTGGAGCAAGATTCATTAGGACTTGCAGGACAATGTTACTTAAAGTGCTGAATTCAATTAATACCTTGATAGACATGATAACCTTGGGCAGCCCCCATGTTCACACCTGTGAGTGTGGACAGGACCCATGACTTATAACCAATAGAATATCATATATATATATATATATATATATATATATATATATATATATATATATGAAAGGTTATTTTAAACTAAAAATGATATTAATTTATTTTGTATTTACTTTGCTGTAGATTTCATGTAAATATGCAGGCACTGAATCTATTAAGATTGTGTCAGCATTGAATTTATGGATGGGTATAGTTAACAAATTATGCCAGTTATATACCCTTATACATTAGTCCCCTTTGTGTTTACAAAATGACTACTTTTCATACATATTTTTTAATAAAGGCTTTGGGGGGGGGTAGATAAAAATACTTAAGATCTTGAGGAAGAACAAGGCTCAGGACTTCCATTGCCAGAATAATAAAGACATTATAAAGCAACAGTAATTAAGGCAGCATGATATTGATGCACAAGGATAGTCAGACTAACAGAAGAACAGGGTGTCCAGAAACAGGTCCACATCTGTACAGTCTAATTTATGACAACACTGGCAGTGGAGAAAGACAATCTTTTTAATAGAGGGTGCTGGATCAATTTAGGCAGATATCCTTGTGGGGCAAAATAAATCTTGACCCATATCTCACACCATACAAAAAAATTTCAAATGGATAGCAGATATAAATGAGAATAACAATAAAGCTTTTAGAAGAAAATATAGGAGATTATCTTCCTGATTTAAAAACAATTGAGATATAATTGACATACAACATTATGTCAGCTTCAGGTTACAACATAATGATTCAATATACAGGGTGGGTTTCAATATACAAAGTAGGTTTACAGTTATTCATATGGAAAATAATACAATAAATAATAATACAAAAATAAACTGTGTTTCTCGTACTCACAACTGTAAGCCTACCTTTGCTCCACCCTGTATGTGTACATTTGTTGTGAAATGGTCATCACAGTAAGTCTACTTACATCACCATACACAGTTACACTTTTGTTTTCTTGTGATTAGAACTTTCAATACCTACTCTTAGCAACTTTCAAATATACAAGACAGTACTGTTAACTACAGTCACCATGTTGTACAGTATATCCTCATGACATTTATTTTATAACTGGAAGTATGTACCTTTTGACCCCCCTTCACCCATTTCACAACCGCCCCCCTCCCCACAAAGATTTTTTCAAAGTGGGCTTAAGTAATACAACCATAGGGAAAACAACCAATAAATTGAACAACATTAAAATGAAAAACTTCTGTCCATCAAAAGACATCATTATGAGAGTGAAAAGGCAATCTTCTCAGAGAAAAAAGACATTTTAAAATTACATATCCAATAAATATCATATTCAGAATATTTAAGAACTCTTACAAACTAGTAAGAAAAAGAGAAAAATCTATTAGAAAAATGGATGGAAGAACTGAACAGACACTTCACTAAAAGGACCTCCAAATAGCCAGCAGACATATGAAAATATTCACAAGTCATTAGTCATCAGTGAAATGCAAATTAAAACCTCAATGAAACACTACTACCCACACACTGAGTAAAAAAGCTTCTATGAAAGAGAGACAATATCAAGTATTGGCAAGGATGTGGAGGGAAAGGAACTCACACACTGCAGGGAGAATTGGTACAAGCAGTCTGAAAAACTGGCACCTAATAGAAAGCTGACTCTATACACACCCAGCAATTTCACTCTAGGAACAAACCCAACGGAAGTGCTTACATGTGTTCAGCAAAAGACAAACACAAGACTATCTTCGAAGCACTATTTAAAATATCCCAAAATGGAAACAACCGGTGTCCATCAACGCAAGTGTCCAGCAGCACGTAGAAACAGACTGTGGTCTATCCACACAATGTAACATTACACACCAGTAAGAACGAATGAATTACTGTCCAATGCAACATGGGTGAATGTCACAGGTTGTGTATAGAATGCCGTGGACAGAAAGTCCCCACCATATGATTCCACGAATTGAAAGGTCAAAACCAAGTAAAGCTATTTTAGAGGTTGGAAGCCAGGAGAGTGGTTAGCTTAGGTGGAAGTAGTGATTGGAAGTGGGTGTAAGAGGGCTTCTGGAGAGCTAGCAATATTTTATCTATTCTGGATGCAGCTTGCCCAGGAAATGTTCACTGGGTGAAAAACGGGTAAGATGTACACTTACGATTTGTGTACTTTAAAAAAGTTTTAAAAACAACTAGATGTGATCGCCTGTGACAGTCAGTCATTCCTGACCCTGGATGCCTCCTGGGTGAGCTCCAGAATTTCCTCGCTCTAAGTTTCTAAGTTGCCCGCTTCAGGGTGGGTTGTGATTTCTCATTTACCCGTCTGTCTGCAGGAGGAGGAGGACCGAATCTGTCCTGTTCAATGATGTCATTCTAGCACTGTTCAGTCGCCCAGCCCTTGGTAGATGTTGGTGAAATGCGTCTGGAAGGAATGCCTGGCAGGTCATTTCCCTAAGTGAAGCCATGTTCTTGCCGAAAAGCGGCCACAAAGACCAGCGGAGAGCAGAGGGAGAAGCAGGGGGCAGAGCAGGGAAGGCTGTGGGAGGCGGTGGGAGAAACGGCCGGACCGGGCCGGGCCGGGCCCTCCTCCCCAGCCCAAGGAGGGTCCCCTGAAACAGCTTCTTTGCGGCAGGATGGTGAGAGTGTCTTCACCCTGTCTCTGTGCTCCGGGTGCCCGGGACAGCAGGTGGAGGGGCAGAGGGAGGGAGGCGGCGGATGGGCAGGTGTGCCCGGGGCTGGGCCGAGCGCGGGCAGAGGCCGCCCTCCCTCCCCGGACGGGCCCTGCCCCGCAGGTCCCCACGTCCCCCCACCTGCTCCCGGCGCTCACCTGCGCGGGCCGGGCTGCGCTGCGGGCGGTGCGGGCGGTGCGGGCAGTGCAGGCGCTGCGGGCGCTGCGGGCGCTGCGGGCGGTGCGCTGCGGCGGAGGAGGCGCCGGCCCCCGGGCCGGAGGGAAGTGAGGTGCGGGCCCGGGAACTGTCTGTCCCCCGGAAGCGCCCGGCTGCGCCCCGCCCCCTGCCCTCGGCCCAGCGGCTCCGGAGGTGCGGGCGGGGCCGTGCCCGCAGGTGAGCTCGCGGGCACCACTTGGGCAGAAACTTGCAGAGTGCCCTTGCCCCGCCGGGAACACCCGCAGCCTCGGGGAGGACAGTCCCTCGGCCCCCTGGCTCTGCGCCTGGCCCTGCAGTCCCCTCCGCCCAGAATGCCCTCCCTTTACCCAGCTCTGCTCTCAGCGCCCCGCTTCTGGCCAGAGGGGGCATCTTCGTAGCTGAGGCAGGACTCTTAACCCTCCCTGCCCACCTCCGTCCCCAGATGCCGCCGCCCCGGGTGTTCTCCGGGGCCTGCGCCCCCACGGCTTAGCCCTCCAGGAGATGGAAGATCCCCGAGGCCAGGGACGCACCTCTCGGCCCCAGACGGAGCCCGGAGGCACCCAGGTCAACGCTGACCCAGCCGAGTACCGCTGGCGCGAGGGGAAGGAGGCTGGTTCCTGTCCCTCGCAGTCTCAAGGTGACACCGATGCCGTGATGAGCACAGTCCTCTCCTAGCCGCCGGAAGAAAGCCCTGTGGGAGAACCGGGGACTCACTAATGCCTTAATGAGTTCGTCTGTCATCTGGAAGGAAGTACCTGCTGGGTGCCAGCCAGATGAAGGCCTTTTCCCTGACACATATAGGGGTGTCTACACTGAAGGGTGAGGCTCCCTCACAGGGATAACAGGGATGTCAGGCTTGACCTGGTGGCCCCTGCCCGTGCCCCTGGCAAGTTTCTTCTTGTCCCTATGCCCTAGGCAAGTTCCTTCCTGTTTTTCAGCAAATTCTGGTGGCTCTTCCTCTTTCCTGGCTCTTCCTCCCCCACCCCCTCAGGGCAGCACATGTTACCTCACTGGCAGCACATCTGCCCTTCCCCAGTCATCAGGGAGGCCAAGCTCCATCTTTTGCTTCCTCCTTCTCCCCAGAGGCCACTTTGGAGTGGGGGCATTTTACTAGCCCTCTGTACTCCCATTCACTTCCCCCTCTGAACAGCTGCCCACACCTCAGACCCCACTGGTAGGCTCTCCCTGAGGTGCCCCTGACCTACTTGGGCTGCATTCAGCCTCCACCTGCATTTATACCGTTGGCCATCCCTCCTAGGCCCGACCCCTCACTCTCCTGGCTTTTCTTCTGCCTCTGGCCACCTCTTCAGCAGCCTCTTCTTTGGTTCATCCCTTAAGGGTGATAGAGTCCCTCCAGCTTCACCTCTTGGTCCCCTACTCTTCTGCCCTCCTGTGGCGATACCATCCTCTTCCATGGTGTCTGCATCTCTACTTCAGCCCAGACCATCCTGAGGCCACAACAATAAATTCAACCTTGCTAGACAACAGGTGTCCTACAGGCATTCTTAGCTCAATATGTCCCAAACCTTACCCTTTGTCCCTCACAACTCCTCCCTGGCCTCCCTCATCTCTCTGAAAGGCATGACATCCATCCAGGTGTCCAGTGCAGCGATGGGAAACTTGACCCAATTTCTTGTTGCCACTGTAGCCTCTTGGATGGGTGCGCTTCTCCCCGGGACAGTGCAGGCCCACTGTTCCTGCTGTGTGGACAGCCTTCCATCCGGCCTCCTGCTTTGACATCATCATCTTTTCCCCACAAGGCAGGCAGGCTGATTTTTCTAAAAGGGAAATCTGATCAAGTCGCTTCCCTATTGAAAACCCTTTAGTGTCTCCTGCCCACAAAATGAAATCCAAACTCCACAGCCTCTGGCCCTGATGTACCTCTTCTTTCATTCCACGATCTAGCTAGGATAAATCGCGATCCAGCTAGTCCCTGGAACCTTGCTAATTCTTTGTATATGGTTTTCCATCAGCCTGGCATCACCCCTTCCCACTCTCCTCCCCACTTCCCCCTGCATTCACTTTGTTAAGCTGCTCATCTTTTAGGTTTGCCTACTGGTGTGTCTCAAATATGTAACCAACAGTTGGAGCTGAATAAGTACTGAAGAGGAATGAACACATTCCTTCCCTCTACAACCACATGCCTGCAGGAAGTCGGGAAAAGGAGTCACTAGCTTGCCAATAAGCATTTAAGAACATTCCTGGGAGGCGGAGGAGGAGGCTGTGCTCTTCACAGCCTGGCGTCAAAGGCTAGTGGGTGCTTCAAAAGCAAATGCTATGGGGTGAAAAGAGGAAGGGACAGAAAACTGGCAGGAAGGAGTTAATCACATTTATTGATAATAAATCTGGGCCAGGCTGCACCAGAACGCCCCCTGCCTAGGCTCTGCAGGGCTATGCGAAGAAGGGCAGAGTGATCCTTCTGAGTTGGTACCAGGAAGGAGCCAGTCCTGGGCCATCGTGCTTGAAACCACCGAGGTGTTCTGTCCAGCTGGACTACCTTGGTGGGGAGCATCAGCCTGGGCCAGGGATGACTCCCAGGGTCCTGCTCCCTCCTTCTCTGTCAGCCTGAGCCTCGGGCACAGAACCTCAGAGCCTGCAGTCTGCCCACCTGCCCAGCCACACAGGGACAGAATCACCTGGATGAGAGGAGGAGAGTGGAGGAGACCGTGGCATGGCTGCAGAGACCTTGAACATGGGCCAGGATTGGAGCCAGCGGTGACAGATGGGGATATGGGACCAGTGCAGAGCTTACAGGCTCAGAAGATATTATGCTCTTGGACCTTCTCTCCCAAGTAAAAGCGAGTAAAGAGTAAGGGACTCAGGTTGATGGTCTGGAAGTGGCCCTCTAGTACCATCTCGGCCACAGCTCGCCCCACAGCGGGGGCCTGCTGGAGCCCATGGCCACTGAAGCCTGTGGCAAAGTACATGTTGACGACCAGTGGATGGGGGCCCACCACGCCGTTCTGGTCAAAGGTGTTGTAGTCGTAATAGCCAGCCCAGGCACTCCGAACCTGCAGGTGCACAAGACATCGCGGTGCTCAGGAAGGCTGCCGATATACCCCTCCCTCACTCCTGGTTAGGCGTCAGCACTGTCTACCACTGCTGAGGAGGGTCGATGGGATGGGTCCTTAGACAGAGTCCTTTGCAGTTGTGAGGCAGATAGGAAAAGGCCGAGGACAGGCTTTCCAAGGGGACCAAGGTACTCCAATGTCTTGTCTCCTTCTAGTTACCTTCAGACTCTCAAAAGCTGGTACCCTCTGGGCCAAAGGGGGCCACACCTTGTCCTGGAAGAAATCATGGTCCACTTCCAGGTTCCCCGGGTCCGGTTCCTCCTCCTGGGGGTGGGGTGGGGGGACAAGGCTTATATTACCTGGGACACAAGGACAGAGCTGGATCACACTGACCCCTTTATTCAACCCCCATGGTGGGTGGGGGATGGGGACGAGAGACACCAATTCAAACCTGGAGGGGGCTGCAACATCATTAATAGCACCGGCCTTCCCAAAAAGCCCGACTCCTGAATGGCAATTGGTCTGCCTCCTTCCCAGCAGCCACGACCCCACTCAGCTAACCTCAGTGGGGCTACAGCCACCCAAGTAGTTGTTGCCTAATCCTTCCCGGCGGAAGTAGGCTCCACTGGTGTCTGCGACGAGTGGTGTCTCCAGGCCTGGTCCCTGGGGGCAATGCCATGAGTACACATACCTGCCATAACCAATGGGTTAGGAAGTGGCAGGAACAGCAACTCTCCCTTCCTCCCACTTAACAACTTTTTACATTGTTTCTTTCCTCCTCTCACCAACCTCCTCAGCTGCCCCGGGGGAAGTCACCTTTTCCTCGGCTCCACGGGTAGCTTGGTGCCCTGTAGGGTGCCAGGCGGCCCCTTCCCAATACCAGCCAGCTCTGCTATTTGCCCCGACCAGGCCCCTGCTGCATTGATCACTATGGCACACTCCACGGGCTGGTACTCCACGCTGTGGTCCATCTTCACCTGCAGGCACCAGAGGGGGAGGGAAGGAGAGCCTGGCCCATACACTGGCCACCGGGAGAGATAAATTTCTTCTTGGGCCTTAGTTTACCCACAATGGAAGTGGGTAGAAGATCAAAATGACAGTCGTTAACTTTCGCATCCCTCCACTTTGAGATGGAAGATACTTGGGTTGGGAACTTACATGGACTTCATGGATCCTTTTCAAAGTCACCTCTTCCCCACTTGTGGTCTCCATGCGGTTAGATGAAGAGACGAAACCTGCAGGAAAAAGAAAATTAAATAAGCCCTTGAGGCCTCGAAGAAGAAGGAGATGGGGACTCCATCGGTTCCCTAAGGAAAGGAAGCCGAAAGGCTGGCAGCTTTCCCACAGACGCTGAAGCAAACACATAGGGTAACTGGGATGCACTCGGCCTCACTCAGGACAGGAGCGTGCTGAAATCTTTAACAGATCTCGGGTCAGGAAGAAGCCTAGCCAGGAGCTGGAGTCAGGATGCCCAGGACCAACCCCCAGTGGAGAAGTTCCTTCTCCCACCAACCCTTGCTTGGCCTGTGAGTGAAGATAAGACATAGTCTAGACCTTCTAGTTACCTGTGCCCTGGATGGCAAAAGCGAAAAGCAGTGGGCATGGGGCCTCAGACTCACGTGTCACCTCTCCGTGGCAGAAAAGGACCCCCATGGATTGGACCTTTCGCCGAAGCCCCTGGAGCAGACACCAGGGGTCAAACCAACCTTCACCCTCCAACCCTGTGAGAAAAAAGAGAAGTCAAGAAGAGAGACTAGAACCCTCCTCTCCTACTGTATTTCCCGCACCCCCAACTCTTCTTTGGGCTCGTAAGCTGGGGAAAGTCAAGCTGACCGACTGCACCAGAGTCAAATCCTGCAGAACAGAGAGCTGGCATGGCCTGGGGAGGCCCTGCTGGCCAGAGGGAAGCGTTTCTCCTTGACTTGGCTACAGGGTGTTGAGACTTCCCACCTGAGGTGCACGCAACCCCTGATCCCCTCTGCAAGCAAGCCTCACCGTAAGACCCCAAGGCTACTCCGTCTGTGTTTATCCAGGGAAACTTGTTCCGCAGCTGCTCAGGAGACATCAGACACACTTTGGCTCCTTCCTGCCTGAGAGAAACACGTGGCTCTGTGTGTGTGTGTGTGTGTGTGTGTGTGTGTGTGTGTGTGTTAGAGAGGTTGAATGTGTAGAGAGGGAGCAGTACAGACCCAACTCCACAAATGGGGATTCTACCTCATTTACGTCCCTTCTCTGTCCCAAACTCCCCCATTTTCTCTCCTTGCTGAATGGGTGGAGAACACGCCTAGGCTCTTCAGCATTTGACACCTTCTTCCTTTCCAACGCCCTAGTGTCCCTTTGGTTGCACTAAATTCCTTGTCATCCCCTAACTATTCCATGTCCTTTCACAACAGGGTGAGTCACTCTGTTCCCTGCACACTGCCTGGGACAGCCTTCCTGCTCACCTCCTCTGGAATTCTGCTGCCCAAAGGCAGCGACACCGGTGCTAAAAGAACACTTGTCAGCCAGGCCTGGTCTGAATCTCAGCGCCATCACTCACTAGCTCTGTGAGCTTCGGTTTCCCCACATGTCAAATGGGAATGTCCCGATGACTAAATGAGTTATTATCTGTAAAGCATTTAGGACATTGGCTGATGTCACCAGTGAGACTTGGAGAAGTGCTTGTTGAAGACGCCTGCTCTTGACTGACCATGACTGTCACTCAGGGCGGGGCTGCCACCTCTGGCCCGCAGCCTACTTTTGTACATGAGCCATACTCATGTGTTTATTTTTTTGTTTATCAGTGATTTTGTGCTTCGACTGAGAGTTGAGTGATTGCAATAAAGACTGTAAGGCCTAAAACACTTATTATCTGGCTCTTACCAGAAATGCCTGCAGATTCCTGGGCCCCTCCCTAGAGACTCTGACTTATTAGGTCTGGGACGTGTTCTTACCATCTGGCAGTTTAGGACAGCACTCAGCACAGGGTACTGCAGTTCTGCATGTGCCTGCCTTTCCTGGTAGACGGAGCTCCCAGAGAGCAGGGACCTGTCTTGTCAGCTCCATCATCCCAGCCCTGACTTGGTCCAGGGCTTACTGAATGCATATGGCTGGGGAGCAACTCAGAGGCTGTGCCAGCACCCACCTCTGCACTTTCACGTTGTTCTCCATGATCGCAGCACCCTCTTCCGAAGCCAGCAAAAGATAACCTGAGGGGTTGAACTGGAGGTCCAGGGGAGGGTCATCGACTACAGCCAGGTAATCCTATGTGCAAAAAAAGTTCCTCAAAGAAGCTGATTTAAAGAAGGGATGGAGAGCCCTGGCCCGTTTGGTTCAGCAGTTAGAGCGTCGGCCCGCGGACCAAAGAGTCGCGGGTTTGATTGATTCCAGTCAAGGGTATGTACCCAGGTTGCGGTTCATCCCTGGCCCTGGTCGGGGTCGTGCGGGAGGCAACCAGTCAATGTGTCCCTCTCACATCAATATTTCTGTCTCTCTCTCTCCCTCTCTCTTTCTCCCTCCCTCTCACTCTATCTAAAGATAAAATAGAAAAATATCCTTGGGTGAGGATTAAAAAAATAAAGAAAGAAGGGATGGAGAGCCCTAACCCAGAAAGAAACCCTCCTCTAGACACCCCCACTGGGAAGAAAACCAGGGGCTTTGATTCCTTCTTGCCTTTACTGCTCCTGCTCCGTTTCCCCTAGCCAGCTGGGCTGCTCCTCTCTCTGGGCTAAAGGAGGGGTCACCGCCCACCCCCCCATTTCATTGCACGTACATTGATGTTCCGTAGAAAGTTGACTGAAAAGAGGGAAAGCTGGATGTTCTCAGGCAACGAAAATTGCTGACGGATCCCGCCCACAGAAAGCCCAGTGGAGGCCCGGGAATACTGTGGGAAAACAAGGACAGTTGAGGTAGACCAGTACCCTGCTGCACAGGAGCAGAATATGCCATGGGTTCTGTGAGCCATGTACCTACAGTTAAAGGGAATTCCACTTGCAGTTTTATAATCTAAGAGGAACTGACATGGATAGACCCACATGCAAGTCATCCAGTGGCCCAGAGAGGACAATAGTCATTAAAGTCCTGATTAGCAGATGTGCAGAGCACAGAGTCAGTCATCAAGAAAGGGCTGGGCACAGTTGTACAAAATGGCAGTGGCCCAGAAGTCCAAGGGCAGGAGGTTAACGTTTGATCTACTAATTGGAAAACAGAGGGATATGGCCAAAGTAGCAAGATTCATGGCTTGCCGGCAGTGGTAATAGGAACAGCTAAGTGCAGAACCTTAGAAATCATGGAACCTAAAAGGGGGTTGAGCTAGCTGTTTGTATTAATTATAACTTGAATGCAGGCTCTCTTGGCCAGACCTGTGAGATCTCAAAAGATCCAACATTGTGAAATTTGCTTTCAAAAGCAAAAACCTTATTGCCAAGGTCCCTAGTTTGAGGGAGGAAGAACCTGGGACTATTTCTCAACAAGGTCCAAAGTACAGCCCCTGTCCTGTGGACTTCCAAAGATTGAGATCCCCCCCGCCATGTCCCTAGAGACCTTAGTAAAATCCAAGTCCAAGCCCCACTCATGACTCTGTTCTACCCCCGACCTCACCGTGTGGTCCCGTTCCACCACCAGCACCTGAATGGCACCTCGTTGCTTCTCCAACCTCTTCAGCCAATAGGCCACGGATAGGCCAAGCACCCCACCCCCCACAATCACCACATCCGAGCGTTCAGGGGGCAGGTGGCTGGTGTCATACAGCGGATTCCAGGCCCCTCCAGGAAGAACTGACTGGATCTTCTTCTTAATTTCTGACACCTTTCCAGCCCAGTCTGTGGGACGCAGTTATGGTCAAAGAGGACTATACATTTCCTTTTCAGGTGGTAGGGGGTTAGGGAATGGGCACAGGAAAAGTGGGTTAAATTGACACTGAGTTGTCAGTCCACACTGTCATTCCCTTTCATAAGGTCAACTTGCACCCAGCAGTATTCCACAGCTCGGCTGTATGGTCTGCATGCCATGAGTCTCTCTTCCTTTTCATGCATCATGCCCAGCACAAGACTTACCTTCCTAAAATTACACTCCATACTCTCTCCCTAGGAAAGGTGACTTATACATATTTATCTCCTATGCAGACCTATTTCTTTTGTGAGCCCCAGGCTCATATACTCAACTGCACTACTGCATTGTCATCTCCACTTGGATGTCCCCGGCTTCTGGACCAAGATGTCCCAGCACACTCCGAGCTGCAGCAACCTCTGAAATATGGTACCTCCGAGTGGCACCTTACCCTGGATATCCGTCACCACCAGCAAACTTACATTCATGTCCTATATATTATCAAATTCTGATGACTTTGCCTCCTAAATATCTTCCCAATCTGTCCCCTTTTTTCTATCTCTGCCACCACTGCCCTAGACTGAACCACCCTAATCTCTCACCTAGACTCATGCAAAAGCCTCCTGTTCCGACTAATTCCCCTCTTGCCACCTCCCCTGCCCCCAAATTCTTTTCTACAATGTAGCGTGAATCTTTTATAAACACTAATTTCATCACAACCTCTTGCTTAAAACCTTCAAAGGCTTTCCATTACTCCAAGGATAAAAGTCCAACATCCATAAACATGGCCTGGGAGACAATGCACAATCTGGCTCCTGTTCACCTTGTCCTTCTCCCTACACTCCAGCCCCAGCCCCTCTGTTTCCTTGACAGCGCCTTATTTCATCCCATCACAGGGACTCTACGCAGGTGTTCTTTCTGCTTTGAAACTCTGGGTCCACTTCTTTGCTTAGTGAACTCTGCTTTCTTCAGATCGCAGCTCAGTTACCATTTTCTTAGGGAAGCCTTTTCTGACACCCTAGACCATGTCAAATTCTCCTGTCACACTATCTCACAGCTCTGCGAACCTATTTTGCAGCATGCAACACATGTGCAATTTTGACTTTATTTGTGATTGCTTCATATTGTACTATGTTTACCTTCTTCACCACTGAATCTCCAGCCTAGCAGAGTACCTGGCACATCCTAAGTGCTCAATAAATATCTTGAATAAATGAATCCTCTGTCATTAACACCTAACTCACAAATCTCCAAGTCTTCCCACTGTTTCCAATACAAAGTTCAGCAGCATTACAATCTTTCTTTGATCGATGGGCTTACTTTACCTTTCCACACATTTCATACTACTACTCAAACTGTTTAGATGACTTTGGCTAGTTAGTTCCTTGCACAAGAACAATACTTTTCTCCTCCTAACCTTTGCTCAGTTTTTCAGAACCTGGAACACACACCTTCCTGGAGCCAGTAAACATTCTTCAAAGCTAATCTCAGTTGCCACCTGCTCCACGTGCTCCTACAATGACACTAGCTTGGGGACTATCCAGTCTTGAACTGGCCCAGAAAGTCTTCCCTCTCCAGCTTCATTTCAGGCACCTCCAGGACACATACTGAATTCTCTCCTTTTCTTCTCCACAACACTAGGCACAGCATGCTGCACGCGAGCTGGACTTCACGCACATTCGTGCAGCCAATGAATCGGCCTGGTCTGCTATTCTGCTGGTGAGCTGAGAAATAGAGCACTCTACGATTTGTCACCTGAGAAAGGCAACCTTGGGATCCATACACCTGTCCAGGCTTCACAAGCTCCAGCGGGCAAGCTTTCCCCCTTCTCCCAGCTGACCCACTGTCAGCGTGGGTCGGGGACCCAAGTCCTGAAGGTTACATAGCCAGAACCACGATACCCTCCGGTGCCCTCAACTTTACCCAGAGTCGAGCCTCCACTGCGTGTGCTTAGCCCCCGGCCCAAGTGGCCTCGGCCTGCGCAGAGCCGCACCGCCCCTCGAAACATGCTCAACCTGGACGCGGTCTCTGAACGCGACCCCTTAAACCTGGCACCGCCCACAGGCCCCACTCAGCGCCGCCGGCCATTCAGACGATCGTACCCATTGGCCAGCGGCCCCTCTGGGCCCCGCCTCTCCGCGCTATAGGCTGCCCGTCTCCCCGTGACCTCCAAGAGCCCCGCCCAGAGCCACCATTGGCCCGCCTGCTCTCTACGTCGGTGCTGCGCGCCCTCAAGCGGTGGCGGGTGGGGAACCCGTGGCTCTGAGCGGAAGTGCGGATGAGCCGGTTTCCGGGGCCGCTGGTGTGACGTGTCCCGCGCTTGGCGCAGCAGGAAGTCGCGGCAATCGCGGCCTCAGTCCCCGGCGCCGGCCGGGCTCCTTTCCCGCTGCCGCCATGCTCGACTTCTTCACCATTTTCTCGAAGGGCGGGCTCGTGCTCTGGTGTTTCCAGGGCGTGAGCGACTCCTGCACC
This sequence comes from Tadarida brasiliensis, assembly GCA_030848825.1. Taxonomy (NCBI): domain Eukaryota; kingdom Metazoa; phylum Chordata; class Mammalia; order Chiroptera; family Molossidae; genus Tadarida; species Tadarida brasiliensis. The sequence goes on along the minus strand of CM061277.1, from coordinate 25,207,986 downwards.
GGGCCCGTTAACGCGTTGATTCGTTCCGTGCTGCTGCAGGTACCGCCCCCGCGGGGTCAGAACTCCGGGCTCGTCCCCCCCGATCCGATCCATAGACCCCTCGACCGATCCCGAGCCTCGCTCCCACTCAGTGCGCCCCAAGACTGGCCACTCGCGGGTGGCCGGGACTCCACTTCTTTCTCCCGCCCGCGTCAGACTGTCCAGCAACTTTGCGGCATCCCCTCCCCCTCCGCTTTCTGGGACTCTAGCTGGATTAGGCGCTTCTTCAGATTTACCATCGTTTCCTCCATTCGCCTCTGGCAGCTTGGCTTTCTGTTGTTTCGAAGGATGGGTGAGATAATGGATGGGCAAACGCCTTTTAAAACTGTAGATGGTGTGCAGCTGCTAGGGGACCTGATTGTTTCTATGACGACTGCTTCCCTTCTGGCTCCCATGTGTCTTGCCACTCTCTCACCTCTCCCCCCAAACCTCAACTTGGTCTCTCCTTTTTTCCCTGGTGGAATGCTACAGAGCAGTGCCCCAGCATCCTCTTGTCCTGGGACAGGTTTGACTTTGGGGGAATGTTTGTTTCTTTCCCAAAGGTAATTGTTGAGGGCTCCAAGACTGGGTTTTCTGGGGAATGGTCTGAACTCAGACATAGTGTCTTTCCAGGAAAGGGGAGGCAACAACTCCTTCACCCATGAAGCACTCACACTCAAGTATAAACTGGACAACCAGTTTGAGCTGGTGTTTGTGGTAAGTGGGGTTATTTTAGAGGGACCAGTGCCTTCTCAAAATAGTCCTGATTATTCGGAGAACCCTGATTAATTGCAGAAGGCATTACATGATGAAACAACTGAGAAGACAGGAGGGTGAGGGTAAAGGGAAGAAACTCTGGGGCCGTCAGAGAGCTTGGCTACCCCTTAGGTCAGGGACACCTGCCAGATGGCTTAGCCAATCTGGAGGCCAGGGCTGAGTTGGCTTCCCTCTGTTCTAGGATGGCATGTAAGCAGATCTGTTGGCTCTGTTTCTTTCCCTAAACAGGTTGGTTTTCAGAAGATCCTAACGCTGACATATGTAGACAAATTGATAGATGATGTGCACCGGCTGTTTCGGGACAAGTACCGCACAGAGATCCAACAGCAAAGTGCTTTAAGTCTACTGAATGGCACTTTTGATTTCCAAAATGACTTTCTGCGGCTCCTTCGGTGAGAGGCCTCCCCTCCCCAAAATCAGTTTCCATGACTTGATGAGCTCCCTCCCTGAGGCTCCTTCAAGGGTAGTAAACTGTTTATTTAAAGAAGCTTCTAGCCCCAGCCGGTTTGGCTCAGCGGTTGGAGCGTTGGCCTGCGGACCAGAGAGTCCCGGGTTCAGTTCCCGGTAGGGGCATGTACCAAAAAAATAAAAAATAAAAAAATAAAGAAGCTTCTAAATTTGCTACCCAGTTCTAAATTATCCTCTTGGTGTGAGGGTCCTTTCTCTGGACTTGAACCATTCTTTCTCTTTAGTGAGGCAGAGGAGAGTAGTAAGGTCCGGGCTCCAACTACCATGAAGAAATTTGAAGATTCTGAAAAGGCCAAGAAACCTGTGAGATCCATGATTGAGACACGGGGTGAAAAGCCCAAAGAAAAAGCAAAGAACAAAAAAAACAAGGGGGCCAAGAAGGAAGGTTAGTTTGAGCTCCTTGGACATACGGGGCATGAAAAGTTAATGTGGTGCTAAGGACTAAAATGGTTCCCTGTTCTTCTCTTTGTTATTGTCTGTTTCCCTCACTCAAATGCCTCCCATCCTCACTGTCATCCCCAGGCCTTGTGAGCTCAAAGATGTTTGCTCCTGGTTCCCTCTTTAGGGATTTGGAAGATTTTTTCCTGTTATCTGTTTTGTTGGAATCCGGTCCTTTTTCTCCAGTGAGTTTTCTTCTAACAGGTTTTGATGTCCCTTTGGCTACCAGCAAAACAGTCCCTGCAGAAAAGTCAGTGGGGGCTGACAATGGGGTAGAACTTTCCAAAGAGGAGCTGATACGGAGGAAACGAGAAGAGTTCATTCAGAAACACAGGAAGGGTGTAGACAAGTCCAGGTGAGCATTCTAACCTTGACCATAATCTAGCCATGTTGGGGGCAAGGGCGTTCTTGTCTCTGGATCTTGGGTGGATGTTTGTTTTCCTGATTCTCCACTATAACCCTCTGTCCTGTAACCCTTTCAGCAAGTCCACAAAGTCAGATGCTCCAAAGGAGAAGGGCAAAAAAGCTCCTCGAGTGTGGGCACTGGGTGGCTGTGCTAACAAGGAAGACCTGGATTATAGCTCTCCTACCACCAATGGGGCCCCAGAGGTTTCCCTGCCTGAGGACATCAACTTGGTAAGAGTCAACAGGGGCCAGAGTGAAGGCTGCCATTAAAAAGAATTGGGGAGGAAGTAGGAGGAGGGCAGTACCTTTGATTTCTTTGAGCGAGGGGGGCTTGTTAACATTTGGAGCTTCCCAAATCAAAGAGACTGAGCAATGTAGATGGGTGGTAAATCCTGGGTTTTTTCTCCCTCAGAACCTTTAGTATTCCTAATCCTACTTCCTTTCCCCATCCCCTACAGATTCGAGGGACTGGGCCTGGGGGGCAGCTTCAGGATCTGGACTGCAGCAGCTCAGATGATGAAGGGGCCACTCAAAACCCTACCAAACCTAGGTAGGGAATTGCAGGTGGTGGGTGGTATGTGTGGCTCCAGAATGGCTGAGACTTGACCCTGCCCACTGACTTTCTGTGTATCCGTAATCTCCTGTGCCTGCAGTGCTGCCAAGGGGACTCTGGGTGGCATGTTTGGGATGCTGAAGGGCCTTGTAGGTTCCAAGAGCTTGAGTCGTGAAGACATGGAATCTGTGCTGGACAAGATGCGTGATCATCTCATTGGTAAGTTCTAAGGAACAGGTGGGTTCATGTTTGTTGGGTAGGGATGGTGGAGAGTAGAACAAGCTAGTTTCTTATCTGTACCATAAGAGTTGACTCTTGACATGGCATTCATTCCATACCTGTCTCCCTCTCCAGCTAAGAATGTAGCAGCAGACATTGCAGTCCAACTCTGTGAATCCGTGGCCAACAAGTTGGAAGGGAAGGTGATGGGGACATTCAGCAGTAAGTATGTCCCTAAACCAGAAAGTGCGTAGGGTATTCATTATGCATTACAAGAGTTTAAGTGCATTGGCCTTCATGACTTTTGGTAAATCCTTTAATCTCGAAACCTCTATTACATAACTTAGTCTTTAAGAGTTGTTAGGAAGATTGAATGAGTTGATAGTTGTAGTGTTGATGTGATTCCTGGGGCAAGATCCTAGTATCCAGATCCTATTTCCTTAAGCTCAGAAAGGTGTTGGCATACTTGGGAGTTCATTGCTTGGGATTCATGGATGCGCCACCTTCTCCCCCTTTCAGCGGTGACTTCCACAGTAAAGCAAGCACTACAGGAGTCCCTGGTACAGATTCTGCAGCCGCAGCGTCGTGTAGACATGCTCCGGGACATCATGGATGCGCAGCGTCATCAGCGCCCTTATGTTGTCACATTCTGTGGGGTTAATGGAGTGGGGAAGTCTACTAATCTTGCCAAGGTCAGTGCAGTACTTCTGACATTTCTTCATGTGTCTTAGCAGCTCTGGTTCGAGGTGTCAGTTTCCTTTGCCTCTTTTGCAGATTTCCTTCTGGCTGTTAGAGAATGGCTTCAGTGTCCTCATTGCTGCCTGTGACACATTTCGTGCCGGGGCTGTGGAGCAGCTGCGCACGCACACACGACGTTTGAGTACCCTACACCCCCCTGAGAATCATGGTGGCCGCACCATGGTGCAGCTGTTTGAGAAGGGCTATGGCAAAGATGCTGCTGGCATTGCCATGGAAGCTATTGCCTTTGGTACATTTCACAGGAAGTGTGGGAACTTGTCTGGGGCCCTTTTGTCCTTGGATGCCCTTAAAATATACTGAGGATCAGGGTTACCCTGCTACCAACTCACTGCTCAGTAACAAGTCAGGATCGGTGACTTGCCATGCTCTGCTTTGGGTGATAGGTGTAGTTGCAACCGAAGCTAATATACCCAACTGAAGAAACCTCTATTTGGTCACCTTTACGTATTGCCATCCTTTTCCTGAATATGCCTTGAGGGCCAAGCACAGAATAGATTTTTTTCTCACACTACCCTGTAACCAGATCCAGAGCCCAAAAAATAAACAGACTTTTAACATAGTCAGGCTAGGACTTGAGAGGAAGCTGGAAGTGAGTGTGAGTGACAGTCCAGTTTTGAGTTGACCACTTTTTTTCTCTGTAGCACGTAATCAAGGCTTTGATGTGGTGCTGGTGGACACAGCTGGTCGCATGCAAGACAATGCCCCTCTGATGACTGCCCTGGCCAAGCTCATTACTGTCAACACACCCGACTTGGTGCTGTTTGTGGGGGAGGCCTTAGTGGGCAACGAGGCCGTGGATCAGCTGGTGAGGGCATGGTTCTCTTTCCAACCTCGGTCTTGGTTGGAAAGGTGCTTTTTATACTTATATCCCATTTCTCCTTTCCAGGTCAAGTTCAACAGAGCCTTGGCTGACCATTCTATGGCTCAAACCCCTCGGCTCATTGATGGCATTGTCCTTACCAAATTTGATACCATTGATGACAAGGTAAATATAAATGACACAGGACAGTGTGACCGCGAGGGCAGGGTGGCCATCTTTCACAAGGGAGCTGAGGCTATGTTAGCTGCAAAGCTTCCTGTTACTGAGGGAGTGAAAAGGATACTTGCTGACTGGGTACCCCTTTTTCCACTTCAGGTGGGAGCTGCTATTTCTATGACCTACATCACAAGCAAACCCATCGTGTTTGTGGGCACTGGCCAGACCTACTGTGACCTACGCAGTCTCAACGCCAAGGCTGTGGTGGCTGCCCTCATGAAGGCTTAACATGCTCTTGCCCAATACCAAATCACCGCTTCCCCCCAAAGCCCCTGTTCCTGTATTAAGAATGTGCTTTAGAGTGTGTGAGCGACTTGTCTTCAGTGTAGTGCAAAGGCAGAGTGAGGGCAGCTCCTGGCAAGCTCCTCACCGCACTCTGTTCAGTCCAGCCTACAACTGCAAGGAGGGCCTAATCATGTTACAGTCACTGCCCATTGCCTATAACCCCACCTCCACCCCTGCCACCACCTGGTCCTGCCCTTCCTACTCAGGTTCCCCATCACTATGCCTACATACTCGGTCTCATTACAGCTTTGACCAGTGTCGGAAGATCCAACACCAGAACTTTGCCAATTAGCGTGGTCATAGGGACATCTGAGTGTAATAAGCAGTTTGACGCCCCAGCTCCATTAGATTAAGAAACTTCCAGAGCCAGCTCTGGATCTTGAGTGGCACCTCTCCCTAGGCTACATAGATTTCAGGTCCCTGGGCCTGGGTGACACCCACCAACCACACTGGCAATGTATGGCCCGTTCTCAATTGCTGCTAATTCTGATGACCCCATCCCTGTCGTTTCTCCAAAGCATCAAGAGGGATTTGTTACAAATGAGCGAAAGATGAGTGCCCTCTTCCCTTGGAAAAAAGGGGAGCGAGCTGCAGCGTCGCAATGGGCTGCTCAGCCTTCCAGCTCTTCCCTACGCCCAGAACGGATGTAAGCTTTGCATGTTCCCCTTCCTGGGAGAAAACCACCTGTCAGAAGGTATCACATTGCCCCTCCCCGTCCCTCCCCCCGAGGGACCCCGGCTTCACCGCCGCCTCTACAGTGCCTGGTAGACAAGTACTACTTTGGATACAAACCTCGTGTTGAGACTCGTCCTGTAGCTTGTATCACAGATGTGCTTAGTGCAATACGGTGAAGGCTGTCTGCCCAGAGAAATGCATAATTTATATATAAGAAAATAAATTTCATAAATAAGTTGCATTTTAGTCTTGGAGTTGCTTTATATAGGATTCAAAACTAAAATCCCACATCGCACTGACAGGTTTATGGTAAGGAGGGAAGCAAGAGCTGATGCTCTCCTGAGAATGAGACTGCCCCTCCCTGGGTAAAGGGAGATCTTTTAAAATTTAAATTGAGTTACAAAAATCAGGCTTGTCAGTACCTTTGCAGGTTAGTTTTCTAAAGTGACTAAAAGTAGAACCAGGGCCCTGGGAAATAAATGAACAAGCTTTTAATACACCTCAGGTATGTAAAATACTGTACACTGTAAGAGATCTAGAAAACTAGAGCTTCAAGTCTTGTTTTAAAAAAGCTATTACGCTTAAGTGAGAAACCAAGTACAGAGTACAAAACTGCAACGGGGCCTTGGGGAGTCCTGGCATCTGCAGCCCAGTCCTTCATGCGGAGCAGCAGCCTACTCAGTGGCTGTCACTGGTCTGCTGTGTGGACACAGCAGTGTGTCCAGCCTGGGGGGTGGAAGCTGCACATGGGTCCCATTGTCACTTGGGTATTTTCAAACTGGAACAGGCCACAAAAGACCAAGAACCAGAAAACAAAACAAAAAACAACAAAAAAAGACCAGGAACCGGCGGGCACAAAGGATTAAGGTGGAATGTTCCCCGCCCCAAACGCTGTGCATCCCCAGCCTTCAACTTCTGGGTTTTGGTTCTTCCTTGGAGCTGTGTTGGGTTCTTGTAAGTTGACTGTTAAACACTGTCCACGGCAGGGCCTCACAAGCTTGGTCTAATGGTGGTGACTTCTGTAGCACTCTCATGTACTGAGGTCTGTGGCGAGAAAGGCAGAGAACAAAAGGAAGTTTCACAAAACAGGTTTACACATGTAAAGCTGCAGGTACTTAAGTCAAACTTAACCGACTTCAGAAGATAAGACATTAAGAGATAATTAGGAATCTTGTAATAGATTTGATACAAAAATACAGAATCCTTTCCAGGTAGCAGAGGCAAGTCATTACTCTCCAAGATTTTAACTAGGTCCTCGGAACACATTTTCTGTTGACAAATTCGCAAACAGAACAGGGAATAGTATACCTCTTATTTCACTGTGTGCTGCAGATGAACCATTTAGCTGACCTTCTCTCACCATCCCTGCTGAACAGAATGAATATCAGTGTCAGCTGTTAGACTAAAAAGCCCAAACACTTAATAGAAACAAAACCAACCAATCAAAGGGAGATGAAAGCTCATGTTCTGACCAAGAAGGATAACATGATTTTGTAATGAACACATTACAGAGGCAAAGACGAGGAGGTGGGGGAAATAAACTAGTATTAGTCTTCAAACGGTTGTAATAAATAACGGAAATAGTAGGTCCCTGGGTGCACTGAGCGCTTGTAAACAAAGCCTTTACGTGGGCAAAGTGTCTGCTGTCCCTAACTAGAAAGCCAAGTTTAGGAGGAAAAATTGAGTTTGACCAGGGAAGGGGAACAGCATGCAACTGAGTAAATTCAACTAAGTAGAAAAGTGCAAATATAAAATGAGTTAGATCTGCGCTAATACTGATACCATTGTAATTAACCTAGTAGTAACAGGAAAGGAGCAAAAAGGGAAGGCAAATATTATAGACATCATTGGGGCAGCTTCACCAGGAAGCTCAAGCTTTACACTCCCCAGGAACCATCAGTCTCTTCCCCGAAGATCACTGGGGGAAGGGACTGGACAAGGGGGAAAACAGACACATACCCAGTAAAGTTGGGGTGACGTTAGGAAGGTACTGCCTGTCAGTCACACCTGGGAATAGGTCACTGGCCAGAATGGCTGTGGCCACTGCAAGGGTGTGAAATTTGGGATATTTAATCCCCTAAACAAAGGAGTTCGCTCTCTCGGGACTCTTGTTGCTTGGTGCACTCTCTTGACTCCCCTGCAACTGCCCCCATGGCCATGCGGACCTCACACACAATGGGCTAATGGACAGCGACTAGCCTGATACTGAACTGGACCCAGCTGCAACATGGAACAGAAACTTTGGACACTGGCTTTGCTTTTAACTCGACTGAAACCCCAAGTACACTTCTATAATTGGACTCAGGGAAATGGGATTTTAGAAAGAGATGTAATTCCACGCAAATAAAAACCACTCATTCTGTGAGAGTCAATTTTTTCAACATAGGGTAAGGACTCTACCCCCAGAACTCAGTGGGGGCGCAAGAGTGAGAGAGAAAGAAAGGAACATAGATGTGAGAGAGACACATGGATTAGATGCCTCCTGCACAACCCTGACCTGGGACTGGGGATTGAACTCGAAACAGAGGTACATGCCATTGACCATGATAATCAAACCCGAGCCTCTTTGGTCTGCAGGCTGATGCTCTAACCACTGAGCCAAACCGGGCAGAGCTAAAATGTGTTTTTTCTGTTTTTATAAAACTAATGCATAATCATTGTAGAAAGTGCTAAAATCGAAACAAAATATTTTTTGAAAATCCTTAACTCCTATAGCATAAACATAACCACAGTTAATTTAGTAACCATCACTACAGATACTTCTCTATACATACACACACAAACAAAAACAGAGCATCTACAATTTTGTATGAATGGGACTGACCATGGTGGTGTTTTCCAACCTGCTTTCCCCACCCTTCATTCACAATATTATGTCTCTGACATCACTTTGAACAATAAAAACATTTTCCCTTTTATAGCTTCATTGTATTTTATAAATTAATGTTGGAGTATGTACAAAATTCCCAATGATGTCAAACATTTTAATTTGCTTCCAATTTTTTTTTTCATTACATACAAAACTGATCACATTTTCACACCTATATCTTTGTGCAATTGTCCCATGATCCCTTTAGGAAAAATCTCTCCTAAGATAAATTATGCCGAGTGAAATTTCTGGGTCAAAGGTTTTTACATTTTGAATTTGTTCCAACATGAATATATTTCTTTCCTCATAGATTAGCCAAAATTGAGTTACCATTCTTTTCTGTTTTGAAATCTAAATTCTAATTGCATTTCACTGATAACCAATGAGGCTACATTTTTTCCTCCTTCCACTTCTACATGGATTTGTCTCTGTGCATTTCCTCCTATCCCAGTGCCATTTCAGTCTAACCGAAGACCGAGCACGCCCTCCCTTCATAACGTGGTTAGGATCCTATTCCTCACCGTGGCAATGATTTTACCCATAACAAATACACACGAGGCTGAGCGCCGCTGCTTCAGATCCCCTCAGTCTCAAAGTGCATCTTACCTGATCTACCCCTCGTGGAGATCTCACAGGTCAGTCGCTTGAAATATTCAGGAAGATCAGCATATTCATTTCCATAGGAGATGACCTTAATTCCTTTGTCCAGCATATTTTCTCGAAGCTTCATGAACTCATCTATCTCTCCTTTCCGAACCAGCATGAAATGTTCTAGATCAGATTTATGCTTGACGGCCTCCAGAAAAAGTGCTTGGAAAGTGGTGTCATCCACAGTCTGGCCACAACCCAGGAAAAGAAATGACTTGTTTTCATAGAGTTTCTGAATCTCTCTCTTGCAGGAAAAGAAACAAAGTGACACCGTGAAGACACACACAAGGCATGTCTGAAATACAAAGTCCACAGGGTCATAGTAACCGCTACTCTAACAGACTGTGCTCACCGCTTAACCAGGATTTAAGAGGATAGATAAGTCCCCAGATCTGATCTTCTTATTGTTTATTACTGTAACTTGATGATTGGTCTAAAATTGATCTGTACCTGGCGTTGTCCTGTAGGCTCTCTATTCAGGGTTTCTCTGGGTTAGCGCTGGTCTACTGACCTTGCAATTTATTTTTTAAACTTTTTTTTTCTTTATTAATTTTAGAGAGAAAGGAAGGGAGAGGGAGAGAGAGATAGAAACATCAATGAGAGAACATTGATTGGCCACCTCCTGCCTGCCTCCCACTGGGGATTTGGCCCACAACCTGGGCATGTGCCGACTGGGAATCGAACCAGCGACCTCTTGGTGCATGGATCGACGCTCAACCACTGAGCCACACCACCCAGGCTCAATTTAGTTTTTAGATCTATGTACCCAGAGGCCATAAGGCAATGAGTAAGTCTTCAATACAGCTTACTCTTTCCATTTTCTGGACCGTATTTTTTTTGCCTTACAAACTGAACCATGGACCACCAGTGAAGAAAACGTCATCACCAGATTTTCTCAAAGGAAGTCTGATACTTACATCGATATGTATCTGTGTGTGTGTGTATACATACACATGTACAAATATAAAACATTAGAAATGATTTTGCTGAAGGAATCACTCAGTGTGAGTGATAAACAGTTCCAAGAGATGTCAGGGAAAGAAAATGGAGGAAAAAAAGGCTCTCATGCTTCAGAAAACATCCCATTTTCTTGGTCTTTCTTTTGCTGCATCATGTAGATATGATCATTCTAAGCAACCCAGTCCTAAAACTAGCTACTATACACTGTTTTCAGTGTTAGGGGCCAGTGACTTACTCCCACATATCACTGGCGTGGGAGTGTTTTTGGTTTGAACATGTGTGTGTGAACAAGTCTAAAATTTGCATCTCTAAAGATCATCAAAGATCTTTTTTCACAAAGAACCTTCACTTTATCACCCTATCCAGATTTTTTCAATTGTTTCCACTGAGCAGTAAGTCTGAATAAGTTGGTAATTCAATACAAGCCCATCATCATTTACACAACATTACTTTAGAATGTGTGTTCTAGCAGTGATTGGTCAATAAAAAGCTACATCAGTTATTGTTGGCATAGATAGGGTTACTGATACTATAATAAACCCAACAATGAAAAGGGTAATGTAGTCTTCGTACGTGAAGACGATGGCAATGATAGCGTGCCACCAGCTGGCTATCAATCAAGAACAAAGGAAAACCCTGCCGCTGGTTACCTGAGGAGTACATTTCATAAGATGGCACCACAGCCCCCCACAAGCTGAGGAGCAGGGGAAACAATGTTTGGCCTTCCAACTTTTAATTAATGAAAAGAAAATGTTATCCCTTGAAGACCAATGGTACATTTCGAGGTTTCCAGGAAGGCTTTCCCAGGACCAGCAAGATCAGCAACACTCACCATGACTTCTGTGTTCCTGAGCACATTCTGGTACCCAGCGGGGTGGAGGACAATGCCACTAGGGTTGGTGTAGACCCCATGGATGTGTAACACGCTCAGCTTCCGCTTCTCTTGAGCCCACTCTAGGACCTGCACAACACAAACAGAGCTCAAGCAGGTGGGCAGGCTGGACACTTGCTTCAAGGTCCCGATGGGAAGGAGGGCTAGGCTTGTGGCCTAACTCCCCAGTTCCTCGATATATTCATCAAGCAAGCATGCAAAACCAGACGTGGCCTCAGTTTCCATTTCAGGCATGACTCTTAGGACTGAGGCAGCAAGTCTGGTGATTTCTCTTTGAAAGCAATAATAAAAAATTAGAATGTATTTGTCATCATTTGCAGAAATGATGGGGGCTTTCCACTGGTGACATCCATGAGAGAGATGAATGACGTGCAGAAATGATCCCCAAGATATCAAGCCTCCTTGTACCCCGGCCTTTGCGCAGTCTCTTTCCACACTTACTTGGCCACATGGTTGGCTTTAGCCGGGGCATTAACAAACACAACATGAGCGGAAACTTGAAAAATGTTGGCATCATGAGTCTTATTTCTCTTTTGCTGCTTTTGGAACCCAGCTACTATGTGGAGAAGCCCGGGCTAGCCTGCCAGAGATTCGGGGTCCAGCCAACTGCCTGCACCAACAGACACAGAAACCAGGCCATCTTGTACCCCCCAGCCGCAGCCTGGCCTCCAGATGACTGCAGCCACATGGGTAACCATAAAACCAGCAAAAGAAGTGCCCACTGAGCCCAGCTCAAATCACTAATTCCCATCATCATGGGCAAATAAAGTGTGGTTTTAAGCCACAAAGTTTTAGGGTGGTTTCCTGTGCAGCAATTGACAGGCAGGAAAAGCAGCACTTCAGTCACCTCTGAGTCCCCTAAAGGGCTACCAAGGAAAATCATTTAGATGACAATGATAACAACAGCCATCTGACTTCCATAATTCCATTTTTCCAAGGACTTGAGACAGTATACACTTATTCATCTAACATCCTACGGTAATAAGGTATGAACTAGGAAAAACAGTAAAGAGGTACAGAGACTTAAAATTTGAGTATTGCTAGGCCCTATCCTGACTACCAGCCAACGAATTTCACAATTAGACTACAATTCTGCCCCTACTGTGGACTAAAAATACAAAATAAACCTTGAGGTTCCAGGATGAAAATCAGAAGGAAAATGTCATGTCCGAAGGCTTCTGCCGGTCAGGATCTTGGGAGATTATATCAGAAACCGTATAAACACTGTTTGTAGCCATTAATTTCTGAATTCCATTCAATCACTCATTTTTTTAATGTTTATGATTTTACAGAGAGAAAAAGAGGGGGGAGGAAGGGAGGCAGAGAGAGAGAGAGAGAGAAACATTGATTTGTTGTTCCACTTATTTATGCATTCACTGGTTGATTCTTTAAGTGTCCTGACCAGGGATCGAACCTGAAACCTTGGTGTATCGGGACGAAGCTCTAACAAAATGAGCTACCTGGCCAAGGCTAGGGTGTATCCCTTCTTAAACAGGACGGTCAGAGAAGAGCTCACAGAGGAGGTGCTATTTGAGATTTAACAGGTGAAGAAGGACCTGGCCACACAAAGCCTTAGAGTAGCAGGTGGAAAACACTCCAGCCAGAGAAAATCAGCCTCATGGCACCATTTCCCTAACTGATTTCCTTCTAAAATCTGGCTTCAAGGTCAGCAAAACTGCAAGACTGGCATCACAGCTACTCCTCTGGCAGAGGCAGCACGGTGCCAATGACAGCCAGTGGGTGAATCGCTTGTCTATTCAAACTCGATTTAGCTGGGTTTTAGTTTGGATACAGAGGCAGGCTCCAAGGAAAACAAAGTGTAGAAGGAAAAGTACAAAATCTACAGAGTAGGACAAATGAGACCTCGTGGTGGTTTACAACCTGTTTTGTTTTCTTTTTTCTTCACTTATGTTGCTGAGATTTTTTTTTTTGTCTTCACTCGAGGACATTTTTCCATTTTTTGTTCAGATAGAGTGGGAGGGAGAGAGAAGGAGAGAGAGAGAGAGAGAGAGAGAGAGAGAGAGAGAGAGAGAGAGAGAGAGACATCGACGTGAAAGGGACACATCGAGTGGCTGCCTTCCGCACGACCCAACCACGGCCGGGGACAAACTGCAACCGAGGTACATGCCCTTAGCGGGAACCAAACCCGGGTCTCTCTGGACCACAGGCCGACGCTCTAACCGCTGAGCCAAACCAGCCAGGGCTGAGATATTTTTATGGTGATAAAAACATTTTCCCTTTTATGGCTTCATTGTATTTCACCAATTAAATACATGTTGGTGTACCTACAGAATCTCCTACTGGTGCTAGATTTCAAAGTACAAACTCAGGTGACCATTCTCATAAAGCCTCATCTCATTAGTTGACATAGATCAACATCGGTAATTCCGTATGATGGTAGATAGCTTAGGTATGGTATGGGCTCCAATAAAAAACGTCCACTGAAAAAAAAAAAGTGCAAACTGAACATTAACCTCAACCCAGCATTCACTTGGCCTGAAAGGTGGTCTTACAGATGTCCTAGTTTTCATTCATTTTCAGATGGAGCTGGCACACAGAATATATTCTTTTTTTAAAATCCTCACCCAAGGGTAACTTTCCATTTATCTTCATATAGAGTGGGAGGGAGGGAGGGAGGGAGGGAGAAGGAGAGGGGGAGAAGGAGAGAGGGTGAGAGAGAGAGAAAGAGAGAGACATCGATGAGAAAGAGACACACCGATTGGTTGCCTCCAGCTTGACCCTGACCAGAGCTGGGGACCGAACCGCAACCGAGAATCAAATTTGACCGGAATCAAATCTGCAACTCTTTGATCCACGGGCTGATACTCTTAACTATTGAGCCAAACCAGCCAGGGCTGGAATATATTCTGAGAGAGAACTCTAAATCAATATTACACCCACCTGATATTATCAGGTAAAGAGATCTTAAGTTCAAATGACTTCCTATACTCCTGCTTTAAAATTGGGGTGAAATTGTCAAAATTCAGAACTGAGCACTTTTAAGATCTGTACATTTTACTGTATATTGATTTTATCTCCAGGAAACAAGCAAACAAACAAAACCCTCAGGAAGAAGTAGCTTCCTTTCCCCACAAATACCAGCACTACACAATGTCCCCACAGAAAACAGGTTTCCTCCACCAGCCTGAACACACACTCATGCTTTACTTTTTACCTTTTTTTCATCAGTAAGATCAAGGGACTCAAGCTGTTTTCCCTGGTCTGCTGCATACAGTTCCAGGAGATTGTCAAAATTTGTAGTCAGTACCAGGGCCCCATTTTCCATCAGGTGGAGAACTGACTGAAGTAGCTGTTTCCCAGAGTCTTCAATCTTTGACTCCAAGTCATCGAATACTTCATATAAACAGTCCTTAAAAAACGTGGATCGAACATTACTAGTACGCTGGAGAGGGATTTGAAAGAGAAAAATTAATGCTAGGTGTTTTGATAGGTCATTTGCCTTAAAAACAGTAATAGCAATTTTTTGAAAGATACTTTGTACCTAAAACAAGGGTAATATATTGTCTACCTCACAGGGTTATAAGGAAAACAGGATGATACAGGCCAAGTGCTTAGCACAATGCCTGGCAGGTACAAGGGATCAGCACTATTACATCACATGCAAACAAGCTCAAGCTCTGTAAGCAGGCCCTCTGACAGGTGAAGAAAATGGGCGAGGCTAAGAGATGTTTGGTCCTGCCAGGACTGAAGGGATGGTAGGGGAGAAAGCACAGCATCAACTACCCTCTAATCTGGCCTCAGGTAAGAAGACAATACGTGCTTTCATGTGCTTTCTTTGGCTACGAAATAACTAATAAAAGACACATCTACATGTGCTTTAGCATCTCTTTTTCTAACCCTGGGTGCTTTTCACAGATGCGTATGGATTTGGATGCTGATGCTATGGACACTATGGAAAAACTGCTTACCTTCTCCCTGCCTGTTTTTTCCCTTACATAATTCAGCCATTTGTTTATTAGAAAGAATACTTAGTATTTAATAAAGGCTATCAAAAATCCTCATTTTGCAATTGTTAAAAGTACCAAATGTAAATCAGTTCTAAACAGACTCCCTATTTCTTAACATATGGTTTATTTAAATAACTGCTTCCCCAGATTTACTTAGAATATATGCAAATATCTCTGAGGACTAATGAGGAAATACAATACCAACCTCAGGTGGAAAGTTGGCTTTATAGCTTAAAAAACAGTTAGTATGTTACATGTTGTAACATATCCTATCCTATTCCTGCAACAGTATTTCATTAGCTAGAGTCAGAGCAAGAATTAGTTCTTAAAGGCCCCAATATTTCCCATTCAAACTCCAAGTAACTGCAGTTAGCTGCTAGGTAGTAGATAACAGCTGCTCCTGTTTCTCCTCAAATCGGTCCCCCTACCCTTCTGGTTTCCTTCGTACATCTTTCTAATAGCGCAATGCTCAGACAAAGGCCTGTTTCCATGGAACCACGGATGGAGATTCACAAAACACACTTCAATTTGCCAAATTCGTGTCCTAATTTTTCAAATTATTTTATTAAATTATTAATTATTTATGCCCACCAAATAAATGGTCAATATTTTCACAGCAGAAAAATTAGGGCAGAGGTGAAACAGTACCTCTCTCCCTGATGGCGACATGCTCAGGGGTTTATCTGCTTTGATCAGTCCTGGTCCAGGCTACATTACTCCTAGACAGGCTCCTCACGGCACCCTGTTGTCAGGGGGCGCAAAGATTCTTTTCTAGTGCTAAATAGATGTGGTCCATAATTTATGTGGCTAAGAATGTATTTTAACTTTTGTCCATTCTCATTACATAAGAGCATAAATAATTCCATCACACATTGTAGCAGCCCACAGAGGACTTACAAAGAATGAACAATCTGCTCAGAAACAAACAGTGAAGAATTTATAACCTCAGTTATTGAATTTCACTACATACTAGAGTGAACTACTAACAAATGCCAGGCACTTTTCTAGATTTGTTATGGAAAATACAGTGCCCCTTTAATTTCTATCAAAATTATAATTATTTATCCTGCAATCATAAAATTCCATTTCTGGGAATATATCCCACAGATGAAACTGCAAATAAATGGAATGACATATGCAAGGTGATCACTGCTCTGCTATCTGTAACAGTAAAAGGACTGGAAACAAGCTCAGTATGCATATTCGGGAGACTGGCATGGAAAGACCTCCAGAATATGCTGGTAAGTAAGACAAAGGAGGTGCAGAACAGTGTCTAGAATGCTACCTGTTGACACAGGGGAGGAAGGCAGTGAGATAATAAACACACTCCTCTTTGCTTCTTTTTCCTTTTTTAAAAATACGTTATTATTATTATTATTATATTATTATTATTATTTTTTTAGAGAGAGAGAGGAAGGGAGAGAGAGAGAGAGAGAGAGAAACATTGATGTAAGAGAGAAACATAGATCAGCCACCTCCTGCACGCCCCCTACTGGGGATCGAGCCCGCAACTCAGGCATGTGCCCTGATCGGGAATTGAACCGGGACCTCTCAGTCCGTAGGACGACGCTCCATCCACTGAGCCACACCAGCCAGGCCTCCGCTTCTTTTTGCAAAAAGGAACTAAAAAAGCTAGTTTGAGTTCAGGGGAGAGGAGGCTGACAAAGACACGAGTGGGAGTGAGGTGCTGGGTGTACACAAGCTTTTCTGAAGCACTTTCATTTCTGCAATGTGTGTACAGTACCTACTCAGAAAGGCCAAATTCAGTTTAAAATTAAGTAAAGAAAATGGTTATTTTAAGAACTTCCTTGTGTTTTATAACTTCATTTTGTACTCTGATGCACACACACACTGTTATATAACACTATATTCAAACACCAGTTTTAATCATTATGCACACAGATAAAAATGCCTGGGTATACAACCAGCTAGTTATGGGTGTGGAATATATTTTCTTGCTTCCAAGAAAAGAAGTACAAAAGGTTAAAGCCTGGAAATAAATGTCATGAGTGACTTATTTTAGCTAGCTATCTTTTAGCCCCATTTCTTTTTTTTTTTTTGGTTAATCTTCACTGAGGATATTTTTCCATTGATTTTTGATAGAGTGGGAGGGAGAGAGAAAGAGAGAAACATCGATGTGAGAGAGACACATTGATTGGTTGCCTCCCACACAACCCAAACCAGGGCTGGGGATTGAACCTGCAACCCAGGTACGTGCCTTGACTGGGAATCAAACCCATGAGCCTTCGGTCGGAGGGCCAATGCTCTAACCGCCTGAGCCAAACCAGCCAGGGCTAGCCTCATTTCTTTAAGTTATTACTGTTTGCATATCAACACAGAGAGGAAAGAGACTTTTGTAGCTGTGCTGATTTCCTCAGACTTAAAAATGAACATTTTTCTCTCTTTAGGCAGGTGACTCTACAACTAAATTTCCCATCAGTGGCCTCTCTGAATCAGGACAAAGGAATGCAAACAAAAGGAAGTCCCATGGTCAAAAGGAAATGCCGAACTCCCACATAACTTCCACGGACATTTTCTCATTCATTTCAAACTGTGAACTGAGTCCAATGAGACTTCATTTCCTTCTACCCTATAACTCTCATCTTTCTCACCCCAGACAGAATAGAACCCAATTCTGACTTTCCCAGAGGTTCCTAACATTTACAGTGCATTTACTATGTGCCAGACACTTTATATTCATTATCTCACTTACTCTTCACAAAACCCCATGAGCTAAGTAGCATTATCCCAGTTTTACAGGTGTAAAGAGATTCGGAGAAGTGACTGGCCCAGGGTTTTGGTGCATTTATTTATTTATTTATTTATTTTGAAATATTTTTTCTTTATTGATTTTAGAGAGAGAGAGAGAGAGAAAGAGAGAGAGGGAGATA
Source organism: Tadarida brasiliensis (assembly GCA_030848825.1). Lineage (NCBI taxonomy): Eukaryota > Metazoa > Chordata > Mammalia > Chiroptera > Molossidae > Tadarida > Tadarida brasiliensis. The sequence goes on along the minus strand of CM061277.1, from coordinate 25,190,125 downwards.
GAAACATCGATGAGAGAGAACATCCATTGGCTGCCTCCTGCATGTCCCCCACTGGGGAGCAGGCCCACAACCTGGGCATGTGCCCTGACCAGGAATCGAACTGGCAACATCCTGGTGCATGGGTCGATGCTCAACCACTGAGCCACACTGGCCAGGCTGGTCTTGGTGCATTTAAATGGATTTTTTCCTAATTCTGAATGCTCTCTGCATTGAAGACAGTGTCCCTACTTTAAGAAACTGGCTCAGTAGATGGGCCTGTTAACCCTACCATATTATTGTTGTTTGATTTTTTTTTAATATGGACATTTTCAAACATACACAAAAGTAAGAGTATTTAAAAACCCCACATACCCATCATCCAGTTTGAACAAGTTTCACACACAGCCAATCTTGTTTAACCTAAACTCCCCACCCACCACACTCCTTCCCCACACTTCACTGAATTTTAAAAAAAAAATGTTTGTATTGATTTTTTAGAGAGAGAGGAAGGGAGAGAGAGATAGAAACATCGATTAGAGAGAACATCGATTGGCCACCTCCTGCATGCCCCCCACTGGGGATCGGGCCCACAACCTGGGCATGTTCCCTGACCAGGAATCGAACCGGCGACCTCTTAGTGCATGGGTCGACTCTCAACCACTGAGCCACACTGGCTGGGCCAACTGAAATTTTCTGAAGCAACTCCTAGGCATCATATCATTTTATTCAGATACTTCAGTAGCTTCCCTAAAAGATAAGGACTCCCCTTTACATGTAAAACATAACTGCAACACCATCATCATACCTAAAAAAAAAAGTAATACTATTAATTCCTTATGTGGACAAAAAAGGGGCCACGTACTAAACCTGACAAACTCAGGGGAGGCCTGCATGGCAGCCTTACAAACTCAGAAACCGAAAGTAACCACATAAGATGGTCTGAACATAAAAGGTCCTAATTGAGAACAAGTCATGGCGGGTAGTCCAGCCCTAGGCCTGTAGCTTCCTTGACAAAGGTCAATCTTTACCTGAAGTGAGCCTGTCTGTTGTCTTTTTACATCTAAGATAACAGACCTTTGGAAGGTCAGAGCAATTCCCCTTTTCCAGACCCCTTAGGTACAACCTCCCAGCAGAGCATGAAACCACACTGTTGTTCCCTGCTGTGTGTGCTGTAAATGTTAATTATTAAGTACCCTGTACCCGCCAATGTAAAAGAAGTATGTGTTTCTCCATTTTACCTTGTATCCAATCCAAGATTCCCTTAATCTACCACGAGTGGACTTCATGTATCTTCCTTACAGCTCCTCCTTTGGTTCAATATATAAAAGAAGCTCCAAAACCGCCAGCCTCCAGGGCATTTGACGACATTTGCTTCCCAGCATAGGTGGTCAGTGTGGCTCAGATAAACTCACAACAATTCTCTACAGGTCTGGACATTTATTATGTCAACATTAGCATGAATCAAGGCAGAGAGCCCTGGCTGGTTTGGCTCAGTGGTTAGTGTGTTGGCCCTTGGACTGAAAGGTTGTGGGCTCGATTCCCGATCAAGGGCACTTACCTCAGTTGCAGGTTTGATCCCCAGTCCCCGTCCAGGGTCCGGGTCATGTGGGAAGCAACCAATCGATGTGTCTCTCACATCGATGTCTCTCTCTCTCTCTCTCACTCCCTCCCTCACTCCCTCCCACTCTATCTAAAAATCAATGGAAAAAATCATCCTCGATTGAGGATTAAAAAACAACAAAAAAACACAGGGAACCAAGCTGTGCTAGTAATCATTGTATTTTTCATTACCAAAGACTTTCAGTATGAAAAAAATGCCAGCTTCACTTAAGGATGTCCTCAGTAAAGCAATAAAAATTAATTGTATTAAATCTTGACTGTTGAGTACTTCTCCTTTTAATATTTTGTGCGAAGAAACGGAACACACACAAAGCACTCTGTGTACCAGAGTATGATGGCTATCTCCAGGCAAAACACTTGTGTGACTATTTGAACTGTCAACTGAACTAACCACCTTTTTTTCATCAAACATCATTTTTACTTGAGTGACTGACAAACCAGGGTTGTTCAGATTTGGGTATTCTCAGGCATTTTTCTCGAAAATGAACAAAGGGAGCCTGTCATTTCAAGGAAAACAACTATCGACTGCTGCCATGGTTGTCAATGACGAAATCTGAGCTTTCAAGCAAAAATCAGCATTTTAGAAAACTGTTACCTGCTACCATGAACTTAACAGCTTCCAAATACTGTTGTGATGAGACTGGTGATAATATTAATGAACGTATTTTTTTCTTGTGAAGTGAAATTCATCAACATCTGGAAGATATATATAGCTCAGTGAACCAATATTTTCCAAATGACCAATGCATGATGTTACAAAATCAGGCACAGGTAAAAGATTCATTCTACGTGCAAGATAGATAAATGGATTTATTAATGCAACAGAATGGGAAAAGTTCAAATTCATATTATCATTAATATGGATTATGATTTGAGTTCAGATTCCATATTGCTATTAATCTTTAGGAAGCCACCACTGTTTGGTGTAGTATCAACACAGAATATCTATACTTCTCTCTTTTCCAACTACATATCTGTGACACCTGATTTTTTCCATGTACTTAAACCAAACCAACACACACATAACAGACTGACCATATAAAGCAGGTATGAGAATCCAGCTATTTTCTATTAAGTCAAGCAGTAAAGAAATTTACAAAAATGTGAAACAATACTGCTCTCAATTTTTTTTTGTTTTAAAAATAGAATTCTTTTTGCCCTGGCTGGTTTGGCTCAGCAGTTAGAGTGTTGGCCCAGGGACCAAAGAGTCTCGGGTTCGATTCTGGTCAGGGGCACATACCTCAGTTGTGGGGTTCATCCCGGGCCCTGGTTGGGGCCGTGCAGGAGGCGGCCAGAAGATGTGTCCCACTCATGTCGATGTTTTTCTCTCTCTCCCTCCCTCTCACTCTATCTGAAGATAAATGGAAGAATATCTTTGGGTGAGGATTGAAGAAAAAAAAAAGACTTATTTTTCATAAACATTCATGTTAATATATAACTGGTTTACTATTGTTTTAAACAAATTATTTTTTAAAATTTTTGTTTTAATTTTTAATTTTGGAGTCTTGACACAAAAGGTTTAACAACTGCTACTCTATTAGAACGGACACTATTCTTTAACTCTTTTTTTTTAATCCTCTTCTGAGGATATTTTTCCATTGATTTTTAGATAGAGTGGAAGGAAGGAGGAAGGAAGGGAGAGAGAGAAACATCAACGTGAGAGAGACACATGGATCGTTTGCCTCCTGCACCACCCCAACCGGGGCCGGGGATCAAACCTGCAACCCAGGTACGTGCCTGACAGGGAATCGAACCCCAGACCTTTCCATCCGAGGGCTGATGCTCCAACCTCTGAGGAAAGCCGGCCAGGGCCTTCTACAGCTCTACTTTAAGGTCAATAATAAATCATTATCCACAGATAATTAGTGACTCCAGTTTGATATAACTGGTTGGTATATATTTATCGACACTGACTTTAAATCTTCTCATTGCTTTCAATTGTAACTAACCCCAAACTAGCAAAATCATGTTTTCTATTTTCAGGAGCTCATTTGAATGGACTACTGAGGACTACGTCCAAGATAATAGGGAGTCACAGCAACACTGCAGGGTCCTAGTTTGAAACAGGACTTCCTCATCCACACTAGTCTTCCTGGACTAATATAGGACTCTTATTCTCAACGAGCTCTTTCTTTTCTTCGCTTTCCAGAAAAATAACATTTTCATTAATAAATAGGTCGACACACCTCTTTAATACTTTAATCCCTTACATTTTTGTCTATATACTCTTGAATTACATTTTATATGACAGTAATCTTTGTATATTTTTGGACAGTTAAAAAATTACATTTTCTTTTCTCTGCTCTCACATGTCCTTTACCAGACATTAATATAGCCACTCTCACTTTCTACTGATTGGTATTTAAATCACATACCTTTTTCATCCTATTAACTTTATTTTTGACATCTTTATTGAGATGTAATTCACATAGCATCCAATTCACCTATTTGACGTGCACAGTTCAATTATTTGTAGAGTCACAGATATGTGTAACTGTCACCATGGTCAACTTGACAGTTTCATCATCTCTAAAAGAAACCCTGTACCCTTCAATTATCAGCCTTCTGCCCTCCATCCTTGCTCCAAGCCCTAGGCAGCTACTTTCTGTCTCTAACAGATTTGCCTGTTCTGCACACTTTCTTTTTATGTTCGTTATTAATTTATTTTTGTTACAGATGTTTCTCCGTTACCCCCCCTAGACATCCTCCTTCTGATCCCACCACCCCCAGCATTGTTGTCTATGTCTACTTGTTACGCATACATGCATATAAGTTCTTTGGTTTATCTCATACCCCCCCCAACCCCCCTACTCTGAGATTTGTCCGTCTAAACCATACTCCTTTCTATGTCTCTGGGTCTATTTTGTTCATCACCTTATTCTATCCACCATATTCCACAAATAAGTGAGATCATGTGGTATTTGTCTTTCTCTGATTGACTTATTTCACTTAGCATAATATTCTCCAGGTCCCTCCATGTCATCTCAAATGATAAGAGATCTTTCTTTTTTACAGCTGCATAGTGTTCCATTGCATAAACATACTACAGCTTTTTCATCCACTCATCTACTGATGGACACTTGGGCTGTTTCCAGATCTTAGCAATTGTAAATAGTGCTGCTATGAACATAGGGGTACCTATATTCTTTCTGATTGGTGTTTCAGGCTTCTTAGGATATATTCCTAGAAGTGGGATCACTGGATCAAATGGCAGTTCATTTTTTAATTTTTTGAGGAAACATCATATTGTTTTCCATAATAGCTGCACCAGTCTGCATTCCCACCAGCAGTGTATGTTCTGGACACTTTCTGTGAATGGAATCATCTTTTACGACTGGCCTCCACTTATCATAATGTTTTAGAATATTTTTAATTGAGCCTGGCCAGTGTGACTCAGTGGTTGGGCGCCAACCCATGCACCAAAAGGTCATCAGTTAGATTTCCGGTCTGGGCACATGCCCAGGTTGTGGGCCTGATCCCCAGTGGGGGGCATGCAGGAGGGGCCAATCGATGTCTCTCTCACTGATGTTTCTGTCTCTTTCTCCCTCTCCCTTTCTCTCTCTCTAAAATCAATAAAAAAAAAAATTAAAAATAAATTAAAAAATTTTTTTTATTTGAGATTTTATTTTTATTTGATTTATTTTTTTTATCCTAACCCGAGGACATTTTTGCATTTATCTTCAGATAGAGCAGGAGGGAGAGAGGGAGGAAGAGAGAGAAACGTCAACGTGAGAGAGACACGACCCCAACTGGGGCCAGGGACAAACTGCAACCGAGGTACGTGCCCTTAGCAGGAACTGAACCTGGGACTCTGGTCCATGGGCCAATGTTCTAACCGCTGAGCCAAACTGGCCAGGGCTTTAATTGATATTTTAGAGAGAGAGGAAGGAAGAGAGAGACTCTTTGGTACGTGGGCCAATGCTCTAACCGCTGACCCAAACTGGCCAGGGCCATAAACAAACTTTTAAAACATTGTGCCCAGTCAGTGTGGCTCAATGGATTGAGCGTCATTCCATGGACAGAGGGGTCCCAGCCCAATTCCAGTCAGGGCACATGCCTGAGTTGTGGGCTCGATCCCCAGTAGGGGGCGTGCAGGAGGCAGCTGATTGATGTTTCTCTCTCACATCGAAGTTTGTTTCTGTTTCTCTCCCCGCCCCCGCCCCCCCCCCCGTCTGAAAATAAATGGAAAAATATTCTCAGGTGAAGATTAAAAAAAAAAAGTTCATTTATGTTGCAGCATCTATCAGTACTTAATTCCTTTCTATTGTCAAATAATATTCTATTGTATGAATATGCCACCTCTTGTTTATCCACTTTATAGGTGACGGGCATTTGGGTTATTTCTACCGTTGGGCTACTATGAGTAATGCTATAAACATTCACTTATAAGTTTATGTATGAACATATGTTTTCATTTCTCTTTGATATGTATCGAGAAGTGGAACTGTTGGGTCATATGGCAACGCTGTATTTGTTTGAGGAACTGCCAGACTGTTTTCCACACTGTCTGTACCATTTCACATTCCCAGCAGTGTATGAAGGTTCCAATTTCTCCACATCCTTGTCAATGTTTATTAACTGACTTTTTGATTCTAGCCATCCTAGGGATATCTCATGTGGTTGCAATGTGCATTTTTCTAATGACTAATGATGTCAAGCATCTTTGCACATGCTCACCGATCATTTGTATATCTTCCTTGGAGAAATGTCTATTCAAATCCTTTGCCATTTTTAGATTGAGTTACTGGCCTTCTAACTGTTAAGTTGTAGCAGTTCTTTATACATTCTAAAGACTGCACGCTTATCAGAGATATAAATTGCTAGTATTTCTCCCATTCTGGGGCTGTCTTTTCACTTTCTTGACAGTGTCCTCTGAGACTATCAGTTTTGAACTTGGGTGAAGTGCAGCTTTCCTACTTTTCCCTTTGTCGCATGTGTTTTTGGTGTCATGTTTAAAGAACCACTGCCCGATCCAAGTCACCAGGCTTTAAACCTATGTTTTATACAAGTTTTATCTCTTACAGTTAAGTCTTTAATTCCTTAATCAATTTTGAGTTAATGTCTGTATATGGCATCAAGTGAAGGTCCCATGAGCTCTTTAAATCCTGTTAATTCTTTATATTGTTCTAGATTAGCAATCATTTATCCCAATTAAAGACAAGAAACTGAAAAGAAGTGAAAAAAGGCCCTAAGTTTCTGAGGAGTCATGAGCCAGAAATTACTTTTAAATACATGTCTTTTAAGCTAACTCTTAATGACACCTCTTTCCTATAAGCATTACGGTTGGGGGTGGGGGGGGTTATAAACACTTGATAATTAACTTTTTAAGGAGTAAGAGCTATACATATATTTTTTTTTAAAGGTGCACTTAAGATTTAGAACATGCTTTAGCTACTCTATTATCTCCAACTATTTCTTAAGTAAATCCTGATTTTTAAGACAAAACAAGACAAGGAGACTCTACAGCCATTAGGAGATTGATAGCTAACTCAGTTTGATAAAGTAAGACAAAAATCCTCTTATAAGTATTTGAGAGATTGCTTTTAAAAGAACATTAAAAACTTGTGTTGCTTCACACATAAAAATATAAGAATTATCTCTAATCTTTCTGAGATTCCCTAAAAGGCATGGATGGATGCCAGCAAACACAGCTTTTATAGTAGTGAATGCAGAAAAAGTAAATTCAAGATACAGCAGCAATGGACCAGTGGTCTCATTTCTGTACACATAAGGCCTCAACGTCGTCATCATCATCACACACACACACACACACACACACACACACACACACTGAAAGAGGGTCAAGAGATAACTACCCTGAATAAGGTCCATAAACAGACATTTTGCAGCAGAGGCAAATGCTATGCGAATTTACAAGCTAGAAATGACTATCCTGATCACATCCAGCATGCACGGGATGGTTTTAGGAAATTTCAAATGTCTGGGTACTCACAGGGGAGAGTTTCTGAATAAGGTCATGGGCAACATGAACAAGATTCTTGTCTTCGTGGAGACATTTCTGAAATTTTTTGCTCTCCTCATCTTCTAGAAGATCAAAATCATTGGCAGCGTCCAGTAAGGCCTGAATTAACCCCTTCCAGGACTTCAGGGCAGGAACCTGAGGAGCAACCGCAGCACTAATGCCTGTTCCAATCACCAGCACGAGTTCCCGAGGCTTCTTACTTTTTAAGCTTGGAAGCAGTTTCCTAAAAAAGTTCAACAAAGGAGAGGATGGGGAACATCCGATAGATACGGGGCACATGGAAAGACTGTCTGAAACCACGGTTTTCAGCTCTGACTTTCAGCTGCAGAGATGGCAGGTTGCTGACACCTCTCCAAAATAGCTTATGCGAAAAGACCAGAATACGGTGCCAGTGCTTGATGAAAAACAGTCATAAACCTCATTGAGGAATCCTAAAAAGTAACCTTAAAATCAGTTTTTTCTTTCATAGTCCTCTCAATCTAAGAAAAGCCACTAATACTGGGAAAAGTTCTGATTAAACTACAGCTCAGGTGAGTTCTGCTAAATTATATTTTAAAATGTTTTTTTTTTAATTTATTTTTTAAAGAGAGAGGAAGGGAGAGATAGAAATATCGAAGTGAGAAAGAAACATCGATCGGCTGCCTCCTGCACGCCCCCCACTGGGGATCGAGCCTGCAACCCAGGCGCGAGCCCTGACTGGGAATCGAACTGGGCCCTCTCAGTCCAAGGGACGACGCTCAATCCACTGAGCCACACCGGCCGGGCATATTTTAAAATCAACAGTAAATTTCAAACATGTTTGATTTAGATTCCTGAGGGAACAGAACCCCATACAAATTAAACTCTACTGTTGAGAAACAAAACAGGAGATGAAAGGCGGCCCCGGCCAATAAAAAATCGAAGCCCAAATTTTGTGAACATTGTTAAGATCAAACCGAGCATGACTAAAACGGAGCTGGAGATAGACAGACGAACATGGGAACAAGTCTGCCTTCAGCTTGTTGTAGATATCCTCAGGCCAAAAGAAAAGTGTCCAACAGGATTCTGGAAACACAGGAGGAGCCTCAAGAACCCAAATAAACGAAGAACTAACTATTCAGTGGATATGACAAAAAGTGACAAGCATCCCTTTCTTACCAGGACGAACACAGAGTTCTGTCCTGAAGTTCCTATGCAAGACAGGGTGGGCACGAATTTTTGTGTATTGCTCCCCACCCACCCCCTTTCATTCTGGAGACTCTAATAAAATCTGTTTGAAATATATTTTTTCACTTTAATTTCTGCTGATGGCGTGTTTTTTACTAAGAAATCGTCTTTCTCAACCTTTTGTCCCAATAATAAAATAAAGAGGAACAGGATCAGCATTTGGGCATAATCCAAGAAAGAACAGTACTTTAAGCTTTGGGACCTGGCTTTGGAAAAACAACTTCCAGAATCACCTTCCCTATCCCCAGCTCCTGCATTCGGTCCTTCAACAAATATAAAAAGTTTATAGCCCAGTCGGTGTGGCTCAGTGGATTGAGCGCCATCCCACGGACTGAGAGATCCTGGTCCGATTCCGAGTCAGGGCACGTGCCCGGGTTGCAGGCTCGATCCCCAGTAGGGAGCGTGCAGAAGGCAGCCAATTGATGTTTCTGTCTCACACAGATGTTTCTATCTCTCTCTCCCTTCCTCTCTAAAAAAAATCAATAGAAACATATAAAAAAAAAAGTTTATAAAGTACCAGACACTACAATAGGCACTAGTGATGTGTTTATGAACAAAATGGAATTCCTAACCTCAAACGTTTACTCTACTGGAAAAGATGGTAATAGATATTAGAAGCAAATGATGAAAAGTGATTTTCAATTCAAGGGAATCAACACAGTGGAGCATACACAAATATGAACCCAAGAAATTTCCGGAAGACTGGAGACTGGGAAGAAAGAGAATTTCTACTCTCACTTGATTATGCTCTACTTCTTGAATTTCTTTTTACCCCATACATTATACATTCGAGGTGTATGTTTTTCTAATTTAAGACTTCCAGTTAGAAAGAAAAAATTTAACAGTTGTTTTTCATTTTTGGTTCTTCCTAAAACCACTAAGAAATAGTAAAGTAATTTTTTTTGGTTATTCCTCACCCAAGGATATTTTCCCATTGCTTTTTAGAAAGAGTGGAAGGGAGAGAGGGAGAGAGGGAGAGAGAGAAACATCGATATGAAAGAGACACATTGATTGGTTGCCTCCCGCACGACCCCAACCAGGGCCAGGGATAGAACCTGCAACCCAGGTATGTGCCCTTTCCCAGGAATTAAACCCGTGACCCTTCTGTCTGCGGGCTGATGCTCTAACCATGAGCAAAACTGGCCAGGGCTAAAGTAACATTTTGTAGAAGACATACATTCACAAAACGTAGCTAGGGAAAGCTGACAGCAGACAGAAGAGACCCACAGTTTCAGACGTTGTCAGGTAAGGGCTGAGTCCCTCTGCAGGCCCTTGGGACTGCTCAGGTCTATCTGAAGGTGGAGGGCTGGTAGGGCCAAAACAGGCAAATTTGTTGCAAGGCTGTACCAAGCAGTCTGAATTCTGGAGGCTTGCCTTCCAGAAAGGCTGAACCAGAGGATTCTGAATTTGAGAACACTGTGCACAGCGTGGGGAGGGGGATTAAATAAAGGTCTGTATATGAAATATAACTCTCCCCTCCCTCCTTCTCCCAGAAGAAGACTCCTACACACTGGCAGTGAACCTTATACCTACACCCCATTCCCCATTCAGTTAGGAGATGGGGATTCCTTTCTGGGGAAAATGGCCAGCAAGTGAGAAAAGACCCCCAGCTGCTGCTGGGTGGGAGCTCCTCAACTGTAGAGCCTGCCCCATACTTGATACCCACAGTGAAGCCCATCAGCGACCAAGCCCCTTTTGCACACAGAATCTCCAATTGGCTTCTTACGGTTTTCTCTTAAATACAAGCAGACAAATTAAGGTCACCTTATATTTGGGCAAAGCACCCAACATGAGCATTTCACTAAAACAGAACTAGCAGATAGAATGGAACTTGGAGGAAACAAGAGACAATAAAGGAAGAAGAAGAAAAACTGAAAAGACAAAGATGACATCTTCATAGAGACTTTTTAAAAATGGCATCTAAGAAACATGAACAGAATGCTATAAAAAGGAATAGGCAAACAAAAAAGACTCTTGGAAATTACAAATATAACAGAAATAAAAATCATAAGTTTGGAAGATAAAACTGAAAAAAAAATCTCTGAGAAAGAGTTATAAAAATATAAGCGATAGCAAAATATACAAGAAAATTAGAGACTTAATCCAGAAAGTCCAACACCAGAATACCAAGAGTTCTAGAAAGACACAATAAAGAAAAATTATAAAGAAAATATCAAATAAGTAACAAGAAAATTTCTCCAAAGTGAAATCATTGATGGCAAGCTTGAAAGATCACCCAATATCCAGATTCTCATGAAGATACATCACTGTGGCCCTGGCAGAGTGGCTCAGCTGGTTGGAGCATCGTCCTGCACACCAAAAAAGGTTGCAGGTTCGATTCCCGGTCAGGGCACATACCCAGGTTTTGGGTTTGGTGGGGCATGTACGGGAGGCAACTGATTGATGTTTCTCTCTCACATCGATGTTTCGCTCTCCCTCTCTCCCTAAAAATCAATAGAAACAAAACATAGCCTCAGGTGAGGATTAAAAAGCAAAAAAAGATACATCATTGTGAAATTTCAGGTTACTGAGAATAAAATAACCATTCATACAAGCTTCTAATGAGAAAAAGTAAGACGTTATGTAATACAAATGGCTAGGAATCAGAACGGAGTGGCTATTTGGGCAGGAACACTTAGGTGTTAGCAGAGAATGAGCAATCATAACTCTAAGGAAAACAATTTCCTACCTAACACTCTACATTTGGCCAAATCATCAAATAAATGTAAGCGTATATAAAGACATTTTCAAACGTCTCCAAAAACTTTTCTCCTGTGCATCCTTACTGAGGAAGCTAATGAGGGCATTCTTCAGCAAAATGAAGGAGTAAGTCAAAGAAAAAGACAGGAGATCCAGGAAACAGGATCCAATACAGGAGATGCAAAAGGAATTCTCAGGGTGATGGAAAGGAAAATGGCAAAATCAGCAATGGAACAGCATGGAGATCATCTGTCCAGAGTGGAGTACAGTCCAGAGGAAGAATCCACAAAACAAATATAGCTAGTGCATTACTGATGTGTCAGCATGTCTAGGGGATTGAATCCCCCGTCACAGTGTTTGATGATAAATTGATAGGTACACACAAAGTGAACCAAAAAGAGAGAGAGAATCTTTAATAACTTTGAGGGATAAATGGACAAGAAATGTAATCATAACACATTAGTAGGCTCAACTATGAATACTATTTATAATCATATAATATAAATATTAAAAAGTGATTTAACCCAAAAAATGTGATATAAAACATACTGGGTGGTGGTGGGTAGTATGTATGGTGTGTATGGTGTGTGTGTGTGTGTGTGTGTGTGTGTGTGTGTGTGTGTGTGTGTGTGTGTATACACAATGTGGGAGAAAATCCATGAGAGCAAACCTAACCCTCATCTTCCATAACTGGAAAGAGATAAAACCAAAACACTAAAATATGGCAGTACAGAGTAAATGGATGTAAATATTAGAGAGCCATAAAAAAGTTGAAAGTGACTGTCTCCAAGGGGGAAGGAGCGAGCCATTATGAGTCTTGAAGTACTGATTTATGAAATTATGTACATGTATGACCTTGATAAAAAATAAAAGTTAGATTAAAAATAAAAATTTAATTTTACATAAAGATCAATATTAATTAGTGAAAAAACTGGGATATAGAGCAAGTTCGTTATTTTTTGTTAACTACCATTACTGGTTATGTGCTATACGCCTCAGATTCCCTTCCCCTGTTTACCTGGGCTTTTTGGTGGGGGGTGCGCCATCACTGAGGAATCCAAAAATGTTGTCTGTATCAGAGGCCTGGCTCCCTGTAGAAGCCATCGAGTTTCTAAAATATATTAAACACCATGGACCATAATTAGATCTATAAAGTGTACCATTCAAAACAGCACATACATTAAACAGTTTTAATAAACTACACACCCTAAAGGTGTTCTAAAGGTAATCCCTGCTGAGCAGAAATTCATTAATTAATAAACAACCCAAACTTAAAGAATTAAATTAATCTAAAAGAAAGTAATCTTGAAATTATGACTTTGTTACTCCATGCTGCCATCTTGCTTCTTTTTCTGAACGTTTATCTCCCCCCCCCCCAAAAAAAACCCAAGACCAATGTCAACTCATGTCAATTACTGGCCATCATTTTGTGGAGTCTAAGAAACATCTTTTATTTTCCCATGAAACAGGCTTGAAGAAGACTGGGAATAAAACAACCCATAGATAAGTGTGCTAATAGCGTCCAATTATCCATTTCCCAAGAGCTATAAAAAAAAATCACTAGGTCAAGAACAGAGCAATCAATACTCATTTGCCTACTGTTAGACATTACTTATTGCTGGACGATTGTGTCCTCACAGGCAGTGAGACATGTCTCTCTAGCTAAACACAGTGATAAATGGGAAAGGTACTATCAAGCAAAAATATGTGACAAATGACCAATTATGTTCAGGTGATGAGATAATTAGCCACAGTAAAAGAATTATTGTAGATTATAATGAGAATGATAAAGAGAAGTTTTAATTGCTAATAATTTTAGTAAACTTGCTAAATCTAAGGGCCATTAATTCTAAAATAGCAATATTTTAAATAGTATGTATGTACCTACAAACACAATAAGAAAGACAATATGTATCTACTAGAGTTTTGGATGTTTTATTACCTTTCATTGTTAATATTTAGAATGGAATTACTTGTAATTATTTTAAGTTTACTGTTTCATTAGAAAGCTTTTTTATTAAAACATTTTTTAAAGTTTGCTGAGTTAATTTTCCTGATAAATAGAAGGCTCAGTTCTTCACCCCATATTCCATCACATAATGGAATTCTTCTTTGATATCATAACTCATTTGGAAAAGAGGAATCACAAAATCACAGAAGTGAGGTAGGAAGACAACTGTCCTTTTGGTCAAATCTTTGATTCTGTTGGTGAGAAAGGTGGGGCTCAGAGAAGACAGTTTGAATGATTTAACTCAGTAAGTCTTGCCTGAATCATCATCTGAGATGTTTGTTAAAACTATGTACATAATAGTTTGTTAATTTAATTTTTAATTGTTTTTATTGATTTTTTTTTTTTAGAGAGGAAAGGAAAGGAATACAGAGAAACATCAATGAAAGAGAAGCATCAACATCAATCAGATGCCTCCTGCACGCCCCCTACCGGGGATAGAGCCCGCAACCCGGGCATGTGCCTTGACTGGGAATTCAACCGGGAACATCTTGGTGCATAGGCTGACACTCAACCACTGAGCCACACCAGCAAGGCTAATTTTTTTTCTTTATTGATTTTAGAGAGAGAGGAAGGGAGAAGGAGGTAGAGACAGAAACACCGATGAGAGAGAACATCAACTGGCCGCCTCCTGCATGCCCCACACTGGGGATTTGGCCCACCACCTGGGCATGTGCCCTGACCGGGAATTGAAATGGCGACCTCTTGACACATGGGTCGAAGCTCAACCACTGAGCCACACCTTGCCAGGCTAATTTTAAAGACTGTATGTTCCTGGGCTCCAATCCCAAATTCCTAAACCAGAATCTCCAGAATCTTCAGGGGATTTTTTTTTTTTTAAGATTTTTAGAGAGAGGAAGGGAGAGAAGGAGAGAGAAACATCAATGTGAGAGAAACACTGATCTGCTGCCTCCTGCACATCCCCTAGCAGGGACTGAGCTAGCAACCTGGGCATGTGCCCTTACCGGGAATGGAACTGGCAACATTTTGGTGCATGGAACAATGCCCAACCAACCGAGCCACACCAGCCAGGGCCTTCAAGGGATTCTTGTGATGAAGCTAACAGGAAACACCTAAGTGAAATCAAACAAATGTTCTACAATCCAACTCTTTTGCTAAATGTAGGGCACACCCTAGGCACCCTACATTTATGTCATCTTCCCTCCCTTTCGGTGTACACGTCATTTGTTACAGTCTAACAGCCTCCCACTTTGCTAACATCAACACTCAGTAGTTGACCACCATTAGAATATTTCCATGAAGTTTTCATTTATGTGAAGTCATTTCCCACTCTACAGTCTATGCTCTAGATCAGAGAAGTAGTGGTAGAAGAGTGGTAATTTCTACCACACACAGGACAACCCATCAGTTTGGAGAGATTTTTCAAAAGTACACAAAGAGCTTATGCTCTTTCCTTAAATATCATTCTGTAAACCCACTTGTGAACAGATTACACCACGGCAAAAATACTGTATATTGAGAAAGATGAAAATAAAGTATAGAGAAAAGTAATTTAATGTTTATTAAGTTTTGAAGACAGACATCTTCAAAATTAAAATACTCAAATAAACCAGTCTTATTTACAAATTCTTATATAGTACTTACCACGTGCCATGCACTATTTATAAATATTAACTCATGTAATCTCCATAACCGTATGAAGTACTATTATTACCCTATTTCAGAAATGAGAAAACTGAGGCATAGACAGGCTGGGGCTCAGAATTCAAATCAAGATGGTCTGCCTCCCAGGTCCATGCTCTAAACAACACTATTATCACCTAAAAGCATTTTTCAAGTATTAGCCTCTGAGCTTTTTGTGTTTAATTTGCAGTCCAAAACTATCAAAAAAGGAAGTTCCTACATTCTGGAAAGCAGATTTATTTGAAATAATTCTGCGTAAGGCTTACCAGCTGCTACATGACCAGGCACTCTGCTGACTCGATCACGGCAGTCACCTAAATTCTGAAGTTGAAACAACACCTTTTTCTGGTGACAAGTACTATTTGTTAATACCTCCCAGCACCACTAACCTACTCAAACCCTAGATCAGTCCTACCATTTTCTCCTGGAAAATATGCAAGGTCATTTTTGCTGGATTCTATTTCTGACAGATAGTCAATTCTTGGTGTCTACACCTGAATGCTAAGTTATTTAATTTATTATTTCTTTACAGAGTCAACTGTTCTGAAGGTCCACTTCACCTACATAATTAAAAGGAATTAAATATGGCTAACAGCTCCTGCCAAATTGTTAGCAAAATGTTTTGGGTCCCCTTATTTAGGAACTGAATGAGAAGTAATTCAAAGAAGTAGTGGTAGAAGAGTAGTGCTTTCTATATCTATCATATCGTCATTCTGTTTGCTAACAATATATCATTATTTCTTTAGTCTAAAGGGTGTCTCATGTGAGACAATCTCACATGTACACTCCAGTGGCATCTAAGCATAAACCATATCCTATTCCTTCTGGAGTACTGCTTCAGAAAAAAAAAAAATCAATTTTAGCATTTTACACTAAACAATATGCGGTTACTGCTAACGAGCTTCCAAGCTAATTGTGAATTCCTAACATGCATCAACTAGTTCACACATTAACTTCTTTATGTGATCACTACTTGAGTTACCTGTGGAAAAGTCTTCATTACTCCAATTACTGCTAAGTACTGCGAAATCCTTCAAGGCCAATTAAAGTTCAGCAAAATAAGTCAGATACTGTACTTGGTAAATGCTAAGAAAAGTAACAGCAACTTCACTGACAAATTTTAAAGACCTAAGTCTTCATGTGAGAGAGGACACATACTTTGAAATCTGTCAGCTTGGCAGGAAACAGAATGTTTGTATCTGGTGGATGGAAAGGGGAACAGTAAGGCAAATGTTTACAAGAAAAGGACGAGAGAAAAGGGGCTGGCCTGTGGATAAAATGCCGTTTGTACAAACTACAGAACTTGGGGATTTCACATATCAAAGGCGGCCAGGAGCTCTTGCTTTCGTGGTATTTTGGTGCCAACAAGAGGGTAAAACCTGACGGCTTTTTCCATTTAAGAGTCAGTGAGGTCTCCCGCCTGGCCTGAGTTCCTCCTGCTTATCTATGTCCCTCCCTCTGGCTGATCTATACAGCATCTCTCCCTCTGCTTCCAGTGTGTAGTCTCCAGCTCAAACAACTGACAGGCCAGAAGGAACTCAGAAAAATTCACCTTGGTATATGAGTGGATGCAATAAATCGACAGGGAGAAAAAGTGCTAAAATGGCATTTTTGCTTGGAAGTAAAAGGCAATAATGACTAGCTTAAGAAGGTAGTACATTTCTTGTTTTAAAAGCCCCCCCCCCCCACATCTACTTTAAAAAATAAAGGACAGGAATAAAGACTGGTTTATTTCTCTAGCCTAAACATAGAAAAGGGTTAACTTTATTTTCTAAGGGAAAAAGATAGTCATCCTCTGACTTGGAAGAAATCAAATCCCCTTAATGGTGGCATTTGGACTAATTCCAACACATCTGGTTTTTATCAACTATGGGGGAAGGAAGGAAGGAAAAGATACTCAGTATAAGCTACTATAAAAGAGTACCCAACAAGTGCGCTGACAAGCAATAAACAAACTGTTTTACTCAGGTAGCTGACACATTCAAATGTAGATGGCAGCCTTTCCTAGAAGTATTTAAAACAAAATTTCTATGTCTTATTCCAGGCTCAAGGGCTCAGATGTTGCTTATACTAGTTATTTTATTTTTATTTTTTGTTAATCTTCACCTGAGGATATTTTTCCATTGATTTTTTAAAATTTAGAGTGGAAGGAAGGAAGGGAGGGAGGGAGAGGGAAAGAGAAACATTGATGTGAGAGACATCAATTAGCTGCCTCCTGTACGACCCCGACCAGGGTCAGGGATGGAACCTGCAATCCAGGTACATGCCCTTGACCGGGAATTGAACCTGTGACCCTTCAGTGCATGGGCCAACGCTCTAACCAATGAACTAAAATGGCCAGGGCTATACTAGTTATTTTCAATTATGAAACCAAAGTAACACATCATGTATAGGAAAACAAAACTGTTTCAAGAAGGAATCATGGAATATCCAAATTAAAATCTGATTTGAATTAGAAGTTGGTGACAGAAGTTGATGATTTTATACCATGCAAAGAATGGGAACTTCCTCGTCACTGCCTTCCCTCCTGTGAAACTTTTGAGAAAGCATATCCTGAAAACAATGAAAGACTTAAAAAAGAGAGAAAAAAAAGATTTATTTTCCATGTATCCAGTAGTGTGATCATACATCTTCATCACAAATGACACAGGCTATTCATTAAAAATGAGATTACATAAATCTTTGGGGCCAAGATTTTATGTTCTAGTGAGTCCTTAAAAACTAAATTTCTCCTATTAATGCAATGTGAGTTAGCTACAGCAATACCCTAAACTACTTGCTTTTCATGTGCACAGAACACACACAATATACTGTGTACAAATACAGATTCATCCAAGTCTGGGCGATCCAAGATGTCATCATTATAAAGGAGCTCTCTGTGAGGTAAAATCTGACAAGCCTTAAAGAAGGGAAGACTTCTGTCACAATAATAATGCAAAGGTTTAGTAAGAATATCCTACCTAATTTCCACCCCTTTTCACTTTCTTGAAGATTCCTGACTTCAATAGTACTGAGTTTGACATGAATCGTGGCAAACGTTATGGATAAAAACCCACAAGTACAGCTGAGTAATAGTGATTAAGTGTCAATCCCAGGTAAAACATCTCAGAGGTCTGTGCACTGTGGCCATGTAATCTAAACCCCATCAACAGCAAAACCAAGGACAGAATATAAGAAAGATATACAAAGTGAATCTGCTTTACAATTATTGAGTTAACTAAAAGGAAAAAAAAGTTTTGCAACAAGATAAACAAACCAAAAAAATCACAAGTCCAATTTATTCATTACTTTCTAGTTCATGTTCAAGTACACAATGTCTTAAACAGATGTAACATACAAAATAAGTGAATAGACACCCATTTAGGTTCTTAATTATGTTTCAAACTCAGTTATCAGAATACTCAATAAAGAGGGATTTAAGAATGAGCTTGCTTTTATTTAGTGCATTCAAATTCTTTTGTAATTTTGTCATTCAACAGCTATTAAATGTCTACTAAATGCTAGGCTCTTGACCTTCCCACTGAGAAAGCAATGGAACTGGACTTCCTTTTAAAGAGAAAGAGGGTAGACTTCGGAATTCGGAGGTGATTCACATGCAGTCCTATCTAGAGGAAGAAGACAAAAGACCTAGCAAATTTTCCAAGGGCCCTTCTAACTCGCAGTTACATGGACTTGTACCACCTTCCCTTTTTCCTGTGAGAACCAAGTCAAAGACCGGTGGCTTCTCAGCATCTTCTGGAGTGATCTTACCCCAGCTACAATCTCTTGGGAAAATACACAAGAAGTAATGAACAGCAATTCACAGACAGGACTCCCATATGAAATAATCACGACAAATTAGAAAAGAAATCAAGAAGTTTAAGAAACTATAAAAGTATACTTGATGAAAAATAGAATAAAATTCAGAAACAACACGGGAAAGATCTGTTATGGGCAATTGTGGCTGGAATAGCTGTAGTGGTCTCCCTGGGTAAACGGAGGCTGGTTCTTTACACAGAGTGCTGTGCATCTGCCAGAGATGATGATGAAGGTGCACACACCAACACAGTGCACTCGACAGGCACATGGCTTTGGGAACATTCTGCTACATCAGTCATTGAATATGACCTTATGAAAGCAGTGTGGCTGGTTTAGATTGCAAAGTTAAGAAACACATGCACAATTTCACTGAGTCATACCGCAAAAATGCAGACCACCAAATAAAACTGTTAAAAGGATTTAGAGCTACTGAGCTTGCAAAAAATAAGGGAGGCAACAAAGCCTGATCTTAAAGAGCCATTTCCCTGATGAGCCCAGTCTTCATCCTACCACTTACTTCCTCTTAGAAATTAAGAGGTACTGTGGCCACCCTTTACTCTAAAACAAAATCTTTCAGCTTTTACTAAATGCTAGGTCTTCTAAACCCGTGATCCCGTATCAGTTTTTTATTTACAGAATAAAGAGAGGTGTTTGTCTAGCTGCCTTATGGCGTGGATTTAAGAAACTTCTATGTTACCTGGAATTACCTAATTCAATTTAAGGAGTCTGAATGTTTATAGATTACTATCTGCAGAACAATGATGGGATGGAAATTCTTTGCCTAACTGTTCATTTGGTTTGGCTGATGAACTTGTCAAAATGGACTGAGGAGAAACCCATTCCTAGACAGCCGAGGAACTCCAATCCCTTCCTCTGGACACACTAGCGTCTTCGCTGTTCCTCAAACAGGCCTGGTGCCCTCTGGCCTTGCAGCCTTTCTTTGTCCTGGCTGTTCCCTCTACCTGGCATGCTCCCCTGCTAGGTATCTGCACAAAGTTCCCAGCCTTTGCTCAAATCACACCTTATCAGTGACCCTGACCAACCTCCCCGACACAGCATTAATTAATTTCATTTCGTAGCACATACCACCCTCTAACATACTAATTATATTAGTAGAATAATAAGGAGACTAATTATGTTTATTATTTGTCACTCCCACTGGAATGCAAACTCCTCAAAGGCAGGGTTCTTTGTTTAGTTCACAGTGTATCCCCAGACCCTAGAACAGGGCTCGGCACACAGTAGGTATTCAAATATTTACTGAATGAACTAACTCAAATGCAAGATGTTGCTCTCATGATTACAATTGCAAGGAAGAATTTTTCTGTGTAACAGAGAAAGCATTTCCCATTCAAAGAAATACCCCACTACTGCTTTTAACGTACTAAGAACCATAAAAGGCCATTAAAAAAACAACGGTTTGGCTCAGTGGTTAGAGCGTCAGCTTGTGGACCAGAGAGTCCCGGGTTCAGTTCCCGCTAAGGGCATGTACCTTGGTTGCAGTTAGTCTCCGGCCCTGGTTGGGGTTGTGTGGGTGGCAACCAGTTGATATGTCTCTCTCACATCGATGTTTCTCTCTCTCTTTCTTCCTCCCTTTCTCCCTCCCGCTCTATCTGAAAATAAATGCAAAAATGTCCTCAGGTGAGGATTAAGAAAAAACAAACAAACAACAAAAAACAGAACAAAAGAGAAAAGACAAATTCCTGTGAAGTGTGTGCACAGTACATCAATATTCAGACTATCTTTTTCCAAATATGCCAATTTGTTGTCCCACTTATTTATACATTCATTGGTTGATTCCCGTATGTGCCCTGACTGGGGATTGAACCCGCAACCTTGACGCATTAGGGTGATGCTCTAACCAACTGAGCTATGCTGCCAGGGCTGAATATTTTTATATACAAGTTATTTTATTTTTTATAACTCAAGGTTCTGATATCTAAGATGTACACTGATTTTTAAGGGTGGATTTTTAAGGCAAGAACTCTGTGTGGCAAATGACTCAAGAATATCAGTATTTAGGACTAAGAAATCAGTTTCTTGTATTTTATATATTAAATCTAAAGTATTTTACAACTGGAAGAAAAGCTTATGTAGCAGCGGAAGGGGTTTCAAAACACAAGTGGATTAAGTCATGGTTAAAATCATCTGACGGTTTCTCACTGAGTTTGGTAAAACTCATGGACACCAGACCAGGCTCGCGCTGGCCTCTGACAGCATCCCATCCAGCCCACTCTCACTCACCAGGCTGTACAGCCACACAGGACACATCCCAAACGTTCTGGCTCCCACACAGAACTTGGCTCAGAGTGACATATTCTATAAGTGCCTCCACCCTCATCTCATCCTTGAGGTCTCAGCTTAAATGTTACTTTATGTAGTCTGGTCATCCACCTCCTTCACCCCAAGAGCTGCATTTATACTTCAGTTCCTCATTGGCGTCTCTCAACACTCGCAATTCTTGGTGCCTCCCCTAAGCCAGAAGTTCCTTTAGGACAAGTACAGAACTTGTCTTACTTTCATCATCACGTCCAAGCCCCAGCCCAGTTTCTGTACAGATAAGTGTTTCCCCAGTGAGTGAATGTTCCAATATTTGCTGACTGCATGAGTGTGTACCTATCATGACTTAATTTAAAGTCTAGGAGATTGATGGCTACTTTAAATTTTATGAGCTGTAAAAAAAAAAGCTGGACGAGGACTTCCAGTCGTGATGGTGGAGCAGGTAAACACTGTGCTTGCTTCCTCCCGTGACAACTAAATTATGTAGCAACCATCACTGAGAACCGCCTGAAGACTAGCTGAACAGAATCCCTAAAACTAAGGATATGAACAAGAAACTGGGTTGAGAGTGGTAGGAGGGGCAGAGACGCGGAATGGGCTGGTCCCACATCCACACGTGGCGGTTAAGAATCAGGAGGGACATCTACGCTGCAGAGGTCCCACCAGAAGTGGGAGGGGTCCTAGACCCACCGGGCTCCCCAGTCCAGGAAACAGTGCTGCGAAGAGGCGTCCCCATAATATCTGGCTGTGGACACCAGCAAGGATTGCACTGGCGTGAGCCAGAGGGCTGCTGGAGACCTAGGTGCTGCTCTCGAGGGCCCGGGCATGGACTCCCTCGCTCACACACTCACAAGCTCTGGGCTCCAGGGCAGGGCACAGGGAGGAACTGAGTTGACTAGTTTCAAGGCCAGAGCTGGAGTGGTAGGGGTTCAGGGCAGCTCCCTCCAGGGACAGACACCACTGTCCCTGTATTGTGTGCTCCTCCCTCCCAGGTGGCAGGCACCAAATCTGTGCTCTCCATTAACCTGTTAACACCTGTTTGCCCAGCCTTGGTGATTCCCTGAGAACCCACCCCGCACAACTCATGCACCAACCTTAACCTCAACCTCCTCCAGCAGCTTTTCCAAAAACCCCGCAAAGGTCCACAAGCCCCACACAAGCAGCAGCTGGCCTCAGCGTGCCCTGTACCTCTTGCTAAGCAGCCCCAAGCCCAACGCTAGTGGTAGGGCAAGGGTCTCAAGGTCTGAGAGGTTGTTACTAAATGATACTCTTGCTAAATGTTGAAATGTAGCACAGTATTTTGCAGACATAGCTGTAAACAGGATGAGCTTGACAGGAACCCAACTGTAAGTTGGGTATAGCCAACTGCAAAGAAGAAATGAACCAAACAGTGTATACAAGCAATGGCTAAGCCTTCCTTCAAGGAGACAGAGCTTTGGGTGTGAATCCCATCTCCTTTACTTGCTGCAAGCAAATAAAACTACCTAATGACAATCACGTCTTGTTCTTGAATAGAACACCACAGCTGGCGAGCCCGAGTTCGGTAACACACATGGCGACAGGTCTCTACTTGCATGTAACTCTCATCAGGTGGCCACAATCCTGGCATAAGCAGTGGCCAGTCTTGGCTTGGAATGTAGCTTCAACTAAGCAGTCACAACCCTGGTACAAGTGGCGGCTGGCCTCAGCTCATATCGTGGTGCCCACTAAATGGTCCCAAGCCTGCAGCTAGCGGCAGCTGGCCTCTTTCCCAGCACAGCCTCTGCCTAGCTTCTTCAAGCTCAGAACAAGTGGCAACCAACTGCAGATCTTTCTAGGTCCTACTAGGCGGCCCCACGCCATACACAAGTGGCGGCTAACCTTGGCCTGCACCAGAGCCTCTCCCAAGAGGCCCTAGAACCAACACGAGTGGTGGCCAGCTTCAGACGACACCAGAGCACCACCCAAACAGCTCTACAAATGACACACCCGAGCAGACTTCACTGACACCGGAGTCCCACTAAAGTGACTCCTTCTTTATGGGGTCGGCCCCTACACACAGCTCATTCACTGTAGCCATGGCCAGCCCAGACAGCCAGTCAGCCTGAGGGACAACCCCACCCTCTAACATGACAACAGCAATCAAGGGTCAACTACAACAGGAGGCCACACACATCCCACACAAGAAATACACCAGAAGCCACGGCCAGATGAATAGAAAATCAATGGACAGATCATCCAGACAGAAAGTCAACAAGGAAACAGTGGGCTTGAAGGACACATTAGACCAGATGGATTTAATTGATGTGTCCAAAGTACTTTACCCCAAAGCAGCAGAACAGACATTCTTTTCAAGTGCACATGGAACATTTTCCAGGATAGGCCCCAAAACACGTCTCGAAGAATTTAAGAATGGAATCACATGAAGCATCTTCTCCGACCATAATGGTCGCCAGGTGAAAGGGGGCTTTGAGGGAAGGGTCAAAAAGGTGAAGGATTAAGAAGTACAAATCACCAGTTATAAAAATAACCACAGGATGCAAAGTACAGCACAGGGAATATAGTTGATAATGTTGTAATAACTATGTGTGGTGTCTAATAGGTACTAGACCTATCAGGGTGATCACTCTGTAAGCTATATAAATGTCTAATCATTATGTCGTACACCTGAAACTAATGTAATATTGTACATTAACTGTAATTGACATTTTTTTTTAAGAAGGGAAGAAAAGAACAGGATGAATAATAGGTCAAGTTGTAGTAGTGTTTAAGTCAAACAAACGCTGTGATTTGCAGCCACCACTAACCTATTTAAGGTGGTTTGTCTCTATATAGAAAAATTCTCATCTGCTCTGGAGCAGTCTCTACCTTTTCGTTTTCTCCTTCCCACGTCTACGAAAAGAAACTAAGATCACAAAGTACTTTGCAGAAAACCCACAGATTTGTTTTATAAAACAGAGCTATGTGCATTTAACTCAGCCCACTTCTATTCTGTAGTTTCCCTACGGCCTGGCATGATTCTATTCCATAGATGCTTGTAGAGCAAAATGATAGGAACTGTATTAGTCACAAGTTGTTGAGTTTTCCTGTTCGAATATCTGTTAAATGTCAGACACTGTGTTAAGAACGTTACTGTTACCATAACCACCGAACACCATTTATCATTTACAATGAGACAGGCCACTGTTTTCTATACTCTACAAATGTTCATTCTTCTCTGAAGTAGATACTATAATCATCACATCTCAGGCATCACAGACATTGGAATAGAAGCACAGAGATGCTATGTGCCTTGCTAAAGGTCACACAGCTACTACACAGCAGACATAGGATGCTGACTCGAATCCATGTTGTGGAGACACAATGCAATACTGTCTCACGAAAGATGACTAAGACTGTAAGACCATATCCATAAGGGCTGCACCCTTAAAAAGTCTCTACCTTTTAGGGGAAATAGAACTGTAACCAAATATTTATTCATATTTGTGCTAAGTTTAATACTCATGTATGAGGTACAGAGGGGAGATAAACAACTGTGCTTGAGGAAGGTCAAGGAAAGCTTTATGGGAAACAGATACCTTTATAGCAAAATTCAATGAAATCCTTAGTACTTATCTTCCTTTACCTCTTGGAAGCATCTGATAATTCCATTCTCGTCTCCTCTGGATTGTGTTTTCCTCCCATCCCTCCAGTGGAAGCTCTTCTTCCTCTGCTCATCCCTTGAATGTTGAGAGTCTGGAGTCTACTTTAGGCTCTCCAGTCTAGTCACTTTACATATTCCCTCCCTTCCCCACTCCATCTCCTCCAAATGATTAAAATACCAACTAAATGCTAATAATTCCCAACCTGGATCTTCAGCTCAAATTCCTCCTGTTTCAGACCCAGGACACACCTGCTCAGAAGTTTCAGTTGCAAAGGTACTTTGTGATGGTACTTCAAACTTAAAGGTCAAAAAACAGCTCAGAATCCAGTTCCTTATCAGGTGCTACAGGTCTCTGAAGTGCAGAAATAATCTCTGGGTGAGAGGATTATATGTGGTTACTTCCCCCTTCCTGTTTCAAGCACCAACACAAGTATTTACTGATTTCGAAAGACTGTCAGGCACTTTAGCGATGTACTGGTAAGCACACCGTTTGCATCAATTCCAATAATCCCTTGAAGAACGAGAGAATGACGGACCAAAGGAAATTTAGGAAAGTGGTTAAGCCTGAAAACTTGAACTAGCTTGAGATTCTTTTCAGGGTATTTTTAAAAAGAAAAACTAACTGAAAAATACTCCCTTTGATCTGTAAATGAACTGAGAAATGAAAGCACTGTTTAGACTTGAAACAAGAATCTGAAAGCTAAAAAAAAAAAAAAAAAAGGTATCACCTGCCACAGAGGTCACCAGAACCACTAGAAAGATGAGACTAACCTCAGAAGAAAAGGTTCTAAAAGCACTGCTTTGCTGAACATGTAGGTAGCAAAAGTCTTACAAAGTGATCGGTAAAAATAATTGGAAAAAAAAAATAGAGGTAAGAGAAAAACAGGTTAGGGAGACCTTACAATACACTTTCTTAAAGAAAAAAGGTCAGGAGCCCAGCCAGTGTGGCTCAGTGGTTGAGCATCGGCTCATGCACCAAGAGGTCACCGGTTCGATTCCCGGTCAGGGCACATGCCCAGGTTGTGGGCCTAATCCCCAGTGGGGGGCATGTAGGAGGCGACCAATCGATGTTCTCTCATCAATGTTTCTCTCTCTCTCTCCCTCTCCCTTCCTGTATCTCTAAAATCAATAAATAAAAATTTCAAAAAAGAAAAAGAAAAAAGGTCAGTGCAAGGAAGAAAGCACAGATGCAGCCTAGGGGTTGGGCAGCCTGGGCCTGAGGGACACGACCTCTCCTCCCCAACTGGCAAAGCAACAGGCCCATGTCAGCAGTGCAAGAAATACAGAAGGTACATGGAAGGAGAAAGAGCACGTGAAACCCACCCTGTAATCTCACCTCGAGAGAACTACCTTTGATGTTTTAGTTTATGTGGAGAAAAAAGCAGTTTGAAAAAAGTACAAGCATCCTGGTTTCATGTTCATATCCACTCCAAAAAAAACTGGGCTCTGAAGAGTGTGCCCCTGGCTTTTACACCAGGAATTTTCTTTTATGGAAGTCCCCTTTCTCAGTTTAAAAAAACTTTCTTCCCTCATTCATCTTGGCGTCTCAGTAACATTAACTTTCTAAAATCCTCACGTAGCTTGTGGGTTCCTCAGAAGAGCAGCAGCACACGTTTCTACAGCAGGATAAAGAAAGCCGGGGTAGCCCGGCTGGTGTGGCCCAGTTGGTCGGGTGTCATCCCATGCACCAAGAGGTCGCCGGTTCAATTCCTGGTCAGGGCACATGCCCGGGTTGTGAGCTCGGGTTGCGAGCTTGATCCCTGGTGGGGGGCTTGCAGGAGACAGCCGATCGATGTTTCTCCCCCCCCCCCACTGCCTTCCTCTCTCTAAATATCAATAAAAACATTAAAAAAAAAAAAAAAAGGACAAGAAAGCAGGGGCACATTTCCAGCGACTGAGGGTAGTGAGGGAAGTAGGCGGGAGTGAGCAGAGGGCTAGACCTGCCCCAGTGCCCATGGATGTGACTTAGCGGGGTCTGTCACACTGTGACGAAGCACTAAGTTCTCCCCACAAGCAGGGCCTTGCCATTATTTTAGGGTTGACATTCAAACCTGCTCCAGTGCAGAGCCGAAAACTAAAAAACTGTAATGGGCTTTCTTTGAAGCTATCTATATAACAAGAACAGATACCATGAAAAAGGACCAAAGAAAATAAGGGTGAGAAAAATCAGAGAAATAGGAGGTGAAAACGTCCCAGAATTGAAGGACACAAATTTCTAGAATGACGGGATCCATGGAGTACCCAGAACAGTCAACAAGGACAACCCCACACCATGGTACATCACCATGATATCCCACAGCACCAGGGAGAGAGAGGCCATCCTCAAAGCTTCCAGTGAGGGAGAAGAGAAAAGAAAAAACCAACCAACAAAATAAAGTCATGTAAAAAGGATCCGAATCACCACGCCTCTAGAGCAATTACAGATACCAGACAGTGCAATTGTGCTTCAAAACTCCAAGAGAAAATTGTTTCCAACCTAGAATTCTATAACATTTCCAAGCTATCAAGCAAGTCTATGGGCAAGATAAAGTCATTGAAATACTTAGTAAATAAGGGTGTATGCCAAGAAGAGGGCCGACCAGGTGCCAGCCCAGGAGAAGAGTGAAGGGCAGTTCCTCAACCGTCTTTGGGCAGTAGCTCCTGATAGAAAAGTCCAGAGAGGAGGAGGAGGAGGAAGATGCAGGGCTCCAACAAAAAAATGGAAGTGATGCATTTGAGATCATAGAAAATGTTACTGGTAAGAGTGTGACAAATATTTTGAATAGTTGGGAAAAAAATTTACAGTAGATATGTGAAAAAAACAGGCAAAGGTCAACCTAAACACAAGGAAGGGCGGAGCTGAGACAGGTCACCTGCCTCAAAGGTTGAATGATATTTGGCAGAGGTATAAACACATAAAAACTGTCTGTTTAACCAAAAATTACACTGTAGCTGTGGCAGGGGTGGAGGATGTGGAAAGGTAGGGAAATGGAGGGGTGGAAGAAGAAGTCCTAAATCTCCCACAGCCGGAAATCAACGGGCCAAACACGGGGAAAGACGACATGAAAAATAACGTAGCAAATGATTTAGAAACATGAAGATAACATCTGCAGAAAGAGGAAAATAATTGAGTGGTCGCTTCTAAGAAATGAGAGTATGAGGTGAGGAGAATGGAGGGAATGGTTTTTCCTTTTTGCCCCTGTTGTAAGTCTTTTAATATTATCTGACTTTAAACCATATACATGCAGTACTTTGATAAAAAAAGAAAAAAAAAACCCAGCAATATTTAAAATTCGCCATTTTGCTCTCTGCATTTTCAAGTAACCTCACTTTTTGTGTGGTGTATTCATAAACAAAAGAACTTTTGGCCCCAAGACTGCTTGCCAGGCAGGAAGGAACAAGGCAAATGATCTCAGGGCCCTAACTCAGAATTTACTGACTCAGCATTTCTAGAGGAATGTTCTGTAGATTTAAAAGTACCTCTGGTGAATTCTTATCATCAGGCAAGTTGGGGAAATGGTGACTAGCAGGTTAACCCAAGATATACGCTATTGTGCCTAAGAATAAAAACGCTGGTCACTTTTTTCTGGAGAAGGAACTTTTGTTTGCTTGGTATCACAGTGCACTCTTAGCCAGCAATGGGATCAGTAAACTCAGTGTGGATCTGGTTTTCTACATCAGTTAACAACAGCTCAGCTCTCCTTGTAACAGCTACTGGAAGTTATTTTCATTAAATTAACAGTACCATTAGAGCCAATATAGCATGTTCCAATTATTAACAATGAAAACACAACAATCCACATCTATAACTTACTGTTTCAACTTTCAAGTAATCAAAGAATAGGTTTATTCAATTTAAGCAAGTACACGTTACAAATACCTTCTTGAATTTCTCTAGGGATCCTGATACCCTCTGGCTCTTAACCATACACATGGTGAATATGCTTCAATTTTCCATTGTTCATGTACTGGAAACATGGTCTCCACGTTCACCCTTCCAGTGTATATTCCTTTCCCTGTAAGATACCTTGCTCATCTTCATTTACATAAATGCCATAAAATACAAAGCTCTTTACAATCTTGAAAATGCTCTAATGTAATGATCTTATTTTAACTTTTAATCATGAAATGCTACTAATGATTTGAGTCTCTACTACATGCTGGGCACCACATATATTTATCTGGTGACTCACCACAGCAATCTTATTAGATACGTATTATTAATTCCATTGCTCATATAAAGAACCAGGCTGAGGTGTGGTCATGTGGGGATAGCCACCCCTTCCAGGCCAGTTGTCTTCTGTGGGCTGCCTCCAGTTTTCCTCCACGAAGCAACAATTATTTCCACATGTGTCATGGTATGAAGAGTTTGGAAAGTACTGGTTTAAGCTTGACTCACTTTGATCATTACTCAAAAGCTGAATAAAAGTATAACGAGGGGCATTAGTACAACAGAAACTCTTTAAATTGCTGGTAAGGAAAAAAGAACAGCCATGGTGTAGGTCTACTGATTTCTAATATTTTATTACATTTTTATTGATCGATTTATTTTAAAGAGATAGATGTGTTGTTCCACTTATTTATGCATTCATTGGTTGATTCTTTTTTAAATCCTCAACCGAGGATATTTTTCTATTCATCTTCAGATAGGGTGGGGGCGGTGGGGGTGGGGGGAGAAACATCAATGGGAGAGAGACACATGGATTGGTTGCCTTCTGCAGGACCCTGACCAGGGCCAGGATCGAACCTTAACTGAGGTACATGCCCTTGACCAGAATCGAACCCAAGACTCTTTGGTTCGCGGGCCGATACTAACTGCTGAGCCAAACCGGCCAGGGCCATTGGTTGATTCTTGTATGTGCCCTGACAGGGGATCGAACCCATAACCTTGGCATACCAGGATGATGCCATAACCAACTGAGCTACCCGGCCAGGGCTCTAATTTTTTTTCTCTGCACTACCTCTGTCATGCCCCACTTAGAAAATCTTAAGGTATATTCCAACACCACACAAGACAGTAACCCCCAAATATAAATGTTAGCTCCCTGGCATAAGTTTAAATTCTCCGGTAAAGAGCAAAAGAATCCTGGTTCTCTATGCCAATGCTAAATGTATTCAAGATAAATCTGAAATAAATTCCACTTGTTAAGAAAGAGAAGTACTTAAGTGTCAGTGGAAAAGCTTTATAGAATGAAGCTTAGAGCTATAAAGGATCTTTTAAAAGACAAAAAACTGCAGCCTAAATTACTTAAGTTCACCAGCTGCTGAACTAGTGCTAGTCCCCAGATCTCCCGGCTCCCAACAACTGCACTTTCCAGGACTCCTCCAGACAGCTCCTGCTAACTGCTTCTTTGACTCTAAAACCATAAAACAATGTCCAAGTACTTCCTGCTCTTCAGGGAAACTGAACTGCTGGTTAATCTGCAACTAGCAAATCATTGTTTGAGAATCCAGAATTTAACCTTATGCCACACTAAATAAATTTAAATTGTGATATTTAAACACAGTTCCTTTATTAGCCAGTCTTTTTTATATCTATAAAATAAAAAGGTACCTTTGTTTTTGCATAGATCAGGAAATATCCTTAAAAATGAATTAAGTTCTTTATGTTGTTATTTTGGGAGCACTTGATATATTATGACATATCAAAAATCTATGAACAGTGGTTGCTAGAGGGGAAGAGGGTAAAAGAGAGCAAATATATAGTGATAGAAGGAGACCAGACTTCGGATGATAAGCACACAATCCAGCACACAGACGTCGTATTAAAATGTTGTACGCTTGCCATGGCCAGGTAGCTCAGTTGCTTGCAGTGTTGTCCCGATGTACCAAGGATGCAGGTTCAATCTCATATGAGAAGCAACCAATGAATGCATCAGTAAGTGAAACAACAAATCAATGTCTCCTCTCTCCCCTTCCTCCCTCTCTCTAAAAAAAACACAACAAAAACCAATAAACTATTGCTTAAAAAAAAAAGTTGTTGCATCTGAAATTCATTATCCAATGCTACCCCCAATAAAATTACATTAAAAAATATATGTAAATATGTCATGTCTGAACTCTGTAAGAATGAAGACAAATAGTTCCTTCCTTGTACTAAGCAAACAGTCCAGAGGAGGCATGCTCAACCAAAAAGAGAATGTGAGATTGGTGCAGAAGTAGAAAAAAATACACTGCCTAAAATGGGATCAACTGAGTGAGGAAGGAGGCAATATAGCTTTAAAAAACAAGACATCGTATTTACATAAATTCTTGTATACTTAAGAGAGCAACTCAACTTTAAACCACCAAGTGCACAGACTCACAGAGAAACATTAAGGAAGTTGTAACTTCTTTACCCATTCTGGCTATGACTGTACTGTGATACCAAACAAACAAATACTTTGAATTCTTCAAATTTTTCTTATGACATTTCAACAACAAAAACCTACAAGTTCCTTCTCCAGAAAAGTGTCCAGTGTTTTTATTCTTAGGTGCTATCGTGCTTGGGTTAAACTGAAATCCAAGAACACAAGCTCTGTGTCACTAGCAATGACATTTGAGTTGGTTCTTCATTTTGTTTCCTGATACAGAAGGCCAATTCTTCAAGAACAGGTATCATTTCTTTAATGCCATGGAGGCCAGCTAAAGGTAGAAATAGGTTTTCCCAGCCCCCACAAAACCATAAATGTACTATACCCAAAACAGTAACTGTAATTAATGTAGTGATGTGAATTAAAGTCCTGATGTCCTTGGGGGAAAAAAGCCTACATGTACCTAAGTAATACGTGATGTGCGACTTTTCAGTGGAATTAGAACCTGAGTCTGGAGCATATGAGTAAAAGGTAATCATTCTTTTCAGGTGGAACTTCCAAACTTGCACAGGTCTGTGTCTTACCTGTGAATTTGCATGGGGGGAACAGGAGAGAGAGAAGTTGCTCCCCAAACGCCCTTGTAATTCTTTGCAATTCTACCCCAAGCATCTGTGTTATTACAGAAACACACACAAGCTTTCTTTCCTACTCTTTACAAATACAATTACTCCTACCTCCATTCTTCGGGTCAAAAAATGACAGAACTCAGACAAATCAAAATGTTCAGACAATGATGCACTTCATGTAATGCTTACTTGTGAGGTTACTCTGTGCCCGATATGGGAATAAAAAAAAGTCGATGAGTCCTTAAGGGGCTCCCAGTTGAACAGCAGCAGCCAATGGTACACAGATTGACTTGTACAACTCAAAACCAATTCACACTCAAACGACAGTACAGTGTAGGGAGAAAAGACCACTGAATGAAGAAGCATAATGGTCTTATTCTGACCGCCAAGATGGCAGCATCCTAGCGGATTTCCCAGCTATCAAAGCCCTTTCCTTTTCCATCTGTCCTGCATTCAATTGCCAGATTCGTTTCTAGAACTGCTCTTGCAAGGAGCCTCAGACTCCTCACCCCTCATCACATCTAGCTCCAACCCTTCTTCAACTTCAAGTCGTCTATAGGCTGGCTCCACTTACCTGTTGGAACGGATTTCATGCTCAACGTGGCTCCGCTCTGCCAACCCCTTTTGGAGGGGCAGGACGCAAACCTAATCCCACTACCCACTGCAACTCCTCAGGCAGCCTTCAGTCTAAGCAGTTTTTAAACACCGTTTCCTCTGTCGTCGGTCCAGGGCCATCCTTTCTCACAACTCGGCATTAGTTTTCTCCTCAGCAAATGGCAGGTGTGTCCCAAAGTATTTTTAACATGACCATCCCAACTATATATTCATCTTCCCAGCCACCCGTTGGTGAAATCGGAGACAGTCGCTCAGGGTTTGGGCACGGGAGTCCCCACGTTGCGCGGACGAAAGGGTGGGAGAGAAGAGGGTTTGGGCGGTTGCAAAATATGGAAGGAAAAACGAGGGGAAGAGAGAGGGGAGTCGGCGCTCTGTACTCCCGGCTCTCCCTCGGTGGGAGGAGACGGAAGGGGGAGAGGAGGCTGCAAGGAATGAATTCCCGAGGAAGGAGGAGAAACTTGAGGGGTTCCCTAGTTAGGAGATGGGGCCGGGGCCCCTGGATAACGCGAGGGCTCCGCATCACCCCAGGGAGAGAACAGGTTACAGCGTAGAACAAAGAGGCTGGGAGTCGGGAGGCGACAGAGATCCGGGCACCCGCAGCTCGAGCGGCAGGGAAGTGGGCGGTAAGGGGCAGGCGCGCCCCGGGGACCGGGCAAACCCCGGGGACGTGGTCGCCCCGAAGACGAGCCGGCGCCTAAGCAGGCTCCGGGGCGAGCGCTCGGGAGCATCGCTCTGCGGAGGCGGACGGGGTTTGGGTGCGACCGTCTCCCCCAGGGAGAAACGGCCTCCCAGGGCAGTGCTCTCCGAGACAAAGGTCCTGGGACGCGAAGTTAACGCTCGGGGAGCCGGCATTTCCCAAGCCCAGCGGGCTCCCCGCACACTCACCGTGTCCGCTCCCAACGCCGGCTGCTCTAACTGCAGTTAACGGCCGGCGCAGGGGCACTCAGCGTGCACGCTCACGTGACTGGGCCTAGGTTTCCCCGCCCCCGCCCCCACGTGACCCGCGCCGCCCGCCCAATCCACCTCCCTAGTCAGGTGGCCTTGACTCGCCCCGCCTCCCCGGCAAGATGGTGGCGCCCAGCTGCGGCGCGCTGCGCGTCTGGGTTTGGGGTTCCGGGCAGGGTGTGGGGGGTCTGCTCTGTCTCGTCTCAAAGCCATTTTGTACCGCTGCTGCTGCCTCGAAGCCCCTAGATGCCCAGCAGTTAGCCGAGAGGCTCCGAGCCCAGAAACAGGAACAAAAAGCGAAGAAGATGCGGGTGAGTCCGGAGGGAAAGACTACAGCTCCCAGGAGGCAGTGCGCTCAGGGGTACCCCAGGCGGGGAGTTAGGGTCGGGGTGGCAGTCCTGTGTGAGAATGCAATTACCATGTCCAGGTCGGTGGTGGGAGAATGGGGAGAAAGCGGAGACAGGTCTGCAGTATACGATGTCTTCCTGTGGGCTGGGTGTTTAGCTCCTGCCAGCTCGGTGCTGAGCACCCCCGCTCTCAATTTATTGGGGGAAGGCGTGAGTCTAAAGCAAAGATGCAGTGATTCCTTCCCTGCCCAGATTCTCACCCAGCCTTACTGAAGGTCTTCCCCACCGGGCATTTCCCATCTCGTTTCCTCTCCTCTAGGTGCTCACAAACCCTGTCCAGCGGAGAGTACAAGAACTAGTGCGGTTCACACAGCAGCTGCAGCGGGTCCACCCCAACGTGCTCGCTAAGGCACTGAGCCAAGGGATTGTCCACCAGGACAAGGACCTTGTGGTCATCAATAAGCCCTATGGTCTACCTGTGCATGGTAAGGACCACGTGGGAAAGGGAAGGGAGGCTGATGCTGCTTTCTGCTTCAACTAGGGGCAACACTTTGGGGGCTCTCAGAAGCCTTGCATTCAAAATAATTTACATTTTTGTGGAGTACTGTCCTTATAAGGCACTAGTGAGGAAACAGATAAGACAGTTCTCACTTTCCACACATCTGGCACTCAGCAGTTATTTATGGAATGTGCTTTATGCAGACCTTCACAGGGATTGCTATAGAAGAATATAAAGGCTGTGTGGTTCTTGTCTTCGATTATTTTCCATCAAAACTAGGTAAGAGGAAATAACATAAGAAAAAGTGTATATATGCATAACCAATGGACACAGACAATAGTGTGGGGAAGGCAGGAGTGGGGTGAGAGCAGAGAGGAGGGGGTCAATGGGGGAAAAAGGGAGGAACATCTGTAATATTTCAACAATTAAGATTTAAAAGAAAATGGAAAAAATATATGGTTCGTGTGTGTGTGTGTGTGTGTGTGTGTGTGTGTGTGTGTGAATATACCCAACAAAACCTCAGGGTACCTAGAACTTAATAGACACTCAAGTGTTTTTGAGTAAATGTTGAAAGTAGGTGTCAGAGACAGCTAGAGTGAGTCAGGAAAGACAGAAAAAAAATGCATTTGTGGAAAGGGTTTTGCTGGGGGGAAAGGCATATTTTAGCTAGAAAAAGAATGATTTTCCAGGAGGTATGGAGAAGGTTGTACCTAAAGGCAAGGAATTAAACATTGCCAAGTGCTTTGTGTGGATTTTTTTCTCTGTTGACTCTCACAATAGTTTCTTGCCTTCTCATTTCCCGTGAAATAATTATAATATAGATATTTACATTTTATAGATGAGAAGACAGAAAGTTAGAAAGATTAAGTAACCTGTCCAAGGTCAGTGGCTAGGTAGGAGAGTACTTAGAGTAGAACCTCAGGAGGGCATCACGATCTTGCGTTTCTCACTAGGGTCTACTTAACAAATTTTCAAACCTTTGTTTATACAGTAAAATATCAGACTTCCTCATTTTAATTGCTGATTTTTGTGTGAGTACATGTACATAAGTAGATTAAAGCATATTTGTGTCTGAGGAGAAAGCCCCACACTCTAGGACAGTGCTTCTCAAACTTTAATACTCATAAGAATTACTTGGGTGTATTGTTAAAATGCAGATTTTCATTAATAGTCTGGGTTGGGGCCTGGGATTTCTTTCTAGCAAGCTCCTTGGGCATAAGGATGTTGCTAGTCCCTGGACCACACTTCAGTAATAAGGCTCTGGAAAGCATTGACAGTTAATCCAGTAAGGGCTTTTTTCCCCAAGTAGAGTTGTTTGGTGGGATCTTTTCTTGGCCACCCAAACCTCTGTCTTTTCCCTTCTTAGGTGGCCCTGGGGTCCAGCTCTGCATCAGTGATGTCCTGCCTATCCTGGCAAAGATGCTTCATGGCCACAAGGCAGAGCCCCTGCATCTGTGCCACCGGCTAGACAAGGAAACTACAGGTGTAATGGTGTTGGCTCGGGAGAAGGAAGTGGCACACCAAGTCCAAGAGTTGTTTAGAACCCGTCAGGTGGCGAAGAAGTACTGGTATGAAGCCCACTCGTAGTGGTAGAGTTGGTGGAAATGAAGGCATCCCTTCTATTCGTGCATTCATACAGCAGCAACTCCTACTATTCATAGAAGACACTATACTAGGACTTGTGGGCATTTAAAAGGTATAGGATCAGTCCTGGCTGGTTTGGCTCAGCGGTTACAGTGTTGGCCTGTGAACCAGTGACTTGAGGGTTTGATTCCGGTCAAGGGCACGTACTTCAGTTGCAGTTCGTCCCCGGCCCTGGTCAGGGTCATGCGGGAGGCAACCAGTCGATGTGTCCCTCTCACGTTGATGTTTCTTTCTCTCCCTCTCTCCCACTCTATCTGAAGATAAATAGAAAAATATTTTCAAGTGAGGATTAAAAAATAATAATAATAAAATAAATAAAAGCTATAGGATCATACAGCAGCAACTCCTATTCATAGAAGGCACTATACTCAGACCTGTGGACATTTAAAAGGTATAGGAAACAGATTTAGTGCTTAGAACATGAGCGTCTGATAGAGCAGTGATTCCTAATAATGGCTATACATAAAAATCCGTGCAAATTATTTATACAAGTAATATATGATTTCTTTTCTGTGGTAAAACAGTCAAAACAACAAAGATAAAGCAAAAAGAAAAAAAACCCAAAGAACTCCTGGAGAATCCACCCACTTCCCTTGGGGTGGTTTGGTTTTTATTACTCTGGTCCTTACTCAACATATTTATGTATATATCTAGTATATACAGTATGTGTGTGTGTGTGTGTGTGTGTGTATCTACACACACATGTATGTGCGCATACATATATCACATTTTACAGCATACATTGTACTTTCTTTTCCCACTTAACCCTGTGTCTTAGGGATCTTTCCATGTTAGTGCACACAGGTTTACCTCAGTTTTTTTATTTTATTTTTTAAACATTTTTTTTTTAGAGAGAGAAGAAGTGAGAAGGAGAGAGAGATAGAAACATCGATGAGACAGAACATTGATTGGCCACCTCCTGCATGCCCCCCCCCTTGCCAGGGATTGGGCTCACAACCTGGGCATGTGCCCTGACCGGGAATCAAACCGGCGACCTCTTGGTGCATGGGTCGACACTCAACCACTGAGCCACACCAGCCAGGCTACCTCAGTTTTTTAATAGAAGAAAAATACAGGAGCAAAAATGAAAACTACTCCTGTCCCCCATCTACTCAGTTTCCTTTTCCAGAGGCAATCTCTATTGCTAGTGTCTTGTATAAGCTTCCAGAGTCATCCCGGGCATGTAGGAGCGTGTTACTATATGGCAGCGTATCTCGCACTGCTTTGCATCCTGCTTTTTTCACGTGGGCGGTATCTTGGAGAGCATATTGTGGTGTACATTTAGAGCCCGCTCCTTTTTATGGCTCTATGGTATTCCACGGTGTGGATATATCATCATTTCCTTATTGACAGATGTGTAGGTGGTTTCGTGTTTTTCAGAACCTATTGCGAATAATATGTGAGTATATTGTCAGGACAAATTCCTAGAAATGGAATTGCTGAGTTGAAGGGTACACACAATTTTTTTTTTTTTAATCATTCGAGGACATTTTTCCATTTTTTGTTCAGAGTGGGAGGGGGAGAGAGGAAGAGAGAGAGAAACGTCATCGTGAAAGGGACACATCGAGTGGCTGCCTCCCGCATGACCCAACCAGGGCCGAGGACAAACTGCAACCGAGATACGTGCCCCTAGCGGGAACCGAACCCGGGTCTCTCTGGACCGCAGGCCAACGCTCTAACTGCTGAGCCAAACCGGCCAGGGCGGTACACACAATTTAAAGTTTGAATACTTACTACCAAATTGCTCTCCAAAATGGGTGTGTCAGTTTTTACTCTCACCAGCAGTGGTGAGTGTCCCCCTCCTCATGCCCAACGGATGTGTTCTTAAAAGATTTGCCACTCAGCCCTGGCTGGTTTGGCTCAGCGGTTAGAATGTCGGCCTGCGGACCAGAGAGACCCGGGTTCGGTTCCCGCTATGGGCATGTACCTCGGTTGCAGTTTGTCCCCGGCCCAGGTTGGGTCGTGCGGGAGGCAGCCACTCGATGTGTTACTTTCACGTCGATGTTTCTCTCTCTCTCTCTTCCTCTCTCTCCCTCCCACTCTATCTGAACAAAAAATGGAAAAATGTCCTCGGGTGAGGATAAAAAAAAAAAAAAAAGATTTGCCACTCAGCTGGATTTTTAAAAAAGAGTGTTTTATTTTCAATTTGCCCATTTTCTGTTGGTTTATTATTTTCTATTTGATTTGTAAGTATTCTTCAGGAATGGTTCTCTGAATTTTTGTATTTTGGATGAAATAATGCGTGTTGAAGTGTTTAATACAGTACCGAGCTGATAGTAAAAGCTGAAAGGTGGAAAACCCAGACTATCATTATGTATACAGTAATCAAAATGTAAGTCTATAAAAAATTGTTATATTAGTTGTGAAAATTGTCCACGAAAGTTCAGAATCGGTAACCATTCTCATAATAGGCTTCACAGAAGAGTTGAAATCAATTAATTGGGTCTTGATGAGTGAATAGGATTTGATCGACAAGATGAAGAAATGTGTTCAAGATTGTGGGAATGGCGTCACAGAGGAGTGAGGCATCCAGTCCAGTCTGGAGTGGCGGCTGGTGGCAGATAGAGCTGGAAGGAAGTTACTAGTAGAACATTGTAGGAACGATTAGCTTTTGCTGATAGCAACTTGTTGTATTATAGTTATTTGTTTGAGTCTTCTTACTAGACTATGAATTCCTTGAGAGCAGGGATTTTTGTCTTGTTTGTCTACATAGAATTAGTACCTATCTGAATCAGTGAATGTTTACTGACTGAACGTTTGAGCAGTAATGTTAGGTTATCAGGAAGGGTGATCTAGTAGTTATAGCTCGGTTTAAATGTGATAAAATACACCAGATACCAACCTGAAGTGGGGCATCCAGGATGTGAAATGTACCTAAGTGGGCTTTTGACCCCTTGGTCAGTGACTCTGTGGTAAGCCTCGGTCAGTCACTCCTGGTACCCAGGAGGACTCCTCTGTGATTGACCTGGAAGAGGCTTGAATGTTGAATGTAGGGCAGATTAAATAGTCTTCTACCTGTCTATGATGGGACGATGTGAGACCTCCAATTGAAGTGATTCAGAATGAGTTACTGAGTTGTGGTTGTGGTTTCTGTGACTTCTTTGAGTATAGTTCTTCCCTGTTTTATCTCCTGGCAAATAGGGCAGGAATGGTTCTCTGAATTTTTCATTCAATTCGTTAATTTATTTTTTTCATTTCTTTCATATGCAATCAGAACTTATCATCTTTTATTATTTAAAAAAGAAAAAGAGGCTACAAAAGCCATATTACTCTAATTTTACTTAAAACTATACATACTCATTTTTAAAGGCTAGAATGAAAGACCATGTTATTAATATAATTTTTTTGTTTTGTTTTCCCCCCCAAATATTCTACAATTACATATGTTACTTTAGGAGTAAAAGAGATATGTTTGTAAGAATAGCATCAAGCTCTCAGGCTAAGCACTGTACCAAAAGCTCATTTGGGACCCTCTGATCTTAAGAACTGACCACAGTAGGTCCTCTGTTAAAACCTCTAAGTAGTCAAATCGGAGGAATGCCTCACTCACTTTTGTGGCTCAAGCAAGGGTCTGTGTGTCCCCCCAGGGCCATCACTGTGCACGTCCCAGTGCCCTCAGCAGGGGTCGTGGACATCCCCATCATCGAGAAGGAGGTGCCGGGGCAGCAGCAGCACCACAAGGTGGGTGAGCTGCCTCCTGAGGGGATGGGTTTTCTGCTCGTCCTTTGAAATCACATCTTGATGTCTTTGGCTTCAGATGACGCTGTCCCCGAGCTACCGTATGGACAGTGGGAAAATGGTGAGAGTGCGGACCAGCCGGAATGCGCGCGTGGCTGTAACTCAGTACCAGGTGCTAAGCAGCACCGTGTCCTCCGCCCTCCTGGAGCTCCAGCCTGTTACTGGTGAGGGTGCCGCCACTCCACAGTGGGAGGGTGTGCCCCAGTGCTGCCGAGCGTCGTCGTGGGCCTTGTGCTGGGCTCTACCCTTCTGAGCAGCTGGTACTGTGGGGGCTGGACTGCAGCTGACTTGTTGGAGAGAGCGCTTCTGGTGCCAGTCTGAGGCTGGCAGCTCCAGTAGGGGTAATAGTTCAAAACAGTAGGTAGCAGAGGGATACAAACAGTTTGTTCACACTTTTTAAAAACTTGCCAAGTGGCTCTGGCCAGTTTGGCTCAGGGGTTAGAGCGTCAGCCTGTGGAGTGAAGGGCACGTACCTGGGTTGAGGTTCAGTCCCTGGCCTGGTTGGGATCATATGGGAGGCAACCAATCCATGTGTCTCTCTCACATCGATGTTTCTCTCTCTCTCCCCCCCCTCCCTTCCAGTCTCTCTAAAAAAAAAAAAAAAAATCAATGGAGAAATCTCCTCGAGTGAGGATTAACAACAACAACAAGTGTAAAACAATACTGTTTAGTGTTACACTTTAAAATTATTTTTGAAAAACCCAGCATGGCGGGGATAGACACCAAGTTGATGCTAATAGTTATGTATGGTGGAGAGGGAGCTTTGAGGAGAGGGGAAATTGAAGGTGTAATAGCATTCATAATGTTTCCTTCCTAACACCATATAGTTTATTTTATTCTTTATCACTTTAATGTAGTTGGGGCTTTGCCAGTTTGCTCGGCTTTGATTTACTAGAATTAGAAGCAGGTGCTGCCAGAGGCACTGTTTTTGGAGCCACTGATAAGTCTTCTCTCACTTTTTTGAAGGAGTGAAACATCAGCTTCGAGTTCACCTGTCTTTTGGATTGGATTGCCCAATCCTTGGCGATCACAAGTACTCAGACTGGAATAGATTGGCCCCGCAGGTAACATGGGTTTGACCTGAAATGCAGCAGACTACGGGGCAGAACTTACCCTTTCCCCGTGTGAAGACCCCGAAGTGAGGCGCAGTAGGACGAGCTGCTGGTCTCCAGACATGGCAGCACACCGGTTACCCAGCTTAGGGAGGAAGTCAGGAGCAGTCAGCTACGGTCATGCAGCTGCAGGATCTCTGAGCAACCCTTTCTGCTTCATTTGTTTGGTCTCCGATTTTGCTCAGAGGCTGGGGGTGGGGGTTGGGCGAGGCTTTCTGAAGCCTCCAGGCTGCTGCTCCAGAGCCGGGTGGACCGTTTCTGGTCTCGGCGTTCCAGCCTGTGCTCGTGGAGGGCCAGAGGACTGGCCGTTAGAGCGTCCCTGCTGTGGCGACCCCTCTTGCCTGGGTCCTGAGCCCTTCCTGGACATGCATCTCCCAGGGGTGTTCGTACTGGCCTCCTCCAAGGGCAAGGCTTCTGAGCTGCATGCTGGTCAGGGATGAGCTGTTGTTGGCGTTGCTCTCAAACGGCCGTCTTGTCTTTGTGCAGAAGCTGTCTGTTGGCACCCTGAGGAAGCTGGGGCTGCCCCAGTCCAAGGCCCGCCACATCCCTCTTCACCTGCATGCCCGCCAGCTGGTCCTGCCTGCCCTGGGCTCGAGGAAGGAGGAGCTCAGCTTGGTCTGCAGGCTTCCTCGCTACTTTGCACACACTCTGAGCCGTCTGGGCTTAAAGATGCCAAGTCAGGAGCCCAACAGGGATGACAAAGCTGGGCCTCTGGGAGCACAGTGAACTGCTGGGCAGTGTGGCCCCTGAGTTCTTCGCTTTGTTGAACGGACTCGGCTAACTTCTCCCCTGGGACAGACTCCAGAAGAGCCGGGTGTGAGAAGTTGAAGAACCCCAGCAGCTCCAGGGCTTTTACTAGAAACTCAAGTCTGTTTCCTGATGCTTGGGCCACACTCCAGAAAAGCCTGTGGGAAGTCTCCCTGCCTCAGGCTCATCTCGATGAAGTGAGAAGAGAGCCCAGGACCAGGCAGATTGGGTCAGTCATTGGGAAAACAGAATACAGCATAGAATATGTGAGCGGGCACTGTTTCCATCCAGCAATAAAGTTCTTGATCGGTCAGGAAGGTTCCTGTGGTGGGAAAGAGCATGCTTGTTACTGACGTGCAGAGAAATTCCGAAGCAGTTCGTTCCTGCCTCACAGAGCTGCAGGGTCTGCGAGCAAACCCTTCCTCCTTCATTGCCGTCTCGGGTTTCGTGGACACGGAATTCAGGGGTTCTCCCCAGCTGCAGCGAGGGAGCTGTGCTGTAGTGGTCGGGGGGCCTGTGAAGGGTGCTGGACAGCAAGGAAAGCAGACAGGACGTCAGGCAGATAACACGCACGAGTGGTGCAGGCCGGTGGAAGGAGCGCACAGCCATCTGAAGAGGGCACGCGTGGGCTCCATCTGGGTGTTGCTATGTGGGAACAGCTTATTATTTTCAGAGTCAGGAAATCCAGATATTTATGTAAAATCTCCCAATATGTTGCTCACTAAATCAGTTTTTTAAAAGATCACTTAAGCAGCGAAGCAGCTCATACGGGATTCGGTCTGCAGGTTGCCTGTTTGCAGTCTGCTTTTAAAGTGTGGCAGACAGTTTGGGGAGAGGTGCCATCTTGAAAGTTCTGCAACAGTGGCTGGTGTTTCAGCTACATGTCCTTTCTAGAGGATCCAGGGGATAGCTCTGGTTAATCTGTGAATGTGTGGTCATGAGGGTGCTACCATGTTTTGTTTTTTATAATTGATTTTAGAGGGAGAGAGAGAGAGACATCGATGAGAGAGAACATCAGTTGGACGCCTCCTGCATGCTCCCCACTGGGGATCAGGCCCACAACCTGGATATGTGTTCTGACCGGGAATCGAACTGGTGACCTCTTGGTGCATGGGTCGATGCTCAACCACTGAGCCACACCGGCTGGGCGGTGCTGCCATGTTTTAAAGCTGTTTGTTTGGGAGGCGAGCCTCCTCCTTGGGTCTCAGGAAGGAGATGGCCATGCTAAACTCATC
Organism: Tadarida brasiliensis; assembly: GCA_030848825.1. Classification (NCBI taxonomy): domain Eukaryota; kingdom Metazoa; phylum Chordata; class Mammalia; order Chiroptera; family Molossidae; genus Tadarida; species Tadarida brasiliensis. Next base: position 25,147,505 of record CM061277.1, on the reverse strand, counting down.
AGGGATGGAAACAGCCTGGCCGCCCTGCTCAGTTGTCATGCTAGCTCCCATCTTGTTTCTTACACCAAATACACATACTTGACTGTGGCTGAGCTGAGAAAAGTTGGAGGGTCAGCAGTTGGGGAAAAGCACCAACAGCAGCCTTTCTGTGCTCTCGGTGTTGCTCAGACAACTTGGTAAACCCTCCCCCATCATGATACCTGTTCTGGTGTGTGATGGGTACAACTTCCAAAACAGGCGAGTAACCACATTTGTGTATGTAAAACTTAAATATTTTGGTGGTTGTTTCTATTTCTATTAAACCATGCTTCTCAAGATAAAAGTACAGGCATGTGACCCTTAGAAAATTGACAATTGACTTTGTTTGGGGAGATAAATGAAGAAGACCCCTGGTCCTGTGAGTGTTGGAAGAAATCCTAGGCACCCAGGGAGCCAGCCCAAAGGGACCAGGCAGCAGTCTGGTCATAGGGACCTGCTGCTGCCCCTGCACAGATGCTCGCGGGGTTCAGTGGCACGGTGAGGGGGTGGGGGATAAGGACCTTCTTCCTTTTCCTGTCTGTGTTTTCTTGGTCTTGCTGGGTATAGCAGCTCTCTTTAATCATTGAAAGTAATCTCAGAGAACTGCCCCCGGTTGGTGTGGCCTGGGAAGCTGGGGTAACACAGCAAAGGAGGCTGGGGTGTGCCTCAAATGAAATACTGTTTAGAACCAGGGAACAGATTGGGTTTGCCGTGGTCATATAAGCCGTATAAGAAAACGGTTTGCATTCTTTTTATTCAAGTTCTACATGCACATGATTTAAAAATCAAGAACTGGGAAGCTTGTCATGAAACCCAGTGTTCTTTGCCCATCTGGAGCTTCTGTTTTTAGCTCTGCAAGTGTCCACTGTGTGGCTCTGGGAGGTGCTAATAGTTTTCCTTAGGAACTGTCCCAGTGTGAATTGTTGAAAAGATTCTTCCACCCATGAAATTGTTTCGGTAAACTAACATTTTTTAAGGTCGTGCCAGGTCGAATATAGATAATTTCATAGGGTACATTTTAATTTTTTTAAACCAAGCTCCGGCCAGTTTTATCAAAGAAAAATTTCGCACGATTTACTTTCCACCAGTCTGTTCTGGCATGCTTCTGATATCAGAATCACCTGGAAAATAAAATAGTAATTATTTTACAGTTCATTTAATGGCAACTGGTAGTCATGAAATTAGCAGTGGCTATCGTCAAGTTATTGTACTAGTTCTGCTGTCGTTTCCTGAGGTTGATCAAAGTCACCCAGAGTCACATTTCCCACTTAAGATGCATTATACATATCAAGATTTGATTTATCACCAGCATTTATAAAACCAGACCTAGGGAAAGATCTAGGTTTGGGGACACGTGCATGGTCTTAATATAGTGAATGTTTAGCCTGCCCTGATTATTAGGGTACATTTTAGTTTTATTCCAGTATTAATGTGAAGGAAGCAAAACAAGAAATAACGATCATTTCTGGTTTGGCCACGAGATGGCAGCACTCTCCCAGGTTTTATCCCTTTCCAGGCTGAGCTACTCTGAAAAATGGGAAGAGGTTTTTGTCAAGTAAGGAGTATCCTCCGCAGGAGTGTGGGCTGTCTTTCTCTGACCTCCTTGTAACCCTGACTTCGGCTACCCCAGCACAGTCCATTTCGGTCCCCTTCTTTTTTAGAAAACCTGGAGTTTTCTGTACTCTGGGAATGAAGTAGTAGGGCTCCTGACTGGTTCGGACTACCCGCGTGAATTTGAAATAGAATGTGATTCACAAACACAGTTATGGAAGTCCTGCAGGTGCGTTACAGAGCCGTGGAATGCACCGTCAGGCCGTTCTCAGCTATCCAAACACCGAATGGAAACGCTTTTACCTACCACCTGGTTACACAGCTTAACTAAACTGTCAGGAGTTCTTAGCTCTTGGCTGATTTTATTTTGGTGCAATGTAGTAAAAAATTGCAATCCATCTGTTGATGAGAAACACTGATTGATAGTTATAAATGATTTCAGCTAATAGAAACAGGTTGAAATATTGAATAAATAATGGAGGGAAAGTAAGGGTGACACGATTGGAAGCCACCGTACTGTGTTTTAGGTGCCACAAACGTGTCTGCCGCCGCCCTTCCCTTCTCCGTCCTGGATGGTGAGCTCACCCAGGGCAGGCTCACCCTTCCCCCACTGGACTCGGCTGCACCCACAGCCTTTCTGACAAGGATTTAGGCATCCTCAGGCCATCACCTCTCGCCCACCTCCCTCTTGTATCTGTGGGCCTCTGAACCCCAGCTTCAGAGCTAACTGCACCCCCTTTCCTAACACATACTAACCAGACCATCCTGGGGGAGCTGTGAGGGTGGGGTGCAGGAAGGGGGCAAGCAGCAGGGATGGCAGCCTCCCCCACGCAGAGATCCGGGCGCGGGCGAGTGCTAACCTGTCTTTCAGCACTTGGGGGCTGTTACCGTCTGTCCATCAGCAGCTTCGAGGAGCCAGGAGTGATGACCTGGACCCATTCAGGGAGCAGAGCAAGGGGAAGGAGTCCCCACTTTGATGTGAGCAGTGAGGTCAGCGGAGGGAGCAGGAGGTGAGGGCCAGGGGGAGGGCTGCCCAGACAATCTCCTCTCCCATCACAGGCTTCCATGAGGGAAGACGCCAGCTTGTCTTCTCCCTTCTTTCATTGCTCCCTTCCTGGGGCTATCTCTCATCTCTCCGCCCAAGCCTCTGGGCTGCTCCGGGCTCCTTGTCCCAGACCTCCAGCCTGTGTCCTGACTGTGGCCCCATCACCCGCTCCCACACTTCTTTGGAGGGGGAATGAGGGACATGGTTGGAGGGAGTAGCTGGGGACAAAGGGTGCTGGCAAGGGAGCATCTGGGGTGGGGGCCAAGCCATCAACTTCATTCGAAGGGGCATATGGTGATTACTTCATGTGTGAAACACCCAGTTCTGAGAGTCAGGAGAATTTTCCCTTTGGAATCAGGAATTCAGTGTTGGGAGGGGCCTCCGAGGTCACTGGGCTCTCTCTACCTTCAACTAGATCGCCAACAGGCAGCTGCCCAGCCAGGGCACGTGTGTGCGCGGCAAGGAGCTGAGCATCTCCTGCTGGTTCCCACCTCACTGGTGGAAGAAGAGGAGATGAGAGGAACAGGGAGGGGAGGGGAGACAGACGACAAGGACCAGGGAGGAGAGCCACAGAACTCCTTGCAGTCCTGACACACACACACACCCCACGGCCTCCTTGAGCCAGGCCTGAAAGGCTGCCAGCTCATCCTGGCCCAGCCAGGGAGTCTGGCCTTTTTCCTGTCTAAAGTTACAGAATTTTCCAGAAGTTTCCCTGTTGGGTGTTTTTTTTTTTTTTTCCCCCTTTCTGGAGTTATAAACCAGACCTTCCCTGTCCCCTTACTTTTCAGGCCTAGGGAGGAAAAGCCAAAAAGGCAAAGAAAGCAGGACAGAGGGCCTCTGAGCACACCCCAGGCTGCCCCTTCCCTCCCTCCCTCCCTCCTACGATGGAGTTCCAGGAGCCTCATGGTAACAGTAACTTCAATTTTCAACATTTGTTGCCATGCCGAACCTCCTGTATGTATTAGCTAATTTAAAGCTCCAATCACAACCTTGTGACTAGGATCTTCCTAACTCTCATTTCTGTGTTGCAGGCGAGGGCCACGCAGCCCAGAGTGGAAACTAGATCCCTGAGGTTTCATTGGTTACACAGCAGAACTAGGTTGTGACCCAAGTCTGTCTATGTGGAGCATTTCTGTTAACCTCCAGTGACCCAGGTGTTCGAGAGGTCAACGGAGAAGTCTCAGGTGTCCCCTGCCGGCCTTCCCAGATCACACAGCGGTCCCGAAAGGAGAGCGAGGTGTGTGCCTGGCTGGGGAAGCAGCTCACACTGGGAAGGTTCCATTTTCATCCTGCCGCCAGCTGGCTGTGTCCCGGGCTCTCTGGGCCTCGGTGTCCTCACCTTTACAAGGGTGGGATGAGGCAGCGTCTGTGATCGCAGGCTGCAGCCAAGACAGTCTCAGATCGCTCCTCACTGCCGGCCCCTGAGTCTGATTCTGCCGAGATGGCTGATTTGGGAGAAGACATTGCACCCTCAGCACCGTGCAGCCCCCAGGTTCCGCCTCTTAGCGGAGGGCAGTGCAGGGACTCAGTATTTGGGTCCAACTCGGGAGTCCCCGAAGAGCCCCGAGCACGGACCTTCCTGCTCTGGCCGGCCCTGGCCAGGCCCCACCATGTGGGCGGTGAGTGGTCACAGCGGCCGTCCCCGAGGGGGACCATCTGGCCACTGCCTTGTGCTGAGCACCTAGGGGCACTGGGCACCTGCTGTGTCCTGTCCTGTGATACTGTCGAACCCTCACGGTTCCACCAAGGTGGTCTTCTGGAGGCCAGGAAACAAGAGTTCAATTCGCCCAGTGGCCTGCGCTCGGAATCAGGGGCTGAGGTCTGAGCGCACATCCTTATCCATCGTGCGAGGGTGCTGCCCAGGTTCAGGTGCAGTCCTAGATTCCCTCCGATTTTCCTAGAGAGGAGGCAGGCGTCGGGTTAGGCTCTTTGGGCCCTTAGTACACTTTCCCAGAGTCCCCAGGGGATGAACTGTCCTCACTGCAGTTGAGGGTGAAGCAGGAAAGGGCAGGGGAGTCGAGTCCCCCCCCTGTGTGGGACACTGCAGTCCCCAGCTGGATGTGTGGTGGCCACACTGGGAGTTGTCAGACAGTCCTGAGTGTCCAGAGCCCCGGAGTGACTGTGAGGCTCCCAGGCACGTGGGAGGATGCCCGGAGGACAGGTGGGAACAGTTACCTCCCCGACGGGCCTGTCCACCAGGGACAGAGCTGCAGCCGGGACTTGGGCGTGAAGGACGGGCGGACGTCCCAGCCCGGCCCTGGCCTGGAGAATGCAGCCTCGCCTGCAGCCCTGGGGGCCTCGGTCCCTTGAGGACCATGGGGTGGTTTGACGGTGCTGGCTTGAACCAGGATTCTTTGGTTCCTGATTTGAAGGTCAAAAGCCCAGGATACCAGGACTGAAGGAATCCCAAGATCTGCCATCGATTCCTTTCCCTGTCCCAAAACGGAGGGCTGAGGTTGCTCTGTCAGCCCACGCAGGCTCACTCAGCACCCAGCATCACTCATCCTGGCAATTTAGCTGCCACAGTGCGGCCACTATTGGATGCAGGGGGAGGGGCAGGGCAGGCAGAGCAGGAAGGAGAGCAGAGGGGAGAGCCCCCGAGGCGAGGGGACACCAGCAGCTTTGTTCCCTCGTCCACCTTCTAGGGAGGGAGGGGGTCTGTGGTGGCCCCACACCCTATCTGGCAAGCGGGCCTGTGTCTGGGCCAGGGAATTAAGCTGTCGTCACCTCCTCCGCATGAATAAGGCCTGGGGGCCGTGACAAGAGCTGTCAGTGCTGGCGTCCTGTCCCAGCCATCGCTGACAGGCCGGGCAGCTCAGGACACCTGGGAGAGACAACACTGAGAGAGCAGGGTGCAGGGCCTGCCGGGAGGGGCAGATGGGGACACAGCAACCTTTGTGTGCACCTGACCAGGCTGGTCTCGAGCTGCTTCCTGGTGGGGGCCGTGTCCCTGTCCGGCCTCCCGACTTGGACTTTGAACATTGTGTCCACCCCCAGCCCACCCCCTGCCACCCCTCCCCTCCCCCCTCCTCCTCTCTCCACCAGACATGAGCTTCTCTGGAGAGCATGTCCTGGGCTATGGGGACAGGAACGAGCTTCAGGGTGGCGGGTGACACTGTCTGTTTGGCATCGGTTTCATCCCCCTCCCTCTCAGCCTCTGTGGGGCAGCTGCCAGCCATCCTGCCAGGTGCCAGAGGCTGAATTCAGGCAGGTGTGAACTGGTGGGAGACGTTTGCCGGGGTAGGATGCCCAGGTGGCACCCAGAGCCCTCATGGCTCGTCTTGGGAGGAGTCCTTGCTGCAGTGGGAGCTGAGCCCAGCCGGAGAGGAGACAAAACACCCCGTGTTCCCCAGCCAAGTCCTCGGGGGCCCCTGGCCTGACAACCCTGAGCAGTGCTGGCGACCAAGGTTCCAGGCCCTGGGCCCAGCCCAGCTCATTTCAAAACCGCAGGCTAGGTAACTGCCACTGCAGGTGGGCAGGTGACAGGGGGGTGACAGGGCTGCAGCTGCAGAGGGCCTCGAACTGGGTGGTATGCGGGGTTCATCAGCAGGAACTGCACTTGCGCTCTCGGCCTCCTCTGACCCCGCAGCGTTTTTCAAAGAAAAGTGCCCTCATGTCCAGTTTCTGGCCACCCTCCCCTGGCCCGTCCTGGAATCAACCAGGAGGGGCTCGAGGCCAGGATCTGGGGTACAGCGGGGGCACCTCTGACCTTGCAGTCTCTGCAAAAGGGATGAAGCCCTGGGTGGACCAGGCACCTTCCTGGCCCCCAGGAGCTCAGGGTCCTGGGAGCGCCTCAGAGAATTCAGACAAGTCCTTCAGGACACAGCAAGACAGGGACTGGCCTTCCTGTCACCAAGTGTCTGGGACGGAGGCACTGGGAGCCGAGATACAGTCCCTGCGCCCAAGGGGTGTGCCATCTGGGTAGAAAGAACGAAGTGGGGCCGATCCGGGCTCGCTAGTGCGCTGTGGCTTCTCATCAGGGCCTCCGTTCGCCCCATCAGCACGGACACCTACGTGCAGTGGCAGCTGCAGGGGCGAAGCTGCAGCCCCACCCGGAGCCCACGATTCAGCTGTGCGCAGGGTGTTGTGGGGCCACGAGGAAGTGCAGGTGGAGCTGAGCTGGGGTGCTGCCAGGTTGAAGAAGGGAAGGGCACCCCGTCCGAGGAAAGAGGGAAAGAGTGGCAGGTTCCCCAGCAGGCCTGCAAGTAGTCTGGTGGAGCCCAGCACAGAGCTGGGGACCGGAAGGGGCAGCGCTGAAGAGGGAGCAGGGGTCTCGGACCCCAGCTTTCGGGCGAGGGAGGGGAGAGGGAGAAGCCAGGGAACCCGGCACTGAGGTGGAGCAGAGGCTGCTGGGGGCAGGACTGTGGGAGACCAGGCGCCTGAGCCCCTGAGCAGCTGGTGCCAAAGGACGCGGTTCCTGAACTGGTGTGTCGTAGCACGGTTGCAGCAGGCAAGCCGCCGCTCAGCATCAAGCATCCCGAATTCCCATCTCTGGCTCCCCTTGAGCCCGAGGTGCCCGCTCAGCCCTGCTGTGTCCCAGACAGGCCTGGAAAGAAGGATCCTGGCAGGGTCTCGTTGCTGGTATCCCACAGCCAGCCTTGCCCCGTGGCCAGGTGGCTCTGGGTGGACTGCTCGCGGACCAGCGACACAGCCAGCCTGTCCCAGGGAGTCTGCCTGCAGCTGGGACCTCCAGGGAGGACAGGGAGCTGGGAGCTGCCTCTAGGGTCCCGGCGGGAAGAACGGGACGGAAGGCATTTGCTGACTGGCACACTGCTCGGTGCTGGCTCCCGGGATCCAGGTCCCGGATTGTCATGGTCAGAATCCAGCTCCAGAATGTGACCTGCCGTCTGGTTTCCTGTTGTCGGTTCTGCTGTGGTCTCTCTACCACTCTGTCTGTCGGTCTGTCTCGTAGCCTTCATATGTGTCCAGCCCTCTGCTGTTTTCCCTATTTTGTGCTTTTTCCTTTCTGTTTGGACTGCAACCTACCCCCGACCCCCTTGCTCTCTCTCCGCCCTTCCCCCCATTTTCTCTCTCAGGTCTCTCTCCTTTGAGCGCATGTCCCTTCTCTCCTCCGGGTGGCAGCATCTGCCGCACCCTCCATCCTGCCTCCTCTTTCTCGGAGAGAGGCCCAGTGGCAGGCTCACTTGTCCCGGCAGGGACACCCCCACAGAGGTGGCAGCGTGAATGCGGCTTTCTTCTCTGGTTACTGGGACCGGGGGCTCTGTGGTGGTGGTGGGGTTAGTCCCTGAGGATCTCCCTCTGCTCCCCACCAGTTACTGGGACCGGGGGGCTCTGTGGTGGTGGGGGGGTTAGTCCCTGAGGATCTCCCTCTGCTCCCCACCAGTTACGGGGACCGGGGGGCTCTGTGGTGGTGGGGGGGTTAGTCCCTGATGATCTCCCTCTGCTTCCCACCAAATCAGCAATCTAAGTACAAACGTGGGACTCTGCAGATGTCTCCAGACCAGTCCCCTTGCCCACTCTCCTCAGGCGCCCCTCCAGCTCACTCAGGCCCTCACCTTGCTCCCTTCACTCACCGTCCACTCCCCAGACCTCAAGCGTGGCCAGGCCCTGTCCCTACTCAAGGCCTCACCCACCTTCCCTGCCTTTGGCTTCTTTCTGCACCCCCATGTCCCCTGGCTTGGCTAAAGCCCTTCCTTCAGGTCTCAGTTTAAACGTCCTATCTTGGGGAACCACCACCCAAATCCTCGCATGACTCTAGGTCCTTCGTGGTCTGGCAGCCTGGCTCACCGTCACGCAGTCATAAAAAGTGAAGTTCACGTAACAGTCTGAGGAACAGGGTAGACCCAGAGACGTGGAAGTAGGGTACAGACTGACAGTCCCCAGAAGAGGGAGTGGGGGGGAGAGATAAACCACAGAACTTATACGCATGTACACATAACCAATGGACATGGACAACAAAGCTGGGGAAGGGGTGGGGAGGGAGGGGGAGGGAGTAGCAATGGGGGAAAAAGGAGAAACATCTGTAACAAAAATACATAAATAAATTAATTTAAAAAAATGAAGTTCACTGTGGGGTGTGTCTCTACCCATTAGAATTTGCCCTCTGGGGTTCAGGGAAGGACTATTTGCTGAACATCTACAGTGTGTCGGTCACGAAACTAGGACCTTTCATCTAGTCGACTTCATCTGATCATCTCAGTAGTCTTCCTTTTATGGGGCAGGGAACTGAGGATCAGAGAGGTAAAGAGCGTGCCCAGGGCACACAGCAGCCCGCCGGCATTGCCTTCTCCACGCCCTCCTCTTCCTCGGGGCTCAGCCCGGAGGCCTCAGTGCTAATTTCCAGGTACCAGCTGTGCTCTGGCTGGTGAAATGGAGTTTGACGCATTTATGAACACCTGAGTTTAACAAACCTTCGCGGAGCACACTGTCCATACACACATTGGGCTAGTTTGGGGGTCTGGACTTGCCAAAGCGAGTGTGGGTGGGCATCTCCAGGATGTCACCTGTCTGCCTTGTTCTCCAACCAAGTGTCTGGGTTGCCGCCTGGCCAGGACTGAAGGGAGGAGGGGCCGGCGTGGGCTTGTGTGGGGTGGGCTGTGGGCGAGGGGTGCGGTGGGGGAACTGGGTTTAATGAGGTGACTGCCACTTGTAAATGAAACAGAAGGCGGAGCAACTTGCGTGAACTCTGACCTCTCCTGTCTGCCAGGTCTTTCATCAGCAGCGCTCCAGCAGCTGCCTGGCTCAGGAGGGACCCACCACAGCCCGGCAGGCAGGTTGGCCAGGGGTGCTCAGCGGAGTGGAGAGGAGGAAGGTGGCCTGGGGTTCCTCGGGGTCCTGCACCTCCACTCCCCTTATAGGAGTTTTGGAAAATAGAAGCTGGGGGTTGAATTTAAGAGGCATGGATTGCAGACCCGCATGCAAATCTCCCAGCCCCGTCCAGTCCCTGGAGTTTCCGGTTCAGTAGGTTTGGGGGACACAGAAATCTGTGTTTTTAAAAAGTTCCCATGGTGATTCTTCAACTCAGCCGAATTTAATCCACTGTCTTGGATGGAACACATGGCGATGTGCACTGGCAACGAGAATCACCAGCTCCCTGGGCACAGGAAAACTCCGTTTCTCGGGATGGTCATTGGCCCCATTGACTGAGTGTCCCCACGCTGGGCATCGTGCTGGGTGTTCACACCTCGGGCCCTCCGCAGCCCTGCCAGGTAGGAGCATTGCCTACATTTCACAAGGGGCGACGGAAATGAAATAACTTGCCCGAGGGGGGTGCAGAATTGAGATTTGGAAAGAGCTCTGTAGTTAAGCAGATGCTGTCCCATCGCCTTATTGACCTGTGCAAAGGTCACCATTAGCATCGAGGTATCCAGAACAAGGGAACCGAGAAAGCATTGTCTCACTGTGTTCTGTAGTCCCGGGCTGGCTTTAGACTTTATGATTAAAGACAGCCCCACAGGGAGAGACACCTGTCCTATTCATGACTGCATCTCCAGCACCTTGCACAGGCCTGGTTCAGAGCAGTTACTTAACACAACACTTTTCAAATGGGTAGCAAATACAGCTGACCCCGAACAACGTGGGGGTCAGGGGTATGGCCCCTGAGCAGGCGAATACCGAGGTATAATTGCTGAGCAAGGTTGCCTTGAATTCTTCCTTCAGACAGGCGGTGGCCTCAGGACCACGGACATGCTCCTCACCCTCAGGAAGCCATGGCCATTCCCCCCTCAGGTAAGGGGGTGACTAAATGTCTCCTACAACCAGGACACTTTGGAGAACAAAACACGGCACTCAGTAACCACCCAGAACAGGCTTAAACCAACATTGCCTGCAGGCAGTCGGGACTGTGGCCACCCCGCCTTTCTCTGGGATCTCCAAACTTAGGGTTCAGGCCGCTGGGAGCCAGGGGTCCAAGTTCATGGCTAGAATAACTGGCAGACTGTCTTCCAAAAGGGTGCACCATTTTTTTTTCTTTATTGATTTTTAGAGAGAGAGGAAATGAGAGGGAGAGAGAGACAGACACATCGATGAGAGAGAACATCGATAGGCCGCCTCCTGCATGCCCCCCACTGGGGATCTGGCCCACAACCTGGGCATGTGCCCTGACTGGGAATCGAACTGGCGACCTCTGGGTACATTGGTCAATGCTCAAGCACTGAGCCACACCAGCCGGGCAAGGCTGCATCATTTGTAAAAAAAATATTATTTTATTGATTTTTAGAGAGAGAGGAAAGGAGAGAGAGAGAGAGAAACATAGATGTGAGAGCAAAATATTGATTGGCTGCCTCTTGCACGCCCCCTACCAGGGATCGAGCCCGCGGGTGTGAAACCAGTAACCTTTCGGTGCACGGGACAACACCCAACACATTGAGCCACACCCGCCGGGCCAGGCTGCACCATTTTACATTCCTGCTCGAGTGTATGAGGGTTCAGGTTTCTCCACGCTCTTGCCAACACTTGGAATAATTTGTCTTTTTGATTCTAGACATCCTAGTGAGTGTGAAATGGTATCTGATTATGGTTTTGACTTGAATTTTTATATGGCTAATGATGTTGAACATCTTTTCCTGTGCTCATTGGCCATGTGTACATCCTCTTTGGAGAAATGTTTATTCAAATCCTTTACTCATTTTAAAGTTGGATCATTTGTCTTTTTATTATTGAGTTATGAATTATTTACAAGTCCCTTAGCAGATACATGATTTGTAAATATTTTCTCCCATTCTGTCAGTCGTCTTTTCACTTTCTTGACAGTGTCCTTCGAAGCACAAACGTTTTTAATTTTACCCTAGCTGGTGTGGCTCAGTGGTTAGAGTGTTGCCCTGCATACCAAAGGGTCACAGGTTCGATTCCTGCCCCAGTTGGGGCATGTGCAGGAGGCAACCAATAGATGTGTCTCACATTGATGTCTCTCTCTTTCTCTCTCTCTCTCTCCCTTTCTCTCTCTCTCTCTCTCCCTGCCTCCTTTCCTCCCTTCTACTCTCTCTAAAAAAATCAATGGAGCCCTGGCCAGTTTGGCTCAGCGGTTAGAGCATCAGCCCATGGACCAGAGAGTCTGGGGTTCGGTTCCCGCTAAGGGCATGTACCTCGGTTGTAGTTTGTCCCCTGCCCCGGTTGGGGTCGAGTGGGTGGCAACCACTCGATGTGTCTCTCTTACATCAATGTTTCTCTCTCTCTCTTCTTCCCTCTCTCCCTCCCACTCTATCTGAAGATAAATGCAAAAATGTCCTCGGGTGGGGATAAAAAAAAAAATCAATGGAAAAAATATCCTCGGATGAGGATTAACAACGACAAAAGTTTTTAATTTTGAGAATGCCCAATTCACTTTTCCTTTTGATGTCATATCTAAGAAACCACTGTTAACCCAAGATCACAAAGATTTATGGTAATATTTTGTGCTAAGAGTTTTTCTAGTCTTAGCTCTTCCACGTAGTCTTGGATCCACTTGGCATTAATTTCTGTATGTGGCGTGAAGTACGGGTCCAATCTCATTCTTTTGCACATGGCTATCCAGCTGACCCAGCACGATTTGCTAAAAAGCTCCCTTTCTCTTTATACCTTCCTTTTCCTCACCTCCTACCCATATCCCCACCCAAGAGCATGGTATGGGGGTCATTGATTAGCCATGTGACCTTGGCCAAGTCACCCATGTCTCAGAGTCCTACTCTTCACATCTCTAAAAATCTGTAAAATGAGCATCTCCATAACTCCTGTCTCAAGGGATAATGCGGTGAGTAGACCAGGTGATAGGGGAAGCTGGACAAAGCTTGTGAGCACTTAGTAGGCACAGCACCCTTTTTTTTTGTTGTTGTTTTTGATGAAATGGCAGAATTTCTGTTTTCTCTGTTACCTGTTCCTCAGCGTTTGGGGTACATATCCTTAGCAATTTGGCCCCTTTCACGTTGACCTCTTTTGTGCCCATCCTCAGCAATACAGCTTCCTTTTTATTTATTTATGTATTTATGTATTTATTTATTTTTCTTTATTGATTTTAGAGAGAGAGAGAGGAAGGGAGAGGGAGAGAGAGATAGAAACATCGATGAGAGAGAACATCGACTGGCCGGCTCCTGCATGCCCCCCACCAGGGACTGGGCCCATAACCTGGGCATGTGCCCTGACCAGGAATTGAACCGGTGACCTCTTGGTGCATGGGTCAACGCTCAACCACTGAGCCACACCGGCCGGGCAATACAACTTCCTTTCTTCCTTTTACACTTCGTCTTGAGTCAGTCAGTTACAAGAGCAGGCAGCCTTTGCTTTATTTATTTATTTATTTATTTTAGCATCTCCAGTGGGTTGAGACTGTTCTAGGCTCAGGGGCCCATCAGTGGGCGGGAACATCTGACCTACGAGTGGGAGGGTTGCACCTGCTGCAGAGAGACCAGGAGAGGTAAACGGTGCAGGGAGAGGCACCTGCCGTGTGTCGTTTGGAGGTGAGTCTTAGAGAATCCTCAGGCCAGGATCCCTCTGTCCACCTTCTCTTCATCCTCCTCCCCTTCACCTGCATGAATTATTCAAATAAAGCGTACAGTCTGGTGGGGGAGCTGCAACTCTGTACCTCTGGGCTTGCGGTGAATCGGAAATGGGAGGTGACAAGGGTGACTCCCAGTTCTTCACTTGTCTCTAAGCGGGTGATCTGGAACGGCCCTGAGGAGGTCTGAGGAGGTCTGTCGGAAGACGCCAGGTGGAAAATGAACTTTGGGCCCAAGTACTGGTCCCACCACCTTTCTATTAGTTATGAGCCCTGGCCACACCACTTAATGTCCCTGAGCCTCAGCTTCCTGATCTGTACAACAAGGATGCTGTGATTCACTCCCTCAGAGGTGGTTGTGAGGGTTAATGAAGCTGTCTGTAAAGCACTTGGATAATAAGTTGGATAGAGTGCTCCAGCCAGTGGTGGCTGGTGTTGTTATTTTCTGTTTTTCTGCCCTCCATCTGTCAGGATTACTCTGCTCTGAGGCTTTCTTGTGACTGCCCATCTACCTCCGATGCAATAGTATTACTCACCTGGCTGATCTGGTAGGTAGCTCCACAGTGAGCCTGGGAATACGGAGGGAGACAGGGTGGGAGCTGGCCTGAGAACTTGGAGGACGTGGGGAAGGACAGGAAGAACTCATCCTTTGAGAGGATCTTCCTTCAAAGTAGAGAGCTGGCCTTGCCTCCTAGCTTGCTTTGCCTCTTAGCAATCTTTCAAAATCAGGATGAAACCCCTTCAAAATGCTCCTAAATATAAGGGCTCGTGATCGCTTAGTCTTAGGCGAACTTGGACTCTGTGGTGGCCTCTGGGTCGTAATGGGACTTGGCATCAGGGCTACAACCAGCCCATGTGCTGTTTCCATGTGGATTTCAGGAGGGTAGCCCTCCTCTGGTCCAAGGCAGCCATGACGGGTGGCTTTTCGCAGTGACGACCGCACGTTAAGAGTTGCCCCACTCAGAGGTTACAGGGAAGCCAGCTAACCCTTCCCGAGGTGTTTGCGAGCCCCATCCTGTGAGTCTCAACCACAGCATCGCGCCGTCGGAGCCACTTGTGAGAGGGGAGAGAGTGTTTTACAACTTCGTGGCACTGAAGCGACTTGAGGAAGAGAACTCCAAGAAGGCAAGGAATGAAAGTGTTAATTATCCCCATCTACCCCACAGGACAGTCTCTTACCTCTGTCTCATATACATACAGGTGGGGCTGATTCCTGGTTGGGGGACGGGAGGGTGGCTGTTGCCTGAAAAAGGCAATGAAAGAGGCATCATTCCTTCCTGAGTTTTGGGGATAGCCTCATCTATTTGCTTGGGATGGAGACTGAATCCTGTCCCACAGCCCCAGTACACAGTCACCACCACACGCCTGCCTCTGGTCATGTCTCTCCCGATACTGGCTCCTCCCACCGTCAGTGTGTGCAACATGTTATCATTTCAGCCTGGGATGCACCGCTCTGGCTCTCGCCTCCAGCACACACGCCTTTTGGGCGGATTCTGCTGGAAGGTCAGTGGCTGGTGTTTATTTCCGCCTCCTCTCTTGTGGCAGGCAAGCTCGAAGATGACTCCCACTCACTGCCAACTCCTGCTGTCCACATCCTTGTGTAGTCCCCTGCCCTTGAGTGTGGGCAGGATCTGCGACCTAACTTCTAACAGACAGAGTGCAGCAAAGGTGATGGGACATCACTTCCTTGCTTATATTACAGAAGATGGTAGCTTTCCTCCTGCTAGCAGCCTCTCTGTGGCTCGCACAGAAGCAAGTGGCCATGTTGGGGAGACCTGCGTGGCAAGGACCTGAGGGCTGCTGCAGATTGACAGCCCACAAGGAATTGAATCCTGCCAGCAATCTTTCCTGGAAGCGAATCCTTCCCCAGTTGAGCTTCAGATGAGACCCCAACCCTGGCCAACAATTCGATCGAGTCTCTGTGCGAGCCCCTGAACCAGAGGACTCAACTAAGCTGTGCCTAAATTCCTGACCCACGGAAACCGTGAGATAATAAATGTATGTTGCTTTAAGCCACTAAGTTTATAGTAACTCGATATGTAGCAAAGGATAATAAATACACCTCTCATGTTAGTCCTTCCTGACGCTATCTCGCTCTTTCAAAAAGGATGTTCTTCCCAGACAATGGAGCATGTTCCCAGATGCTAGGAGCTACAGTGGTGTCACTTATCATCTGCAGAAGTGTACATGTTGGCCTGGGAGCCCCTGTCTCAGGGACCCTTGTCCTGGCTAAGCTACCCAACCGTCCTGGAAAACGTGGCCACCTGGATGGTCCCAGCATAGGGAAAAACACCTAAGGACTGATCGTTGGCAAAGGGTGAGGGAAAACTCACACTCATAGTTCCCTATGCCCCTGCTCACAGCAGGGACTGTTTCCTACTCATTGCTAGCCCCACAGCCTCTGGTATGTAGCTCTGTGGTTAGTAGTCAGATGTGTGCAACACGCTATCATTTCATCCTATTGCACACACCACAGATGTTAACTGATCCGTTTGGTGCAGTCATTCCTGAAGTCAAGACTGGGGCTGATGAAGTGCCTGACCCCGTTAAGGGCATCTATTCGCCACCGTTTAGAACAGTTCATCTGGTATAAAGGGCGGGGGCAACGCTGGACCTTCGAAGAGTACTCATGTGCGGAGAGTGTAGAGAGAGGAGTCCAGGCAGGAGAAACCAGGTGAGAGGTGGTCCACGGTGGCATCCAGTCCTGCGTGGGAAAGTCTGCCTGCTCATCAGTCTTCCCCCTTGACCTGCAGGCTCGAGGGAAACACCAGGGTGGTTTTGAAGACACATCTCACTGATTTCCTCAGAAAAAGAAGAGTAGAAATTGCACCGGAGGATTAGAGATCTCGGCCTCTGGGCTGTGAGATTCCAGTCACGTTGGTAAACTTTTCCATTTCCTTCCTCAGAAATCGGAATTAGATGGAAGACATCTTAGAAGTCCCGAAGCCCAACTATGTATCTGTCATTACATAGACAAAGACACCAAGGCCTAAAGAGGTCAACAGACGTACCCAAGGTCGCACAGCCAGTTGGTTGCAAGGCTGGTCTAGAAACCAGTGACCTTTCCACATTGCTTACGTCTCCCTGCCCTTCAGACGGGGCAGTGCATAGCCAGGGGAGCCAGGACAGTTATGGCTGTGGATGCGACCGCCCCCCTAGTTGGAAACAACTAGGGGAGTGCCTGGGACAGCGGCCCACCTCTCTGCCTTCCCTGGAGGCTGAAGAGTTGGGAGTTCAGCAGCAGCACTAGGCATCTTGTTCGAATTTTCTCAGCTGGGCGGTCCTGGCAAGAGCTCTCATTTCCTATAAGGGAATGAGTGTTTAATCTCTGAGCTCAGCCTCACTGAGATGGGGTGGGGGCTCAGAGCAGGAAAAGTAGAGCCCTTCTCCCCAACCTGGGGCACCTGATGGGCGGGTGGTGTCCAGAAGTTAAGGACCAGGGGCCCTGCCCCTGCGGGCTCTGGGCAGAGATCCGGGAGGCCTGGAGGAGCAGAGGCAGAGCAGGGCCCCTCTCCGCGGCCATCTGCCCAACCCTGGCTCAGGATAAAGTTCCTGGGTCTTTCCTCCTCCATTTAGGACGAGCTGGAGGTTGAAAATCATTCTCTCTGCCCCAGCCAAGTCCCATGTCAGATGTCATTTTGGATGACCTCTTCTGGGAAGCCTCCTTGACCCCCAAGTCTGGGTTAGGTGCCCGTCCTGGGCACACTCACAGCACCTGTGCTGCCCCCAGTCAGAGCCCTGTCACCGGCCAGACCTCGATGGGGAGACCTTCCTGTGAGAACCTGGGCTCGGTGGGGAGGAGCTGAGCCTGCTGGGGAGAAGCTGAGCCTGCTGGGGAGAAGCTGAGCCTGGTGGGGAGAAGCTGAGCCTGGTGGGGAGGAGCTGAGCCTGCTGGGGAGAAGCTGAGCCTGCTGGGGAGGAGCTGAGCCTGGTGGGGAGGAGCTGAGCCTGCTGGGGAGAAGCTGACCTGCTCGGGAGGAGCTGAGCCTGCTGGGGAGAAGCTGAGCCTGCTGGGGAGAAGCTGAGCCTGCTGGGGAGGAGCTGAGCCTGCTGGGGAGAAGCTGAGCCGGCTGGGGAGGAGCTGAGCCGGCTGGGGAGGAGCTGAGCCTGCTGGGGAGAAGCTGAGCCTGCTGGGGAGGAGCTGAGCCTGCTGGGGAGAAGCTGAGCCTGCTGGGGTTGCAGCCGAAGCCGCATCTGATCCCACAAAACTCTCTTCGGAGTATCCCAGGTGTGGCAAGGGGGCCAGGCCTTTCTTCCCCACATCAGGCCACCCTGGCAAGAGGAGCAGCCTTGGGTGAGGCAGTCCTGGTGAGGGGCAGGGTGGGAGCCCCCCACATTCCCAGCAGCGGGGGGAATGGGGCTGTCAGCTGTGAAGAACCTGGGCCAGAACCACAGTCTCACCTCGAAGATGGAGACTTTTTGATCGTCACGGTAACACACAGCACATTCATTACCTGGCACGTAGGGGGCATTCCCTAAATATTTAAATGTGTAAGCGAAAGAGAACATTTGGGGAGCCTTTTTTTTCTCTGGGCCAAAAATGCCAGATCCTTCCAACATGCCTTAGGTGATGTGAGTTTTACTGCCTGCCTCGCCCTGACTTTAGAATATGCCCCTTCACGTGGGACACCCAGAAGGAGAGCGCCGCTCCGCCGTCACGGACCCCAGGGCCGCCCGGTCACATCGCTCAGTCTAGACGCTGCTTTTCCTGAGACTTTTAGCAGCTGCCTCCTGTCGTGCCTACAACTTACTAAAATTCAAAAGTGTTTCTTCCCAAATATGTTCTGTTGGCTTTCCTGTCTCACCCTGATAAAGCTGTGTGTGTGTGTGTGTGTGTGTGTGTGTGTGTGTGTGTGTGACAGAGAGAGAGAGAGAGAGAGAGAGAGAGAGAGGGGTCTTGCAATAAATGCAAGGGCGGACCTTGCATTTATTCTAATTACATTTTATCTTGGCTGATTTGCCCTATAGATTCAACCCACGGAGCCCTGGATTTTCCTGACCAAGGAGTGCCCAGCTGCTCCGGCCTCATGCCTGTCTCTGACTCCTTCTCCAGCGCAGCGACATGTACTGTGTACACAGCATGTACCAGTACTAAGTTAACCACTCTACACGGCCCTTTTTCCTCTTTTAATCCTCACCACAACCTGCGAGGCAGGCACTGCTCTTGGCCCCACTTCACAGATAAAGAAACTGAGGATTAGAGCGATTAATTCATTTTCCCAAGGTTACAAAAGTTAATGCATTGTGGAGCAGGGATGTGAACCCACCTGTCTGATTCCTGCCTCCGTCATGTTCTCCGCTCTGACCCAGCTCTTAGCCTGGCCCAGAGCAGGCTCTTCTTAGAAAATCAACGAATAGACTTGAGAACAGTAGGGGGAGGCAGAAGGAAGGAGGCCACTGTCGAGTCTTTCCTTAGCCACCCACACCCAGCTGCTCAGCTCTTGACGCCATCTCCCCAGCTCTCCCCCACCTCCCCTGCCCCCTTGCTTGGGCACGCTTGATGTTCATCTGAACTGGTTTTCACTATCCACACGTTAGGGGAGGGAGGGCCCACAGAGTTCAGGTCAGCACTGCCTGGGCATGGCCCTGTCCATGGAAGTGCCACCAACCTTCTGCTGCTGTGGGGTAGCTAGTGTTTTGTGCCAGGCTCTGCCAGCTTGGACTGGCTGTCACTCTGAGATCAGTTTTGCTGTTGGTCTGCCAGCGTGTCCATGTTGGAAAGATTTATACGATGACCCTGAAATTCCAGCCATTCATAAATAACTCTGAAAGTGAGGGTGGGCCTTGGGGACAGGGGGATGTCACTGCATTGAGAATAAAGGTGTCCTACCCAAACTCTGCTTCCCCACAGCGGTTCTTCTCTGAGCACAAAAACGAGGGCCACCTGGTTCCCCTTCCCTCCACCGAGGCCGTCTCAGTCCCCCAGCTAGAAGGGAGCGCGGGACACCAGCCCCCCGTTTATACACTCACACAACGTTAAGACTCCTAGTGCCCGGCCGGTGTGGCTCAGTGGTTGAGCATCGACCCATGCACCAAGAGGTTGCCGGTTCGATTCCCGGTCAGGGCACATGCCCAGGTCGTGGGCCCGATCCCCACTGGGAGGCATGCAGGAGGCGGCCAATCGATGTTCTCTCTCATCGATGTTTCTGTCTCTCTCTCCCTCTCCCTTCTCTCTCTCTAAAATCAATGAAGAAAAAAAAAAAAAAGACTCTTGGTGACCTTACATTTGTATCCTTCCAGAGTCAATTAGCGTTGACCTTGCTATGTGACAGACATTATATCACATTATCTCATTTATCCTTACAGCTCCGTCGCAGATAGAATAAGGATCCTTGTGTCCCTCTTGCCCACGAGAAAACTACAGCTCAGGGCAGTGATGTGGCCTTGCCGGTGGTAAATGTACCAGCATGTAGGCCTCCCCTCTGTGCTGTGTCCAGAGCCCTTCCTGCCACGCCAGCTGCTGGCTCCAGGCTGGCGTTCCCCTACGTGCCAGGCGGGGGCCCACTGGGTGTGGAGTTTCCTTCTAACTGGGATAAGGCGTAAAGCAGGCAAAAGGACCACTAGGCACATGAGTGATTTGAGGAGCTGGCATTTTTCTTCCGCAGCCACGTGAAAATTTTCCAAATATGGGGAGCCATCTGTTGATGTGAGAATTGGGCAACTTCTACTCTCATCATGAGCTTGGCAGCGATGGAAAGTGAGTCCAGAAGGAGCCCTTGTGTATCATAAAGGAAATCTAAGCCGTATGTTTCTCATTCATTTACTCTTAAGTCATCAAAATGTTGGTTTTAAAGAGGCTTTTGATGTCCAACTCGCTTTCTGCTATTTTACGGTGGGGGAGAGAAAGTCACCATTCTTTAGCTGTAAATTGGTCAGTTTGGGGAGGGCTGGAGATGATCCAGTACCCCAAATACTGGAAGAATAGAGCTCCAGGCTGGAGTCTGCTCAGGAATCCAGACAGGGACATTCAGTCTCATTAAACAAGAAACTGTATTTTGAGCACTTAGTAAGCGTCAGGCATAGTGACTGGTACCAGGTAAAGAAGCCATGACCCTCTTCTGTAAGGACTGGTGGACAGACATCGAAGTGTGCCTGTGCTATTGTCCCGTAGTTGGCGCCTCCGAGCAAAGTCCCCTTCCGAGAAGAAACTGTGGCTTGGAGAGGTCGCCGTGCTGGAAGTTACCTACGCAGTGGATACAGTCCTGGAGCTGGGATTTGCACTCGGGCCGTCTTCTTCAGAGCTCACCTTCTTAACCTCTGCTCCTCTAGGAGGGAAGGAGGAGTTGTTACCCAGACAGGGAGAAAGGAAACACCCCCTGCGGCGGCCCCCAGGAGGGAAGAGTGTGGCGCAGATGAGGACCGAAAGGTAGTGTGGTGAGCATCGGAGAGGGCCCAGGCGAGGCTGGAGGGGCAAGGGCCAGACCACCAGGGCCTCGGTGCCAAGGCAAGGATGTGGTCTCTAACCTAAGAGCAGAGGGAAAGCAGTGGAAGACCGTGGACGCTCTCCAGGTGAGTCCAATGTGCATTCAGGGTGAGAACCACTGTGATTAAGGTGGTGGCAACTGAGTCAAGGAAAAGTGGACTGACCTTGGACTTGAATTTCTATGATCTGGAGTATTGCATGGTAGGGAGGGAAAGGGGAGGTATTGAGAATGAAGAAGAATAGCAAGTGATGTTAAGGGTGACTTCGAGGATGAGGGGCCAGGGACTTCTGTTTTTTAGGAGAACCTGCTATGCGGACAGTCCCATTGACGTCGGAGCTTCTGTCTGGGCACGTGAGCGTGGCTGCGCCCTGAAGACGGTCCAGCCTTCGAAGTCCAGATCACTTTTGTTCTCGTAACCCAAACAGCCTAAGTAATACGCTTACAACACAACGTGGCAAGTGTGCCAACAGAGATAGAAATAAAAGCCAGAGCTGCTGAGAGGACTCAGTGACGGATTCTGCCGGGAACGTCGGGGAACGCTTAGCTGAGGAAGGACATTTGAGCTGGTTTGAAAGGCTCAGTAGATGTTCTCAGGTTAAGAAGGAAGAGGGTGCCCTAAGCCTTTAGAGGGCACAGGATGTGAGGGGCTGAGTGTGGGAAACCGTGGGAACTTCAGTGCGGCAGCGACAACCAGAATGAGACCCGAGAGACAGGGGGGCCAGCAGAGAAGAGCTGTGGAAGCCAAGCGAAAGACTTGAATCTTATCCTTGGAATCACCCCTCACTTGTAAATTCTCCTCCTCGCAGGACTTGGTCTTTTGCCTTTTGTTGGGGGCCCCTGAACACGAGAGAATCCTTGGAGCCAATAGGCCCTTGGAAGTTCATCTAATCCATGCCCATGTCCTTAGGGGGCACCAGGTCCACATTACCCGGGACACGTGGGAGGCTTCCCCGTTTCTGCCACTGCCACATTTACAAGAGGTCCTAAACCTCACTAGGTCACCCACTGGTGGGTCCAAGAGCCCTCGTCCCTAGTTTTCCTCTAGGATTTCAACTTCTATAGATTCTCGGAGGAATGAAAACAGTCTCCAGTTGCTGTCATGAGAGATTTCCCCATTCTTGGGCAGTCACCAGTGAAAAACTCTGATGGGACTCCTCCTGTGTGAGAAGTTCCGTGCGGACAGAAGATAAAAAACTAGAACACGTTCTTTGGCTACAAGTTGCTCATATCTGGGGAGGAAGGACATAAAGAAGGAAAGAAATAACAGGAGGAAGTATAGGCTAAGTGCCAAATACAATCTTCTTTGATTCCCTCAGGCAGACCCACGCTGTCCTCTCCCATCGTCCCGCTCACTCCACGCAGCGATCGCCTCGGGACACGGCGGTTGTTGATTTCCATCCTGTCTCCTCCACCAGCTGAGCTCCTCAAGGCAGAACTGTCTCTTTCCTCCTTGTGTGAATCCCTCACCCCTCCCTCAGTATCTAGGTACTGATGGACTAATAAATGAATGGTAAAGACTGCAAGTTTCACTGTTAGTTTCTCTAAGTTCAGAGGATGTGGGGAATCCCCGTGGGCCGGAAAGGTCGAGACAAATTTGACAAAGGCCGTGAAGCACCTGCCAAATGCCTAACTGAGCGGTGAGAAGTGAGACTCACATGACGAAGTTAGAGAGCGGTAAATTGGGTAGGAGAAAGGTCTCCCATAATCAAAGTCCAGCTAACATTTTCCAGGTGGTAGCCACGGCCCTCTAACTTGAAACACAGTGGATTCTAGGACCACTGACAACTGGGTTGTTCTAATTCGTGACCAAGTGTTGAGTCATGGAGATCCTGAGTCCCTCCTGGGCTTTGGCTTGGGTGCCGGATGTTGCTCTGGTTTTCATGGAGCTTTCTGGGATCCCACTCTTTCCACTAGAGACTGTGCCCCGTATAAGTTAGTCACTTTCCCTCTTGCTCACATTAAAACAGCTAATTTTAGACACTTCCTGATTACTCCTAGCTGAGTCTCATTAGCAGAATTAAAATGGTTGGAACTCAGCTGGAGAAGGAACAACTTTCGATGGTCCTGGTCTGTTTTTCATCTCTACGTTGTTGTTGATGTTGGGTGCCTTGGAAAAAAGCAGAATGGACTCTCTCCTAAGAGAATGGACCACAGGCTGCTGGCTGAATGCCTGAACCAGTGGGTGAGGGGTGAAGGAACTTGTGTCCGAGGGAATATGACCACCTCCGGTGGCAGACACGCGTTTTGCTCCTACTCCATCTCAAAGTGCATAAGCATGTTTTCATTTATATATTCATTCAACATGTAATGATTACTTAGCACACACCAGGCTCTAAACTATCCCATATCCCAGGTTCTTAGACTACGAAAGCATTTAATGAATGGTTCCGACTAGCCAAGAACTGACTGAGGTGGGTGTGACAGACGAGCACATGACAACCAGCCCATGTGATCCGTGCAGAGGCAGCTGAAGGGCACTGTGGTAGACAGTAACAGTAACAACTAATCTTTGAGTGTTATTTTGCAGATTCCGTCTAAGGATTTTATATGAACCAACTCAATTCTCACAATAACCTCATGAGCACAGAGAAAGACCACGTAAGCTAGTGAGGAGTGGGAAGAAGCAGCAGGTTCACGGGGGACGTGAGGACACTCCAGGCAGATGGAATGGCATGTGCAGAGGTGTGGAGGCACAGCGCCCAAGTGGAGTTTGGGGATCTATATACATCTTCCTGCAGTTCTTTTTCTCTGTCACAGACGAAAAGATTCCTGCAAATATCTTGTAGTCAGTAATACCTGTTAATTATAAGATGGATTTCAAGCACCTCCAGGGCATTTTTATTTCATTGAAAACAATCTCCTGCAACAGCTCTGGTCTCCTGCTGGATTTGTACCTTATCTAATTGGACCATCGCTGGGAGACCGTTAACCTGCTCACCCCCACTGTCATCTCCCTCGTTTTTGCTCCTCTCCTGCTCCCTTAGATTGATCCCCAAAGTGTTCTTCTCACTTTTAGGCTAGAGCCTCCGAGGACTGCTCTTTTTCCTCCAATAACACTGCTTATTTCCTGATGGGACTGGGTATTAGGGCCTCAGTCATCTCTTCTCTCACAGTCCCAGGTGTCCTGAGATAGTCCCTAAGCAGGATCAATAGCTAAAAGACTTCAACAAATACAAAATGAACCACCAGCAGCAACAGCCGCCGTCAGTGTCTATCTGTGCATGGCCAGTGCTGGACGCCAGAGAGGTCAGTGTCTTCTGACAATCAGATCCCCCAATCAGGATTTAAAAAAATTTTTTTTCCTTTATTGATTTTAGAGAGAGAGGAAGGGAGAGGGAGAGAGAGATAGAGATAGAAACACCGATGAGAGAGAACATTGATTGGCTGCCTCCTGCATGCCCCCACTGAGGATCTGGCCCACAACCTGGGCATGTGTCCTTACCAGGAATCGAACCGGTGACCTCTTGGTGCATGGGTGGACGCTCAACCACTAGCCACACCGGCCAGACCAATCAGGATTTAAAAAAAAAATCCTCACCGGAGGATATTTTTCCATTTATCTTCAGATAGAGTGGGAAGGAGAGAGAGACAAAGAGAGAGGGAGAGAAACATCGATGTGAGAGAGACACATTGATTGGTTGCCTCCTGCACGACCCCGATCAGGATCAGGGACCGAACCACAACCAAGGTACATGCCCTTGACTGGAATTGAACCTGGGACTCTTTGGTCCATGGGCCAACAGTCTAACTGCTGAGCCAAACTGACCAGGGCAAATCAGGATTTATGTGGAATCTAAGCCAAAGGACTTACCTGGTACCCAAATCATTATTTTTAATTTAATTTTAATTTTTATTTTTTACTGGTTTCAGAGAGAGAAAGGGAAAGGGAGAGAGAGATAGAAACATCAATGAGAGAGAAACATTGATGGCTGCCTCCTGCACGCCCCCTACTGGGGATCGAGCCTGAAACCCAGGCACGTACCCTGGCTGAGAATCGAACCAGTGACCTCCTGGTGCACGGGACGATGCTCAACCAACTGAGCCACACTGCCTGGGCATGGTACCCAAATCGCAGTGTGTGGGACAAGTGAAAAAAGGAGTTGTCGAGGGAGGAGAATTGCCAGCACAGTTCGGGTCACAGAGGAGATACTTCTAGAAAGACTGAGAACAGTGATCCTGAAAAGACAGAGAGGTTACAAACGGTGATTTTTCCCCAAGCTGAGTCAGACAGCCTGAGAATCTCGGCAGAAGTGACCTTCACTGCCACTTTTCCTTGGGCCCCAGACCCTTTCCTACTCTTCTGCATGTCCTTTGTCCTAAATCATAGGCAGAGAATGGGACAAGGGAATCAGGGAACCCTGAGTGTGGCCTCAGCCGGGACAGGACGGTGCCTCTCAAGAAAGCCAGCTCTCCCCCATCTTGGCTCCGTGTGAGGATCCTCTCCAGAGCACTTGAGGCCTAGAGTCTTTTAAAATAGGAACAAGAGGCTCATAAATCCCAAGCCAGACTCCCTTGGAAGGTCCTGGCTCAGCGCTCGCCTCCTGGGCTCCCTGCCACGGGGAACACCTCCCAGGCTGCTCTCCCTTGCTCCCCACGGACTTCACACCCATCTGGCCAGAAGCCTTTGGCCTGCTCTGGTTGAGATGGAAGAACATCTTGGGGCTGAACTGCAGACCTCAAGTTCTTCTGAAACTTGGGGTTGCCGCATCCAGACAAGCTGACCCAGCATTTTGGGGAGGGTCCGAAAGACTAGGTTTTGGAAAAGTCCCAGCCAGCCACCAGCCCCTCATGGGGGATAAAAAAGGAGGAAAACCAGGAAAAGTTTAGGTGAGATCTACCTACAGTTACCTGTCCTTAAGTGGAAGTCCGGGCACCCAGGTTCATCCATTTCCTCTGTGGCCCCATCGCAGGGTGCTAACCCCACCCCCCTTTCCAGCCAGCTGTCTTGGAGATGGTCTCTCTCCCACTGTGACGAGGGGGCTCCGGCCCCTCCCCTCGCCTCTTCCTTTTCCAGTCAACCTTGTCCTTCGTCTAGAGGTCAGGAGCAGAGACCTCCAGGTGCAGCCTGTGCTGGGATAAGAGGAGTCAGTCCCACACTGTCAGGCCGATCTGTCAAGAGAGCTTTAGGGTTTATAATTAGGAGAACCAGCTGGGCTCCTTCTGTAGTCTCCCCCTCATCCCTCCCGCCGTGAGCCTGTCTTGTAACTTGACTTCTTAGATGGAACCAAAAATAAAAAGAAAGAACTGCTAACCCCACCTCCTCCCCGTGTTCTAAAAATCGCCGTGTGCCAGGTTTCACTTCTTAGGTTTTGAATCCTGGCTTCTTGGCTCTTTCAGTGTCCTTGGGATTGCGATTTTCAGGAGCAAGTTTCTGATGAAGGAAACTGATTCCTGGGAGTCATCAGAGGTGGAAGTTTCTTTCCTTTGTGTTACGGCAGGTCAGCCGTGGGGCTGGGGCTGAGGCTGGAACCCACGCATCCCCACACTCTAGCCTTGACTGGAGCTAACTGGATGGAAATAACCTCAGGGTGGGGCATCAGGAGCTTGGGGGCTGGTCAGGCTTAGGCCCTAGTTGCAGGGTGACCTTGGACCAGACAGTTGTCCTCTCTGGGTCTCAGTTTCTTCATAGGAATAGGAGACTCGGCTATTGAAGATTCTTCAATAAGTGACTACAGGAAAGAGCAGTGATTGTCACTTGCAGGGATTTGTGTCAAAGGTGGGGGGGCCTTCAGAGGTTTGAGTGGTGGAGTTGGACCGTCGTGTGTCACTTAAACACGGAGACGATGTTGGTCCTGGGGGCGGGGCCAGCTGCTGGCCGGAGAAGATGCTATGACAGGGACAAGCAGGCAGTCGCAGGGTCCACGGCAGGTCCCAGGCGGGTCTGGGCAGGTCTGCTCTTGAAGACTCAGGTCCTGTCAGGCCAGTTCAGAGGACACCAGAGTCTGTGGGCACGGAGTTCTAGAAAAGGGTTTTTGACCATTAGGGCAAATCCAAAGCCCCTCTGGACACCCCCCTTCCCACCCTATCTCCTTCTCTGCCTCAGGCTGTCTGCACCTCTGGTCTCGCTGGCTCTGGGTCTCACTCTCTCTGTGGGAACCTCCCCCTTTGAGACCAATTACTGGAACCTCCAGGAAAGTTTAATTGAATATTTGTATTGAAAACAGGAGCCAGGGCCTAGGGCCCTGATTAGGGGAAGTGGGGACAGGAGGAGAGCTGGGTTCGCTTTTCATTCTGGATTAGAGACCTTCCATTGTGCCGGGAGAAGAGAGGGGGCGTTGGGGATAATGAGTCTGAAGTTTGTTTTCTCCCCCAGCTGCCCCTCCCCTTTCCACCCTCCCTGCAGGGAAGGGGGTAGGGCAACTGGCCGCCGGCTGGCACTCTGCATGCGTGGCTCTGGGGCCCCAGCTTGGGTCTCGGGAGCTGGGGACGAGCTGCAGGTGTGCCCAGAGGTGGCTGGAGTGTGAAGGTTCCTGTGTGCAGGCCGGGGCTTGGTCGTGAGAGCCTCTGGGCAAGTGAGAGATGCTATCGTCAGGACATCAGTGACCACTGGCACCCACCTGCCAGGTGGCTGAGCTGGCCTCAGTGGGTGTGTGATTTCTGGAAGCCTGAGAAATGCTGTTGATCTCTCCCCGGAAGGCATCAGATGCCATTCCCCTGAGCCATGGGAACCGCAGTTCAGTCTGGCACACAGTCTGGCACACCCTTGGAAGAGTGGGCCTGGGAGCCGGGGTTGACGCCCTGCTCCCGCCCTGAGGTCCCTGTGAACGTTACTGCTTATTACCTGAGCGGGGCATCACGCAGAGCCTGCTGGCATCAGGTGCCCTCCTCACGTGCAGGATCTCGTCCGGTGAGGCAGGCTCTACTGGCCAGGACGTTAGAGCCGAGGACAGTGAGATCATGTGAGTCACTTTCTTAAGGCCACACAGCCAGCTGCAGTCAGAACTGGGGTTTCAACCCAGGGTGTCTGCTCCTGGGCCCGTACTTCCCCTCACGCCACAGCCAGGAGAGTCCAGGGGCCCAGGGTGGGCTTGGGGACTAGGCGGGACAAGAGGACCCTGGGCTCTTCCACCTGTTTTCGGAACAAGGTGGTAAAGAGACAAGAAATCCTGGACAGTGACCCGGTCGCCAGCAGTGTGAAGCCGGAAGCCGCAGGGTCCTTCTCAGACCTCCGCTTGCCCGCCTCCCGGCCACCCTCTGAGGCCTGGCCCTCGTGCAGGCGTCAGCAGCGGTCATCGCTGCGGCCCCTGTGCCAGGCCCTGCTAAGTGCTTCACACGGCAACGCAGTCAGTCTCGCCACAGCCACAGGACGGGGTCCTCACCCGATGTTCAGAGGGAGGCTGGAGCTGGCAACACTGTTTACTCACTCTGCCTGCAGGGCCCTGGCACTAACCACTGCCCCACACAGCCCCGAGGGGAATGCTTCCTGCCACCTCCACAGTCACCTCGGTGCCTCCCCAAAGGGCTCCATGCTATGGCTGGATGGGTGGGAGTGGGAGGGTCACCATTCTCTGGCCCCTGAGCTGCTGGCGGCCCAGCGATCAGAAGAGGCCAGGTGAGCCCTGCTTCGGGCAGGAGGCACTGCCCTCCTTGTGGCCCTCTGGGCCTCGTGGCAGAGGGGGACTGGGTGGCCAGGGTTCCTGGGTTGTGAGTCTCCTTCGGCATTACAGCAGGAACTGAGTCTGGACAGCTTACAGCTGCCCCGGGGCATGGGTGTTTGTGGGGCCCTGGTGGTAGTGGGGTGTAGAAGGGGTACATATGTGACCTTGCATGGAGGTGACACACACTGAGGCATACAGTCCATCCCACGTGGTCTCTACCTGACAGGTGATCTCACTGAGTCTGAAATGACTGGCCTCCACTCCTAAGCCCCGATCCCTCTGCTTGGAAATGCACGGGATGAGGGACACTGGAGAGAGGGGTGAAGAGACGCAGACGGAGACCGAAAGCAGACCCGGGAGTTTGGGGCCCCACCTGGATGCTCTCCATCCGCGGACTCCGCTGCCCTGGCGCTCCCGGACCAGCGAAGCGAGTTTAGACCCACTGAGACCTCGTGGAGCTGGGAGGATGCTGGGACTGGCTCCCTTCGCAGTAAACAGTAGCAGGAAAACGCAGCTGTTTGTGTATAAACGAAGGCTTGTTACAGTCCTGGAAGCTTCCGACTCTGGGGCCCACAGGCTCGGATCAGAGAACACTGTGGGGAGAAAACTCCTGTGTGAGCTGTGACTGCTGTGCCCCAAGCATTCTGCTGTCCCCCTCTCCCTCCTCCACTCTCTGAACCTGCCCGGCTGCCCCCCACCCCAGCCCAGACACAGCCCAGCTGCAGGACATCAGCCTCTCATTAGGTCCTCTGGGCTCCTGCACAAACATAGCAGGTCTGCAGGGTGAGAGGTCGGCAAGCTGGGATTTGGCTTTTCACAGGGCGCTGTGAAAACGCTCGGGAGGAGGGGCACAGACCCAGGCCGAGCTCAGGACGGCCCATGGGGAGACCCAAAACAGACCTCTACCCCAGGGAAGCTGGAGCCCTCTCGGCAGGGCAGGGCGGGGAAAGTGGGGGCAGCCCTGGGGAGAAAAGGTTGGGGATGGGGCCACTGAGGAAGACAGTAGTGGGGATGGATGCACGCAGACCATTTCGGCATTAACTGGTTATGTAAATAACATGCAAATTGGCCCTTTATTGTGTTTTAGTCAATAGCTAGGCATTTTTTATCTTTGACTGGAGGCTTTGGTCTTCGTAGGTCTCAGCAGGTCACCAGGTGGGAGGGGGGCTGTCAGCCTCAGAAAGAGCTGGATGGGAGGGGAGGGATCATCACTTTCCTCTGCCCAGTAGCTGTCACACCGAAGGGGCTGCCAGGGGGGATTGGCGGCAGATAGACCCTGGGAGTCCCTCCCACTGGGCCCTCTGACTGCAGCGCTGTCATTTACGGGGGCGGGGCTGGCAGGACGGGACGGTTGCGCTGGGCCTGATGGATGGGCCTTGGCAGCAGCTCCAGCCGCCCTGCTGGGGGTTGGGGGCCCTGGCTCTGCAGGGCAAGGTCAGGCTGAGGGCGAAGGGGGCTCCTGGTAGCTGAAATGTCGGGGCGGGGAGGCGGCTAGGAGAGTCTGGTGATGGGAGGTGGGTGTCAGGGTATTTCCCAGCTGAGAATCTGGGGCAGAGGGGGAAAGAACAGGTTCCATGTGGGGAGGGGACTAAGTTACACCCTGGGGCAACATGGCCAGACGGACAGTCTGGAGTTGTGGTTTCGTCTCCCTAAAGGACCAAAGTGCCCGTATGTTATGTGGGTGCCTGTGTTGGGAGGAACGGGGTCCAAGGGCAGTGAGCAGGCAAGGGCTTTCTTGTCAGCATCCTTGCCCTACCCCAGACATACATGCCCACAAAAATATCTTCCTTTCGTTAAAAAAAAAAAGGAATCTGATTTCCATGGGAACCTGGCCACTCATATAACCAAAGTGTCCAAATTTATATTCTTTTTTTAAATGTTTTTATTGATTTTTTAGAGAGAGAGATAGAAACATCGACTTGAGAGAGAAACATCAATTGGCTGCTTCCTGCACGCCCCCTACTGGGGATCAAGCCTGAAACCGGGGCATGTGCCCTGACCGGGAATCGAACCGGGACCTCTCAGTCCATGGGATGACGTTCAATCCACTGAGCCACACAGGCCAGGCTGAATTTATATTCTTGAGTGTATATGTCTCTCCTCCCTCCTGTTTCTCCAGTATCTCAACATGCAATGCTTGTATTCCCTCCTGCTCAATCCCAGAGACTCCACCCTCTCCATAGAGGCTCCCCTTCTCTCCTTATAAGTCTGAGAATTGTGGGGTGGAAATGGGGGGCAGTCCTGCCTGTTCCTGCCTTGTGGTCACAGAACTGGGGCCCAGTGGCTGGTCCTCAGAGGTCGGAGATTGCCACAACTCCACCGTGTCTCCGGGGAGCGTCGAGCTCCGAGGGCAATCTGTGTATATCTGAGTTGAGAGAGTTGGGAAGTGAGGTAGGTGGCTTTGGACTTTTGTGGGGACCCAGGAAGTAGGGGTCACTTTTTCTTTCTTTCCAACCCATTCTATGGCCTGTGTGTGCCATTGCGTGAGCATCCTCTCCCAGAAGCCCAGGGACTTACATGGATGCTTCATGATTATAGACAGAAACAGAGGAGAGAGCTGGAATCTGGGACCGGCCCCACTTGCTGGACAGAATCTCGCCTCGCCAGGTGGATGCTCTCAGGACCGGCCGGGGTTGAGGCAACCCTGTGTTGTTGGAGCAGGGCCAGCAGACAGCTGTCAAACTGACGCCTCCTCACTTCATAAATTCCCCTGCCACTTCCCTGGGATACCTTGAGTTTGACCTCGGTGCAGGGAGCAAAGTCCTTTCTTTGTCTCCTAATAAACAGCCTCGGGGTTGCTGGCTTCCAGCTGCTCTGCGGCCCCTTTGGCCCACTCCCACTCACCCTAGAAGCTCCTTCTCCCTGGGAAGTCTCATTAACTACAGGCTTGGGGCCAAGGCAAGGTTCTTGCAGGCCACCTCTCTCCTTATTAGCACAATCATTTCTGTCTAGCGTGATGGCCCAGCTTCTGCTGGACGCCTGTCTGCACAGAGACCCCCACCCCACCCCGAGACCATTGGAAAACACTGCCTTGTGTCCTCAGACATTTGCCTTGTGTCCCAGGCATCTGTCCCCCGGGACTGTAGTGTGAAGTGGCTGTGGATGTGGGGGGATTACCCAGACCCTTTCCTGGGCCCACAGAAGGCAATTACTGTTGGAGCGGGAGCAGGAATGGTGGGGTCTCTCAACACCTCCTCCCTTTGCAGAGACTCCATTCCTCAGGGCACGTGCCCAGCGGGAGACCTGGTAACTCAGGCTGCCCAGACGGTATTTCTCTGTGTGCACCGATTTTGTTCCTGAACTGTCTCCCTCCCGAAAATTCAGTGCAAAACTTGAGCTGGACGAGAAAAATCTCACGGGCAAAGCTGGCATGTTCTTTGCGGGTGATTTCCCCCTGGACGTTCCAGTGGAGGCTGGATTTTAGGCTCGTGGACTGCAGTCTGCGCGATCCAATCATGCAGTCTGTGATGATTAAGAGTCAAAGAGCGGACGGGCCAACCTCGTGGGGCCACTTGTGAGCTGGGTGACGGGGGACGGTTCTGAACCTCTCTGAGCATCAGCTGCTGTAACTGGAAATTGGGTGAGGGGATGAAAGTAACGCTGACCATGACAGGGAGTGCACACAGCGCTCCGACGTTTGCGGTCACCACCCAGGGACAGCGGTGTGCGTGTCTGTGGCGTCCCAGGAGGATTTTGCTGTTCTACATGGGCCCGAACTTCTGGACTTTTCCCTCTTGAACTGATTCTGGAAGTCCCAAATAGCCCAGAAAGTTTGTTTTAGCCGGGAATATTGGTAATAGTAGGGCCAGGAAGGGGAACTCAGTGATGAGATGCATTGGTGGGAGGCATACTTTATCTTTTATTTATTTTTGATTTTAATTATTTCCAGGTACAGTTGACATTCAATATTATGTTCGTTTCAGGTGTACAGCATAGTGGTTAGTCATTTCTATAACTTATGAAGTGATCTCCACCTGGCACCATACACAGTTATTACAGTATTATTGACTATATTCCCTATGCTGTACTTTACATCCCCAGGACTATTTTGTAACTGCCAATTTGTACTTCTTAATACTTTCACTTTTTTTACCCTTCAACCCCCCTCCCACCTGGCAACCATCAGTTTGTTCTCTGTATCTATGTCTGTTTCTGTTTTGTTTGCTCATTTGTTTTGTTTTTTAGATTCCGCATATAAGTGAAATCATGTAGTATTTGTCTTTCTTTGTCTGACTTATTTCACTTAACATAATACCCTCTAGTCCATCCATGTTGTTGTAAATGGCAAGATTTCGTTCATTTTTATGGCCAAGTAATATTCCATTGTGTATATGTACCACAGCTTTTTTATCCACTCATCTACTGATGGGCACTTGGGCTGCTTCCAGATCTTAGTTATTGTAAATAGTGCTGCTATGAACATAGGAGTGCATATATTCTTTCTGATTAGTGTTTTGGGATTCTTAGGATATATTCCCAGAAGTGGAATTGCTGGGTCATAAGGCAGTTCCATTGTAAATTTTTTGAGGAATCTCCATACTCCTCTCCACAGAGGCTGCAGCAATCTGCATTCCCACCAACAGTGCACAGGGCTCCCTTCTCTCCACAGCCTCCCCAACACTTGTTGTTTGTTGATTGATTGATGACAGCCATTCTGGCAGGTGTGAGTGAGGTGATATCTCATTGTGATTTTAATTTGCATCTCTCTGATAATTAGTGATGTTGAGCATCTTTTCATATGTCTATTGGCCATCCGTGCATCCTCTTTGCAGAAACGTGTATCCAGGTCCTCTGCCCATGTTGTAACTGGATTTTTTGTTGTTGTTAAATTATATGAGTTCTTTATAAATTTTGGATATTAACCCCATATTGGATGTATCGTTGGCAAATATCTTCCTCTGTTGTGCAAAAACTTTTTAGTTTGATGTAGTCGCATTTATTTTTTCTTTCTTTTGTTTCTCTTGCCCGAGGAGATATTTCCAAAAGAAAGAACAATGTCAAAGCGTTTGCTGCCTATGTTTTCCTCGAGGAGTTTTATGGTTTCAGGTCTTATATTTAATCCATTTTGAGTTTATTCTTGTATGTGGTGTAAGGATGTGGTCTAGTTCCACGCTTTTCTTGCGTGTGGCTGTCCAGTTTTGTAGGAGGCATACTTTAAATCACAATGTCCTTTTGACTCTTTTGTTCCATGTTTAATGTGATATAAAACCGATTTTAAAAATTAATAACAGAAATTTAAATGTTAGAAAAACAAAAAAGGAGGCACACTGGGAGAGAACATTTTCAAGCTGTCCTAATTATCGAAACTCAAGGTGTGTTTGGCTATCAGAGTTAGGCAAAGGGCTATTGTGAGCAGTTCTTCAGAGGAGAAAAAGATGTAGGGACCTGGGGGTATCTGGGCCAAGGCCATGGGGGGTCACATGGATCTGTCTGGAGTAATCTCCCCAGTGGGTTATTTTTCATTTGTGTGCCTTGTCCCAGTGCCTCTCCACAAGCGGGACACAAGCCCTCACTGTCCACATGTTGCGAGGGCTGCTCTGTGCTGGCCGAGGCAGCCCCCGCCTCTGGAGGTCACCTTACTGAGCCCTCTCCCCTGCCCTTGTTAAAAGTTTGTCTTTTCTTAGAGTCTTAGCTCAAATTCCACCCCTCCACAAAGCCCTCCTTGTTTCTACCAAATCAGAATTCACCCCACCGTCCTCACACATTTTTTGCTCCTTACTCTATCTACTTCTGTCCTCCACGTGTTTCCTGTCATCCTCGGTCATCTGGATGCCAGTCAGTGGAACCCCCTGAGGACAGAGCCCACTCTCACATAATTCTAGAGTTCCTTGCCCAGTGCCCATGATACGCTCTCTATCCATGCTTGTGAACTCATGAGTGAGTGAGTGAGTAGCTTTTAGGCTTAGGACCTCCTAGACAGGCTGATTCTTTGAACTGCAGTTCTCCATCTGTAAAATGGGGACTGCAGTAGTGGAACCCACCTGTGAGAGATCAGCTAGGTTGTGCTAGGAGTCTCAAGGGCACCATTGGCCCTGGTGGATGTCCAATCAACTTGGGCCGTGCTAGCTCCCACTTAGAGACCACAGGTGTCCCGGAACTTCCTGTCAGCTCTACTGTGTAGAGATTGTGCCTTCCTACTCTTCCCACTGGCTTCTTGATGTCACTGAGCTTAGCACCCAGTACCCCCGACACGGAGTAGTTACCCCAAGGAATCAGTCCTCGGCCCTTCTCCCCCATCACTCTCTAGCAGGGTCTTGAGGGAAAGCTTCCTGATGCCTCCGTGCCAGCTGAGGGTGTCAGGGACAGTGCTTGGAGGTCTGGCATGAGGATGCCATCAGGAGCACCCACTTGTGAGCAGAGTACTGCCACTCTGACCTCATGTCTTCTCTTCCTACCCACCTTCCACTTCCCACTTTATCCTTTTCCTCCTTTGTCCTTCATTCTTGCCTTTCTCTTCAAATCGTCCACCGGCTCGAATCTGCAGGTGGGTGAGGGACAGGCAGCAGGAATGTGTGAATGAGAAGAGTTGGAGTGGGCGTGGAAGGACCATCCCTGTCTTTCATTGGTCACCCATCTCAGGCCCGTCTTCTGGCCCTGCTCCCCCAGGAGCTCATGGGTTATGCTAAATGAGAAGAGGCTCCTTTTTGTCCTATGTCATTCCTTCCTGGACCTCCTAGCTCGCTCCCTAAGAACCCCAGTGGGGCTAGGGTCTTGCCAAGGTTCTTCTGTAAGCAGAATGTTTCTGTGTAATGAAGAACAGGCTTAAACTCTATGTCTGCAGAATCCATTCATCCCACCTCAAATGAGACCCTTAGTTTTTTCCTCAGAAAGAGGGCATCTTCTCCCAGCGTACAGTAGGAGGTCGGACACCTTGGGGTTTGGGACAATGTTACCAAGGGTGGGGCTAGGACCATCACAGGGCTTCTTCTTTCCTGTCCCCAAGCCCAGAACAAACACTCCAACCTCCACAGGACAGTGGAGACCAGGGCCGCAGCAGCACAGCTGAGAAGGTGCCACACGCTGCACCCGCTGACCTATGCTGACAGTACCTCCTCCCTTTGCTTCTGCTGCTGCTGGCGCACAACCTCAGCCCTGGTGGAAGCTCCTTCAGATTTATATGGTGCTATTTACTGGCCCTCTGCCAATTAGTGACACTTTGAAATTCCCTTATATGACGCACTGCTGCTCTGACAATAAACAAGTCATTAGCTGGGTCGGAGGGCAGCTTCCAGCTGGTTTTGATTCATTGTTTCTGAACCCGCTCAAGAAGCTCATTAAGTTGCAGTGTCCCCAGCCTAAGGCTCAGGAAACCCCTCAAGCTGGGGGCAGATGGGGCACTGTCATCTGCTTTGCCCTCTGATCCCCCACGGGCTCATCACCCTACCACTGGAAGGGGTACTCATTGCCACTGCAGCCTCTACCCCCGTGCCCAAGACACAGACATAGGATGAAGTCCTCAGCAGGGAGGGGACTTGGAGGAACAGAGGTTGTGGTGAAAGGAGGCTGGGTGGAAAGAAGAGGCTTAGGTGCTGAAGACGGGAGAGGCAGGGTAGGGGAATAGAAACTCCAGTGGGAGATTTGGGGTGGGAAAAATCTGAGGACACCTGAGTGGGAGCCTGACTGTTTCACCTTGCATGTTCAAAGGCTGTTGGACCTGGAAAGAATCTTGGACATCACCCAGCCACCCACCCTCTGTTTTACATATGCAAAATCTGACACCCCAGATAAATGAAGGGGCTTTTACAAGCTCACCCAGCTCCTAAGTGCCTGAGATCAGGTGAGAGCCAGGTCCAACTCTTGTCCAAGTGTTTATTTATGTAGGACCTTCACTACCTGCTAAGAAAGAACTAGTAACTTGGGAGAGCAGGAAGTGTTCTACTCCAGGACATTGCTTACCTCTGCCATCCCCCTCCTTTGATCTCCCTGCACACCCCCGGTTTGTGGGGTTCGGCATGGATGAAAGGGTCAGGTGTGGGTGGCAAAGGTGTGTGTATGTTTGAGTGTTAAGTAAGGAGGCGCCCTGTGACAGAGCACTGTGCCAGGTGCTTCAGGAGAAACAAAGATGATTAGACCTGATTTTCAAGAAGTACTTGGTCTATTTGCAAAAATGAATGAACTAGAATGCAAAGCACTATGAAAAAGTTATCAGTATGTATTACCATTTATCACCTAAAGTCTAAACGGTATGTTCCACAAGGTAAATCCATGACGATGGTGCCATGGGGGATATCAGATTGGGCACAGTGCTTGGTGCTAGGGATGATGGTGACATGGGGGCAGGGGAGGTGATCTCTGTTTTGTAAGAGGCAGACAGCTAAAATTGAGACCTCTGCAAAATCTGGAACTCTGTAAGGAATGCAACCTCAGAGAAATCAGGACTAGAAAAATATCACTCACAGCCTTAGGGTAGTGAGAAGCAAGCTTGCCCTTACTGTGGCTCTGAATAGAAAAATGTCTCCAGTGAGAAGTAGAAGCTCCAGGTCCAGATCATATGTGACTATAGTGTCTGAATTTCCACTGTTTGGAATTTCCAAGCTGAGAAGTTAATGTAAAAATAGGTCCCAGACCAGCCAAACTCCTGGGGTATCAAGAGAAGGAAGTACAAGGCTATTCTGGAGGAATGTGCCCCAGAGCAACGGCTTCTCACAGCACAATATAATCCTCTTTGAAGTTGTACCAACAATAAAAAAAAAAAAATTACAAACCACATGAGGAAATGATATGCTATTAGGGAAAGTCAGCAAACATATCACACTAGTTTAGCATTCTAATAACGTAAAATAACAATCTGAAAGAGACTTCAAAATGGCTATGCTCAAAGTGATTAAAAATATGAAAAAGAAAAACCATAAAGAAAGAATAGGATATTTTGAAAGGGAACAGGCAAATTTAGGAAAAGAATTAAATAGAGCTTTCTAGAAATTAAAAAAGATTGCTGTTGAAATAAAAGCTCCATGGACGTGTCAAACAGTGCATTAGACAAAGCTGAACAGAGAATTAGTGAATTGAAAAATAGATCAGAGGAAATTATCCTTAATGCAGCACAGAAAGATAAGGAGAGAGAAAATATGGAAGAGAAGCTAAGAGGCATAGGAGGTAGAACGAGAGGGTCCAAACTATCTCCACAAGAGGTTTCAGAAGGAGAAGACTAGAGAGAATGGGGGAATGGTAATATTTGATCTTCCAGAGTAGACAGAAGAAATTCATCCTCAGATTAAAGAACTATCGGGGATTCTGAGGACACATAAAAGTAAATCCACACTTAGCTGTGTTATAGCAAAACTGGATCCAAAGAAACACCAGCAGTGTGATGAGGGACTAACAAGAAAGGGTTAATTTTGCCCAGGAATGTCTGGGAAAGTTTATGGATTTTGGAGGCTTGTAGGCTGAATAGAATTTTAAGAAGCAAAAAATGTGGTGAGGCTGGTGGGGAGATCTAAGAAATAGAAAGAAGATATGAGATTCCAGCCTGCCTTACTAGTTCATAAGCAGGTTTTAACCCAATTTGTTTAGAATTAAGATACCTAGGCTCTGGATACCTGTCTGCTAACTAAAGGTGTCAGGGGACCCTCTCTGCTCTGCACCTTCACTCAAACCCAGTCTTTGTTCTTCCTTTTCGGTCCCCTGCTCCATCTCTGAGAAGCCCTAGGACTCCACAGCCCTGGGAAGGAACAGGTCACCCGCTCATGTTCCTAAGAGCACTCATAACCATATTGCCCTCTGAGGCCTTCCCATCCTCTGGGGCATATTGAAATTGGACAATCCAACCTTCCTTCTATCTACTTGGGGTCCTTTGAGCAAAGAAAGGCCCTGCTCTGAGGTGGACAGCAGGGGCTGCCCTGCTCATCTGCGTCTTGTTAACAGTGCCGGTGGCTTCAGAGAAGCAGAGCAACCTGGCCGTAGTAATTGGCTCATGAAAGCTGCACGTTGCTGGAGGGGGAAGGGGTCTGCTGAGGAAGGGGAGGGGGCTTAATGGGAAGCAAATGCCACAGAGGAACCTTGTGTGGACCCTCCCCCAGTTCATGGCCATTAGCATTCCTCAGACACCTGCAGGCACTTGGCCCTGGCTGGGGATGGGACGCGCTGACTCCTCCCTGCTGGTACACAGAACCGGAAGATGAAGTTTGGTTCTCATTAAGGGGGCAGGGAGTAGGGGTGGGTGTGAGGCAGGAGACCCCTTTCTTGTATCTTTTGAGAGCATGCGGTTTTATTTGGCAGTTGTCAAATTCAGCTTCACCTAATGGCTGTTGATTGTGTCAGGGAAAGAGCACTGGGCGGTGGGATTGGACGAACCTGGGCCTGAACACCAGCTGACCCCTTTCCTGGCTTTGCAGCCACAGACACAGCACTGACTCTCTGGGGTCCTGCGCCTCCTCCTCTGGAAGAATAATGAGGGGGTAACACCTACCCGACAGAGTCACTGTAAACACATATAAGGCAGACCATTTGAAAGGGCCTAGCCGAGTGCTTATCACAGAATGCACACAAAAAGCATTGATTTCCGTCACCTCTGGATTACGCATACTTTAGGGAAGGATGGTGTCGTATTCATCTTCGTAACCCCTGAGGTGTCCAGTGCGGTGCCAGGCACACACAGTGGACTGCTGAGGAAGTGAGGGATGAACACCCTCCACACTGCCCTCCACGCTCCCGCACCCTTCATACTAGTACGGGTCAAAGGTCGGCTGGGAAGCCCAAGGTGCCAGGAAGGAGAGACTGAGTCCCTGAAGAGTTACCAAAATGAGTGTGGTGGTGAGCTGTTGACCAATCAGTGAAAAGACAGCATTTCCTTGGGGTCACTTGAAGGACTCACCCCAGGTGAACATCAGGAGGGTCCCTCTTACAGGGAGGAACCTCGCTGCAGAGTGACCCAGCCTGGCCCAGGGAGGGATAGCATCCTTCCTCTACTTCTTCTACCCTTGGCATGCAGGTGCTGTGCCGGGGTCAGGACAGGGGCAAACTTGCCTGAGGCCGGAGGAGGGTGATGGTTCTGGGGTTGGCTCCCCTCCCGCCCCGAAGGCCTCCCTGGCTGGGGCTCCTGCCCACCTGCTCTCCAGCTGCTGCCTGGTGGACCGCAGCATCTTCCAACATCTTCGGTCTGTCGTCCCTCAGTGCCAAACATCTGCAGCGTGGATCTACTGGACGTTTATTTTCTGTTTGTCTTGGGTGTGACACCATCTTCATTCTTCGCTTTAATGACTCTTCTCTTTATTATTATTGCCTCAACCACTCTGTTTATTTGCTTTCCCCTGGCCCCAACCACGTTCCCTTTCTTCCCCAGGTTGGCTGGGGCCCATGCCAACCCTTGCTGCTTCCCCTCCTCCCCAGCTCCAGGCCCTCCCTTCTGGGATCCCAGGGCCCTGCTGTCCCTGCTGAGAACCTCACTCAGACCGGATGTGGCTTCCTCCTCTTCATCCTCTTTCCCCTGATTTGCCAAGGGCTGCAGGGGGTAGAGGGGGAGGAGAGGCTCTCCGGAACCTACATCCTGCTCTCCCCACTCTGCTTCCCTGCCCAGCTCTGTAGCCCATGCCAAAGCAGGGCAGGGAGCAGGGCATGACAGCACTCTGTTTGGTACCAGCACTGAGGGCGGTGAGTGATGCTGGGCAGGGACCTGGGAGCTTAGCCAGCAGGGGACCTTGGTCCCCTCTGCAACAGAGCTGCACTGGGAAGGTTGGGTATAATCTATGACATTAAGTATCCCAAAACTCTTTTCTCTGGGTTGTATCAAGGCTTCTTTGCCTAAATATTGCCCAACTAGCAATATCTTACAACCGGTGAGTACCTATGGCTATAAAAGGCCTTTATGTCCACTGTCTTTGCCACCCTCTCCACAGCTGTGGGACTCAGGGTTATCAGCAAATAAGGACAGGGGTCTCAGGGTCCAGCAACACTCAGCTTGTGAAGGCCAGGCACAGATTTGAACCCAAGTCTGGGTGTGTGAAGAATGGCTGATTAGTTTAAAAACGGGGTCTTTCTCCACCTGGCCCCACCTGACCCGGTTCCAACACTTTTGACAGATAGAGTCTGAGTTTGGAGACACCGGCCAGCCCAGGACACACCTCTTGCTTTCGGAATCATCTCGACCTCTGGTCTCAAAGGCTCATTGGAAGTCGACCTCTGGGATTCCCACAGTGATGAGTAGAGGTGGTGTTAGAGCTCTCACTGCGCAAAGGTACCGGACTCCCCGAGACCAGGGAATGCAAGAGAAAATGGTCGTGGTCAGAGGGGGGCATCTGGTAAGAAACAGCCAGTCAGCTGGCCGCCCCAGGGCCCAGGCCAGGCCTGGCGGGGCCAGAGGTTTATAAGGGGGGTGGGGGCTCTTTAAGAAGAATTCCACGTCTCAACACGGTTGCCAGGGCCGTTCCCAGCATGTCACCAGGAGCCTGTGCAAAGGTCATTCGCTCCCTGGAAAGTCCACCCTGAAGTGGAGCGCGAGCAGGTCCAGGCTGAGCGCACAGGCACACCCCGGCGAAAGGACCAGGACGGTGGTCCTCGGCCCCCAGTGGGCCTGATGCCCCCGGGCACGTGTTGAAATGTAGGCTGTGTCTTCCTCCATCACTGCTGTGGTGGGTTTGGGCTGGGGACTGTGACCCTGCATTGTTAACTGTGAGTCCTCCAGACCGTTCTAG
Source organism: Tadarida brasiliensis (assembly GCA_030848825.1). Classification (NCBI taxonomy): domain Eukaryota; kingdom Metazoa; phylum Chordata; class Mammalia; order Chiroptera; family Molossidae; genus Tadarida; species Tadarida brasiliensis. The sequence goes on along the minus strand of CM061277.1, from coordinate 25,106,811 downwards.
TACTGGCCACCTGGGGATGGAACTCTGGGAACGCTGGCCAGTCCTGCACTGTCTGAGGAAGTGATGGGGACAGGAGACCCTTGCTGAGCCGTAGAGCAAACCGGGAGCTGAGGCCGAGCTGGCGTCTGGGACCTGTGTCCCCAGGTCACACTCCTGCAGCTTGCCTTGCTGTTCTGAACAAACCCCACTTTCTGACGAAGTGGGTTACGAGCATGGGGGTGAGATGTGACTGATACGAAGCAGAGAGAGGGAGGGAGGGTGAGGGCGGGAGGTTTGTGGGGACACGTACAGCTGAGCTACTTGGGACTCTTGAAAAGTGAGAGACCCTGGGCCCCAAAGGTGGTGCCAGGTCACCGGGGAGGGGACGTTTAATTGCTGACAGGTGCATTAGGAGTGGACAGCTCCTGTCCCAGGGTGGAATGTCAATGGAGTGGTGGCTCAGAGCCTTTGGGCACCCCAGGTCAAAGGTCACCATCAAAGGACCAAATGTCAAGGTGAAACTCTTATTAAGCCCACATTCTGACTGGTCTGGATAGGAACTCTGGTAGTTTGTTTTGACGGGAGGTTTAGTCTAAACACGTAAATCCCTCTTCTCTGCTGATTAATGGATCTCCTTGTCCCCAGGAGCCACTTCCGAAGACATGTGGTCCTAGTGAGGACACCAGAAGTGAGCACTCCACACTGCCCTGGGTGACAGGGACGACGGAGGACAGAAGTGGGATGCGGAGGACAGAGAGTGCCGTCCACTGGCGGAAGCACGGCCCACGGCCCGTGTGTGGGCAGAGCTGCCCCCAGGGGGGTCCTGCTCCTCGTATGCCTCCTATCAGTCGTGTGCCGGTGAAGCACTCCGCCTCCAGAGGCCCCGCCAGCGCCCCTGCCAGGCCTGAGTCCACGGGCAGCCGGCAGGGAGGGAGCCAGCACCTCCTCAGGTTAAAGGGAGGATGCAATGCTCGAGGGTGAGAGGGGTCCGAGGAGCCCAATGGGCCTGTGTGTCAGACGGCTGCTCTGCTGGGACCTCTTCACTGCTCTGCTGGGACCTCTTCACTGCACCGCCCCGGGTACCAGTCATGCAGTATTCTGGAGCCCCAGGTGCCTGCCCTTGAGAGCCCGTTCCTCACTTTGCCTGCTCATGGGAAAGGGGCAAGGACAGTGGAAAAGGAAGGGAGGAAGGATGGAAGGAAGGAAGAAAGGAAGGGAAGAAAGGAGGGAGGAAGGAAGAAAGGAAGGGAAGAAGGGAGGGAGGAAGGAAGAAAGGAAGGGAAGAAGGGAGGGAGGAAGGAAGGAAGGAAGGAAGGAAGGAAGGAAGGAAGGAAGGAAGGGAAGAAGGAAGGGAGGAAGGAAGGAAAGAAGGGAGGAAGGAAGGAAAGAAGGGAGGAAGTAAGGGAAGGAAGGGAAGGAGGGAGGAAGGATGGAAAGAAGGCAGGAAGGAAAGATGGAGGGAAGGAAGGGAAGGAGGGAGGAAGGATGAAAGAAGGCAGGAAGGAAGGATGGAAGGAAGGAAGAACAGAAGGAAGGAAGGGAAGGAGGGAGGGAGGAAGGAAAGAAGGAAGGAAGGAAGGGAAGGAGGGAGGAAGGATGGAAAGAAGGCAGGAAGGAAAGATGGAGGGAAGGAAGGGAAGGAGGGAGGAAGGATGAAAGAAGGCAGGAAGGAAGGACGGAAGGAAGGAAGAACAGAAGGAAGGAAGGGAAGGAGGGAGGAAGGAAGTACATTTTCCCTGAAGGCCTGCTGCCAGTCAGCTCCAGGCTGGGACAGTTAGAGCCTGCTGGAGGGAAGGATGGAGAGGGGGCTGGGGGTGGGAGAGGGAAGCTGGCAGAAGAGGCCAAGCCCCTTGAAAGCTGCTATTGTTTGAGGTCTCTGCTCAGAGAAGCCCAGAGTAAAAAGAGCTTGTTAGAGAGGGCCAGGCTGGAGACAAGCTGCTCTCAGAGAACCAGTGAACCGTGCGAAATGACTTAAACTAACATCCCTGACTGCACTGGGCTGGGACCCAGGCGGCAGGGCCGTGTGCTCATCAGAAATTCATAGAAGGTGCCCCGCAGCTCAGCTTTCTCTGGCCGCCTTGTTCATTGAGCGGTTTTTTTTCCAGTCCCGCGGCTCTGAAAGGGAGACAGGGGCTGCCTGATGGGGAAGATCAAGTGGCCTTTGAAAACCTCTCTCGGAGTTTATTAAACCCGGGGCCAGGGCAGGCCAACCTGGAGGCCCAGCCAGGCCTGGCTCCACCCCCTGGGCTCCCCATGGGGAACCTGGCCTGTTCTCTGGTCCCAAACTTGGCAGGCCTGTGCGGAGGGACAAGGGGCAAAGGTGGGTGCAGGGGAGCAGGTCCTGGAGGAACAGCAGTGGATACACTCATCTTTTTCCAGAGGATGGGAGCATGTGAGGATGGGGCCTGGGCTAGGGTGGAGCCCCTCGCTCCCCCAAATGACACAGGCCTTCCCTTCCCGGGCGCCACAGGACCCTCTGCTTCCCGCTGGACCTCCTCTCCCGACCTCTCCAGAACGTTTGCTCCACGCGAGGCGCACACACAGGGCGGGGGAGGCAGGAGCTGAGGGTCTCTAGGCTGGATCATACCCAGTGACCAAGTAAGGGCAGGAATGAGGCTTCTGAGAGGAAGCCTCGTTTCCGGAAGCTGGAGCCCCTCAGAGACAAAGAAGAGACCACACCTGCCCATGCTCAGTTTGCCCCCTCACCCCATCCCCCCACCAGGGATGGGGGTGTGAGACAAGACACAAAGGCAGCAGCCCAAGTGGATTCACCCAGAAACTCCGAGGAAAGTGCTTCGCAGACTGCAGTGCTCAGAGTCAATGCAGATAGACACGGCAGTTCACTCATTCTGCAAGTGCCACCGAGAGCCCTCTGTGAGCTGGACGCTATTCCAGGTGCTGGACATGAATGGGGAGGAAAGCAGTGGACACGGATTGTTAGTGGGTGGGGGGTGGAGTGTAGGAGCAGCAGCTCCTGTGACACCTGTGACACCTGTGACTGAGAAACCTGGCTGAGCATTCACTCGCCAGGTGACCCAGGCCTTCGCTGTGCTTCTCTGAGTCCCAAGAGGAAGGAGCGGGTCCACGGAGGCCTGTTCTCCCCGCCAACCAGAGCAGCTTCCTTTGACCAGTTTACATCTTGGGGATCTGAATCAGATGACTTTTGAAAAGACAGTTCTGCTTATTTAAAAAGTTGAAAACCATCTATCTACCTTCCCATTGAAATCATTTTTGTCTTTTTTTTTTAGAACTAAAGAGAAAAAAAAGAAATCTTTTTTCTCTTGTTTCATTTACTCTGCCCCCTTCCCAAATGTTTCCAAGGCTCCTTACCTGCTTCCTCCTCCCTGCACCCACGCCGAGGCCTCCCACAGGAGAGCATCTGTCCCGTGGCTGTGGATTTGGAATCCAGCTCTGTCTCGGCCCGCTTTTTATGCTTCCCCTTTAAACACGTTCAAAGTCTTCCCAAGCTTTTCCTAAGAGTCTCATTCTCCATAACTGTAGAGAATAAACAGAGGGGGGTAGTCTGAAGACGTAAAGCTCGAGTTCAAAGTCATATATGGTAACTGTCCCTGAACCTTGACTACGGAGTGCAAGGTGTGAGAAATGGCCATACTTCCCCTCGGCGTGTTTCCTCCGGGCCTGGGCAGCGAACAGGCGATTCTGAAGGGCTTACCCCCCACGTTAAGGCCAGCGCTGATCTCCTGTTGGAAACGCGGGCCAGCACCTTGTCCTACAGATCCCGGAGCAGGCAGGACACGGGGATGGCAGTGGTGGCGGCGGTCCTTGCGCTGAGTGCTCTCGGGGTCAGATGAGCAAACGACTCTGGGCTCCAGGGCGGTTCCGGCTCCTGCACCAGCTTCTCAGGTGCGAGCCGCCTGGTGTGCTCTGTGTAGACAGATCCCAGGACGGCGCGGTTACTGTTGTTGCTGCTATGATTACTCTTCCGAGACGGTTATTGACTCGTGACACCTGCCGGGGCACAGGCTGGGGGGATGGTGGGGTCTGTGCTGTTTCTGGCATTCCTGAGAAGAGGGGAGAGTTACCAATACGCATGCTGGTCATGTTTTCTCTGAACAACAACAACAAAACGAGAACAAATGCTCTGACCGTGGGCCAGAACATTTGCGTTCGGGAACCGTGCCCAAAAGTCGGTACATGTGCTCGCTGAATGTTCCTTCCCAGAATCGCAGTTCTTCAAGCTGGTGGGGACTCCCACCAAGAGAAATTATACCTTCGTGGTTTTCAGACTGTTGTTTTACAGGCTTACAGTGGTAAGCGTTTCTTTCAAGGAAATTTTACACAAAAGCATAAACAAGTTCAACAGATAATGCTGAGCGGCTCTGGTTGCAATGGGAAGAGCCCCCTGCTGTGCGCTTCCTCCCCCGCCCGCCTGCCCCCTCTCCCTGCCATCTGCGGGCTGCCTAGGAGCTCCTTGGAACCCATCTGCAGCTACTAGTCTACTGCTCCTTGCTTCGAGGAGCATATTTTAAAACACTTTTGGGGGCGTGCAGGACTTGAGTCCCAGGAGTCGGAGTTAAATGAGACGATGTCGTGTTTACATGTCCCCACACCCACCGCCACTGCCCAACCTGCATCTGCAAACTCTTCCAGTTCCCTCCCTAGCTCCCAAGCAGTAGGGCGACCTCCTGCGGGCAACCTCCTGCTTTCTCCCTTTGAACCTCCTCATCCTGGCTGCTCCCACACCTTGCCATGTACACCCTTATAACATGGCCACGCGCCCCTCTCTCTCCCTGGCCGGAGCTCAGTGGGGATCCCAAGTCCTGGTCCTCAGCTTGGGCTGCTTCTTGGTGTCGTTGGCCCCTCCTTCTACTCCCCACTATGTGTCACCTCCACTTGCCCTAGAGGTCCAGAGTGACCTCAAATTCTCTGCATGTGAGCTGGGGAGAGGCAGGGCCAGCTCAGGATCGAACCCTGCTGCCGCTCTGGGACACGCTCCGGCTCTGTGCCCAAGCCCACTCTGGCCTTGCCCGCCTCCAGCTCCGGACCTATTCCCTGCCGCTTACACATTCTCACTTTCCGGATGCGCCACCTGTCCGGGCTTCTACTCCCCTGCTCTGTGCTTCTGTCCACTCCATTCCCTGAATTGCCCTTCTGTCCAAACTTTCCTCCTCCATTTCATTTTAAGAGCCTTTCAGAACTCAATTTCTTCCCAGGAACCTCCCTGGATTGAAGGGAAATAAAGCTCTTTCCCCCAATATTTCAACCCATTCATCCTTACGTAGCACAAAACCCAGCAGCACATGGTGCTGGGCACCGTGCCAGGGCCAGTTTATTTTGTTCGTGGGTGCTGAGCTCTGGTGTCTTCTTGATTTATTTTGTGGTCTGTGTGTCTTCTGCATCTATTCGCGTGAGCACGCCTGTTTGAGACTCCAGCCCCGCAGGCGGGCGTTTATTAGAGAGTCCGAGGGGGGGAGTCAAAGGCTGTGCAGAGGGCTGGATGGCCCCGCAGCCCAGGCAGGGGCAGAGGCGGAGAGATGGAGTGAGGGCTGACCCGGAGCTCAGGCTCTTTCTCCTTGATGGGACCTCGTGCCTGGGCTAGCTGGACTTCCCAGCTCCCACCCTAGCCTCTACGTTCTGGGTTGGGGTCAGGCACCCAGCTTTGCTGACAGCCCTCTTCTTACCTCCCCCAAGACAGCGAGGGGCTGGCTGCGAGGGGCTGGCTGCGAGGGGCTGGCTGCGTTCAGTGCCTGTCAGCTAATTCAGGGGGAGGAGACGTTAAACACTCCAGGCACTGTGGACTGGGGCTGGGTAAACTCAGCCCACCACAGTTTACTTTGCTGTCAGAAATCCCCTCGCTTAGCACAGAGCAGAACCCCGAGGACCGGGACCCCGCCAGTCCTCCCTCCTCGGGCTGCCCACCAGAGGAGCCCCTAGACCCTTCTGCAGGCCCTTCCTGTGCTCCTGCCCCCCACCTCTACCTCTTGCTCCTCATTTCTTCCCTGCTCTCCTCCTCCTGTCTCTTTTCCTCCCCCCGACTTGGAAGAAGGCCAGAGGAGCTCACCTCTCAGAGCAGAGAGATGGGGGCCAGGGGAGATGAGGTCCAGGCCTTTTTTTTTTTTTTTTTAATCCTCACCTGAGGATATTTTTCCATTTAATTTCAGACAGAGTGGGAGGGGGGTTGGGGGGGGAGAGAGAGAGAGAGAGAGAGAGAGAAACATCGATGTGAGAGAGACACATCGACTGGTTGCCTCCTGCACAACCCCGACCAGGGCCGGGACCGAACCGCAACCGAGGTACGGGCCCTTGACCAGAATCGAACCCACGACTCTTTGGTCCACTGGCCGAGGCTCTAACCGCTGATGCGAACCAGCCAGGGCGAGGTCCAGGCCTTTTTCAAGGGGCAGAGGGAGATCAGGACTCACCCCGTTTTCCCTCCTCACTTGGTGCCGCCCTGGGTTATGAGGCCCTGTGCAGGAGGACAGGGTTCAGGCAAAGGTGCGGAGCTGAGGTCAGGGACGGGAGGAACAGGTCCGCAGCACGAGGGGCAGGTGGAGGAGAGCTGTAGGTAGCCGCTCTGCTCGCTCCATCTCCTCCTGGGTAGGTGCCTGAGGAGTTTGAGTTGGGAAGGAGGGTGCCCCAGATTTTGGACCTAGCTCTGCATTAACTGAAATGTTCCCCAACACGACGGCTTCAACCTCCCCAATGGCCTCTCCCCGCCCCCACCTCTCCTAAGAAATGTGCAGCGGGAGCCAAGGTTTTCTCTTTGGCTCCACTTCGAAGTGCAAACCTTGTGGGCTTGAGATGAAACATGCTGCTCTGGAATGTGGCTCTCAGCCAAGGGAATGCTCAGAGGCCCCTGCAGAATCTGCAGCCATCTGCCTGGGGCTGGCGGGAAGCGGGGGAGGGGGTGTAACAGACCGTTTGGGGCCGGGAAGGAGCAAAGGAAGCCGAGGGCACCCTCCTTCTCTCCATCCACTTAGGACCAGTCCTTCTTTCAACACTCGAGCGGATCTCAATGTACTGGATTTCCTCCCCTGGGGAGACCCAAAGCCGGGCTCAGCCTCCGATGCCATGGACCCAAGCCCCTGGCTCCAAAGTGAACAGGTGCTGATTATGTGGCCTTTTGCATAGTCTTTGAATGTTACTTGTTTCCTGCCAAAAGACACAAGCAATTTCCCCAGGTCCTGCCATCTTCCCCTTAGGACCCACGACATTTTCTGCTGTCCCTCTGCAACTCCGTTCGGCTTATTGTCCTTGATCTTCTAGGGCTCTTGCTGACCCCTCTCTTTAGCTTCCCCTATCCTCACAGGCCCTGATGGCCCAGCAGGACAACTCCCAGTTGGACAAGTCCCTAGTGCCCAGGCTGCCCTCTCTGGTGTTGCCAGGCCCTGTCCTCAGCCTCTACGAAGCTCAGAAGTAAATGTGTTCCTTGAAGTGGGGATTCCTGGCTGCCACCCCTTAGGAAGGCGCTCCCTGGACTGTCCTGAGGCTGCAAGGCCAGCTGAGAAGCCTCTAGCAGGGCCGAGTCACCAGGGCTGGATGGTTCGTCGTGGGAGAGGGTGGCGGGCAGAGAGCGCTGTTCTATGCGTTTCCGGGAACCTGCATTGAGCAGGTGGGCACGGAGATAAGTTCAGGGAATTCTTAGAGGTTGGAAAGGACCTTAGAGATTATTTAATTCAGCACTTTACTTATTGTTGTTACTACTAATGATTTTTTTTAACTTATGGACAATCTAAGACCCACAGGGTGAAAGGCATTTTCCCGAGGCCGTTCTGTGAGTTAGCAACAGAGCTGGAGTCGGAAAGGGGACTCCTGACGCCCCGTTCGGTGCCACGTCCAGGCCGCCATCACCTGGGCACTCTTTCAAGACCTTTCACTATGTCCCCAGAGTGCTGTGGAGGTGGCAGGTGCTTCAGCGGTGCTCCTGTCCCCTCCCAGAAACACCGCGGGGCTGGCTACACCTCGGAGGGATCTGAGTGCTTCTCCGAGAATCTGTTTCCGCGCGTTCGGCTCCTGCCGCCTTAAACACGCCTTGTACCCATGTTCCGCTCCTCGGCCACAGCCCAAGGTGCCCGAGGTGCCAGTAGGTGCCCAAGGCCCGCCAACGTCTCAGCTGAACAACAGCCTTTCCGTGTTTCTCTCTTAAGAGTTTGAAATAAAAAGCACAGACGCTTGACCCATTTAGTTGCAGGGAGCAAACTAAAATTCATGTTCAGTGAGGACTTGAGTTAGGGCCCTATGATGAAACCGTAGGCAAACCAAAATCAGGTTCAGAGCAAAGCCGAGACGGGAGACTCTGCAGCCCTAGAGGAGGGAGCACTACAAGGCTTGGTGCTTCATTTATTTGAAATCTCTTTGTCCCTCACACAGCTGTCCCTATATTCACTTTTTATATTCACTTTTAGCATAAAAGTCCCCAAATGAGCCCAACTCAAATAAGGTCGTACAAGAGCTGCTAGTGGGCAAGGCACATTCCCAGTCCATGGAGGCCGAGATGGGGCTTCAGGGGTGGGGACCTATGGCTGCTGCTCTCCAGCGTGATGTCAGCAGGGGAGGAGAACTCAGCCTTTGGCCGTCACTCCCTCCAGCCCTCTTCTTTTAGGGGCAAGGCCCAAACGTGGAGGGGGTATCCTAAGTTAAGATGCCTTCTTTATCCTGTTTCACCTCCTCAAGAATGTTTGCAACAGAATGAATGAAACGCTTGCCTGGTGAGGAAACATCCAGGGTGTCCTTTGCTGTTTTGCAGTCTTTTCCCCGCTCCCCCAGAAATATCAGTGTGTGTGTGTGTGTGTGTGTGTGTGTGTGCGCGCGCGCGCACGCGCGCTGGGGGATGGTGGGGTGGGGGAGATGGTGGAAGGACGCATGGTCAGCCGATTGCCAGAATGTAGCTTTGAGAGGACACAGATACAATCAGCTCCGCTCCAGTTGGCTCAAGGGGTCCAGGGTTTGGGGACAGGCCGTGAGTCCACCTCGCTGGCTCCAGGCAGAGAAACCAGTCCGCCTCAGGACTTCCAGGCACCCTCCCATCTGGAAGACAGACTGTATCTCGCAGCAAAGCTCCATCTGCCAGCCAGATGAGTGGTACCTGTAAACTCCCCACGTCAAGCCTTGTGGGGCTAATGCCTCTTCCAGGGCCTGCTGACAACAGGAAAAACGATCCCAGAGCTCTGTTTCCCAGAGGACTCAGATTCTTGCCCCCAGGAACAGAGCGGGGAGCCTGATGTCTGCAGACACCCCAGGAGGGTCAGCTGTAGTGCGGGATGGCCAGGGCGGACAAGGACTGGGGAACAAAAGCACGTTCTCACAAAGAGGTCCCTCCCGCTTTTGTAATAAAATCTCTACCATTCACCCGGTGCCTTCGACATTCCAGGCCACTTCCAGACATTACTCCATTTGATTCCCACAACCCTGCGGACGAGGTACCCTTCCCGTCGTGTTACAGAGGGAGGACCCGCAGCTCTGAGAGAGGAGAGGGTGAGGAGGTGTTCAAAGACCACAGGATTGCCATCCTGCCTTCGGCTTCATGTCTAAGTGAAACAGAGCCGCCTTCCAGAGACCAGGAGCCCACTCTGGGGCAACACGCTTAAAGCTGAGCTCAAAGAGAGAAAGTCGGCTCCAGACCTCCGTGGCCCTCTTGGAACTGACAGTCGAAACAGACACGAAAGGCTGCGAGCAGAGTTCCTGAGAGTCACACGAGTGTCTTTTCTAATAAACACGCTAGCGGTGACTGTCCAGACCAGGCGCCAGGCCCCGAGGGCAGCCCTTGGGGAGCTGGTGCTCAGACAGCTGACTCTTGGCTGGCAAGGCCCTCGGGCTGCGGCACATTCCTCTGAAAATCCTCAGTCCTGGCCCAGCTTCCTCTTCGTCCCTGGGGCATATTTGAAGTGGGGGCAAGAGCCAGAAGTCATTTCAGACTTGGGTGACTGGTGGAACTGGGTTGTGTTCTTTGGGGTACAAATAAAGTGTGACCCTAGTGCAGAAGAATGCCCGGTGTTGTGGACAACACAGAGAGGCCTGGGGTGCGATTGAGAGATGAGCCCAGACGTCCCACAGCGGCTGAAAACGCAGGGGTGGAGGGGGCCTTGAAAAGATCTGAAGGTTCTTCATAGGGAGAGACGCGATCAAACCCAATCAGGGCCTAAGTAAAAACACACATGGTCCCATAAAGCGGCCTGGGAAAGATGCCACATTAATAAAAGGGAACATGCAGAGGAATGTGTGAAGAGGGAGCCATTAAGAAAATAGAAGTACCTATAAACTCGGCTCAGCAAATGCTGCCCCTGCCCCCATCGCGGCTCCAACTTGTCCTTCATTAGACTCAAGAAAAGCCTTAAAGGAATCAGCCTGTTTGTGGAGGCAGCAGAGGGTGGAGCTGAGCACCTGGCTCACGTCTCTGCTTTGCTGGTCCTCTGGGTGTCCCCTGCCCAGCCACTTCTCCTCCATGTGTCTCTGGGTCTGACTGCCCCTGAATAAGAATGCTCCTCCCAGGCAGGTCTTACCGAGTACTGCAGTCTTGCTAGGCCAGGATGCTTGGTGCAAGGAAGCGGGGGAGAGTGGATGTGGGTGCAGCAAGCACCACTGTTTCCACTTGGGTGTATTCTGAAGCAATACTTATGCACTAGAAGTCATTTTCCCCTTCAGATCCCCAGATTGGCCTTGGGGACCAGCCAGTCTGCTGGCAGCTGGCCAAAGCCTTATCCTATTTCCAGTCCCTAACAAACAGGAAATGGGCTTGAATGGTTAGCTCTCAGGTGGAACTTCCTGAGAATCAATAATCAGAAATGCACGTAGCAGCAACAGCGTAGAGGGAAGGAGGAGACCTGGTCGGAGCTCCCGATTTAAGGAGTAGGTGGGAGAGGCACGGATATGAGCATGAAAACCGAACTGGTACGTACTTGCAAAGGTAAGTATGTTGACAGAAATGACCAGGTAAGCACTTAGTATTTAGGAAGCTGGAAAGAAGGAGGCATGGACATGAGTAGACTAGGCAGCGTCTCATGGCATCCCTCCCAGCAGCTCTGGGGAGGAGATAAGCCTCGCAGCAGAGGTCAGAAGCCAAGAGAAGGGCTGGGATTGCTGTGGAAGGTGGGGAGGCGATCTGAGCTTGGGTGACAGCATTTGCCATGCTGGGTAATGGAAGGGGACAGCTGAGCTCAGGGGACAGGCAGTAGGTACGTCTGCTGAAGTGGAAGGTTCAAATTATTGCAAGTTGGCCAAGCAGTCTGAGCACGTGGTTGACTGTAGAGGACAGTTGTTAGGGGACGCCTGCAGGAGTGATTGCATCCTGAAAGAGGTGACTTAGCAGGCCACGAAGGTTCGTGGGGTCCCTTCCAGCCTAGGAAGCTTGAAATGATGGGGGTATACTTTTGTGCCCCATCCCCGACTTGTGGGTGTTGTGGGCAGATGCAGAACTAGACTGATTGTCTTTGCTTAGGAATCTGTGCTGATACCCAAGGAGCAGGAAGCAGCTGAGATGCCTCCAGTTAATACTGCAACCCGAACACCCTCTGAAAGCAGGCTCAGCCAGGACCTGACAGAATCTGCATTGTTCGGCTGGACGGCTGGGAGCAGCTGCAGGGCCCCTGGGTCTCCCTGAGCACAGGAATCATGAACAGCCTTTAGCCTGGCTCACAGACATCCTGTGAGATCAGGGAAGTGCCAGCCTGTCTGGTGTGGTATCAGGGTTGGGCAATAATCACTGGTCAAGGACAATCAAGGACAGAGGCCTTTCGGAGCTCATATTCTCCCCTAAAAGAGATCACAGGGCCTGGTGTGGAGGAGTGAGGAATGAAGGAACTGTTGGGGTGGAAGTGGGTACAGTGCCCTGCTCTCGTCTTTGGAGGAGCTGGCCAAGTGCTCCCCACTCCCAGCCCAAGTTCCAGATGGTGTTAATGTGCAACAGGCCTGGTCATTTCCCCAATGATATGGGAAACTGTCTCCCCAAGAGGGAGCCCAATCAGCACCTGAATCAAAGAATCACATAGTTTTAGAACTAGACGTGACCTCAAATGCACCAAATTTCTTTACCACTTTCACGTTATAAAGCCTAGAAAAGTGAGTAACCTACTCAAAGGCACACCCTTCACTGGCGTCGGAGCCAGACCTTAACCCCCCATCTCTCGTCTTGAAGGCCAGTGCTCAGTCCTTTGCTGCTCTGGATGAGGCTGGTCTGGCTGAAGACTAAGGTGAAAGGCAGGATGGGGCAGCGTGCACACCTCAGCGCAAAGTGATCAACATCCGATTGAGATGCAAAGTTAGAGGAGGCGATGAGTGGGGCAGTTTTGGGGGAGTGAGCGGGAAGAGTCCGGGCCGTGAGTCGCAGACCTCGGTTGAGGTTCCCATTCTACCGCTTGTTCACCAAGCAACTGCGAAAGCACTTCCTCATCTTTCTCAGCCACAGTTTGTTCATCTGTGAAATGGGGCTAAAAGCACCGGAGGATTCCAGTGAACCGGCCTATGGAAAGTGCATCGCACACAGCAATGTGCAAGGCAAATATTAGGCGTGACTTTGCTTCTGGGGCTCATCAAGGCCCAGGCGGTTGAGTTTGGAGGCTGGAGTGGTGATAGTCGGGACTCTCCTAGTTCTCTGAGGTTCTCAGTAGAAGGAAATCCCTAATTGACAAGTTTCAATTTCATCTTAGACACGTTCAGATCCAAGGCCCAGGTGGAAGGTTGAGGTGGTGAGGAGCCTTCTCAGCCTCCGGTTTCTACCCCAAGAGGCTGGCCTTCCCTGAGAGGGAGTGAAACCTGGTACCTCTTACCCTGACCGGGACCCCTCTCAGCTGTCTGGGGACGAGGGATGGACTGGTGAGGAGAGACGAGGAAAAGGGGGGTGCCAGCTGAGACTCAAATGCTTCAGCAAAGCCACTTGGACAAAGGGACCCACAGCATTCTCTCTCGCAGGCCTGATGGCGCTGCCCTCCTGACTTTCCAGCCTTGGGTGGGACGTTCTGGCTCAGGCATTAAACTAGGGGTGCAGCATGGGGTACGTAGAAAGGGAAGGGTTTGGAGAAGGGAGGTCTCTGTTGTCATCTAGCCGAGAGTCGTGGCTTTCCACAGGTAAAAAGCCCTGCTGTGCAGGCTGAGGTCATTCCTGGCACAAGCTCCCACTCGTTGCAGACGCCTGCAGGTCTGTTTCAGTATCTGCAGCAACGACATTCCTAAGCGGGGTGGGGACGAGACTTTCTGGACAAGACTGCTTTCCATCAGAAATTATTTCGCTTCGCCAGGGTCAGCTTTTTGAGAGAGGGCTGGATTTTTTTTTTTTTTTTTTTTTTTTAAGGAAGAAACTAAAACTCAGTGGGAATGAGTAGATGTGGGAACCCGAAGCAGAGCAAGGTCCCGAGAACTGGAGAAGGGAGGAGGGACTTGGGTCCTCAGTGAGGGAGAGAAAGGGACAAAAGATACAGGCAGTGGGGGCTGAGCTGAGAAAGAGCCCTCGTTTGGGGTCCAGCCCAGCCAGGCCAGTCTAAGACCCTGTCATCCACCCATTCACTTGACTCGCACTCGACTTCTGCCCTGTGCCAGGTGCTGTGCTAGGAAGACAAAGCAGTTGTATTACTTGTCTATTTCTGGGTAACAAATCACCATAAGACTTATTGGCTTAAAACAACACATGCATATTATCTCATGGTTTCTGGGGGTCGGGAGTTGGGGCACAGCTTGGCTGGCCCCCTGCTCATGGTCTCCCAGGCTGTGATCAGGGTTTGACCAGGACTGAGCCTTATCTGAAGCTCAATTGGGAAAAATCTCCTTCCAAGCACACGCAGTGTTTGGTAGAACTCAGTCCCTCGAGGGCTGCTGGACGGAGGGCCTCAGTTCCCAGCTGGCCGTGAGCTAGAGGCTGCTCTCAGGTCCTTGCCACGTGGGCTCTCCTACCTGGCAGCTTTCTCATCCACTGTGCAAGCTGAGAGGCAGCAGAGAGGCGGCTGGCAAGCTGGAAGTCACCATTTAATGGAATATAATGACAGACGTGACATCTCCTCGCTTTGCCATATTGTGTCGAGTAGAATCAAGCCGCAGATCCTGCCCCCACTCCCGGGGAGGGCATGGCAGGGGCTGCGAAGAGCGGGACACGGGCCGCCAGGGACCATCTCGGAGTCTGCCTGACGCAGAGCCAACAACAATGATGGAATGATAATGGCAAATCAGGGTAGTGAATGTTTATAGTGCGTCCAGAAGGGTGCTAGGTTTTTTTTACATACCCTTTTGTTTTTCATCTCTATGAAGTAGGTACAATTATTATCTTCCTTTCAGGTGAGGAGACAGTCTCAGCGAGATCAGAGTAGTGAGCGATCTAGGCGTTTTTGAACTCTCGTTTGCCAGACTTCAAAGGCTTTGCTCTTACCCCTTCCTTCTGTGCCTCCCAGATAAAGGGCAATAGACCGCGGAACACGCTCTGACTGGGAAGGCTTCTTGGAGGTGGGGACATGGACGGAGCACTGCACGCAGAGCAGCAGGGCCCTGGAGGGAGCCCAGGGAGCAGGAGAGACAGATCCTTCGCTCTCGAGGACCTTGAGGCTCCCGTGGGGAACCAGACCGAGGAGCAGCCCCGGGCACTTGCGGCCGCTGCAGCAAGTGCACCCGAACAGCTGTTTGAAAGAGCCCTGCAGAGACGGGGAAGCCAGTGGCTGTTTAGATTAGTTTTCTAATTGGCTGAGTGTTAGCAAAGCCTCTGTGTATACAATGGGAATAATTAATCTTGTCTATTTGTATATCCACTCATGTTCTGTCATTCCCGGATCTTCTCAGCTGTCTGCCTCTTACTGTTGGTTTCAGGCCCGGAGAGGGTTTAAGGCTACGGGACTCTTTCTATGTGGCCCCAGCACGAGTGGGCAGCAGGAGGACAGCGACAAAGAGGACAATGATTCTAGCAGTGCCCACCCCATCCCCACCCTCACCACTGCCCATCTGCCTTGCCGTACAGCCTTGCCCATCCCCAGCTAGAAGTGCCCATCTTACCTCCACACCCATTCCAGCCACTGGAACCCAAACGTTTTCAGGAAGTGGCCTTACCTGTCCCCTCATGGGTCCAGCACTCTCCTACGTGGTCTGTCCGTCTGACCCCACCCCCCAGCATGTTCATGTAAGACTCCCCTTGGCTGACCTGTCAATCTGTCCACAAGCTTCTGTCTACCTCTCAGGCCCTTCAGTTCTTGCTTGGCGCCCACGCAGCCAGATCAAGTCTATTAGGGGCTTCCGCAGTACTGACACCAGGCTGCCTGATTCCCTGGAACTTCCCAAGTTTGATGGTTGTCCCTCTAATCAGATTGTAGGCACCTTTAGATCAGGCACCAAGACGTCAACTCCTCCCACGGTCCTCCTAACCCAGGTACAGTGCAAATACTGATGCCTTGATTGATAATGAAAGAGGGAACGATGACGATAAGGCGGGGAGGGTGTCTGAGGACATGAAGGTCCGCTTTCAGTGGCAGCACCAAGCACTCTGGCTGAGGGGCTCCTGCCTGTGTCTCTCCCGGCCACTTCCTTCCCCGGACCTTACCTTAGGCCTGTAGGTGTCTGTTAACGATTTTCTTTCCTTTGTGACCCTGTAATTGCTCCAAGCTCAGACAGCAGACATGCACTTAGACACGTACGTTTGGGGGGTGGGGCGGGGAGCAGGAGTTCTGCACATATGGTCCGGTTCACGACAAAGGCTTGGCAAGGAGAAGGTCCACACTTCAAAACGCTCAACAAATGGGACTGATATGACCAGATTTGCTTTGGAGGGTTTTCATTTAGAGATTTATAAAAAGATGACTACAGCCCTGGCCTGTTTGGCTCAGCGGTTACAGCGTCGGCCCGTGGACCAGAGAGACCGGGTTCGGTTCCTGCTAGGGGCACTTGCCTCGGTTGCAGTTTGTCCCCGGCTCTGGTTGGTCGTGCGGGAGGCAGCCGCTCGATGTGTCCCTTTCACGTCAATGTTTCTCTCTCTCTCTCTCTTCCTCTCTCTCCCTCCCACTCTAACTGAACAAAAGATGGGAAAGTGTCCTCGGGTGAGGATTAAAAAAAAAAAAAGACAACTATAAAATGAGGTTAAACAGGAAGTCAGAGAGGTGCTGGCGTCCCAATCACTACCAATCTTTTTTTGTTTTGTTAATCCTCACCCGAGGATATTTTTTCATTCATTTTCAGAAAGAGTAGAAGGGAGGAAGGGAGAGAGAGAGCAAGACACATGGATTGCCTCCTGGAAGACCCCAATCAGGGCTGCAACCCAGGTACGTGCCCTTGACTGGGAATCAAACCCGAGACCCTTTGGTGAGAGGGCCGATGCTCTAACCGCTGAGCCAAACCAGCCAGGGCTCACTCCCAATCTAATAGATCACTATAGCTACCATTCATTTAAGCACTTGTTATGTGCCAGACTCTTTACAAAATACTCTACAAAAAGGATCATAGTTAGTCTTCAAAATAGTTCTATGAAGTAGCATCAGGGCTCTCCCTGTTGGGAACAGAGGCTCCCAGAGATTAGGTAGGTTGTTTAAGGTGACACAATCAGTACAAGGGCCAGGATGTGGGCCCAGGCTGCCTGACCCCCAAACCTTTGCCCTTCATCTCTGAGGCCTGTGGGTGGCCTCACAGTTTGTTGTTGAGAGGGACTCATAGAAATAGCTGCTCCTCCTCTCGGGCTGGGACGTGTGCTAAGAGGGAGAGAGAAGAGAGAAGCTCCAGACGGAGGTTCCTCCTACTTTTCCAGGAAGGGGGCGGCCTGGGAGCCTTCCCGGGCCGAGCACAGCCCTCTCCTTTGCGATTTTGCCGAAGTGGGCAGCTGGCAGAAGGGCTGCATTTTTGAGGCCCCAGGCTGCCTTTTTATCTCAGGGAGCCATGATTTACTGTTCCTCTATCTTATCTCAGCCCGGGCCTTGGTGATGGATTTCACCTTCAGCATTTGGAGCGCATTTGGAGTGGTTGCTCCGTGCCAAGAGCACTCCCCCAAGACCGACTGGGAAGGAGACAGCTCGGGCTCCCCGCTCCCGGCTCCATCCTTCACCTCCTGTCTCCCCCGGCTCAGGTGGAGAGGAGGGCGCTGTGATCTCTGGTTGCAGAGGGCGAGGTGGCACCCTCAGCGTAGCCAGGGTGACAATGCTTTTCCCCAGACTTGGCCTGACTTGAGATGTGTTAGGGGACAGGAGGAGGAAAAAGTAATAATAGTACTTTCCTCTGTGCTATGATCATTCACATGTTTTTTCCATCTTCACAACAACTAAACAGAACAGCTTTTGTATTCCCTTTTCACAGACGAGGAAACAGGCCCAGCCCGGCTAGGGTCACACAGGCAAGGGAAGAGCTGGGTGTCCAATGCATATCTTCTGACCTCAAGTCCTCTTATCTTTCATGAAACATCAAGGAGGAGAAAGCTTTACCTTTTGGAAATACATCTCCCCCCGCCTCCATTTTTACTTCTTCAAAACAGAGTTGCCTCTCAGATCAGGGCAGATTCTTTTGCAGTGGTGAATTCAAAGGGAGGGGCGTGGCCCACAGGAAGGAGTGTTGAGCCAAGCAAGGTCTTAGTTAGGTCGACTTGAGGTGGAGAGTCACACTTAGAAGGGAGAAAGTGGGAAGTCAACCCCTTTCTCGTGCAAAAGGAATCAACAGTGAAACAGTTTCTCAACAACCAAGCATTGAAACCGTTCACTGGGCACATGCTGCGGGTGACACAGTCACACAAGACCAGGACTCAAGAGAAAGGTAGCATTTCTTGAGGTTCCCTGTGTGCCGGGCATGGAGTTAGGAAATTTACTTATTTGATTAGATTTGTATAATAGCCTTATAAGGTGGATTTCACCATCTTCAGATCAGAAGAGACTGAGCTCAGAAAGATTAGATAATTTGCGTATGGTCTCATAGCTGGTAAGCTGCAGAACTCTAATTCAGATCCAGGTTCTGACCCTAAATCTGCTAGAAAACTAGGAACCTCTCTTTCACATGTATCCTGGAGTGTGGGAAGGTGGGAGGTCTTGCCTCCAGCCCCACAACAGCACCTTGTAGACAACAGCCTAACGTGGTCACCTCCACTTCCTCGCGCACCCTGCATACATCCTGAAGACTCAAGGGGAAAAGTGTGGACCTGGAGAAAGAGTGCATCTGCTAAGAAAGACCCCGGTTGCCACTGTCCTTCTGAATAAAGTTTCCCTCTTTCTGTAGCCCAGACTGGGGACTTTTGTTGATGGTAGGGATAGTTGCAGGAGGGGGTTCTTAAGTTATGGGGAAACCACAGAAGCTACATTTGCAGGCTGGACCAAAGTATACAAATTCATTGAGCAGAACCCAGAGAAAACTGAAGACGGGACAGGCTCCTTGAAGGAGGAGGAATTGCGCAGTTAGATGGGAGCTTGCAGGTGGCTGTCACAGAAAGTGCACTTTTACTAGGGTTCAGGGGACTCGGGTTCTAGTTCCAGCTCTGTCACTTCCCATGTGAGGAATCTTGGACAAGTTGCTTCTTTTCCACGAGCCTCAGTTTCTGCATTTGCAAAGTGAAGAATTGGACCAGCGTTCGGAGATTGCTTTCACCTCTAATGTACTGTGAATTTGGAATCATTCGTGACCCCCACCCACCCAGGAGGCTCCTGGAGGGAAGATAAAGTAGGTTAGAGAATTTCACCTCCAACCAGGATGATTTAAGGGCCAACCTACCTGAAAGATGATAATGGACCAGGTGGCACTAGCCAGATCTTTTCAAGCCTGAGGCAGTGGCTGATTTTAAAGTGGATATGCCCCCTTCCTAAACATCATCTCTACAGACAATTTGACTCAGCCTTGGGAGCCACCAGGAAAGCTACAGTGTGCAAGGCAGCCCATCCTGGAGGAGGATGGAGAGCGAGAAGCCACCACTCTTGTGGGTGATTTCAGCTCCCCAGTGGGCTGGCCATCTCCCACCTGGGCTTAATTTTTACTGCTAATCTGTTGTGTCTTTCTTGGTAATTTAGCACATTCAGACAGTTATGGTTAGTTTCTGATTATTTTTTCTAAACCTCACAAAACCCCCGTAATATTGCAAAAGAGCCAGCAAAGAAAAAGAGGAAGAGAGGAGAGTTTTCTAGAAGTATAAACTCAAGGTTCGAATGCCCTTCCCCATCCTCATTTGTAGGACAGCTGTTGTGGTGCCCTGTTCATCCCCAAAGTCCCAGCTTTTCATCTCAAGGTTCTCCTGCCAGCTCCCTCCCACTATCATTCCTTTGAGAGAACGTGGCCTTGACATCAAGGAGTGGAGACCTGCCTGCGGCTGCCACCTGACACAAAGCCTCATCGCCCCTGCCTGTGTCTGTCCCCTCTCCATCCTTGCTGTGGGTCAAGAAGGGGGTCATGCCTCCCTTTTATCCGAGGTAAGAGCACGACAAGTGAGGGCTAGAAAAAGAGACTCCTCCCTTACAGGCTGATTAGGAGGAAGTTTGGGGTCTGGGTGGGCCAGCCCTAACCTAACCTAACCTGGAGCCCAGGTGGGCTTCTTGCTTTCTTCCCCAGGAGGTTGCCATGTGTCTAATTGCCTGGCTATAGCTAGAGTGGTGGATGGAAATTGGTATCAATGAATTTTTGCTGAATGAATGAATGAATGAATGAATGAATGAATGAATGAATGGGTGACAGCTTAGAGAACTGACTGAAGTGTGAACAGGAACAGGAAAACAAGGCCAGCATCGTTTAGCTCACCAAATGCCCTCATGCCCCTTGGGAAGAAGAAAGATGAATATGGAGGAGTCAGAAAAGGACGAGTTTTAATTTGAGGCACAAAGGACATAGAACTAGACAAGTGAGGTCTGAAAAGGCCCTTAGTCATCATCTCATCCAAATCTCTGTTTTTTTCAGGGAGGGCACCAAAACCCCAAGGGCATAGTAACCTTAGTGACTTCCTTAAGGTCATAGAGCCAGAGTGAGGACTTGGGTCTCCCTGACAAAATGCTGGTCTCCTCTTCTCCACATTCACCTCAGACTCGTTCATTCCAGAAAAGCACCTGCCATCGAACTTGGGGATCCTCTCTTTTGGGTTTCTTGACACTGAAGAGGTGATTCGAAATGACTTTGAGTTTACTGTCCTTGAGGCCATTCGGGCATTAGCCTTGTGGCTCCAAGGCCACCTTCACTTAAACATAAAGGATGGGGAGGGTAGCAGAAGCCAGCCATACTGGGCCAGTTTTATCCCGGGCAGGCCCCATGAGAGGTCTGGCCTGGGTTATCACCACGGTGCCAAGCCTTGCCTCCTAGAAGTTTGTCCCGGTGGTCTGCCACATGGGAACTTGCGCAGTCTCCAGTAGACGTGCTCAGACTTTTCCGATGACTGGGGACTAGGATATGGACATGCATTTTACCACTTCAGGATGACATGGGTGTCTCAAACAGAACCTGTCACTCCCAAGTGCCACTCTAGGATTTTCTCACCAAGTATACAGTTAGAGGAAAATGTAATCTACATGTGTCTGACTCACTGATCTCTAAGTTATTTTAAAGTTTAATTCTGGGAATGGTTTGATAGATATATATTCTGCTTACTTTTAACCTTTGGACTGGTGAATTGGCCAAGACAAAATAAATAGTTAGCCTGAGAGATGGAAGGGAGCTCAGAGGCATGACCTGCAGGCTCCTTTCCAGGCCTCCTTGGGACAGAAGGTGCAGCACGACAGGAAGTGTGCCCAAACCCAGAACCATACCTTAATTCTCCTAACCTGCAGCTCTCCTTCTGCTTGTACTTCTGGGATGCTGAGGCCTGCTGAAGAAAATCACCCAGATGGGAAAGTGCTGTCACCACAGATCTGTGGCATCTGACCTCTGTTGCACTCCCAAGAGTCCAGAGCAATCCCATTGGGTGAGTCCCCAAGGCCATTCCAGACCTTTGCCACTCTTCTCAAGACCCCAGACCCTCTTTCTCAACCATTTTTTATTTTGCAGACAAAAGGGAGTCCATCAGGAAAGAGTTTCCTCTCTACAAACCTATCCCTCTGGGTAACAATCCTCCTCCGTTCGGGCCATTTCTGAAGGGCCAGCCCTGGTTCAGAGCTCTCTGCTGCTCCAGACACTTCCACTTCTCTCTCCGCAGCTCTGCTCCTCTGTTCCCTACTCAGCAGGTGCTGTTTCCAAGGGTGCCACCATTTCCCCAAGGTCTCTGCCTCATCCCTAACATCCAGGCAGTCACCAAGGCCCCCCAATGTGACCCCTTACGCATCCATCCCCTCTTCTCTAGCTCCATTGCTACTGCCTAGTCCGGGCTCTTTCTTCTTGATGGTTATTGCTACAATCTCCTAACTGGTTTCCCTTCGCCAGTCTTGACCATGCTCAGTGTATACTATCCATAGCCGCAAGAGTGGTGTTTTTATCAAACAAATCTTGTCCGTCACTCCTTTACTTAAAATTCATCAGTGGCTTCTCATTACTCTCAGGATAAAATCGAAATTCTTCAGCACAGCATGGAAAATTTTGTATGAACTGGCTCCTGTCTGTCAGTCCAGTCTCATTTCTCCCTCCCACTCCTCCTCTCTCTGCTACAGCATCACTGAAAGTCATTGTTCCAGCTCCCAGGACACGGCAGGGTTTTTCAGGTCTCTGCGTCTTCGCACTTGCTACTTTCTTGGCTTGTCTGCCAGGAACGCTCCTGTTCCTCTTTCCAGGTGGAACTCATGCACTGTCTCCTCCTGAAAGCCTTCTCTGATTTCTCAAGGTGAATCTGCGCGCCCTTTCCCCATCTCCCTCCACCGCACTCCATCCCTGCCTCCGTTGGAATAGTGGTCTTACGTGTTATCACTACTAGTTCGAAGCGGGAGCCACTGCCCACCTCTGTAGGTCTAAACTTCTTGAGAGCGGTGCCCATGTCTTTTCATTTCTGCACCTCCTATACGAAGTCCGAAGTCTGGCATAGAATGGGCACTCAATAAATGTTTGATTAGTCATCGTGCCTAGCTTCTACTGAGCACTTTCGCCTCCATTATGTCACTTAGCTCACACAATTACAATGATCCTATCAGGTAGGTGTCAGCCCCACTTGAAACATGGGAAAGCAGAGACTTAGAAAGGTTAGGTAACTCAAGCACAGCGGCGCTGCAGAGACGTGGACCAGGATCTAACTAAGCGCAGTGTGTGCTGCTGTTTGCGGTCATTCGCGCCGGTCAACACGCACGTGTGGGCGCCGGCTTACCCCTCACGAGCTGCCTTACGCAGTGTCTACCGTACCCCGGTCTACCAGTGCTCGGGCCTCCTTGTCTTCACTTGGTGAACAAGACTGTTAGTCCTGGTTCAGCCAGGCTTTTCTCCCATATCAAAACCCCACAGCAACACTCAGCAAGGCTTGGCTTCTCAGACTTGTCTGGCCGGTAGGTCTGTCTTGGGCCTTCAGCCCTGGTGTGCGCTCCAGCCCAGCCCCAATGAGACCCGGCGTTGTTGGCATGCCCAGCACCTAACCTAGTGCCCTCCTTGCCTCACTCTGAGTCTCCTTGTCCTGTTGTCTGCTCGCACTGGCAGCAGCTCAGGAGCGAGACAGCAGAAGACAGGAAGGGAGGGAACTCTTAGAAAGGCCTGTGAGTGCCAGTCAGGGATATGCTGAGACAGGACCTGGTGGTCCTCATTCCCACACAACCTGAAGAATTCACACCTGAACTCTGGAGCCATAGACCCACTTTCTGTGCTTCTTGGCCACTGTTTCTCATTATGTCAAAGTCACAATGCAAGTACCAGAAACATGCTCTAGACCAGCGGTTCTCAACCTTCCTAATGCCGCGACCCTTTAGTACAGTCCCTCATGGTGTATGTGGGCGTATCTGCACGTGGGCGGACCCGCCTGGAGACGGATAGAGGAGCGGTGTCTCGGTTCCTAAGATCATCGGAAATATGTGTTTTCCGATGGTCTTAGGAGACCCCTGTGAAAGGGTCGGTCGTTCAACCCCCAAAGGGGTCACGACCCATAGGTTGAGAACCGCTGCTCTAGACTAACAGGACCAGTATCTTGTCTTCAGCTGTTATTGCTATGTTAATGATCATTTGTACCTGGTATAATGATCATATTTACAATATGCAGTCCCTGATGAGTATGACTGGGAGTTTAGGAATAGACGAAGGCCAGATTAATCAGAACTGCGAAGCTATTTTACATGATAATGCCTCAATTCTGCAGGTCACTTTTTTTTTTTTTTTTATCCTCACCCGAGGACATTCCTTTCATTTTTTGTTCAGATAGAGTGGGAGGGAGAGAGAGGAAGAGAGAGAGAGAGAGAAACATTGATGTGAAGGTGACACATCGAGTGGCTGCCACCCGCACGACCAACCAGGGCCGGGGACAAACTGCAACCGAAGTACATGCCCTTAGCGGGAACCGAACCCGGGTCTCTCTGGACCGCAGGCCGATGCTCTAACCGCTGAGCCAAACCGGCCAGGGCAGCAGGTCACTTTTATTATAATGCATTTTTACACATATCATCTTGTTTCCATTTGGTTAATATGGCTTTTCTTCCATACCAAAAAAAGGAGAGTAGCACTCGGATTTAACATCTTGCCACATTCATCCATCCCTGTTGAAGGCCGGAGTGCTAGTGATGCTAGACACAATGCACAGGGTTTGATTAATCAGCAACCACGAGAGATGGGCGTTATCCCCATGTCAGACACAGAGAAGTTAGGTAAATTGCCCAGTGCCCACAGCTAACAACAGAAAGCCAAGACTGGAAGCTGGAAATGCCCGATGCTAACGCTGACAGGCTTCTGCCACAAGCCTGAAGCCAGGCCTGGCCCCGCCTGCGGGCATCTCAGGTGTCCCCCACGGTGCCCCATGTTTCAACATAGGATTAAACACCACCCCACCCCTGGATTGTCTTGATTTTCTTGGATATTCAACACAACTTCTTGGTTTTAACCTTCAGTCCCTTTGGCCTAAAATGATTTTGCCTTTATTGTGCCCCAGTTGGAACACAGATAACTGAATTCTCGTCTGACTTACTGATGAGGAGGTCCTGGCACTGAATTGTGAGCGGGATGTCTCAGGAAGCCATCCTTTCCAAGAAGATGGAGTGACTCCTGGAAAGCTCCGAGGGAAGGGCAAGGTCTACCAGTGCTTGTGGCAGCCGTGAGAGGTCTCTTCCTTCTTGTCACCGAGACCTTGTCACCTAGTCATTCCAGGACTAGGCAGGAGACTTGATTATCTAGTTGTCACTTCTTGAGATTCTGCCATCTGGATGGTGCTTGTCCCCTTTCAACGATCCTGACCATAAGGGTCACAGCTAGTGAGCATAACCCAAAGACTAGCAGGGGAAGGACCTTTGGTGGGGAAGTGATTTTGCCGCTGTAAGGCTCGTTCTCTAGATCTCGAGGAAGTCGCTTCCTCTCCCAGGGCCTCCATTTGCTGGACTAGTTACCTTCATCCTGAATGTTCCAGGGCTAACCTCGTGGTTCCTAGAAGGGACCTCCCACCTGTGCAAGCTTGGGGACTACAGCAGGGGCAAGCCTGGAGCCAGGGGTCTGGGTCTATGTGCTTCTGAGGTCCCAGATTGTCCAGTATTCTGGCAGAAGGTGGCAGTCTCAGTCACAGTGTTGACTGGGGCCCGGTGGGGCTCTGTGGACGTCGGGGAGCACCAGACGCGCATGTGGGTGAGTGTGTGTAAGCGTGCAGTGTGTGAGTATTTATTTATCCTAAGAGCAGTTGCTAAGTCGGGGATGTTTGCCAGCAGAGAGCTGCCTGAGTGCGTGTTTGTTTACTTAGCAGAGTGCAGGGGGGACAAGGGGAGAGACAAGTGCAGACTACATAGCACGGGGCTTGGGGGCCCCTTTGAATAGCCCCATTCTACCGGCACTGCTGGTTCTGGGGAGCCCCCTCAGGAACACAAGCTCTGTCTGCCTTCCTCACCAGTGGCTCTATCCCTGACCTCCCTCCCAAGAGCAGCAGAATTGCTTGTTCCCCTCCAGGGCCACTGACCATCGTCCCTTCATGCTGGGGTCCCCTGGCTGCAGAGTCCTGACAGAAGGTCGAAGGGTGAAAGGGGGACAGTGGTCTAATGAAGGAACAATGAGATTTGAATCTGGGCCCCAATGACCGATAACTACAAGGCCTTTGGTAAGTCACTTAGCCTCACCGGGCCTCACCTGGTTGCTCATCTCCACAGTGGGGGGACCGGAGAGCCCCCTGGCAGCTGTGCAGCGGTTTCTTTCAAGAAGACTTGGAGACATACACCAGCTCCTCCCCATGCCGTTGGGCCCGTCAGCACAGACCCTGCTCCTCTCATCAGCCCCCTCCCACCTCTGCCCACAGCATCTCAGCCCTTGGCTCAGTCTTGGCCCTTCCAGCAGGCACCTGTCCAGGCTGAAGCCTACTGACTCCAGGACCCGTCCCCTTCTTCCAGGTAAGGTGCTGGTCATGTATTCCCTGTCTTCAGGGTGGACAGAGAGAGTGTGTGAGAGAGAAGGGAGACAAACCAACAAGAGACCCTCCTGATTCCCTGTCCACCCTCAGCCACAGGCCGGGAAGGTGCATTTCCCCAGAGTAGGGCCACACCTCCCAGCTGGTGGCCCCAGGGGCTCCCCAGAGGCCTCTGCCTCCTCCCCTGCCCTGAGGCCAGAGCAGTGCGTCTGCAAGTCTCCGAGGGAGCACTGGCTCCCCAGACACAGGCTGGCTGGCAGCCAGGGGTGGTGTTCTGGCTCCTGCGGCAGCCAGAAGGGGTGGCAGGAAGGCCCTGTTAATCCTCGGGGAGAAAGCTCCTTGGCAAGCAGAGAAGAGAGGCTGCCTGCGCTCAGCCCTACCTTGGGGCCACAGAACACCATGCCCCAAATCTGCCAGGCAGGCCTTGCGCCCCAGTGTTCTGCCCACAGCCCGAGGGGCGTGGGTGGCGATCCCAGCTGGGACCTTTAGCTTTTGAGAAGGGAATCCATAGCTTACCCCTGTTCCTCTCAGAAACCTGGAGGAATTCTGAAGAAAGAGGGTTGGTGGCACTTGGCCCCCTCTAGTCTGCAGCCCTCTCTGGCTCCCATCAGCCCTTGGACATTCCTGACAGTGTTTGGAGAAGTAGCCAGGACTGTCAGGGCTCCTAACTCCTCCTCCTCCTCCTCCTCCTCATGCCATCACCCCACCACCCACCTCTGCCCCCAGCACACACACACACACACACACACACACAGAGTCAGCCTTCGGCCACCGAGGCTGCTTGTTCTGCTGGGCCCACCTAGAAACAGATGAAGAGCTGGAAAAATCACCCCAGAGCCAAAGAGAATCAGTGTGGAAAAAGCAGGGGAGAGAGTGAAACCAGATACAGAACAGGCAGCCAGCTGGGGAGGTGGTGTTGCACCTGGAAGACCTCCTCTGTCCTCCTGGGGGACCGGAGCTGGGGGTGGGGGCTCCTCACTCAGCCGGCATGCCACCTACGAGATGCCAGGCCCCTGAGCCTCCAGGGGTCCTGCTCCAGTGCTCGACCTGGCAAAGGGGATTCCTGCCCCCTTAAGCCGGTCCCTTGGCAGGCTTGTCTGACTGAGTGAGCTAGTCTCCAAGGGCCAAGCCATCATTTCCCCCTGTCCGTCTCTGCCTTGCCTCCATCCACATCCTTGCAGCATGGTACCAAAGAAAGGTTTTGAACTTGGCATGTGAGTGCGATGAGATTTGCTCTTTCCAACAGCAAAGAGGAAGCAAATCTGGTCTTCATTCATTTGAGAGATCTCTACTTTCCCCAGGGAGCTGGAACCACCCACCTCCTTTGGGCCTAGAGGGTCATTTAAGGGCTGCTTCCAGGCCCGGCTCAGCGCTCTCAAAGCAGACAGGGCTGGCCTAACAGTCCAGGAGGGACGGTCAGCGGATGGAACTGACCCCTTGGTCCCCCCAGGCCACAGTGTGGTTCTGGCGTTCCCAAAGGGGATGCTCCAAACCAAGCGAGGTCCACTGTGTCCAGGTGGACCCTTCCCAAACCCATTTCTATCACAGATCACTTCCCAGAAACTCTCCAAGATGGGAAATCACAACTGAAGCTGGTTGTTTAGATCGGAAAATCTGGGTAGAATGTCATTAGAGAAACCAGAGTCTCCTCACACGAACCTCCGCCTGCAACCTCTCCCTGCTCCCTTGGCTCGTCCACTCCTCCCTGCCTGAGTCACGACAGCAATCAACAACTTGGACTCAGGGCCTCGGGACGTGCCAAGGGCTCCCACGTGCCCCGTGACATTTACTCCTCCTAACGGAGATCAGTTACAGTTAGCTCCACCCAGGGAAGTCAGGAGGCCTGCCCAGACTGTACAAGCCCTAGGTGGTGGACCTGACTTGCAATCTTGGGTTCTTTCCATGGAATCCTTTCTGCCAGCTCCCCGGAGATGTGCAGGGAACCGCTGGCGTGGGGGAAGGGATTGACTTGACGGGCTTCCAGCTAGGCCTTTGGTGGTGGCCTTAGCTCTCCCAGATCCTTAGGAGCTGGGGGGCTGGTGAGGGGTGTTCCGAGAGGCCTTTCTCTCTTCGGTGACTCCCCTGGTCCCTCACCTCCTTCCACTCCCTAGATCTCCTTCCTGTGTGTCTGCCAGGCCTAAGCTTGTCTGCTCTCTCAGGGTCGCCTCCCCCAGAGAACCCCTGCTCCTCCCGTGTTTCTGTTCTTCTTCCATAGCCTTGCCCTTCCTGGGGAGAGAGCCAGGGCCACCTGGTGAAGGGGCCAGCATTCATTCTCAGGGCACGTGGCCTAACGCTGCCTCACGTACCCCTTTTCAGCTTCGGCTTCACTGTGGATTCACTGGGATGCCTTTTGGTTTGTAAGGAACCCCCAGGACCCGCCCCTGCCCTCAGACTTTCTCTGTGACCCCGAATAGGAACTCAGACTCTTCTGGGCCTTTGTACGGTGGAGCAGGATACGGGACTCAGGAAGGCAGAAATGAGGGAGAGGCACAAGCCGTACCCTTCTTTCCTGAGCAGGAATGTGCCCAGCCCCGCCAGTTCCCTAGGGCGGCTGTTCTTCCCCCGTGACCTGAGAACTGCCACCCACCCTCTCAGGGAAGGTGATTGTGAAATGCCCAGTGTATCCCACGTAACGCAATGCATACATTACAGGGGGCGGGAGGAGGTTTTATCCAAAACACATGCTACTGCCGCTATTCTAGTTATCTTGGATATTTCCTGCATGTTTGTCACCATGGCAACTGACTCAGCACGAAACCTCGTTTGCTGGGCCCTGGGGTCCAGCATAACGGCCATGTGGTGTCAATTTGGGCCTCCCGGTGTTTTTCTGTCTCTCTGTCTGTCTCCCCCAGCTTGCGTCTCTCTGTCTTTTATCTTTGTCTCTGTCTCTCCTCAGCCTGTCTCTGGGTCTCTCCATTTTCTTTTTCAGGAAATAGCTGCTCCTGGATCCCTGGAAGAGGCATTTGGAGACGGGGACCAGCTCTGCCCACCCCAAACCTTCGCTCGGCGCTCCTGAGTCCTTGGCTGAGCAGGTCCCAGAGTGGGCTGGGACGCCTCCTTGCATGACCACGCGGGCGGCCGGCCATCAGGGGAGAAGGGGCTCAGCCAGGGTCCGGCCGTTGGTGGGAATAGACCAGTGCTGCCTGTCTCCTGACGGCCCCGGGAAGGACAGGCTTGGGTTCTGGCAGACACGGGTTAGAGGAGTGTGACTTTCCCTGGGTGTGGGAGCCTTTGCTCCCTAGAGCTCGGAGACACAGTACAGACAGCACAGGGAAAGACAAAGCAAAGCGAAGGGCAGGGCTCCCGGGAAGGGAGAAGCCTGGCAGTCCGAGGGCAGCGAGGTCTCGGGCGCTCTGCTTTCCCCGAGGCCCTCGCTGCTCCGCGGCCTTTCCCGCAGGGCTGGGGCAGAGCCGTCGCGGACAGCAGTGTCCCTCCATGGGGCCACCAGGCAACACCGAGGGTGTTGACGACAGCAGCCGGCGAGGGAGCTGGGCCAGCAGTCTGGAAAGGCAGTGTGAGCAGACGAAATGTAAACAGGCAGCTGCAGGAGGTGAGGGCGTCTCCTGGCCCCTCTCCACCCCCGGGGCTTGCTCCCCTTCAAGCCCAGGAAGCCAGGTCTAGACGGTTGCTTTCTACCGAGTTTCCTGCGCCCACACCCTGTCCGAGAGGCCTTTCCAGACCACCTTCCCAAATGCCACATTTGTCCCTGGCCATTTTCTTTCATGCCTGAGCCCCACGCCCTGAGCGAAGTGGGCCTGCAAGCTGTAGTGGACACGGATCCCCAGGCAGGGCTGGCGCCCCACAGGACTGTTCGAGAGAGAGAGGAGGAGAGGTGGCTGGGAACCCGCTGGCTGAGTCAGAAGCCTCTGCCTCGACTCCCGCAGACGCACCCCCAGGGTGCTGGGACCTGGCATGAGAAGGGAGAGGCTGGGCGAGGCAGGCACGGGGCAGGCCCTGAGAGCAGTTCTTACTCCCCACGCTCAGCACCCACAGGGCGCAGCGAGTCAGCCTTCCTAGGGCCAGTGTTGTTCCAAGGAGCTGCAATCCTGTGACTGAACAGAGCGGCAGGGGACAGTCAGAGAGGACAGCAGCATGGCTCTGGGCTCAGCCAGCTGGGGCAGGGGGTCCTCTGGGCTTGGGGGTCACAGGGGCCAGGGACCAGTCCTAGGGGATGGGATTGCCAAGAATGAGGTGCGACAGGGCTCGGGTCATATTGGAAGAATTCGGGATGAGCTCCAGGCCCAGTGAGGAATTCAAAGGCCACAGAGGCAACTGAGGCGGGGCCAAGAAAGTGAGACTCAGGGAGACAGCGGGCTGGCAGGCCTGGCAGGGCCGCGTGGTGGCAAGGGCACGAGTTATGGAACCAGAGAGACACGGCCCGGAGTCCACCACTCAGAACTCGCTGCACCTCAGGGTTCCCACCTGTGAAAGGGAGAAAATACCAGTTTTGCAGGTTCTTCTAAGGAGTAACTCAGATGTTCTGTGGGGAGTTCCAGAAGTGTCTAACATCACACAGAAGGTGCGTGATAGCGTTCTTCCTTCCTTGGAAAGGGGGGGTAATTCCACACCCTCCCCCAAGACTAATCTGCATCTTGTTTTTGTTAGAACTGGTCTGGGACTACGGAGGTAGGGCCGATGCTGGTAACTGGGAGGAGACGTCAGGGTCTGGGAGCCCCGACGGCAGGGGACGATGGGACAGCTGCCCCTCCTCGGGAGCACACGAGGGCGGCTGTACGTGGGACAGTCTGTGGGGTCGCTGCCAGTGTGCCAGAAACCAAGTCACAAGGTCTAAATCGACCCCCCTCCTCAGGGGGTTGAGCAAGTGAAGGAGAGGGCCCTCCCCAAAGCTGTGGGAGATGCTGAAATCCAGGGGAACAGACTAGCTGAGGCCACTAGGTTGAGAAGAGTGTCCCAAAGGGTCAGAAGCCGAGCGTGCAGTGGGCCGTGGGTGAAGCCAAGGATGGGAGCATCCAATGCACCAGGCTGGGCAGACACATGCCAGCCCATTCCCACCTCAAGGGCGTACCCTCTTTCCAGGGCTGAGGGTCCAGCAGCATCTCCAGCTCAAGCCAATGTCCAAGGCACTCGACTTCCACCCTCACACCGCTGTTACCTGGAGTGAGTCCGCGGCCCTCTGCGGCCTCTGTTTTCCTTTGCACTAATGACACCTTGAAGGAGGGAGTGGGGGCTCCTGCAGGTGGGGGTGGGCTGGGAGACAAAGCACAGAAGTCAGGAGGGCGGGGAGGTCTGAGGCAGTGCAGGGTTCCAGCTCACCCCACAGTGGTGCCGTGAGGGATTCAGATCGAAGGGAGGGACTGCCTACTCCTCCCCATCCTCTCGATCCTCCCCACAGAGACCACAACTCTAGACCCAACTGTCCCCTCCCAGTGACTCAGGCTTTGGCTGCCCTCCTGCCCACACCCAAGGCCAGGTCCAGTGCCCCATAACAGGAAGGGCTGTGGTGGGTGCAGGGAAGGCCCTGCTCCAAGCATCCCTCCACTGACGGCCTGGGTGCTCCAGGAGAGGTCTGGGCGGAGGAGTCCCGTGCACCTTGCTGGTGTGACACCCTGTGCTGCCTCAGGAATGTGGGCTGGGGCTGCGGTGGGGTGGGTCCTCCTCCCTCGGCACTGAACACAGCAGGCCACTTGTTTCTCATTAGCAGACTGCAGGACGTCACATGGGGCGGGTGCACATTTCTGTCTGTTTGCTGGAACAGTGGGGAGATAGTGGTGGGGTTGCCAGGGCTGAGCCAGGGACCGGCCTGCGGGACCCAGGGGGAGGGCTGCGGCTCTGTGGAGCAAAGCCATTTGGAGGCCAGAGGAAACCACTGTCCCTGCTGGAGCCCAAGGGCAGCTATGCAATGAGAAGGACAAGGAGGAACTGACATGTGATTATAGTTATCATAACATGTAATACAGTCCCGGAGGAACCGTGAGCCTCGTTGTCGGCATACGTGTTGTATTCATTTATTGGGAACCAGCCTGTGCTAGGTGGTTCCCGTATATTGTTTCTTTAGTTGTCACAATAACCCTGTTTCACAGAAGAGGAAACCAAGGCTCAGAAAGGTTAAGCACATGACCTCCTTTTCACAGCAATGAAGCATTAGAGCTGGGACTTGAGCACAGGTTAGCTGATATCCCTGACGTCTTTTCCATTAGACACGTTGCTTCTGCCAGGGTCTAACCTTTCTGTGCCATGGACACCGTCTGGTGGAGCGTAGGGGCCCCTTCCTGGTTTAAAAAACATACATCAGATTTACAAGGGAAACCAATTATATGGAAATATAGTTGTCACAACATGAAAACTGTGTGATACAGCGATATATGTGCTTCTTTATTAACACATTAAATAACAAGATCTAATAACTATCATAATTGCAAAATAGTGATGAATGCAAATGATATTCTGTGATGTTGGCAAAAAATGCTGAGTGATTTCTACTGGTTACGAAGTCACAGGTACTAATAAGACCTGTATTCATAATTGAAGGAAATAATAAGTTTCAGTTAGAGTCAGTGAAAATAAAGATGTGATTTTTGCTCCCCGCTGAAGTTCTCAGATCCCCAGAATTCTATCTGTGGATGCCTCAGGGGACTCGACTGCAGGTTAGGAACCCCTGCTTTGGAGGGAAGCTGTTACAATCTCTGCAGGCTCCCTGGAAACCTTCTTTGGCTCTGGTGGCAGAGGGTATACAGACCACTTCCAAGCCTGGGACTCTGTGCCCTCCGGGAACCCTCCAGTGGCTCCACGGCCCAGCTCCTGTGACCTACCTGGGGTCTAGGGTGGCCAGATTTAGCAAATTAAAATACAGAGGGCCCAGTTAAATTTGATCTACAGATAAACACCGAATAATTTTTTAGCATAAATATGTCTTATGCAATACTTAGGACATACTTATTGTATTATTTTTCTGCTGCTATGTAACAAATTACCACGGAGGTAGCAGGGTGGGCAGCGCCATGCATTAGCTCCCAGTTCAGGGGGTCAGAAGTCAGGCTGGCACATCTGGGTCCTCTGTGTTTCGTGTTTCGCAGGTGTGGGTGGGCTGCTTTCCTTCGTGGAGGCTCTGGGATGAACCTGCCCCCCGGCTCAGCTGGGATGTGGGCCGGATTCACTTCCCTGTGGCTGTAGGACTGAAGTCGCTGTTTCCTTGCTGGCTGTCAGCCAGGGTGTGCTCGCAGCAGCCCGGGGCCATCCACATTCCTGTTGCATATCCCGCCCTCTTCAAGTCAGCACACAATTATGGAATCCTTCTCACGCCTGGACTCTCTGACTTCCTTTCTGCCACCAGCTGGAGAAAACTCTGCTTTTAAAGGGCTCGTTGTATGGATAAGAAAGCTGTGGTACATATACACAATGGAGTACTATGCGGCTGTAAAAAAGAAAGATCTCTTATCCTTTGAGACGACATGGAGGGACCTGGAGAGTATTATCCTAAGCGAAACAAGCCAAGCAGAGAAAGACAAATATCATATGATCTCACTTATTTCTGGAATATAATGAACATAATAGTCTGAGGAACAGGGTAGTCCCAAAGACGTGGAAGTAGGGTACAGACTGACAATCGCCAGAAGAGGGGGTGGGGGGGAGTGATAAACCGCAGAACTTATACGCATGTACGCATAACCAATGGACATGGACAACAAAGCTGGGGACGGGGCGGGGAGAGAGGGGGAGGAGGTGTCAATGGGGGAAAAAGGAGAAACATCTGTAACAAAAATAAATAAATAAAATAAAATGTTAAAAAATAAATAAAGTACATTAACAGCTTCTATTTTAACTAAAAATAAAAATAATAATAATAAAGGGCTCGTCGTGATTACATTAGGCTCATTGAGACATCTCTCTTTTCCACACAGGAGCACATAATCCTAGGAGTAACATCAAGAGACAAAAGACCTGGAGCCATCGAAAAATTCTGCCTACCACGCTTACCCCCAACATTTATTTGTTGTTTCTCTAAATCACACTTTCCTGGGGTCCTGTGTGTTCCTGGGGGCCTGCTGTGGACTTTTCCTCATGACCAGGGTCAGCTCTTTTTTTGACCTCAGTTTCCGCTCAGAGAACTCAGTGTAAGTTTTCACTGTTCACAGGTATGAACGGGCACCGGCCGCCGTGGGCACAGCAGCCGCGGGCTGTGCTCTGCCTTGCAGGGTCTCAGGTGGAAAAGTGGAGCCTGTGCCCTGGCCGGTTTGCTCAGTGGTTAGAGTGATGGCCCTCTGACCGAAGGGCCTCGGGTTTGATTCCTGGTCAAGGGTTGCAGGTTCAATCCCTGGCCCTGGTCGGGGTTGTGCCGGAGGCAACCAATTGATGTGTCTCTCTCACATCAATGTTTCTCTCTCTGTCTCTGTCTCTCTATCTTCCACTCTATCTAAAAATCAATAGAGAAATATCCTCCAGTGAGGATTAACAAAAATAAAATAAAACAAATAGAGTAAAAGTGGAGCCTGAATACACACAATGAAAAGGCTGGCTGAGGAAGCGCCACAGTGGCGCTGGTCGGGGCACGGCAGTGGGCAGTGATTGTTGTTACTAGAGTAGAGGGAGACGGGAGAGCTCGGGGTGAGGTGCACTTTGAACAGGGCCTAGAGGACCTGGCTAGGCAGGACTTGGGAGGACGTTTTGGGCTGAGTGAGGGTACAGCCCCAAGCCAAGCCCATGGGTGGGGGGTCCTGGCACACTGGGGTGGCACATGCAGCCCAAGGACAGGGAACCCAGGGTTTGGGGGTCGGGGAGGAAGGGGGAAGGGGAGACATAGCACAAAAGAGAGGCAGGGGTCAGACTAGAGGCCTTGGGAGCTTCATTAGCAGGGAGTGGGAGGGGGCTGCAGACCCCAGATTGCTGAGTTGGGAAATGAGCTGCTACGGAAATGATGCATCTCCTTTGGCTCTGGCAGCAAACGAGGCTGTGACAGGGCCGTGGGAGTCAGCCTCACATGGCGCGCAGAGCCTTGGCCTGAGAACAAGGGGCCCGGGCTGGCTCGCCCGCTACTCCTGGAGGCGCTCTGGGCCAGGTCTGAAACACGCGAGGAACAGCAAGGAGCCAGTGGGCTGGAGCAGGGCAGGTAGGGTGCAGAGTGCATGCGTGCGTGCGTGTGTATGTGTGTGTGTGTGTGTGTGTGTGTGTGTGTGTGGCAGATCACATGGGGAAGGCGACAGAAGATTCTGAGCACAGCACAGACATGATCTGGTTTAAATGTGAAAAGACAGTCGTAGCTGCCCTGCTGGGCACATTAGTGCCCAGTGCTGCAGGGAACGTGTGGAATCCGGCAGCACTACCCTACAAAGTTTCTATCTTCCACGAACGCACACCCCACTGCGGAGACAAGACACGGCAGTGTGCAGAGGTGGTAAGGATCTGTCTGGGTCTGAGTCTTCCTGCCAACACTCCCCAGCCTAGAAAGTCACCGAAGGTCTCAGTCACGCCAACAGTAACCATAATGCCCATACCTGCCTGGTGGCGCGATCGTGAAGACTGGCTCATTGCAAAGTGCCTGGCATAGAAAAAAATAGTAGCTGGCATTATTATCTAAGTAACAGTAGGAAGTAGCATTAAACTCCTCATCGAAGGGTGCAGATGACTGTGGCTGATTGTGTCTGAGGCTGTGAACCGCCTCATGGCAGGGGACATGGCTGGCCTCCAAAGTGGGCAGGAATCAGGAGGTCTAGTCTGATGGGAAGTTGGAGGATGAGACCCGGGAAAAGCCCAGAGGCAGGAAAAGCGGGTGCATTCTCCACAGACACACAGGGAGAAGTCAGTGTGACACCTTAAACTGAAAGCCCCAGAAGCTGGGGGAGGGGCAGGGCATGGGCAGGTGCTGAATCAAGCTGGTGGCAAGGCCAGATTCTGAAAAACATGAACATCAATTGTCCAATTGGAGGCAACAGGAAGTGGGAGAGGGACTAGACTGGGTGGCTGGGAGGAGAGGAGACAGACCCACAACCTGGCTCAGCCCTTTCCCATCTCCTGGCCGAGGGGACTGGGGGTGGGCGCTCGGCAGGTGTCCTGATGCCTAGGATTGCCATGTAGGAGGAAGCAGGCCTGTTTTTCCTGAAACCTGATCTTTTAGGTAGCTGGCCCCTCAACCTGATAGACCACAAGATGGGACAGAGGACAGAACAGCTGTTCCTCTTCAAGGCATCATTTCGACCAGCCTCCAACCAGGGCCAGCTCTCTGAGGGGGCAGGAGCTGGGCTGGGGGGAGAGTGGAAGTGGCAGGGGCTCCACTCATGTCCCAGGACAGCCCCTGAGTGGAAGTGACAAGGTACTGCCTCTGGTGGGTGTGTCCTCAACTTTCTCTCTTCTCGCCTTAGGGTCTGGCTGAAAGGAGAAAGCCTAGACCCCACCTTTGGGTCTTTGCAGCCCCATTCGGCTCTAGGCCGGTCATTCCCAACACGGACACACCAAGTCCCCAAGTGTCTCTGGAGGTAGTAACGGAGGTTGAGAAGATATTTTAGTGTTTATTTTTAAAATCTCATAGAAATCATATATTTTCTGAAATAAGTCTATCTCCTACCTATCCTTCAGATACCAACTTAAATGTCATTTCTCTGGAGAGCTACCTGTGACCTTTATATAAGTCAGGTTCCCAGCAGGACAAGATGGCTCATTCATATCGGGCAGTTGAGGAGGGTTTAGGAAAGGGCTGCTGACAAAGTCATGGGCAGGGTTCAGGGACACTACGTAGGGGTGAAACAGCAGCAATAACATAGCAAGCCCTCATCCACCCCAGGCCTGAGGGACAAGGGAAGGGACCGTCACTGGACCCTTGCAGGACCTTGCTGTGACCTTCAGTAGAGGGTCACAGTCAGCGACCCATGGTGGCTGATCAGGAGGGAGCTGACCTCACCCTCCTTGGTCCAGGGCCTCCCATTGGCAAAACCCAAGTGGAGCTAGAGGGCAGAGGAGCCCCACTGAACCCGTCCTTTGAGCTGGGCCTTGGGGTCCATAGAGCAGGGTGATACAGGTGTAGAGAGGACCCGGGGAGACAGAGATAGAATATCCAGTGTACCGCCTGTGTTAGTCTGCTCGGCTGCCATAACCAAATACCATAGACTGGGTGACTTAATCAATAGAAATTGATTTCTCACAGTTCTGGTGGCTGAAAGTCCAAAATCAAGGCGCTGGCCAATTTGGTTCCTGGTGAGGATGTTCCTTCTGCTGTGTAGACGACCCACTTTCTCACTATGTCCTCATGTGGCCTTTCCTTAGAGCGTGCTCGTGGAGAGCGAGAGTGAGCTCTCTGGTGTTTCCTTTCATAAGGACACTGATCCCAGTATGAGGGCCCCACCCTCAGGACCTCAGCTGTGCACCTAATTACCTCCCCAAGGCTCCACTTCCAAATACCATTGCATTGGAGGTCAGGGCTTCACCATAAGCATTTGAGGGACACAGACATTCAGTCCATAATACCCTGCAAGACAGCGTTTGGTGTCTCTTGAATCTGCCAACCAAGCCTGTGCTTACCTAGAACATAATGTCATGTTCTACTGTAACTGGCCATTTCCTTGTCTGCATCTCTTACGAGACTTACATCTTCTTGAGGGGAGGGGCTGTGTTTTGTTCCTATGTGCTCAATAAAATGCACTGGGAAAAGGGAATAAGAAGGTTGCTCAGACTAAATGAAGCATCACCTTTCTTTGCTTTGGCTGGAGTTAAATAATCTCATGGTGGCGACAGCGGTTACCTCCTGCAGTCAGAAGCTCAGATGATCAGTTACTTAGGCCTGACTTGTACAACACGAGGCAACACAGTTAATTCATAATTTAATGACTTCAATTCTTTCAGTAGAAAAAAATCCTTCAAAATCATTTATGGGGCGAGAGTGAGAATAATAAGAGTCCTTGGTGCTGAAAATCTCAGAAAATAACCCCCCACCAGTCATAATCAGTGGGCCATTCCAAGGGCATTCACATTTCTTGCTTAACTCAGAGCAGGACAAGGCATGGTCCTCCCTGGCCAATTAGCAAACTCCTCCCCCCATTACGAATGGCCTTTGTATAGCAGCCCCTGTGGGCCTGTCTGCACTGTCCCTAGGATGCCCAAGCCACCAATCTGTACCTCTTGGATCACTGTCCACTTCTGAGAGTGACGAGCTAAGCCACTTCCTTTCTTTCCTATGCCCAGTTACAAGAACATAGGCTTTGACATTTGACCTGCCTGGGTTGAATCCTGGCTTTGCCACTTACTTGCTGTGTGACTTTGGATGATGTACCTAACTTCTCTGGGCCTCAATTTTCCCAGTTTGTACAACTAAGATAACTGAGGTTAAAAAAGATACTGTGCCTCCAGCCTGGACTGCTGCTCCCACAGCCTACAAATCGCACCATTTTCCACCCTGGCCAACCCCACCTCCTTTTCTTCTCCATGGTAACACGGGATCACGCCATTTCTCTACTCAAAGCCTCACAGCGGCTTCTTATTTCACTTAGAAGACAATCTAGGTTCCTTCTGGGGCTGTGAAGTCTCCCACCCCTCTCACAGCGGCACTTACGTTCTCCACCGGGACTGTTGTCCTCTCTCTGGTTCCCTGTCATATTTCAGGTCTCAGCTTAAATGCCATCTACTCTGAGCCCCCGAGTCCCCTGCTGGTCTCATGCTGGCCGATGCTGCTTCAGCAGAGCCGCCATCGAGACTGGGGAAACTCACTGCCACTCACTGTGTGATGGGTCGGGCCTGTCTCCCCTCCTCGGCGAGCCTCATGGAGCAGGAACCTGGCTGCTGCCTCCACGGCTGAATCCCCAGTGGCCGGTGCAGTCCTCTCGAATACATGCTTGTTGAATAAACAACAGAGAGAAAGGTCTTTGCTGGAATGCCAACAAGCTTGCTGGGGAGACGAGGCTGACATATAAAAGTCTTCAGGACAACAGAGGGTAATTTGCGTATCGCTGTCTCCTGATAGCTTGGCCCTCACACTTGGGGTTTTAGGAATTCAGAGAAACGGAGAAAAGAGTAATAATTATCTCATGAAGACTCTGCTTGAGGCCACTCATTCCAGGGGGAAGGGAAGAGAGCAGGAAAAATAACATTTGTCATGTATCTACCACATGCCAGAAACCTATCATACCGTATCTTCTTTAATCTCCGCAGCTGTCCCAGTTTTACAAACAAGAAAACTGAGGCCCAGAGAAGTGAAGTCAGTCATCCAAAGTCACACAGCAAGTAAGTGGCAGAGCCAGGCTGCAGGAGGCCAGGCGGGTCAGACGTCAAAGCTTGTGTTCTTATAACCAGATAAAAAGAAAGCGGTGGCTTACCGCGTCACCCCTGGAGACGTGGACAGTGATTTAGATGGGCTCGCACAGAGCAGCATCTTACCTATGGTAACTCTGGACGCTGGGCTGGTTCCGGTACTGAGCCCAGGTCTTAGATGCCACCTAGGTACATGCAGTATGGGTTCCGAGGTGTCCAACAACAAACAGGGCACCTGGGCTCACCCCAGAGCAGCTGCGAGCCTTTGGAGATGGCCTGAAATTGGGCAGGCCCTGGAATGAGGGGCTGGGCACGGCACCTAGCATCTGACCTTGGAAGGAGGCAACAGACCTGGGGTTCGGGGGATTTTCCTTCTTCCCCTAGGGCCATGGGCAGCCTGTTTTGAAGGTACAGGTAGGAGCTAGGTGGTGTGTGGTACGTGATGAGTTGGGGGAGGAACGGGAGGGGGTCATTTCTGCCCGGCTGACCTCAGCTGGATAACATGATCAGCCTGTCATGGTTCTGAGCCCTGATTTGGGAAGAACAAAGAGTCCAGGCCCCTGTGCCTCCTCCAGCCCAGGAATGCAGCTGGGGCCAGGCTGTGACCAATCCGGAATGCAGGTTGGGAGCGAGGCGAATGCAGTGTGTACAGCGAGGCTTTCATGCATTGATGGGAGCCGGCTCACAAAGCCAGGCTGACATGCCCCCGCGCTCCCAGCTTTGATATCCCAGCCCTGCCCTGGGGGAGCTGTCTGGCCCCGACTGCCCTACTGTGGCCCTTGAGGTGGTGGTGGGGTGGGGAGTGGAGAGTCCAAATCCATAGCCCCCTCCCACACATAATGCTTCCAGGTACCAGCATCTTCTTGTCCGTCTCGGGAAGTCTGAGAAACACACCGGGGGTGGGGGAAAGGAGTTGCTGCCGAGCCTCCTGCGGGGCCTTAGGGCTGGGGAGAGATAAATGCATAGACAGACAGATGTCCCCTGGGAGAGGCTGCCAGGCCTCAGGCAACCACTGCTGGCAGGTCACAGAGACCTCTTGCGGCTACCCCCTCCAGGGAGAGGAATAATGCTGGGGTTGGGGGGGTCTGACTCCTGGGTTAGACGGCTGAATGCTTTCTGCATTCCGGAGCTCCTTGCCTCCCTCCCAGCCCCTGCATCTATCTATTCCCAGTGGCCAGTTCTGTCACCGTGAGGTCCTCGGGGCCTGCCCTTCTCTGCCCTCTCAATTACCCACTGCTCCCTCCCAGCCTGCCTCTCCCTGCACTTCCTCTATTCCCGGGGCTAAGAGCAGTGTACACACCACACGTAGGTACCCTGATCCTTTGGTCCTTAGAAGAACCCTATGAAGTGAATACCCTCATCCTCATTTTATGCAGGAAGGGAAGGAGGAAGGGAGGAGGCGGAGGCTTTGGGAGGCAGGAATGTAAGGCTATTTACCGGGTGGGGAGCTCAATGATGGCACAGTTGCCACGTGCGATGGCAGGAGAGGGGATGGGGAGGATGTCAAGGTTCCAGGAGCTAAAGCGGTCTGTGATGTGGGGACTAGGAGCTTGGAAGCACTAGTTGCAGGTACTTAGTAAATGTTTGTGGACTAATGAACTGTGTCCAGCGTTCTGCCTTGTTCGCTCTCACGGAAAGACCTGAATGCTACGCTGAGATCTAAATGACCGGTGATAGGTTTCAAGTGACGCCTGTCAGAGAAGTTAGTTCTTATGTTACACGTGCACTTCAGTGAGGAGATACTGGAGCATCTCTGCTGTGAGAAGAGCCGAGTGAAAAGACAGAGGGAGGCTTTCCCAGAGACTCCCGGTCTTCCGAGCGCTCCAAAGTTCCCAGCTGGGATTCACCAGATGGGAATCTGATGGAGTCCAAAGCAAGTGTGGGAGGAGCCCTGGCGTCCCCTCCATCATCACTCTCCCAGAGGCACACGATCTTAGAAGCGGAGTCCTGAGAAACCATCCAGACCTTTGGTTGAAGAAAAAATCTGCTGCGTCTCTGCTACGCTAAGTGCTGGCTTCATTCCCCCGGGCCCTCTGGCAGCCCCTGGGTTTTTGTCATTCCAGGAAAAACTTGGCCTTCTCTGTCCTGCATCCGCGTGAAAGATCCTGGAAGGCACTGTGCATTGGTGCAGGTTGAGGGATGCTCGCCGCCCCAGGCCAGGGTGCAGTGGCCCTGGAATCAAAGCACATATTTGCACAACAGATTGCAGAGTGCAGAGGAGGCCACAGCTCACCGGACAGCGGACGGCACAGACGACGCCTCCATCTGAAGCCTGGGCTGGGCGAGTGCCCCAGACTCACTCCAAAGCCCGTCCATCACAGCGTTCAGAAACACCTGTGTGCGACTAGGAGGAAAACAGGTGAATAAATTATGGCCTCTTCCAAGGAATTCTGAGCAGCTATTAAAAAGATTGACGTAGAACTCTATGTCTGTATATGGGAAATATCTATAATACAATAAGTGAAGAAAGCATGTTCCAGAACAGTCTATGTAGTATTATCTCACCTATGTAAAACAGAGCAAAGCAGAACCCTATGTGTTTATATATTCATGCATTTAAAATTCACTTTTTAGAAGTTTGAAGAGCTATATACCAAACTGTTAATAAGATGACCTCTATAGACTCAAGCTGAGGAATGGAGTGGGTGTTAATTCTTTCTGTGTCTTGCTGATGCCATGGACGCCTCCCCAACGCTCCCCACCCTGTAGACAGATGGTAGCTTGGTGACCCACATCTGAAGGCCAGGAATGGGTTAAGCCAGAGTCTGTACGGGAGAAGGAGAGACCTGGGTCCTGAAATATGGAAGGAACTCAGTGGCTCCTGGTGGTAATGAGAAGTGAGAAGGTTCAGGTCTGAATCAATTAGAGTCTCTATCTGAAATGTAAACCAGGTTCTTGACCGAATTCCCGCATTCCTTCATCCTGGGGCTGAAGTCCCAGAGGAAGAAAAAGAGAACAATTCAGCCTTTGGAGCTCTGCCTTATGGGGGCCATCGCTGTTTGCTCCGGGGGCCCTGTCCCACATGGGGAGCACCGACAGCTCAGCCAGCCCTTCCTTGCTCCTGGGTTCCAGTGACACTAATCCCTCAGCAGCCAGAACTGCCAAGCTAACTTCTTCTGGCTCCCTAGGGATGGGCAGGGAGCTGGGGCTCTGATAGGCATCAGGCGCTTGAGTAATTATGGTAGTAGAAGCCCCCAGCACCAACCCCAAATGTCTGAGATGCTCCCCCTCCCACTGCCATGTTTCCACAATCCACGGCCGTCAGATTTACAGTGTCCCTCCAGCCTACGATGGCTATTCCACTATTTCAGGGTGCCCCCTGAGTCTCCCCATCATAAGCGTCCCTCCTGATCACCCCAGGATCCTATCTCTTCATCCAGTCTCACTTGCTCTGAAATCAGGCATGAGGGTAATTCCAGTTCCAGCATTTCTGGCTGTGTGACCTCATAGCACTTGTGACAAGTACCGTAACAAGCTTTCTGGGCTTTGGTGTCTCAGAATACAAAAATGGGGATCAGAGCGAGGTGTAAATGAAGTGGCGTATGTAGAGCTCAGTCCACGGCAGAGCTAAGTGTCAAGGCCTTTCCCCTGCTCCTCTGAGCCTAGTCCTACAGTCAGTGAGGGAAATGGCAGAAATGCTAAAGGACAGGGAAGTAGCTGGAGAGAGGAGACCATCGGGGAGAAGGCCTTCAGTAAGAGAGAAGGCAGAATTCTGGCTCACCATGGACCAGTTGTCCCAAAAGGGGCGGGGGGTTTGTGCAAGAGCTCCCCCCCCAAGGTGTGATCAGTTTTCTCAGTTGCCAGGCAGTGTGATACAACATCACAGGAGAATATGCGGTGGTCTACAGCGTGTTACTGAGCTCAAGGGGTTCGCCACTTGGGGTGCTCTATTCAAAAACAAGAGGGGGTTGTTGCAGAGTAGTTTGCAAAAACTTACTTGCAGCAAGTAAGGAGACAGGAGATTCGTATCCAAAGCTCTGCCTCCCCAAGGGAATCTTAGCCTTTGCTTATATACACTATTTGGTCAATTACATGATTTTTTTCGTTGAGGTTGGCTACTTGCATTTGGTTGAGTTCCTGTCAGCTCATCCTGTTTACAGCAGCATCTACAAAATGCTATGCTACCGGCCCTGGCCGGGTTGCCCAGTTGGTTAGAGCATTGTCCTGATATGCCAAGGCTGCGGGTTCAATCTCTGATCAGGACACATATAAGAATCAACCAATGAATGCATAAATAAGTGGAACCACAAATTGATGTTTCTCTCTCTCTCTCTCCCCTCCTTCCCCCTTCTCTCTAAAATCAATAAACTAGAAAAAGACTATGCTACATTTGAACAATTATCAAGAAATAACATTTAGAAGTGCCCAGACCTTGAGATCCTGTCCTACCTGACACATTACTAAATTACTAAGACTAGAGTAAGTCAAGCATACACTAAACCACTTACAGCCAAAGACGCAGTCACCAGCCTGCAGTTAGGCCATCAGAGGCCATGGGAAGGGAAGGTCTGAGCCACCCTGGCTCATGATGGAAGCAGGATGGGGGCAGTAGGAGACCAGGGCTCTGCCAGGCACTCTGTGTGACCTGAGCAGGTGACTTTGTGGTTGTCCCCTTGGGAAGGTGAGTGAAGCAGGTGCTCCAGGGCCCTGGTGTCCAGCTGTGCTCTGAGGAGGACTCCTGCAGCCCCAGCAGGGCTCCACTGCTACATATGACAAGGCCTTTGAGCCCAAAGCATGTTTGAAAACCCCACTGGGAGCAAGGAACAAGGCAAAGTGGTGAGACAAGAGGCTGGTGCATGGGAAGGACGCATGGAGAAGAAAAATATAATGAGAATGAAAACGAAATAGTCAGTGGGTTTGATCCAAAAGACAGAGAAGTAAGATACTAGAGGATGAGGCCCTGGGTGAGGAGCGCAGGCCCTGGGTCGCATCTGCTGTTCTGAGTCCTGGCTGCCATTGAGTGACTTTGGGTATGGCTCTTTCCTGTGCCTCAGTTTCCTTAGTTGCAAAGGGACATAAAAATGCTTCCTTATAGGGCTTCCATGTGGGTTAAATTAGCAAATACACAGTGACACTGTAAGATATTAGCAAATGGACTGGAGCATGGAGAGAAGCCTACTGAAGAAAACAGGCAGGTCCAGAGAGAAACCCATGGAAATGTCACATCACAGGGGCAGGGGACACATGTGCAGACTTGGGCATCTCCAGAAGTTCCTGTGGCCCTGAACATCAGCTTCCACCCCCACCCCGTCTGTCTCCAGGACCATGTTGCCAAAGTCACACTCACCCCTGAACACATATACACACACAAGTGGCTTCTTGTGGGGAGGGTCCTTCTAGTGTATTCCAGTGTGGTCTTTGTTTTTCTGATTGCTTACTGTTTGCTAGACTCTGTGCTGAGAGCTTTACGTGTCTTATATAATCTACACAACATCCCAGACAGATACTATTAGCAGCTCCATTATACAGATGTGAGCACTGAGGCAGAGAGAAGTTAGTGACCTAGATAACAGAGGTGAAGCCAGATTTGAACCCAGTCATTCCAGAACCCAGTATCATTTACCACTGGCCAGTTCTGCAAGTCTGCATCAGGTTTCCTGGAGGCAGGGGAAGGCTCAAAGGTGGCCACCAGGTTCACAGCGACCCAGCTAGAATATGCTTAGTGTCCATATGCTTCAAATGGTATCTGACAGATGATACAAACGTAATTGCTTATTGTTTGTTATTATTATCATCATTATGGCTGTTTCTTAGAAGG
This sequence comes from Tadarida brasiliensis, assembly GCA_030848825.1. Lineage (NCBI taxonomy): Eukaryota > Metazoa > Chordata > Mammalia > Chiroptera > Molossidae > Tadarida > Tadarida brasiliensis. The sequence goes on along the minus strand of CM061277.1, from coordinate 25,062,601 downwards.
CAGTATAGAACAGTGGAGCATAGGCTTGAACTTCCAGTTAAAGATGGCAGATGAAACATACTCTTTAACTGCCCGGCCGGTGTGGCTCAGTGGTTGAGCGTCGACCCATGCACCAAGAGGTTGCTGGTTCAATTCCCGGTCAGAGCACATGCCTAGGTTATGGGACCGATCCCCAGTGGGGGGCATGCAGGAGGCGGCCAATCGATGTTCTCTCTCATCGATGTTTCTATCTCTCTATCCTTCTTCCTTCCTCTCTCTCTAAAACCAATAAAGAAAAAAAAAAGTTTAAAAACATACTCTTTAATTTCATTCCTCCTAAAACCCCATCAAAACAAAAACTAAAGGAAACAACAACAAAAGACGTATAAACCCACAAAGACAACAGCCACACCAGTTTGGAGGCTGGAGAGCACATTTAATAAATACCATATTAATAAGTGAAAACTGTCTAAGCAGGCCTGAGAAAATTAAATCCTAACTCAGACATGAACACCCCCAGTTATATCTAAGAACCCCCAAAGACTCAGAAATTAATGACATAAGAAAATTCCAGAAGAGGGAGGCATTGGAAACAAGAAGTTTGGTTGAAAGTTTGCTCAAAAAGCCGGTAGACCCCAGGTCCTTTCTGCTACTCCATGCTTCCCTTCCTAGCAAAGACTAGACCTCTAGAGAGGGGAGATCTCCTTCTCTGGAGGGTATAAAACAGTTTCTGGACTGGTCACATTATGCACAGAGGTACACAAAAACATGAGAATTAGGTGCAGGTTTGTGTATTGGGTGTTGAGACTGCCAGCCTTTTCCCCTGAATGGTGAAAACCAGGCTTATACTCTCCAGGCAGGGGACCAGATAAAGTTTCTTGGAGAAACTTTATAAAATGACAGCAAGAGTTTCCCAAGGGACTGGCTTAGCCAGATCACCCTACAGTGAAATCCACAATTGACAAACCCTGCCCAGGCATAAGCACCGCTCTACAGCTTTTTAGTATCCGGCCACAAGCAGGCAAGAAGCACTAGATGTTTGGGGAAAGCTTCTAACATGAAAAACAAAGGCACAAACAAACAAACAAACAAACAAAAAAAATAAAAGACAAAAAATCTTGGAGAAACCAGAATGCGCAGAGAAGAAAACTCATATATTTAGAAAGATGTGATATTGCAGCTAAAAGATGAAGATGGGGTGTTATAGAAAAAATTCTCAGGGAACAAACAGGAGCTCTTGAGACTTAATTATGATAGGAGTGAATTTTATTAAAAAAAAATCAGTAGCTGATTAAAAAACAGGTTGAAGAAATTACTCAGAAAGTAAAGGGAAAAGTTAGGAGAAAAGAAATGAGAAGATGCACTCATGAGGGCTAACATCCAAAGTATAAGGATTTCAAAAACAGGGAATAGAGAAAACAGAGGTTAAAGATAATCAAAAGCAGAATTCAAGAAAATGTCCCCAGTCTAAATATGAGTTTCCAGATCGAAGAGCCCACTGAGTGCCCAGAACAACCAATGATGAAAAAACCCCACACAGACATTCCATCATCATGAAATTTCAGCACATTAGGGACAGAGAGGATCTTACTGGTTCCAGAGAGAACAAACAGGTTGCACACAGAGAATCAGAACAGCAGAATCCCCAACAACACTGGAAGCTAGAAGACAATGGAGAAAGGCAACTACTTTCCGCCTAGAATTTTCTATTCGCCTAAACTCTCAATTCAGCGTGAGAGTAGAATGAAGACGTTTTCAGGTATGTCTCTTCCATGCCCTCTGTCTCAGGAAGCTATTGTGAGGAATAGCTCCACCAAAAATAGAGGAGCAAACCCAGGAAAGGAAGACGTGGAAAAGGGAGGCCTTACCCATGAGAGAAGGGAAGCGCCGGTGAGGTAGTGGAGGGAGGTCCCAAGTCAACAGCTTTGCAGCCAGCACTGGAGCGCCCAGTTCAGATGGGCTCCCCCAGAAGCTCCAGGAACGATCTCTTCGAGAAAATGAGATGGATAAAATACCTAAGGAAGTTCAGCATTTGAGATGATCGAGAGGCAATTGGAGAGAGTTGGGGACTAAATTAGTTTCAAATATGCAGAAAATTAAACAAATAAACAAAACCAAAATGATTTTTAACTCCACGAGGAAAATTTAGCGTAAAAGGGGAGATAATCATTATGTACTATGACTTGGCTGTGACTGGTGCATGATAAAGTAAATATTGAATGTTGATCTTACCAAAATCATGATCTAATTATGATACCATTGTAATGAGCTAGTTATTAATAATAGGAAAGGAGCAAAAGGAAGGCCTGACACTATAGGCCTGTCATTTGGGCACCTTCACCAGGAAGCTGCAGCTTTGCTCTCCCTGGGGAGTCACCAGTCCATTCTCTGCAAATCACTGGGGTGAGGGGTCCAACAAAGGGGAGATGGACGCATACTCAGAGAAGTTGGGGTAACATAGGGAAGGTGCCTGTCAGTCAAACATAGGAACAGGGGTCATTGGCTAGAGGGGGTGGGGCCACTGCAAACCCATGAAAATTTGGGGCTACATAATCCCAAGACAAAGGAGTTTACTCTCTTGACTCTGGGCTCTGGTGGCTCTCTCGAATTTCCCGTGTTCCTTCATAGCCATGTGGCCCTGCAGACCCCACACACAATGGACTGATGAACTGCAGTGGGGAACACAAACTAAGATAGCCTGATGCTGATTGGACTGTGTCCCAACATAAAAAGGAAAGTCTGGGCAATGGCTTTAATCCTAGCTCTGCTGAAGTCAAAGTGGGACATCTTCCTTGGTGTGACGAAGGGGAAGAGGACCTTGGAAACTCAGGGGTTTAATCCCACAGAAATAAAGCTTTCTGCAATATCTCATCCTCCCATGCGCGTCGCAGAAAGTTCTTTTCCCCATGACATCACAAGAAACCCACATCCCCCAGCAACAGGTGGGGATATGAGCGCTCCCCGCCAACAACATCTATATGATTCTGTCTATTGCAAAATAAAGGTAAAAGCACTCATGTAAAGAGTGGTAAGGTAGAAAAAGGCCTGGATTTGCACTCAAGAGATCAGGCTTCAGTGTAAATTTAGCATCCAGGCAGAAACATCCCTTTCACCCATTTTTTGGGACTCTCAAAAAAAAAGTGAGACTAGCTCCAGGGCAATAGCCCCGGAGAGGCCAAACAGCCTCCCATCAGCTCAGGACTCTTCCCCCGACTGACTGCGGGGCCCCACATCCAGCCTTTCGGCTATCTCCATCTCACTGACCTCCAGGTGAGCAGGCATGGGACCCCCCCCTTTAGAGTCCCCACCTTTGCCTGTGGCAGGAGAATGCAGGGGGAGGAGGAGGTAGCTGGCAGCTATTTGGGGGACTCAGGCTAGAGGGAGATGGGGGAGAGGAGAGGGAGCAGGGGATGGGGGTGTCTGGGGAGAAAGGGGCTCACTCCCCCCGCCATCATCCTGTGGAAAGGGTAACAACAAATCCCAGGTAAATCCACTCCAGGCGGGAAGCTGAGCCTGAAACCAGATGAAGCCACAGCGGTTCAAAGGGAGAGTGACACCCACACAAGAGAGCAGCTCTTAATCCCCCAGAGAAAGAAAGTGAAGAGCTCAGGCCCGGGAGGGAGACCACGTGCTTTGTTTAACCGGGACTGAACACACAGCCCTATTGAGAGGCTGGGACTTTGAGACAGACCCTGAGGGGCAGTTGCCAAGTTGAAGGCAGCCCAAGGCTGCCAGCTTTCACCTCTGGAGTTCTGGGCTTGGCAGTAATGAGGCGAAGGGCCAGGACTTTTAACTGGTGAGGTCAAAAAGGTTTCCTTATTAGACAAACAGTGGGAGGGGGTGTAGCTGCATTTGAGTCGAAGCTTGGAACTGGGAACTTCCAGAAGAGGCTGGGCCAGAGGCCGGCTCCTTCCACACTCAGCCCCTACTGCGAGCCCCTGGGCCCTCCGCCTCTGTCCCAGCTCCACTCCTGCCATTTTACCGCAGCTTGAGGGGGAACTTCAAGTGCCAAGTGGGCCAGAAGAGGGGACAAGGGAGGGGCCTGCCCTAAGGCTAGTTCTTGACCTGTAGGTCAACACCTGGGATGAAGTCAACACCTGGGATGAGGTCAACACCTGGGATGAGGTCTACTGGCCCTTAGCCAGTGGGCAGAAAGGTCTGAAGGAGGGAGGGCTCCCTCTCTCCTGGGTGGCACAGACGGGCTTGGTGTGCAGCTGCCGGGGTCTGGGTCTGGGGTCTGAGGCCCACACCCTGCTGGGCATTCTCTGTAATTGTTCTTCGGCCTGCAGTCTGTAGAGACGGGGGGCTTGGGGAGTGGTGCCCAGGGGCCACTGGCAGATTTTGGGGGTCCCCCATCTCTCACCGCACATCTCAACCAGAGCAGCTTCTTTTTTATGTACTTGACAGATCGTCCATGTAAGATTTCAGTTGAAGAAACTATCATAGGGTCTGGAAAGTTTGAGAAGCCTTGCCCTTGCCCTGAGGGGCAAGATGCTCTGTGGGAGAGATTCAGGCATCTCCCTTGTCATCACAATATCTGCGTCACTGGCATCCAAATGTAATTCACTGAATGAATGCTTATCAGACACTTTATTCCTTTACACTGTGGGGTCCAAGGCAAGGCTACCTGGAACGCGTCACCCTGCACACACATTATTTTCACCTGAAAACACAAACTCAGGAAGAGTTTTTTTTCTTTTTCTTTTAGCTCCCCCTCATCTACCTAAAGCGATTCGGATAGAAAAACCTGCTTCAAGAAGGGAACCTTAGCATGGTCTCCTTAGCACTTCTGCACTGAGTGTGGTGGACTGGAAGCATCCCCCCAAAACCGATTTCTGGTGTCCCGTTATTTCTGGATGACCCTGCAAGAACGTGTTTACCAAATTTGCTCTCCCTTCTACCTACTTCCCTCTTCTTAGTCCAAAATGACATTTTGTCTCCCTGTCTTTGGAATTTTCATGCTTCTGTGAACTTGCCATGTGCATGTATTAAAATGTGATTTTCTCCTGTTAATCTGCTCCTGTATGTCATTTGAATTATTCGACCAGTCCTGTATGTCATTTGAATTATTCGACCAGCCATAACTAAAGGGGTAAGGGGAAAGTTTCCCCGACCCGACAATATGCCCTCTAGTTCCACAGAAGATCTGAGGCAGCTTACAAAGAGATGGGTATAATAAAATAGAGGTAAATATAAGTGGGAATAAATGATCAGAGAAAACACACACAAAATGAAATCAAGACTAGAGAAGAAGAGCATGTATGTGCAGGTGATAAAATTCCATATGTATCCTATGCAATAAAAATATTGTACATAAGATTATTCCTCCCCCCAACAGCTGTATTCAGAGTTACTCTGTCCCCCTTCAGCACCAAGCTTTGTTACTGGATCACACCTGTCTCTCTCTTACCTTGGGATTATTTCCTGGGAGGCTCCTTGGTCCTTCCTGCAGATAGACTTCTCAAGGGCTTGCCTCACCCGTTTGCCAAATTTGCTTAGACATGTCTCAAATGACAATGGCCAGTAGCGAGGTGGAGCTGCGAAGCCGGGTTTTCCGTCTTCAAACCCTGGGCTGCCCTTGCTGCAGCATCACTAACCTTGTCTGGAAGTGGGCGAGGGACAGAGGCCGTGCACGGCCCAGGGAGCATGTTCTCCTTCGGTCCTTCTGGTCTCCCAGGCTGCCCAGGCCTGACGACTGAGTGCGTTGTGAGGGCGGTCATCGTTTGTTTCTCCTGGAGCATGCAGCTGTTGTGCAATGAAGAGCCTTCTCCTGTTAAGATGGGGGTGACCCCATGTGAAGCACTGAGCACAGAGACTGCAAGTCAGCTCTATCCGTGAGTGTCGTCAGCACTGTGGGGAGGTATCTCTGAAGTCATATTTTGCCTAGTTCCAAATGAATTTGAGGTTTAACTTAGTTAACTTAATCTCTCAGCAGTTCAATGAGGCAGGTGATTATCGCCATTGCCCAGCAGAGGAAACTAGGGTTAACCCTTTGGTAGATCTGTCTGTACTTCCAGTAATAATAGTTATGATATATCAGAGACAAACAAAACATGGTGAGTTATGTACTATTACCCCAATTTTTGGAGGAGGACATCAGAGAAATTAAATAATTCAAATAATTTGCCTTCAAGGCAGCAGAATCCAGTCTTCCAGGAATCTTTTGACCTCCTCCTCTCCTCCTCCTCCTCCTCCTCCTGCTCCTCCCTCTGCTTTTTATCATGTTTTCTTAAAATCAAAATTTTCTTGCACATAGTTTAAAGATACCAAGAGTTTTGCAACACTTGATAAGAAATCTCAGGAGTAACTTCTTTAACTCTTTTTTTTTTTGTACTGATTTTTTATCTTACTAAATAGCAAGTTTATGTTACTACTTCTAAATGTTTTCATGTTCGGCATTTCTTAAATTTCCTTAATTTAGGCATTGTTTTATTCTCCATCATGGAAGAGAAGGATTCATCTCCCTTTTGCCAAATCTCCCCGCCCATACGTGCACTTCTGTCCCACTCAGCTGCCACCCCCCCAGTATAATTGTTATTGGTGGGGAGTGTGCCTTATGCCCACCTGTTGTGGGGGGTGGGGGGTTTCTTTCAACATCATGAGAAAAAGAACTTTCTGAGACACACAGGGGAGGGTGAGATATTGCAGAAAGCTTTATTTCTGTGGGATTAAACCCCTGAGTTTCCAAGGTTCCATTTCCCTTCGTCCTACCAAGGAAGAAGTCCTCTGCTTTTAGCAGAGCTAGGATTAAAGCCATTGCTCAGAGTTGCCTTATGCTGGGACATAGTGCAGTCCGCATCAGGCTAGCTTAGTTTGTGTTCCCCACTGCAGTTCATCAGTCCATTGTGTGTGGGGTCTGCAGGGCCACATGGCTACGGAGGGAACATGGGCAAATGCCAGAGAGCCACCAGAGCCCACAGCCAAGAGCACCAAGAGATAAGAGAGGTAACTCCTTGGTTTTAGGATTATGTAGCTCCAAATTTTCATGGGTTTGCAGTGGCCCCATCCATCCCCTCTAGCCAATGATCTCTGTTCCAAGGTTTGACTGACAGGCACCTTCCTCATATCACCCCAACTTTATTGTGCATGCATCTATCTTACCTTTGTTGGACCCTTTCCCCAGCGATTGGCAGGGAAGGGACTGGTCACTCCCCAGGGAGAGCAAAGCTGCAGCTTCCTGGTGAAGGTGCCCAAATGACAGGCCTATAGTGTTAGGCCTTCCTTTTGCTCCTTTCCTATTATTAATAACTAGCTCATTACAATGGTAGCATAGATACAAGCCTGGGGACGGAGAGAGAGTAGGAATGTATAGGTGTGTGATGTAGGAAGGAGGATGAAGACCTATTGATTTTAGGTACACTGACATCCAGGCAAAAGAGATTTGTTTTCTGGAGGGGAGGCTATTGTCCTTATTCTAGAAAAGTTTTCTGGAAAAGTTCAAGAGAAATACCAAAGTATAATTAGGCTGCTCTTACTTGTACTTTGTAGAAAGTGGTTGTCCAGTGGCCTACAGGATAACTTATATTTTATTAATAATGAGGGAAGGCTGAGCTGTGGCAGAAGAATCCCCATTGGCTCATACTTCTGGAAATTCTACTCAGGGACCTGTGTGCACAGAGGAGTTAGTCCCTGGATAGCTTTCTAGATCTCAGGGAAGAGAAGCTTCTGAGGTGCACTGAGATTAAAACAGATTCAGGGGTGTGTGTGTGTGTGTGTGTGTCTGTGTCTGTGTGTGTGAGGGGGGGGGTGGGTTGGGGTGATAGAAAGAATCTCAGACCTTCATGTGGGGCGGAGGACAGTGGTGTAAGGCAGCTAAATGCTGAGGTCAAAGAGCTGAAAAGAGACGTGTAGCTCACGTGGACACAGGAAAAGAGAAGCTTGCAAACGCCACCACCCAGGCCTGGCCCTCCCCTTCGTGCTGGGCTGTGGCCCTAAACTGCGGGCCCAGCCCTGTCTGCCGGTCTCCTCACAAAGCCTGGGTTGTGCTCTTGGCAGGGCTGGGCCTCCCTGTCACTGAGGTCCTGGCTGGGGCCGCCTGCCCTGGGAGCCTCCCTTTGCAGCCAGAGGCCCCAGATTTGTCCAAGTGCCAGTACCTAATGAGGAGCTCATTTGAATCTATGAAAGTACCAGGGAGCAAGGAGACATGCTAATTAAAGTGATTGCTGTTCTTTAATTAAGCAATAATTCGCCCAAAGAGGGCATTCTCATGCAAATAGAGCCCTCTTGGGTGAGGTAAGGGCTTTGGGCAACAGCTGAGGTCCGTTAAGAAGGCCCCGAACATTGGAGGGCAGGGATCCAGAATGCCCCATTGAACCGGGTGATAGAGCCAGGAAATAATCCCGGCGGCCCAGCACTGCCCTTTGTCTCTCCAGGCTTTGGCTGTGCATCCGTGGGAGGCTGGGACCCCGCACCCCTGCTGCTCTTTCCCCTCCCTTCCTCCCTGTGCCTTCTCTCCAGGAGATGCTCTCAGAGCTGTGTGGGGTGGAGAGGTTTGTGGGACAATGTCTCGTTCGGCCCTTGGAATGACCACGTCCCAGGGATCGGAGCACCGGCACAGCGTGGCTGCGAAGGGGTGGGAATGGGGGCTCCTGAATTTCATAGCATGGACGATCTCACAAGAGGACGCACCCCCTTCGTCAGCTGCTGTGATGCTGAAATAGTCATCCACCTGGTGACATGGCCATGCCACTTGCCCTCTCCAAGACTCAGTTTCCTCACCTTTGGAAGGAGTTGCTAAGAACGGCCTCACACAGTTATCGTGTGGGTGAATGGCTGTGAACCCACTGGGCACAGGGCCTGGCACCTAACCCAGCCGTTCCTGGCCTGGAGCGATGTGCACCAGAGTAAGGCTGCCAGATAAAACGTACCTTTTTCATTTTTTAATTTTTTTTATTTTATTGATTTTTAGAGAGAGAGGAGGGGAGAGGGAGAGATAGAAACATCGATGAGAGAGAACATCGATCGGCCACCTCCTGCATGCCCCGCACTGGGGATCAGACCCACAACCTGTGCATGTGCCCTGACCGGGAATCGAACCGGCGACCTCTTGGTTCATGGATCGACGCTCAACCACTGAGCCACACTGGCCGGGCTGTACCTTTATATTTTATTTGCTAAATCTGATAGCCTTACTCCAGGGGCTTTGGCAATGTCTAGAGATATTTTAGATGGTCACAGCCGGAGGATACGTGCTACTGGCACCTGGTCAGAGAGGCCAGGGCTGCTGCTCACTGTCCCCCACTGCACAGGACAGCCTCCAGAACACAGCCGTCTGGTTGAAAATATCACCTGGGCTCAGACTGAGAAACGGATGTCAACAGCACTCAATAAACCATCGTGACATGAAACATGAGTGAGGAGATGGCATATTTTCTGGTTGCAAGTCACCTCTGGGACCAACTCCTTCAGGTGCAGTGGCCTCCCTATCTGCGAGACCCCAGGGGGTGCCTGAAACCGTGGGTGGTGCCGAACTCTATAATACTGTATTTTTTCCTATACATACGTACCTGTAATAGGGTTCACTTTATAAGTTAGGCACAGTAAGAGATGAAAACAATAACGAATCAGAAAATAGCACATTTCTAACAACATACTGGACTAGAAGTTATGTGAATGTGGTCTCTCTCGCAGTATCTCATTGCACTGGGCTCACCCTTCTGGTGATGACGTGAGCTGCACAGTGGCTACGGAATGGGATGAGGTGAGGCGAGTGACGTAGGCTTGTCGTTGGGTGGCTATAAGGGTTACTTGAACACAAGCACTGTGACACCACTGTGACGGTCGGTCTGAGGACAGAGATGGCTCCTCAGTGACTCACAGGCGGGCAGCGTGTACAGTGGGGGTACACTGGACCGAGGGATGAGTCACATCCTGGGCGGGATGGAGCAGGGCAGTGCGGGATTCTAACACGGTACTCAGAACACGGTGCCGCTGAAAACTTATGAGGTGTTTATTTCTGTAATTTTCCATTTAAGATTTTTGGACAGCAGTTTTAAGGGTTTTTAAAATCTGTATTTCTTTTTTCGCAAAAGGAAGAGTTTGGACAGTAACTGTGTTTTAAATAACCGAACAGACAGACTGAGGCTGAGGGGTCCCTGTGCAAGAAGCAGGACCAAAGAAATGGGTGACAAATCCAAGGAGCTTCAGAGACAGCCCAGACCAGCTCTGATGTGGGCTCTTCACGAAAAGAGCCCGGAAGAGGCACCTGGGCCCAGCCTTGGGCACAGCCTTGGGCACAGCGAGCAGCTGGGGGCAAGTGCCAGCGGCTCCTGGGAACTATCCTCATATCTTACCTTTGACAACAATAGTCACACGATCGATCGTGAAGCTTGGACTGAGCTTACTGTTTTAATTCTCACAAATGCCTAGAGGGTTGCTACCACTATTATCCCCATTTTGCAGGTATTGAAATGAAATACCTCGCCCAGGACACAGATCTCGTGAGAGCCAGGCTGTCACCAAGGTCTGAGGCTAGGGCAGCCAGGAACTAAGTCTGCCCTGAGACTTCCTCAGTGGCCACAGGTCTTGAGGTGTCATGGTCTTGCTGCATGGGAGTCGGGCCTGCACTGAAGTGCCCCACGTGTCCTTGGAGGCTGTGGTGTGAGCTGAGTCTGTACTTGGGGACTTTGGGTCCCCCGACAAACACCTAGAGGGTAAAGGCAAGGACTGGGATGGAGTCACCAAACCTGGCTTTGCCATCTGAGTCGGTCTCATTTGCTGAATGCTGGGTCATCCTCTCGCTGCCCAGGCAGTTTTCCTAACTTCTGGGGCCGAGGTGGGGGTGCCTGGCACCCGTCTCAGATGGAGGACGGGCACTGCTGTGGGGCACACCAAAGGCAGAAGTGAACCCACTGGGCAGTCGAGCGAAGGAGACATCAAGCCTCTTGCTCCCTGAAACCTTGGACCCCTTTCAATTTTGCGTTCACTCGCTGCAAAATAAATGTTTTGTGTTACAAGGAGACGGAGATAGTATCTCATCAGCCCGACTAGCTCAGTGCTGCCTCTGCCAACCCCTCACTCCACACTTGGCAGGGGAAGGAGCATGGAGTAAAACAGGACTGGGCTCTGTTTGCAAAAAAACATTTTCATCAGTCAAAAAACTGCCAGGGTTGTGACTATTAAATAAACCCTGACTCATGCAGACGTATACCTTGCTCTGCCTTGCTGATCTGCGGGGTAACAGACACGGTTACGTTACTTTAGAAGTGACAGCTGTAACATTCTGCAGACTTCTCAAATTGGCTCTGGCTTTTTCTGAACAAAGAACAATCCACAAAAACGCCCATGGTTTGCAATGCATCGGAGTCTGTTTACAGGATCACAGACTCAAGCCCTCTCCTTGGTCAAAAGGGACCCGGTGAGATCACCCACTTAAGTGCCTTCCACCTTCCAGTGGGGCTGGGGGGCCTGACAGTCTTCTGCCAGCAGATTTAGTAAGACTGTGGCCCGAGTCTCAGGCCCTAACAGTGAGTTCCCTAAGGGCCAGCCCCGTTTTTTCCATTGCAGAATTTATAAGTGGGTTTGAAATGAGAGCATCGTGTTGCTTGGCCGGGAACAAAGGTTTTCAGTGTGTTTCAGTCACTAACCTAAGACACCGTAATATGTCAGGCTCCCCTCTCCCCGACTCTAGCCAGTCCTGCAATAAAAGTTCATTCAAGAACAATAATAATAATGGTATAGCTAACATTTATGCTAAGCTTACTACGTGCAAGGCATCGTTCAAATCCTCACAGAACCAGGAGGGAGCTGCTATTATTGTTTTGCTGAGAGAAACTTTCCTGTTTTCCTTATTCCTTTTTTTGGGGTCTTCCTTCTTCTTCTTCTTCTTCTTCTTTTTAACATATGTTTGTATTGATTTTAGGGAGGGAGAGAAAGATAGAAACATTGATGAGAGAGAAACATTGATCAGCTGCCTCCTGCATGTGCCCTACTGGGGATCGAGCCCGGAACCCAGGCATGTGCCCTGACCAGGAATCAAACCGGTGACTCCTTGGTGCACAGGACGATGCCCAACCAGCTGAGCCACACTGGCTGGGCCTGTTTTCCTTATTCTTAAGTCAGGCAAGTCTCCCACCCTATTCCTTAGCTTCTCTTTGGATGTCCAGGTTGTCCCCTCATTCTGCATGTAACGAATATTTTCTGTTAGCTTTGAAATAGTCCAACCCAACTCTTTCTGTGCATCTTTCCCCATGAACCATTTCTTCCTTGTTTTTTAAGCCTATAACCTCAGTCTACACCAGAACAAAATGAGTGTTTGTTTAGATACTGCTTTGCACAGCTTTCTCGTGGTTGCGGGGACATATCTGAAAGGCTGTGTCACATAGGGGTTAAGTGTGGATTCTGAAGCTCATCTGCTCAGGTTCGAATCCAGTTCTGTGGTCTTTAGCTGTGTTACCTTGGGCAAGTTACTCAGCCTCTCTGAGCCTCTGTTTCCTTATCCTCGTGTAAAGTGGCATTAGCTTATGTCACAGGAATGTTAAATGAGTGCTTATAGAAAGTGTTCAGAACTCTGTGTGCCTGGCACTTAATAGGTACTACACAAGTGTATATTTTGTCTAACTTCCTTCTATCAGGTATCCAGCTCCCAGGTGCTCTCTCCCTAATTACGTCTCCTTTTCCAACATAAGTGTGAAAGAAAACCTCATCCAGAACTGTTGTGAGGAGAGTAGCCCAAGGCTCAAGCCACCAGCTTCTCTAGGCTTCTGCCTCTGCCCCAAGATGCCAGAGTTCAGGGTCTCCGCTCATGGCATCCTCTCCCTGCCTGGGCCCTGGTCCTGGGTCTCCTGCCCCCAGGGACGTGACAGGGCTGACATATCGATGCAGAGTCAGTAACAAAGAGTTTCCATTTCCAAAGAAATTTGGTGCCCAGAATCCCCAGGACTGGACAGACAGTAACTGGGGAACAGGCATGTGGTCAATGAGCTGGTGAAGGATGTGGTCAAGGGAAAAGGATGGGGCACAAAAGGGGAAAACTGGGAAGCATGGTGGCTAGCGCAGGGCACGAGATTGGGGAAGACACAGGGAATTTTACAGGGCCCAGTTCAGAACCATTGTCTTAAAGGGTGTCATCACTGATGCCCTTTATAAGGGTTTTAACTAGTGAAGAGAAAACATTGAGGTAATGTAAAAGCAAGACTAAGAATAGTGATTCATTAGATTTATCTTTTTTATATATGATGCGTTTGTTTTGTTAATAAGTACAATATAATGCTTACCATGTGCCCAGCTTATAACTAATCCTCACAACAGTCTTCTAAATTTATGTCATCGATGGGTAAATATCAACCTGTAGAGCAAGTATTATCCTTGTTACTAATATGTGAAAGATTATAACACAAACCAATAATTCACGTGCATTCTGTCTTCCATTGCTCATGTAGCAGGATAGTTGCTCACAACGAAAACAATTAGAGAAAACTTTGGTCTGCAGGAGGAGAATTCACAAGGATTCTTACCATGATGATGAGGGTGATGATAAAAATAATAATAGAAGTTCATTTTTGTTATTGATTATATCTTTGTCTCTGGGCAAAGTTCTCCACATGCATGATTTCATTTATCTTACAATAGTCATAGAATCAGGTTACTGTTACTGTTTCACAAGACGAGAAAACTGATGCACAAAGCATGTTAAGTAATTTGTCCAAGATGCAAGTTAGTTTCCATAACATTCTTTACTGCTGATATAAGAACAATTCACAATAGATCAGGAATGGCGGCTGTCTAAACCAAGCCGATGTAAAGTCAGAACGATCATGCACGGTATGCCTACACTGTCGGCCACCATACAAGGAGCCTTATACACCTTACATTCTCAAAACAACCTGGCAACCTATGGGTATTTATACCCGTTTTGATGATGAGGAAACTCACCCAAGTTCATACACCTTACGGACAATAGGACCAAACAGAAGACCTCCAGCACCAGAGGCGGCCTGGGCGGAGCTGCCTTAGGTGTTGGATGTCCTCAGGACTTAAAACCAAGTCTTCCAAGCAACAGTTAAGGCATTATGGCAAAATATTTTTGTTCCAATCTATGCTAACGCCGTGAAAGTTGCCAGATCGTGCTCCAACAATGCCAGCCCCGTAGAGATCTTGACACACTGTCACTCATTTTTCCTCTCGGAAGGAGGGAAATTCTATCGTAGAGACTAAGTGATTGGCCCAAGTTCACACAGCAGACAGCAGGAGAATGAGCGATCTGGGAATGAATTATACTGGACAGGGTTCCCAATCCTCACTTCAATGCTTTCACTGTGAGACCATCCAGCCTCAAATTACTCACTCGTTAGCTGCTGCCCTTGGCAAATATCCCCAGCTCCTCATCATTCTCTTTCAGGCCTTTGGCTTTCTTTCATGTCTCAGACAGGGGCTCCTGAATGACAGGGAAGGTGGCATCCGTATCTGTTCTGTGCTGGCCTCCATTACAGACCTGTCTTTCTCTTTCCTGTAAAATGATCTCCACATCCTTTGCTAGTGCAGAGAAGATGTGTAAAGTTATTTTCTCCTGACCTGGTGTGTGGGTAAATTCATCTAGCATCACAAACGCAGTTGCAGAGTTAGGCGATCTGTGTGTAATGGGTTTAGGCAGTACGTCTCCGGAGCTTAGCCCGCTCCTCATGAAAAACGCCATAGAAATCTCCCTCTCCGTGAAATCCTCTTGCACGCAACTCAGGAAATGTACACGACAGTGAGAATACAGTCAGCCTATTAGAATTTCTTTTTGAAGGAAATAAATCTTGCAGAGAAAAACTGTTGATTACCAACCTCTAGCCTTGGAAGGAGAGTTATCCTACAGTCATTAGATGTGCAATTCCAAATGCTTGGGGGAGGGTCAGGCATTTAATGATGTGTCAATATTAAATTACATCATAAATAATCAGAACTTCCTGCATATTGGACGGGAACTTTGATGTATCAATTTGGAAAACATCCAAATGGAGATGAATGACTTCTGTTATTGTTTAACCCTTTGGGCCCAACTTATTGTGGGGGTGGTTGTTGGTTTGAACTTTGGAATCTTTAGCAGAGAGTAAAAAGAAGGGCCCTAAACCAATTGACCTTTTGATGGTCATTTCCCCTTCCCTTTTTCAGTTTTAAATTGATTGTTTTTCTTATGTAAATAAGATCCAATAAAATCCAAAGCCATGACCAAAAGCAAAATGTGTGAAATCACTGTTTAGTTGGAACACCTTCAACATGACTGAGCCAGTTTGGTGATGATCCGCTCTGGCCACCCTTGCTGTTACTAAAAGGGCCACTTTCCCACACGAGCCCAAGAATATTTTAGAGGCTCACAGCATTAATTTGGGTTGGTATCAAATCCAGACAATAAGATTGGAGTCCCTACAGTAAGATACCATACAAATATAAAAATTAGTTATTATTTTTATTGTTATGGCCCAAAAAATAAAATCCCAAGTTCTTATCGACAATTCAAACCCTCCCCTATGTGGCCCCAATTTATCTCACTGACTTCATTGCCATCAGCTTCTCAGCGCTCTTTGCTCCCGTCCCAGGGGCCACTGGCTGTCCAGAGCCTTCCACCTGCGATCCTGCCTTCACAACTTTGCTCCCATCATCCCTCCCATTCCCTCGTTCAGAAGGGCCCCCATTTCTCTACTTCTCTTCGAGTCTTCAGGCTGAGGTTGAGTTTTCCTTCCTTCTTCCACTTCATTGGAAGTTATGTTTGTAGTTTCCATTTACTGACATCCTGCTGTGTCAGGTGCTAGGAATGTGCTAGGGATTTACTCACTATTGCATTTAAGCCTTGAGAGGGGCTATTAGTCTCCTTTTATTTTTCATTTTGTTTTGTTTGGGATAAGTAACCCATTTATTTACATGGTTCAAAAATCAGAATATTATAAAAAGCTAGACATTGAGCGGTCTCATTCTTATCCCTGTTCCTGTCAACCCTATTATCCACCCTCCATAAGAAGTAACCATTTTTAAAGTTATTCTTTGGATCATTTCAATGGTTCTTTATGCAAAAGATCAGCAAATACAAAAATATAGTTTTAGTTGCTTCACCTTAGAAACTAGAACATAACACTATATACACCATTCTGCATCTACATCTCTCTCTCCCCTCCCCTACCCTCCCCATTTGACAGTGTGTGCTACAGTACTTTCTATAGCAGTTCTCTGAGAGCATCTTGTTTCTTTTTTCAGCTGCATAGTATTCCATTTTGTGGATATAGTTCCTAATGATGGACACCGGGGTTAGTTTTAATCTGTTACAAACAATGTTGCAGTGAATGGACTTTTATATCCAACATTTCATATGGGTGCAAGAATATCTGTAGGATAAATTTCAAGACTGGGACTACTGGATCAAAGGGTAAAAGCATGCTAAATTTTGATAATTACTGTCCAATTTTCTCCCCTGAAGGTTGTACCAATTTTTATTCTCATCATCAATGTATGAAAGTGCAGCATAGGTATCACTGTCTCCGTTTTATATATGAGCAAACTGACGCATGGAAATACATCACGTAGTTAATAACATTCAGGCCGAGACTCAAAGCTGTGCTCTGCATCTCCTATTCATTCGGTATTTGTCAAAGAGTCCTTTTTATTGTTACTTATTTTATATAGACATAGGTCTGATCCTTCTAAAGTTTTATATAAACTTATGTTCAGAGACTGTCTAGTAAAGAGAGAGCGAGGCAATTAAGTCCGTCTTAGGTGAGAGGGAAGGAAAAGGGAAATGGGGTAGGAAAAGTTGGGAAACAGATGCAAGGTGGCATGTTACCATGCTGGCCACTGCTTTTTGACAAGTCACAGACACACAGCTGCTCCCTCAACAGGTGTTCTTGCTTGGCCACGAGGGATGTCTCTAGATGAGATGTACTGGAAAACCTCGCCCCAGGACAGGCCACTGGAGGGAGGAGGGAAGGGACCTATGTTGAGCTCCTTAAATGCCCTTCTCACACCCACAGGGGATTCGAACCTGCACTTTTGGGTCTGGTCACTTGGCCCTCTCAACAAATGCTGGGGAAGCCAGATCCCAACCTTTTCAGTGTCCAGGAATGGTGGGAGGAGCACCGAGTGGGTTGTTGTGGTAGCTGAGGGATCTAGAGATGGGCAAGCCCAAGGGATCCCGAGGAGGCCCACAGATGTGTTTAATCCAGGCATTTTCTTATATCTCTTCAATTTAGTGCTTTATACCTAAAAGATGCTCAATAAAGTTTTTAACTGATACATTTATTTGAAGTGATATTAATAAAAATAACTATTTTTATTGTCGGGAGACATTAATATGTAGTAATTAACAGTCCAGCTTTTAGAGCCAGACAACATGGGTTTGAACACCAGCTCTGAAACTGACTAGCTGTGTGATCCTTACCAGGACACCTCACCTTGCTGGACCTCAGTTTTCTCATTTGTAATAGGGGACTAAAGCTTAATATAATACTTGGCATATAGCAAGTACTATATGAGCATTTATTATTACTATTATTATTATTATTATTATTATATCTGACTTTTCTTCAGTATTTGCTATATGCCAAGCACTATATTAAGTGCTGCATATGTATCATCTCAATTACCTCTCCCAGCAGCCCTATGAAAATAGGTCATATTATCACCCCTATAAATTATTAGTATCATCCCTATTTTACAAATGATGAACTCAGAACTCTAAGAGTTTAAGTAACTTGACTGAGTCATATGAGGTAGAGTCAGAATCTGATACAGGTCTGCTTGACTCTGCTCAGTCTATCATGTTATTCTTGAAGAACCAGTTTTAACATACAGTTGGTATTACAAAGGCACCAATTCAGGCCTAAAATTCATGGAATGAACATTCCTTGTCACTTAGCATCTATCCACCTTCCCACCTGGTTACTGTGGACGTACTTGGGCACTTGGCTCATGGTTTTTCTCTTAACTTCCTCTCAGTCCCTTCAATGGACACACATCTCTTAGGCCTCAGTGTCCCCTGATCCCATAAATTCTGATGACCTTAAATCTCTACACCACTTCACCCACCAGTGTCCATTGGCATACTAGATTTAATCGTTACCTGGAACTATTTCACTTTGGAAATAATCATAACCAAAGGCCTCTTGGCTTTTTCACTCCTTAATCCTATAACCACTGACATTTAATCTCATAGATCTCTCCTTCTCTTTCATCTGTCATCTCAGTCCAATCTATCATTCTTTTTTTTTTATTCCTCACCCAAGGATACTTTCCTATTTATCAGATAGAGTGGGAGGGAGGGAGAGAGAGAGACAGAGAGAAACATCAATGTGATAGAACCACATTGACTGGTTGCCTCCTGCACGACCCGACCAGGACCAGGGACAAACCGCAACCAAAGTATGTGCCCTTGACCGGAATCAAACCCGCCACTCATTGGTCCATGGGCCGACGCTCTAACCACTGAGCCAAACTGGCCAGGGCCAGTCTATCATTCTTTTCAAACTCACAGCCTGGATTCTATGATTGACGATTATTCTACGATACATTATTCTTCTATGATGTATTATTCTCCTTCCTGCATATTCCCCAGCAAAACTCCAAATTTGGACCAGTGTTATGTTTCCCCCCCTACACTGTAGGGGTTAAATGTTGATGGAGAAAATCAGATAATCCTGCAGACTCCATTATTACAAATCCATGATCTCTAACCTCAGCCAGCTTCTCAGCGTCACTCAGAAATTCTGTGTTTAATTTTCAACTTCCAAAGTTCATTTTTCCTAATGACTATTCCAAACCCTCACCACCTTGCCCAAGCATCCTTTTCAAGTGCCACATTTTAAGTTCCGTAAACAACCTTCTCTCTAAATTCATCAGGATAATACAGGGCTTTATTATTGCAGTTTTAGAGATCCATCCTTGGCCACAACTTTCTAGAGTTTCATATTCTTCCTGAGGGATTACTTGTACTTTCACTTCTATGCTGATGACTTTCCAATCTATATCTCAGCTTGGACTTATCTGTCTAGTGGACACCTGTACTTGGAGGATCCATGGGCATCTCAAATTCAAAAGGTTCAAGATTGAGCACATCATTGTTCCCCTAAAACCTGTATCTCCTGCAGAACATTACTCTCTTCCCAGGTACTATAAGGGTAGAAAGCATGACCACCATCTACTCAAGCTAGAAGGCTGATGTCATCCTTGAGTCCCCTCTCTCTCTTCTTTACCTTCACATGCAATCAATTTCCAAGTCCAATTGCCTCTTGTTTCTGGAATTTCCCTTCTCTTCTCGGTCCTTACTACTATTGTCCCAGTTCAGTCTCTTGATCAACTGGACTGCCAGGACTGTTTTAGAAGCTTCCAAATTTTTTGACCTTAGGGTTGGTTCCCTCAACCTATCCTCATCACTGCTGCTAGGTGATCAGTCTAAACACAAATCTGACCATACCACACTTACACTTAAAACTCTGCATTGGCTCCCCATTGCCTACAAGATAAAGCAACAGCTTCTTGGCATGACATGCCTGACCATCAGTGGTCTGGCTTCAGTTTCCTTCTGCAGTGCCTTCATTTACCAACCCCTACTTGGCTCCTTATACTTCAACCATAAAGGAAAGCTTGCAGTTCCTTAGAACTGCCTTGTTGTGTCTTGCCTCCATGTCTTTATTCATAGTGTCCCCTTTGCCTAGACCTTCATTCCACTCCTTCACCTTTACTTGGCCAACTCCTACTATCCTTTAAGGCTATGTTTATGGGTCACTTTTTGGGGAAGACTTTCTTGACAAGCTGCTTTCTCCAACCCCAAAACTCCAGACGGGATTAGCAACAGTACCCTTGTGCTCCCCCTTCATTGTGCAGATGTCTCAATGTACTTATCCATTTGTGTGTCTGTTTCACAATTAGATTGTGGACTCTTTGAAGCTTGAGACTGTGTGGTATTTCCCTGTGTATCTCTGCCTAGCCGTGAAATAGAGCAGGTGCTCAATAAACACTTACAATAGAGTAAATGTTGAACAAATAAATGATTTATTAATGAAAAATTATTTTGCACCTGAAACGACTTTTTCACTTTACAAAGGAATAATCGGTATCAACAAATGTGATTATTTCTCAAGTTTGATTACAAACAATAGGCATAGTAATATTCAAATGGCACTGTGAGATCTGGGGGTGCCCAGAATCAGTGGGGCCCTAAGAGTGGAATCTGGACGAGTTTGCAGTGGTGCCGCTGTGGTAGGGGACAGCTAGGATTCTTACAGGGTGCCACAGAAACCTGCAAGAGTTCCATTCCATTCACACAAAACTCTCATTTCAGTGAAACCTTCCTTGCTGATAGGACATCTTATTTGCTGAATGAAAAATCATTTATCATAATTTGTTAAGAACATACGGATTTTTGGTTTGAATAAGTAAAAAATGGAACAATGGAGAACAAACTAGAATTAAAGTTCTTTTCTCTCCCCTCCTATACTGACTTTTTAAGGACCTAATGCTTTCACCGAGACCCTGGTTCCAGCTAAAGCAGAAAGCTAAACTGTTTGAACACTACCACACTTTCAAAGCATTTCTTTGTGAAAATCAAGTAAAAAGGTAACAGCATATTTCTCCTGAAATTCAGTACTGAGTGTTTTTTAATTTCAGTATCATTAGGGTCTCTTTTGTAGTTAAACTGATAATAAGTAAGGATGTTGATTTTTAAAACGAGCTAACAGCTAATAGTAATTATTATTAGCTAGAAGTCACAGTAACTCAAATGGTTACTCAGTGGCAGGATCTTTACACTAAGTATTGAGGGGGACCGAAGTTTTGCCACCCCAAAATGTGCCTTTTGGGATATTGATTTAAGCTGGTTATTAAGAAAAGAAAAAAAAAACAACAAAAAAGACTCAGAACCTTTGACTGCCCCCCTTTCTGCCTAAAGGAATTCAGATAGAACAACTTGCTTCAGGAAGGGAACCTTAGTAATGTCACCTTAGCAGATTCACCTTGGCACCTATGAATTAAGTGTGGCAGATAGGAAGAAATCTAGCAAAGTCTGTTTGTTGAACTTACTCGTGTATCCCATTGTTCTGGGTTGCCCAGAAAGAACTTGTTTACCACATGTGGTCCACCTGTGAATTACCTGCTTTTGAAATCCCAGACTCCTGACCCACCTCCTTTGCCCAAAATGGCACATAAAACCTCAACTGCCTAATGTATCTTTGGGTCTCATATCTCATGGCACCCCTGCATGTTCATCCCTAATAAACTTTGGACATTTTCTCCTGTTGCTCGGTCTCTGTTAAATTTATTAGCCCAGGTTGGAGAACTTAGATGGTGGGAAGAAAGTTTTTTTGGCGCCCCCTCACAGTATCATACTTATGCTTCACGACCACCTTTTAAATAGAAATCTTTTTTTTTCTTTTTCTGTTTGAATAACTGAAGTTCCGTGAGATCAAATAACTTGGGGCAGGTCCAAGGACCAGTCGGTTAGACTGGGGCCAAAGGCCACGCGCGTTTCCCCAGGACAGAGCCTCCCTCCCAGTCTGTTTTGCTGTCCGCTGGCCTGACTGTGAATGCAGGAGGGTAGGCTGTGGAACCAGGTGAAACTGCGGAAGAAACTGAACACTGAAAGTAATGAAAAGGCGAAGGAACCATAGCGGCCAGGAAGCCAGAACCCGGAGACATACACCAGGTAAGAGTGGAGACAGATCTCAGAGGGAAGGGTGGTGAGAGGGTCTGTAAGAGACAACCAAGGAACATATATGCATAGACTATGGACACAGACAGTAGTGTGGCGAAGGCCTGGGGTGGGGCGGGGGCTGGGTGGAGGGGAGCAAAAAGGAGGGGGAGAATGGGGGACATCTGTAACAGTGTCAAGAAAAAACAGAGTGGAGAACAGGTCGTGAGCGTCTCCGAGAACTTAGGGGCGGGACTTGGGCGGGGCACGGGGGACGTGCGGACCTTTGTGGACGGCTGGAACTGCCGCCTCTCCGGGGACCTTTAGGGGAGGGGAGAGTAAGTGCAGGCCTGTGGCAATCTCCGTGACTTGCTGAGGCAGCTCCTCCTCACCTACCCTAAACCAAAGCAGAGACTTCACTCTGCTTCTCTGGAGTGGCGTTCCTGTAGACAAGCAGGAAGGGGACTGGAGACAGCCTTGCACACATGGTGCCCCCTCCCCCGCAGATTGGTACGTCCCGTCCCCCGCCGTGGGACTGGCGGCTGCGCGCGCACCCTCCGGCGGGGCGGGGCGGCCTCGTGGCGCGTTCCCGCTCCGCCGGGTTACGCGTCCGCGCGCCTAGGCCTGGGCGGGCAGGCGCAGCTGCGGGGGCGCGCCCCATGACTCCGCCCCGCCCCCTCCCTTGAGTCCCGGGTGCGCGGCTTGGCGCAAGGAGAGCGGGGACCCGCGCCCCCGCCCCGCCCCCGCCTGGCGCGTGGAGGCCGCTCGGATCGCTGTCGCCGCCGTAGCCGCCCGCGCGGGATGACCTGGGGCGGCTCTGGGAGCCGGCTGCCGCAAGAGATCTGGGGGCTCCGCCGGCCCGCCGAGAGGTGCGGGGTGGTCCCGCCGCGGGGTCGGGAGACGGGCGGTCGCGGCGGGCTGGGGGCGCGGGGTCCGGGGCTCGGGCGGGGTCCGGGGACGCTGGGCCGCCCCGCGGTGGAGGGCGGGGTGTCAGTGACAGGGACGCGCTGGGCAGGTGGGACGAACCTGGCGGAGAGCGGGGTCGCCCGCGCGTCCCCAGGGAGCGGGGGTCCCCGCCCCTCAGCTTCCACCAGCAGGGCGCCCGCGGGACAGCGATTTCTGTGGGGTGAGCAGGAGAAATGCCCTGCACAATGTATCTTTCTGTGCTGTCACAGACGCCCTGACTTCCCAGCCCCGGGGAGTTCATTTTCCTTCTCCATAAGCTTTCTGTGGGTTGCATTATCATTTCTGAATACACTGCAGCTAGCTATTTATTTCAGCCTGCAGCTTCCAGACCTTTGTTGCTTTCTCTCCACATCTAGGAATTTCAGCCATAAATCACTGAGGGGGGTCGAGGGACTCTGTCTTCCCTTCATTGTTCCTCCGAACCCCAGCACGTCAGGTGGGAGGCTGCCCAAAAGGAGCCCTTCTCCAGAATGCCTGTCTTTCCTGGCCAGGACTACAGAGGGTGGCAGGTGCTTTAAGGGCAGGCTGCTTTCCAGCTGAGATCTAGAATTTAGAGACCCTCATTAAGGGAAAGGCAGCCTCTGTGCCTTAAATCAGACACCTTGAGAAACAGAAGGTTGGACTAAAAAGTAACGTGAGATTTATTCTCAGTCTAGTGGCCAGTAAAGATGAAAGAGGCCAGTTCTGATTCCATCCTCACTGATACCATAGCCCTCAGACTCTCAGCTGACACTTGCCATTACCAAGTGGACAGGGTCTGGGAGGAGGAGGGGGGAGAGGGGTGGATATGAAATGGGTTTGTTCTTAGTATAATTCTAAACATTCGATTGCATTTTAGAGCTCATTTTTGTTGAGTAGTCTATTTTAGCTGAAAATGGGAGGGGGGAGTTCAACTTTTAAAACAAGATGAAAGGAAACTTCAGAAAATTTCTGGAAATTTTAAATTAGTGCTTAACTAGAAAGCATTCTTAGGAACCCAGAGAGGCACCAAATACTGTAGTTTCTGTTATGCACATGTTGAAATAAACTGCCTCATACTTTAAGTTATATGAGAAGAATGGAGTGAAAACCTGTTTCATTTTGTGAAGACCTGCCCTGGGTGTGTGTTTGGCAGTATATAGAACAGAAACGTTTATATTTCTATAAAAAACACAACTGCATATTGTTTAACTTTCATGCAAAAACTCGGATATAGTATTTGGGAAATCTGTCTTTGTTTGAATAGTGTAGTCAACCAGGAAAATCAGTTACTAGAGGTACTGTATTTGTGTAGTAACTCACTTGGGATGCTTTGATTGATTGCTATGGTTCTCATCAACCTTCTTTTCTGTGGACAGTACTTAAATAGCTCTACTTCAAGTCAGGAGGCACAAAGAACTCCTAGGACTTGGAGCACATTGCTCTAACCTGTATAGGTTGGGTTCTGCATCATTCTTACTCCTTACTTGCTTTGCAGGTGGTTTGGCTTTGCATGAAAGAAATTGAGCTCACTTAAAATAGGACCCCCCCACCCCATTTTCAAGGTATAGATAGATGGAAGGCTTTGTGTAGGAATGGTAGCTTCTGTCTTAGGGCTCTAAAGACGTCAGATAAAACTTGTTGACTAGTTCTCGTGCTTTCCTCTTATTTTTCCACTTTGCCCTTATGACTTTCTAGACGATTTCATTCATGGTTTTGTCAAAATAAAAGTTGAAATAAAATTTTCCTTCTCTAGAAATGTTTCTTTTGCAGACATTTAGACCAAAATTTGGTGATTATTTCTAAGTAAAATCCCAGGGAAATGGTTTCAGGAATTCAACATTATCTTAGTGAAATCAGGCTGGGGATAGGAAATTAAAAAGAACTAATTAAAAAATTTGTCATTTATAACACTTAATTACATTAGCTTTTGCCCTGTTATTAGCATTTGTACTACGTAGATGTGTAGGTAAGAACACATCAGAAGAGTAGATGAGTTGTCCACCAGGTAGTATTTAGACAGATGATCTTACCACTTAATAGCAACTAATTAGATTAGAAAGGGAATTTGGAGTCTGGTTGCTAAATGGATTGCTTTGAAGGACTTGATTTATAGTTTTTTGATTGGTGCTTCAAACCAAGAAATTTTTGTTTACTTGGATTGAATTAGAGAATATTTTACTGTTTTTATTTAAAATTGTATATCGTGTGTAAACATTCTATTTATTTATAAATATTTCATTTATAAATTTTGTATGTGTGGCACTAATTCACTTTCAAGAGAACAGGGAGGAGGGCTTTACTTGATTCTTTTCAAATAAAATTAAGTATGGAATATACTTAATGTCACTTTAAAAGTATTGGATTTCAATTAAATAAAAAACTGGCATGTTAGTTTTTTTTTTGTTTGTTTTTTTTTTAATCCTTCAAGTTTTCCCTCGTTGTTTGTGCTCTTTCCCCCATTGTCAGGCTTAAAACATACAGTATCATCGTCATCTGTCCCCTGAATAATGGTCCTGAGGTGATATTATTAATGTGGCTTTTTAAAATCAAACTAATTATACTTGCCTAAAAGAGCCACATGTGTGTGATTCTAGCTGCCTGGTGCCTTTTGAGAGCCCTGGAGACAAGCTAGTGAATAGAGCTGAAAATTCATTCTGTATTTGATTAAATGGAACAGACTCGCTGCTCCTTACCCCAGCAGGGGCTATGAGATCTCTTGATCCCCGAAGCGGCTCCAAGACCCTGGGAATTCCATTAGCGAGCACCTGAGGAATTTCTGCCCTGCAGTGCCTTTTTTGTATGTGTGTATGTGTGTGTGTGCAGAGGGAGTGGAGCAGAGTGGTGAGGGGGGAGTGGAGGAGGGGGCGGAGAGAGGCTACATTAGAAGACTCCATATGTTAGCAGATCTAAAATCAAGGCATGACTTAACAGCTTATCTCATGAGAGAAGAGCCCAACCCAAAAGCAGATTGCTAGTCAGGACTCTCACGAGCAGGACGCTGGTGGTGTGTTTTTAGCACTGAAGTGAACGCCACTGTTAAGTACAGAAAGTCACTTCTCTGCTTTCCCTCCGAAGCACAAGCATATACACGTTGCAGATTTGGTAAGTTTTCTCTGAATGTGATCTATTGATAAATATGTAAAATTGTGTTACAGTTTGGTCTTGCCTGTAAGGGTGGATGTATTGTTTCAGTCACTTTTTAATCTGAGAGCTAAATCTGACTTTTGTATGAAGCAAATCGTTTTTGCAGAGGTGAAATGCTTTTCAACAGGCATATTTTAGTTTGCTCTTTTGTTTTTATATGCTTTTATTGTGTTTTTGTTATGTTATAGAATTTAAATTCATTTAGGTTATGTCTGACTTCTGTTGTCTTTTAAAGAATTTCTTTCTGAGTTCTAATATTTTTTTAAGGAATTGCTTTGCAGACTTGCTAGCATCCGCAAGTAAATGAAAATGTATCTACTAGAAATAGTCTGTAAGAATTTTTGGAGCAAAATTTTTGGGAAATATTAGTGTATCTTCCTCCATTTGCCCCTCCTCCCCTAACCCAAATAATTTTTGGATACATTTTTTCACAATATTAGCCCAGTTTGTTTCTTGTGTACTTTTCAAGGAAGAGTAGTTCTGAATTTTGGATGGTGTAGTTAATTGATTTTCATCTTTTGAGAATAGTTGAACATGAATCAGAATTTCAGTGCTTGTAAATTTCAAGTAATGCAGAAGAATGCAGTAGCTTCTTTGATGGTTAATTTGATATTTTGTTCCCGATTAAAATCATGTTGTAGATCACAGTTCTTTCCATGCTATTACCATGTAGTCCTACCAAATTCTTCTCACAATACAGAGTGTTTAGAAAATAAAGAAGACTTTTAGAGAATATGTTTAATTTTTTCCCCACTTTAATCTTGGGCATGCCTTCTACTAGTATGGCCAAATTGAAAGGACTCTTGAATGAATTGGAGTAAACACTGAAGTTAGCATTGTGCCTGTCTTGGTTCATAGTTGTTCAGTTGCTTTGCTGTGTGATGTATTTTGATAGCCACAGATAATAAAAAAAAAACTATCCCAAAGAATATTCTTTCCTACATATCAGTTGGAATGTGAGTAGGGACTTCAGTTTGTGAGAGCCAGTGATGCATCTTTAATGATAGAATTAAGGAACCTTACTTGCGAGGACAGAAAAGTACAGGTTATGCATTCTGCTCCTGTTTTGTTGCTTGTAACTGTGTGCTTGATTTTTTATATTACCCTAATACAAAAAGGGAATTAAGAAGTTGACATATAGCTTGCTCCTCAGCTATTCTTATTACAGACTGGCTCACCTCTTTATTATGTGAGCCTGCACAGTGATCTTGACCTAAGCTTTGGTTTTCTGCTCTACAAAATGGGGATAATAACAATAGTATCTCTTACCACTGTTTAGGGATTACAAGAGATAATGAAAGTAAAGCGCTTGGCATATGGAAAAACCTCTGTGAATGTTAGCTGCTGGTATTTTAGTAATTCATCCTGTACATTAGTCTGTTACTTTGATCCAGAAGTGATTTCTTCGAAGTACTAAATAATGAGGAATTTTCAGAAGTTAGGAATAGTGTGGACACATGTAACTGCTGTAGTTTTAGTGTGCTTCTGTTTTCTTCATTTTGCAATTGAAACTTGAAAGACACTTGGAAACAATGTGTTGCATTTTTTTCCAATTGAGTAATATAGAAATGTACACAAGCATACGTTTAAGGTACACTAAGTGAACAGCTAGACGAAGTTTTACAGACATGCCCACCTGTGGTAACCAGTGCCCAGATCAAGATATAGCAGTTTTCCTTTACCTCAGACTCCCTGGTGCCCCTTCCCAGACAATGCCACTACCCCCAACAAGCAACAACTAATCTGACTATAGGTTGGTTTTCACCATAGATTAGTTTTGCCTGTTCTCGAACTTTATAAATATGAACTCACAGTATGTACTCTTTTGTATTTGGTTCCTTGCACTGCTCATTATATCTGTGAGATTCATTTGTAGTGTATGGTAGTGATACATGCATTTTAAATTGTCGTAGCATCTTTTGTGTATTTTAAATTCGTAGTAGCTCATTTTATTGGCACATTGGGCACATGGTCATCAGAGAAAAAATACAATACTTCTTCCTAAATTATTAGAAAATCAGATCCCAGTGGCTAGCTTAGGAAAATAACTGTGACCTTATTTTTATACATAAAAATGGGTTCAAGGTAATATAATTACCTACAGTTACAATCCCATAAATCACATTCTTTGACAGCTGCATTTATTTTATTTTCTGTTTTAGAAGGGAATGGATGGAGCCTCAAAATAGAGGACCATCTCAGACATCTTATGTCCTTCATTTCTAGGGTTTAATGCAACAATAAATACTTAGAATTGTACAGAAGTGACCCTTACCCCAGCATTAGTGTAATATTCTCTTAGAAGAAAACAAAAAACAGAACATTACTTTGGGGGAAAAAATCCACCAAAAATGGAAGAAAATGGAGCTGGAACGTTATACTACAGGAAAAGTGTATAAAGAACAGGACTGCTCACTTCTGTTGGCTGTGTAACCTTACCAGTTGCTGTCAGGTTGCGCCTTTCTGTTTAGAATTTCTGTTTGTAGTGTTGGAATTCCCTTATATGCCAAATGAAATTGATTTCCCCAAACAGTGAAACAAGAATGCAAGATGATGTTGATGAATCAGAAGTTTTTGTTTTTATTTAAATTTTGGAGGGAGCCGTAGTTGAGATTAATAATATTTCTGTTCTTGGAAATGTTGAAAGATTTTCTGGATGTTCTGCTTGAACACAAGCCACTTCTCTCTCCGGAGACATTGTATTTTCAGCATTTGTAATTTTATTAAATCTATTATTCATAGTTCCTTGACACAAAGTCATTCTTCACTTACAGCCATGTGCAGGGATGGGTTCCCCTGCACTCCAGAGGGGCAAGTTGTCCCCTTTTCTTCTTAAATCAGACCACCAGTGGCCAAGATTTCAATGGGGGTGGGGAGAGTTGAAATAGTGATATATGATGCATCTTTTGTTCCATAGGGGCACTCAAAAGATGCAGATTTTGTTTCAAAAGAAGGAAGAACTGTCTGACAAATAGAGCTGCCTCATGATAGCAAATGCTCTTTTGAAGCGGCATGAGCTCCTTATTACTAGACGTGTTCTAGTGGCGTTTGCAAAAGATACTGCGGAAAGGATCTCTTCCTTGGGTGACAGATTGGACCACATGACCTGTAAGGGCCTCTGTAGGACTAAGACTCCCTGAAATAGGCTTTATTGGAGCCTACATAACCACCACATATATCATTTCGGAGGGAGAAAATGTTTTAAAAGTTCCAGATAGCCTTTGGATAAATAATTTTCTCAGAGCAACCCTAGCATAAAGCTGAGGACTGCTTCTGCTTGCCGTCTCCTTCACTTTAATGTGATTCTTAGTTTTTCACTGATAAGTAAATGTCAAAGATTCTATCTTTTCCCAATATTCTAAGTACACTGGTATCAGAAATGATAATACTTTACAAGTATAGTATTTGCTCCCTTCCTATATAGGTAGACATCTGAGACTTTATTTGAAGCCATCTGTTGGCCTAGTTATTTATTTATCCCTATAATATATACAAAGTAAAAATTAATAAATGTA
Organism: Tadarida brasiliensis; assembly: GCA_030848825.1. Taxonomy (NCBI): domain Eukaryota; kingdom Metazoa; phylum Chordata; class Mammalia; order Chiroptera; family Molossidae; genus Tadarida; species Tadarida brasiliensis. The sequence goes on along the minus strand of CM061277.1, from coordinate 25,033,447 downwards.
CCTCTTGTCTTTACCTTTTTTCCTCCATCCACACTTTTCTACGTAAATTTCAAGAGTGACAAATAACTCATGTGGGGGGAGAAAGGCCTATATCAGTGACTTATCCAAGCAATGAAACTGTATTCTGGAGACCATCGTTATTTAATCTAACCACATACACATTTTGTTTCTGTAAGTGTATGTTAAGAATTTTTGTTAGTAATTGGTATTTAGAATGATTGAAAGGAGCATAGAATCCCAAATCACCAATATAATGTTTTCTCTATTCTAGAAAGCAGAAAAATATACTGAGTTTTTACTGTTCTTTATTTATGTGTACCCTCCCTGTAACCTATAAGATCTCTCTCATCTCTTCTCTGTTACCATTATCTTACCCCTCCAGACTTCTTTCAAAATTTGGGAAAGGGATGAGAGGAGATTCTCAATGTAAGACAAACCAATTGTTGTAGCTCCTGCTTAAACTTCTACTACCTTATATTCTGTCTCCAGTCTGTCTCCAGTCTTGATGTTCTCCCTTCCAAATCATCCATTCTTCTACATTTTGCCAGAATAATGATCTTCCTAAAGCGTAAATCTGATCATGTGACTGCTCTTAAAACTGATTTCTCCAAAGACCCATGAATGGTTCCCTGATTAGAGCCCAGGTCTTCACTAGGGCGTACAGGGTTCCTCACCTACCTGGTGGTCTGCCCTCCTCAGCTGGTGTGCATTCCTTCCTTGAATAGCCTTGCTTTCTCTCCTGCAGGTGGGCAGTGTATCTGTCTGGGCCGTCTCTTACTCCTTAACTCCAGACAGTGTGATCTCCCCCTACGTGCGATCATCCCTCTCACCCCTTTTCCTCGCGCATCTCAAACTTTCAGGTGTATTTGAATTTCTTGGGAGATGTTAAAATGCAGATGTTGATTTGGTTGGTCTAGGGTGAATCCCAAGATTCTCCCTTTCTAACAAGTTTCTGACGATATTAATGACTAGGTAGTGCACACTGAGTAGTAGGAAGATGCTGAACTGTCCACTCTAGATCCATGGATGATTTCAACACACAGTTTTGTTCTGAAAAATCCAGCGAAGTCCTGGCTGGTTTGGCTCAGCAGTTAGAGCATCGGCCCGAGGACTAAAGAGTCGCAGGTTTGATTCCAGTCATGGGCATATATCTCGGTTTTGGTTCGATCCGGGCCCTGGTCAGGATGTGTCTCTCTCACATCGATGTCTCTCTCTCTCTCCCTCTCCTTCACCCGCCTCACTCTCCCTCCTTCCCACTCTATCTGAAAATCAATGGAAAAATATCCTTGAGTGAGGATTAAAAAAAACTGAAAAAAACCCAGTGAGATTAGTGACTCTCCATGTCAAGCTCAGGTATACCACAGCTGCAAATAATGAAGATTAAAGAAAACTATAGATAAAGAAAAAAATAGTTAACTGTTACAGATACCATGACATCTATTGTCACATTATTACTGGAACACTTGTCTAATATTTCAACAATTTATATATTTAAAATGTGTATTTTGGTTCTGTGCAACATTAAATGTCTCTACAGAGCTGATGTCATGTTTTGTGTGTTTGTTTTCAAACACTCAGTATTACAGGAGTTCTCCTGGATATGTAGGGACTAAAAAGTACATTCTGGCTTCTGTCACTTGCCAGGGAAATTTCTGACAGTTATTGGCTTTTTATGGTATCAGAGTAAAAGTAATTATTCTCTATTTTATTCTAATTTGATATCTGTTCAGTGAGTAATCGTACACATGGCCTGGTTGGAGGTAAAATTGGCAAAAGGCACGAATGTATAATGGTTAAAATACTACATTTATCAGGCCATAAAATTACTGCAGTGACATCAGAACTTGGCAGCCTCTTTTATTCCAATAAAAAGAAAAATAGCATCATAAGCTAGGGATAAGACATTTTTCTTGCCCATTTATTTTGGCTTATTTTCATGGTTTTGGCCTCAGGGTGGGTGTATAACAAAATAACACGGAATAACGGGCAATAAGAATTAGAGAGTGAACAGTTTCAGCTGGAGTGGGCATGCCGTTTATCACTTACCTCTGTTTCAGTCATGTAAACTGCTCCTCTCAGATTGATGGCTATGAGAGTATAAGAGTGGGTATGAAGAATCCTTATCTGTACAATGGAGTTAAACTTTATTATTTGGTTTGATGTTACATAGCTTGCAATATATTGAAAACGTTGGATGATTGGCTTACAGATGGCCATGTGAGGGTGAATGTCTGAATGCAATTATGAATGTGACAGTGCAGTTTTGTAGAAGAGGTGCTGTTTATTCCTCTTTATAAACCCTGGTAAAATAACATTGTATTACCAATCAAATCACTGTTCACTCTTGCTGTGAAATTAGATTTTTAGATGTTAGCATGTTTTAATGATAACTCATATCAGGATTTCAGTTTGGTGTCCAAGCATCTGAGCAGTAGAGCAGATCCTGGGACTAATGAATGCTGAGACGATATTTTCATAATTAATAGATTACCAAACTTAATTAGAACTGCAGTAAATTCTTACTGTTATGGTGTGTCCATGATTTACCTCGGGGGTTCATCTTACTGTGATCATCTTAAACAAGGTCATTTGATTGTTTCTTCCGTTAAATCTTGGATGTTCATCCAAAACAAAATTACAAGTTTTGTTCTGCAGTAAAGAGCATTATTTTAAACCTAATTCTAAATTTATACTTCTACTTAAGAACATATTTTCAAGTCATAATCTGATGAGAAAGTTCCGATCTCTTAATCGGTTCGTTTCCTATTTATTGAAAATTGGACATACTTTCTTTTTTATGGTCAAGTCCCTTTTGAAATGAAAACAAAAACAGATCAAACTTGTACCCCGAGTTCCCAATTCCAAGCTCTAGTCATCATGTTTCCAATTATTTTGTATTTTAGTTGGATTTGTCTTTTAAAAGAAATTGCAGTCCTCACGTTTTGACTGTAGCCTGTATACCTATATGGTTTTCATCATGCATTTTATAGCTAAAGTATTTTTCATCCCATGGCTAACTGAAGCTGATTTTGAGTTATTACTAGCTGGGTTGTTAACTGTGGTCTCCTATTATTAGGCTAGCAAACACACTTATTATTTGTTATTTCTTTTGTGTTTGAGGATGCATTTTAAAAGAGCTATTGTCGTAGTGGTTAGGTCTTAAAATAATTTCACATTTGTTACTATGACAGCAGCCACAGGGGGGTTTTTAATCATACAATACAGCTTGTACAGAGATTTGAAATCATGCTTTGTGACATCAAATACATTTTAGCTCAGGGATTTGACTACATACATACATCTTACTACTGTTAGCGAGAGTCTTATAGCTAACTCCCAAAGTGGGTTTATAAATGTGAACCTTGTAAGTTGAGGCTGTATCCCATCCCACATGAAAAACAACAATAGAACTTATTTAAAGAAAAATTGTCAATGTTTTACTTATTTTGGGATTTCTCTTTCAGATAGGTAGATTATTAGGGAAAAGGTAAGGACATGATTAACTCTGTAGAACAAAGACTTTAATGCTTGATCAGATTCTTGTTTTCTTAGCTAGTTAGACTGTGTACAGAATACTTAATTAGTTGTGGTTATAGATGTCAGCTGATCATGGAATCAAATGAACAGGTACCACATATCAAACTCCTGAGGCCTTCAACAACCAAGAATGAGAACCAGAGTTTTGAATTTTTTATTTGCAATTAAGGATTTTTCCCCCTTCATGTTGAAATGTGAGTTTTCTGGGGGGGAAGTCTTTTCACATGACATTTAGTGGGCAAAGTCCCCATTTACTTGTAAACATTCTTTCTAATTAACTGAGAAATTCTAGCATCTTTTGTATCTGATGCTAGTACCTGGAGTGATTGTGCTACAGGTATCCTTGGGCAATTTAATGAATAAGTATGGTGACAAAGGAGGGAAGTATTTATTGTTTTTACAGAACAGGGCTCTTGTCCGTTAGGGTGCCCTTCAGATGTACAAGGTAGCGCCTCCAGAGGACTGGGAAAGGAGTGCTCTGTCCTGGTCTGCGTGGCATGCACAGATGGGCACTGGAGGGACCTGGACAGCCCTGTGCTCGCTTAGCTCCTTGCTGAGGAGTTATTATGAGTCCAATTACATCTCCTGTCTCGTGGTTCTTTTTATTCCACACACAGGATAATTTCCTCCTTCTCTCTGTTTCTGATGGTGATCATTTCTTAAGTAACTTTTATAGAGCCCGTTGTATGTCGTAGAGTGTTTTACTGGGTTTTTCTTTTGCTCTTGACCATACATGTATGAGATAGTAACATTTTCATGAAAATGGGAATCATGAAGATGATAAATGATTGAGGATTTTGATATAAGATACAAGAGTTTTAATGTGATTCAAAATTAGGTAATCTTTAAAATCTCTCTAAGATCGGAAAAGGAGGCTATTTGAAATGGTAGTCTTTTAAAACTTAATTTAGGTTATAATTACATATTTTTCTGTGCTTAGAAATAGAATAGAATAATCAAATTCTATCTGTTATTTTTTTGTCATTGACATTTGTAAACCACAACTGCATTCGAGATTCTACTGACCTAATGGAAGATATTGAAGTGAATGTTGCCTAAGGTAAAATTGACCTTGACCCTTGGGTGTCTTGTATTTTAAATCTCGTTCCTCTAAAGAGGTCATTTCATTACTTTTTCCTAGCTACGGGAATCCTTGATTTCTAACACATTTCTCCACAGCAGGTATTTGGGTGCTTAGAAATTAACAGTATATTCCAGCTGAAAATGAAGTTTGAAATACATGTGAAGTAAGGAAAATAGCAAGGGTGGATTTTTAGAAATAAATCTCATTTTACATTTGTGTCTCTAGTTGTGAAGTGAATCTAAAATCTGAATTGATACGCTCTTTGTCTTAACAGTTGTCCCATGGTACCCTAGGGTCCAAAACCTGACTGGTGATGTGGAAACACAGGCTGGGTTTTCATTTCTTGGAGGTGTTAGAAAATGAATGCAAGGTTTGCAGTTTTCAGTGATTCTTTTAGTATTGCTTTTGTCGATTGTTAGCCATTTCTCTTTTGTTTTATATCACTATATAATGTTGGATAAAACAAATGGCAATTCTAAAGCTTTTAATGATAGCTAATTTATTTCATTGTTGGTTATTGTTAACTATTTAGTGAACTAGTTAAAAAATGGTTTCATGACCAGTTTGATGGCCAGATCGAGAAGGAGAGAAAGAAAAACAGATCTTCTTAAAGGCAGGTTTTGCTCCTCCTCTTTTGTTGGAGTGAAGACTGAGTTGTAATAGCAACAGAGTCCAGCTCCCAGTGAGAGGTGTGAGGCTGTTTATTTTCACTCTGGAGATGTATATACTACAGAAGGAAAACTCAGGCCTTGCTAAGCCTAAGCAAATCATTACTTATCTACGACTTGGCAGGCAATTTGATTAAGGTTGACAGAGCTCGTATAATATCAGAACCAGGCCCTCTTAATGATTGATGAGCCTTGTCTATACGTTTTTTTTTTTTTTATTTGAAAGGAGAAAAACTGAACAAGAATAAATACTTGTTCAGATCTCTGAATGCCAAGTATAAACCAAGTCTGTAATATAGTTTTATCTGTAGTGATTAATATGTATTAATTTGTATGCTGTTTTTTAGGTTACAGTTAAATGGCTTTAAAATAATATTTCTGTGCCAACAGGTTAATTTGGCTTTAACATAATTAAATTTTTGAAATTGTAGAGATCTTGTGTCATATTTTAACATCTTTTTAAACTTGGTTTTCTTTTATATTCTACATTTCGTATAGTAGAATTAAAAAAAATTTTTTTTTCTGTATTGATTTTAGAGAGAGGAAGGGAGAGGGAGAGAGATAGAAACATCGATGAGAGAGAACATTGATCGGCCACCTCCTGAATGCCCCCAGCTGGGGATTTGGCCCACAATGTGGGCATGTGCCCTGACTGGGAATCGAACCAGTGACCTCTTGGTGCATGGGTCGATGCTCAACCACGGAGCCACACCGGCCGGGCTATAGTAGAATTTTTAACCTGTAAAGAATTTTCCTCTTCTCTAATGAAATTGAGTTATTTGGAAGTCCTTGGCTTTAATTTAAGGCATTTTTAACCCCTTGCTTTCTAACTTTATGAAAATGATTTGGACAATTGTAATAGCATGTCTGGGCCATTAAGTGTTGCTGCTGACCACTTTGCTATATTATTTCTTATCTTTCTCACAGATTGAAACTGTGTGTGACTGGAATGTGCCAAATGTCCTTGTCAGCACTTTTAAATAGTAGTCTATATACAGGGCTGAGTCCAACTAAAGAAGACCATTTCTTGTTTTTTATTATTCACATGCTGCTTAGTAGAAATGGGTATAGGACTGGAAGACCATGCTCCCCTGCATTTGAAATAAATTTAGCATATGAAATTTTCTGATTAATGAAGAGATTGAATTGAGAATGAATTGGTTTTCTGTAAGTGGGATTTTGTTAACCTGGGAGTTTTCAGGCAGGGTATCACAAGGATTTAGGTGAGGGTAAGCTTTGGAGTCAGAGTGCCTAGGGTCAGATTCAGACTCCATCATATTCTGGTGATGCAGCCTCTGTACCCTTTAGTTTCTGCATCTGTATGATGGGGGTGTCACTCATCGGGCTGGTGGACCATCTCATTTAGTCCCCACAAATAGAGTGATGGGCACTTACTTGGTAGGTGCTTCTTGAAGGTGAGCAGTTGCTGCTGTTGTTACTGCTTCTATGAGATGGCTGGTATTGACAAAATATTGTTGTGATACAGCTGAATTAGAGACTGTCGAATCGAAAGAAGTAGGAGTAAAGCTTTGGGGGAGCTATATATGTGGGAATAAGCTAGAATTGAGTATGTGTTTTTGCTCTTGGGTTGGTTAGGGCATGTCTCCTGGCGAAGAGAGCAGTTAGGTTGAGTACTGTATGTAATAGCTGATGGTGAACTTCTGGCTACATTCTCATATCCCCAAACAACTAAACACCATCTTAAACTTTTTTGCCCCAAATTTCATTTCTGTTACTTTGATATCTCCCCTTTCTCCTTCTCATCTCCCCAAACTCAATATAAACATATTTCAGTTCAATACCAGGAAAATAAAATTTAATTTATAAGAGATATCCTTTCTACCTCACCTTATTGACATGTTCTTAAAAGCAAGGGATAACTGTTGTTGGAACCCTTTGCTAACTTTTCTGTTGATAATTTTCCCTCCAAAAATATATGTTGTCATCTATGGGAAATCCCAATCGTTCTAGACTTTTTATATGTATGTTTAAATAATTTTGAGTCTTGTGTTTGTTCTTTCAAATGTCCTACTTTGTGGCGGGGGGAGGGGGGACTTACATATGGTTGGTTGTGGTCCCCTCTTTTCAGCTGACCGTTGCCTCTTTATCCTGTACTTTCCTTTAGTCTGCAGTGATAGTAATAATGCTTCAGGAATGATGCTTGTCTTACATTTTTTCTTGCTTAAATTTTTTTTTTTTTTAGGTAAATGTTGAGAATTCCATCCTTCTTTCCCCTGGATTGGCCTAATTTTTGTATTTTTATTACTGGAACCTGGGTTTTCAGGGAAGTGTGGTAAATTTGGTGGTAATGCTGAACATCTTTGCAGGAGAAAACATTGTACTACAACTCTACAAAAGCACAGACTTGTGAGATACTCCATTTGGGGCCTATAAAACAGAAGATAAAGCTTGGTTGTGTTACATTTATAGTTTTCTTATGATCATGGTCTCGATGGCTGTGGAGTTGGATAGCATTTATAAGATTCGTTTAACCTTTTGATTTTGGGGAATGTGAATCTTGTATTTGAAATTATAATTCTTGTCCTATCATCCCAACCCCATTTTCAGCCCAGATTTGCAAATATGTGCAATCAAGGAAATATCTGTGTTTAAATAACATGCCCTGACCTGGGAATCGAACCGGCGACCTCCTGGTGCATGGAATGACGCTCAACCAACTGAGCTACACTGGCCAGGCTAGATGCAAACTTTTAATAATCTTAAAAAATATTGTAGCTTGTCAGTGTTGAGTGTAATATTAGGAAGATACTTTTGCTTATTTTATATTTCACTTGTCTCTTCGATTTGATTGTTTTGCTTTTAAGCATGATTAACACTTTTCCTTTTTAACAATGAATTTGTTTCTGACTACCGGTCCTGTGTTTTGTGGGCCAATCCCTTTAGAAGTACACCCAGATATATAATACTGAAAATTAAAACCATGCAATGCAATGTATGCATGTATCAATATTTACTTGTTATTGGTGAACCATAGCACTGTGGGATCTTCGCAGGACATGTGTTCCTCATGTCGGGTTCCACCATCTGCTGTGTCACATGCTTTTCAAATTTGACACAATGTGCTGCCGTGAGCTAGAAGGTACCTCGCATCTCCTACCTGTTTCTTTTTACCTGTTTTAAAACTTTCCTTATACAATATCCTGTAACATCATTAGACCGTCACATGTCACAGATATGATCCAAAAACACAAATGCAGATTGGCTGGTAATTCAGAGTAAGCTTACAATAATTTGAGTTTTAGCAGTGCAGGAACACAGGGACATTTCGAAAAAATGCTTTTCATACCTCTGAAAGTCCATCTGCGAACTAAAACAGAGACAAAGAACAAAAACCTGTTTGGTTTGAGGATCTTTTCAGAGTGAGAAGTGGCTGTGGATTCACACTGAAGTAAGTGGACGTAACAACAAAGCTGTAAAAGCCCTGGAAAGGGCCTTTCCTTTAGAAAGTGTGTGTAAGATGGGGATTCTGTGCCTTTAAATTCCACCCCTGTCGTTTATTAGCTGTGTAGTCTTGGGGAGGCGGCCGGAGCTTTCTGCATTTCTGTGTCCTCATTGGTAAATGGAAATAATGCCTATCTTTAAGGCTGTGAGGCTTGGTAGTAATACATGTAAATCTTTCACCCATACACTTAATAATTGGTAGCTATTTTTATTCTCTGGAATAATTAAACTCATAAGACAGATGTTTGGTAAGATGCATAAAATATGTCTATATGTTTCCACACAAACCAGTTATTCTCTGCTTAGTGGAAGCAAGAGACGGGGTGGAGCAGAGTGTCAGTTACTTGGCAAGGGTTTCCATGCTGCATGTGGAGTCCTGCCCCTCCAGTCATTTCCGCGTGACCCCCGGTCACCACTGGGCATTGTCAGCACTCTCGTGCGGAGGCACAAAGATGACGGAGACCTACTGACTAACCATCTGAGTCTTTCTCTGGTAGCTCGGATTTAAATACTCGTATGCTATTTTAAGGTTTTAACTGCATGTTTACTTGTCAGAAAGATGAACTCATCTGTTTATCCAAATAATCAGCAAATGTATATTGCCTGATATTGACAGGGAGTGATTGATTTACCTCATGTGTATGTATAAATTAAATTAACATTGTGGCCGATTGCTTAAAAAATATACTTGATTTTTTTTTGGATATTTTATTTACCAAATTCAGGACTTAAATAAAAAAGTATTGGCAAGAGGTAGGACAGATGACTTGATGGTTAAGGAAATTTATAAAACTATTTACCAGTTAATTTGGCCAATACTCTTTATGAATATTAAAAATTCCTCCTAGAGAGTTATCTTCCCACTTAATAATAGCATTATGTGGTAGAATTTTGTTTGAACACAGCTATGACATGATTTTGACCACATAAACTTCCTATCATGTTCCAGGAAACATGACTATGTACAATAAAACCCTGATATTTTATTTATTTATTTATTTAAATTGAATTTATTGGGGTGACATTGGTTCATAAAATTATGTAGGTTTCAGGTGTACAATTCTATGATACATCATCTGTATTTTGTATTGTGTTCACCTTCCCAAGTCAAGTCTCCTTCCATCACCACTTATCTCATTTTTACCCTCTCCCACCTCCTCCCAGCCCCCTTACCCTCTGGTAATCACCATACTGTTGTCTATGAGGTGTGTGTATGTGTGTGTATGTTTGTGTGCGCTTAATCCCTTCACCTTTTCTACCCAGCCCCCCTCGGTCTTCTTCCCTCCTCTCTGACAGCTGTCAGTCTGTTCTCTATCTATGTGTCTGTTTCTGTTTTGTTTGTTAGTTTATTTTATTCATTAGATTCCACATATAAGTGAAATCATATGGTATTTGTCTTTCCATGACTGGCTTATTTCACTTAGCATAATACTCTCCAGGTCCATCCATGCTGTTGCAAAGAGTAAGATTTCCTTCTTTTTTGCAGCCTAGTAATATTCCATTGTGTAACTGTACCATAGCTGTTTTATCCACTCATCTACTGATGGACGCTTGGGATGCTTCCATATCTTGGCTATTGTAAGTAATGCTGCAGTGAACACAGGGGTGCATATAATACCAAATAAACTCAGTGAATATGTTATAAAGCATTAGTGCTGGTTCTCAAACAGCTATTTAATAATGTTAGATCATTGTTATAATTTTTCTTTTGGCTTACTGGAATGTTTTTAAACTTATTAAATTAATAGTTTTCTAAGTAACTTCATGATTCCTAGGAAACATTGTTGGGTTTCTCTCAGTGTGCATTTATTCATTTATCAACATTTATTAAGCACCTCTTTTTTTTTTTTAATCCTCACCCAAGGACATTTTTGCATTTATCTTCAGATAGAGTGGGAGAGAGAGAGGGAGGAAGAGAGAGAGAGAAACATTGATGTGAGAGAGAGAGACATCGACTGGTTGCCACCCACCTGACCCCAACTGGGGCCGGGGACAAACTGCAACCGAGGTACGTGCCCTTAGCGGGAACTGAACCTGGGACTGTCTGGTCCACAGGCCAATGCTCTAACCGCTGGGCCATACTGGCCAGGCCTTAAGCACACATCTTGTGCAAGATACTTCCCAGGTGTTTGATATATAAAATAGACATGGTTCCCTTCCCTTCCCTTCCCCTTCCCCTTCCCCTTCCCCTTCCCCTTCCCCTTCCCCTTTCCTTTTCCCTTCCCACAAACTAGAGGTTGATCTAGGTCTGGTAGAATTTTATATTTATGTGACCTCTAAATATCTAGTCTAGTTCTTTTTTTTACAGTATAATGAGTCAGGTAAAATCAAATCCTGCACTTGCCCTTCATGACTACAGTTTTTACCTAGGGGAATCAGATTAAAATGAAAATCAAGGCTATTGCTGAAGAAGGAAAGAAGCTTTAAAATATGAAGTTTTAGAGTGTGCAGAGAGAGCAAGGGGGTAGTGGGAATTTTTTGAGTTGAATGTAGGGAAACAAATGACACGTTTCCTGCCTCTGAAACAGTAGTTTACCAGCAATGTCTAAAAAGTTTGGCTACTTGGCCCAGCCGGTGTAGCTCAGTGGATTGAGTGTCATTCCATGGACTGAGAGGTCCTGGTTCGATTCCCAGTCAGGGCACATGCCCGGGTTGCGAGCTTGATCCCCAGTAGGGGGCCTACAGGAGGCAGCCGATCAATGTTTCTCTCTTATGTTGATGTTTCTATCTCTCTCTCCCTTCCTCTCTCTCTAAAAAATCAATAAAACATATTTAAATAAATAAATAAATAAAAAGTTTGGCCTCTTGGAGAGGAATCTTCATAAGGAAAAGTAGGGATGGCGCTCTGGGTCCAGTTGGGTCTTTTTGAGTGGCAGAAACCTAAGAAGAGTGAAAATGCTGCTTGAGGGAGATTTGTGGCTTGACATTCGGGATGAAAGGCCACAGGATGTCTGTGTTTAATGCTCCATTAGGGGACACGTGATTCAGCCTATTTTATAACCAAATGTTGGTATTGAGCTATTATAATCTACTGATTTAAGACGGTGAAAACTTAAATCTTTAGATCAGTTGTTTCTCAACATTAATCTTTAATTAGCATGGTTTATAATGAAGATTTTATATTTGTTTGGTGTAAAATGAGAAGCAGCCAACCAGAAGACATGTAGTACTTGCTTCCTTGAAGCTGAATTTACTCTGAAATCATTTTTGCCTACTCATTTGTTCTCTTCTAACGGAACAGTGATAGTAGATGGCAGTTCTTATTTTGTCATTAATATTCTTACTTGGCAAATTGTTGGCAATCTTACATGGACCATATAGGTGTTTTGCTTCATTTTTTGAAAAACCTATTTTTATTGATTTTTTTAGAGAGAGAGGAAGGGAGAGGGAGAGAGAGAAGTATCAATGTGAGAAAGAAACATCGATTTGTTGCCTCCCATACGCACCCCAATTGGGGACCAAACCTGCAACCTGGGCATGCACCCTGACCAGGAATCGAACCGCCGACCTTTTGGTACTCAAGATGATGCACAACCAACTGAGCCACACTGGCCAGGGCTAGCTTCATTTTCAAGTATTACTTGTTACTGAAATCCAAAAGTCTGGGAAGCATTGCTGTAGATTAAACTTAGTAAATTGTTGGTATACGAATATCCACATTAGGGTATGGCTTCTTTGCTGTTTCTCATGCTAGATGTTTCTCCATCTGTAGGATTTATGAAGTGCCGTATCAAGTAGGGTTCTCTCTGCCACAGACCTAAGTTAGCTTTTCATCTTCTTCAGAGGAACTGGAACTGCCTCCATGTGCCGGGTCGGGAGGTGAGCACTTAGTCTCTCTCTCTGTAAAAGCTCTTTTTAGGTGTTAGTACTGCTCTTGGTTATTTTAGTTAGTAATATGTGTTATTTGCACCCCAAGGCTGTTCAAGCAAAGAATGTAATTCAGAGAAACAAAATAATATCTGCTGTTTTGGAATACCGTCACCTGCCACCAGAACCTTTACTCTAAGGTGTCCTTACTTCCGTAGGCAGGATGCTAGGGAGAGAAAAGGGGGATGATTATGTGCAGTTATGAAATGTTTTAAACACATGTTCTTGGAAAGACTGATACCTGATTTTCAAATTGGTAATGCTGATTGCTTTATAAGCAATGGTTCTTTTTTTATGATAAATACTGAGTTTTCATGAGAAGACCTATCTTTTCTATTGTTCTGCGTTTCTAACAGTGTTTCCAGAATTCTGGGAGTATCCTACACGTAATTTGACTGTAGCTTTCACAAAGCGAGAGAGTTTGCTAGGGAGATTTCTCAGGTCCTGTAACTGAGTATAAAGTGAAGGGGCTGCCTCTCCAAGTTCTTACAGTGACATTATCAACTAGTCTCCTACTTTTTGTTCTTTACAACTGGGCTTTTAAATTTTTTTTGGAGTGAACACACTTTTTTACTGCTTGCAAACTGAAGTGCTGAACTATATGCTTTTGACTTAATTCTTAGAGCTGAATTTTTTGTTGATTTTGGATACTCTTGCTGGGTGCCCCCCCCCCCCAACTTTCCTCTTTCATTAGTACAGTCATTTTTTGGAGTCTGCCAAAGATGAGGCAAAACTAGGAGAAGAGGCACATGCAAGCTTTTAAGTGTTTTTTTCATTTAAACACAGCACTTGTAAAACGTTTGTCATAGAATTCTAAAGTTGGAAAAAATTGTAGTTTTTTTTCCCCCCTTGCAGACAGACAGACCCTAAGCCACACTAAATTAGCAGGTGTTCTCCATAATAGTCTCCAGGAAAAAGAAATACATCAATTTAGACCACCAAAACAAATAAATGCAGACCACCAACTATTAATTTTTAAAAATATATTTTAAATATATTTAATTATTAAATAGATATTTAAATATAATGTGTTAAAATGTTTTAAAAATTAAGATCCCTGTCACTTTTTGAAACTATTTTACACCTCAAAAAAGTTTAAAATTCTAAATATATGTATAATCCAAGAGGTAAAGAGGCCAAAGATTTAGGAAATGAAATCAAGGTCCCTCTTTTCTTGTATCACTTTATCTCCACTCAGCACATTTTTGTGTGTGAGTGCATGAGAAACTGCTTTTTGTGTTATTAGGCTGCAGATTCCAACTCTACTCAAAATCTGAAAATGGGTTGAGGAAAGAGGCATTCGAAAATTAAGCAAAGGATCCCACAGCATTCTTATAATTAATTCTAAGACCCGAATTTTATGACATTATGTAAAGAATACAGTTACAACTCTCTTCTAAATCTCACTGAAAAATAAAACAAAACAGAACACCCTCACATTGTGCACGGAGGCCAATGCCAAGTCCTTTGGGAGAGTCTGGCCGTGAGGGTATCGAGATGTATCAGCACACGGAAGTGGATTTTACAGATGTCACGTGTGGCTAGTGTTCTGTACATAGGAAACACGAGTATAGTGAAATGTGGAAAATTTAAGAAATATACCAGGACTATATCTAAGTGAGAATTGTGTCTTTCAAGAAGTCTGTCACCTTGGGAAGCTCTGTGGTTAATCTCACATCGCTGCTATTGTGCCAAGAAATTTGGAGTTCTTTTGGGATTATTTTATGGCACTTAAAACTTTCTTTCTTTCTTTTTTTTTTTTTTTGATTTCTTGATTTTTTTTTTTTTTTTGGAAATAGCCATTAATGAATAAATTGGGTGATAATGTCGGAGTTAAGACTAACTATATGGGGTTAAAAATCAGGTGTCGCCGTAACATAATGAAAATGAGCTTTCTGCCAGGTTTGTACATCGACACACAATAATCAACAAAGGATTTTCAGAAAAGTTTTGCACAGAGGAGCATCAGTGGAATAATAAACCTCCTCTTGGTTGGGTCTGTCTGCTGCTACGGTTTTCCTGTAGTGTATGTATGTATGGTGTATATACAGGTGTGTCTCCCGGACCAGTGTGTCTTCGAATTATTGCTTTGGCCGTCCTGTTTACTGTGGTCCAGCGTAATGTCACAACGCAGCAGCTGCTGTTTGGTACATAAGCTGCCCAGCAGAGTTGTTCCCACGAGCTTCCTTCATTCCTGGGAGACAGGCTAGACCTAAGGCTCTCCCACTTGGACGAAAATTGTGCTGTTTACAGAGCTGCTGTGATCTTAATGGATTTGTTTTTGTGTTTTCCAGTTCATCAGGACATTGTATCTTGATCATTTCTTTGATTTTTAACTTCCTGTCAAAATTGTTTGGGATGCAGATTTTCTTCATACAGGTCAATGTGTGTGTTTTTACTTATCTTCAGACTTATCAATCCACTTGTGGTGATTGTGCACTGACTCTGTAGTACTCTGTGGTTGATTTGTACGTCAGCTTATAAATGTGCTTGGAGTCCCACGGTGAGGGCAGGACCACTCTTCCAGGTGCTACAGCAGCGTCGCAGAAGCTGTGTCTGACCTAATTAATCCCCATCACCAGTTTGAGCAAAGCAGGGACTCCTATGAAATCTAGACGCTTTCGATTATTTTTATGCAGCCAGGTTTAAAGGTGGAGTCAGGTACTTGGAAACTAGTATCACCATGTTTCGGGTCTCTAGGGAACTTAAAAGTCCTTGTGATGGGGTCCCCTGCCCAACCAGCATGGATTCAAGTTCATCCGCAGCAGAGATTTTCTTCTTAAATGTCTAATTTTTTCTTTCTTTGCTTTTCCCTAAATGTTTGACTGTATATATTAGAATATACTTCATGGAAATGAGTTTCTCCTTGAGGTTTTATTTCCTTGTTATTAAAACGAAATCTAAACCAAACCCCATGAGGGTGTCTTTTGTAACTGCCAGGGGAAATGTGTTTCATTTGGTAAGGTCTAAACAAAGCACTCGTCTGACTAACAGCTGTATTAATTTCATAACCTAACACTTATCTGGAGCTCTTTTCACATGTTTTCATATTCCTTCTTTTCATTCTCCATCAAAGAAGCTTAGCCAAATGTCTGTCTGGATCTTTATATGTCTGTTCAAGTTTAGCTAGTTCTTAGCAAGCTTAAAATTTTTGCTTTTAGCATTTGTTTTGTGGTTACCATAACTCTTATTTTTCCCCCATGAAACCAATTCCAATGACAAACTGGAAAATCTGCTGAGTGTTGGATTTGTGGCAAGTGTTGACTCTGTGATGCTTGCAGAGTAATCCCCTTGAAACTTGCTGTATTTTCTCTTTTTAATAATTGCTCCCGAATCACTTTTTAGAATGTCACTGTTTGTGTGCGGCTGTGCTTTTAAATATTTATCAGGCTCCTGTGTGACTCACTGTGGATGCCAGAGTTATCTGCTCTCCACCGTTCTTGGTTTCCTGTGCTCTCGAAGCAGGAGGAAATAATCTCCTTGAAAGAGAGGGGAACAGGAACACTTGACTTTTTCGTTAAACATACAAATCCTGTGAATCGACCTAACTGCTCTCGCCCAGACCCCTTCCCTTTTGGTGTGTAATTGGGACCACATTGACTCCCATTGCAGCTGGCAGCCCTGCACTGTTGCCTTTTTCTGCGTGTGACCTTTGATCTCAGTGACCTTTCCTGGGGTTAGTCCTAGGCCCTTCATTGTGTTGGAGCTGAAGTGGCTCATGTGGAGTTGATTATTTCTTTGCTCATTTGGCCTTTTTGGTGCCATAACTCCCAGTCACTTCCATTTTCTTCTCTACTTTGACGCTGCGCAGTGAAGGGAGGTGCTGTTGCGCCAGCAGGCTCGGTTTGTACGCTTGACTGACCCGATTGAGACTCTGCAGTGGGGGGAGGGTCGTGAAAGCTGTAGGTGTCAACATTTTTTACGAAGTCCATCTGAATGGTTGCACGATCATTAGTGCTCAAAAAGTGGGTCCTGTAAAGAGCTGCATTTCTTACTGAGGGGTTTGATTCTGGTAGAAGAGTGTACCGCAGGTTGTTGATGTGGGCCTGGGCGTTTGATGTCCTGCAGCTCCACTCTGGTGTACCTCCCACGGCCCCTGAGCCCCGCGGGGCACGGCAGAGAGGGATCCCTGTCTGTCCCACCGGACTGCTTCAAGGGATTCTTCAGTTTCTGGAAGAACTGGGAAGAGCCCCGAGATGAATATGCTAACTTTGGATGGTATCTGCTGCAACTAGATTTATGGTAGCACTTCCTTTGCCTCTCCTCACCCTTCTCTGCCCCCACCCACTCCCCCAGTCAAATCACTGAAGGATGGATGCCAGCTGCTACTCTCATTTTCAAGACCCCATGTGGACAGCATGACGACTGTCACTGATCAAAGGCTCCAGTGATCATGAAGGAGTCAGCAGTGGAGGACTGTGTCTGATTACCCTAAACTGTAGTACTCTTGAAAGGTAGATGTGTGTGAAATTCAGTGACATTTTGAAGCTCATTTGTAAAAAGTCTGTTTGATTGCATTCCTGGGATATCATTTTTTGTCATTTCCTTTTGTGTTTAAAAAATTTTTAAATATTTTAGTAGTATTGATAATGGGGATGGTTTTGAATGAAGAATTGCTGCCCCTTCAGACGTGGTGTTTTTAGGATTCAGCCTGAAGGCCCTCCTCAGTGGGTGTCAGTTCTGACTGTCTGCTGTTGCTTCCCACATCTCTCTCAGGCAGTGCGGGCTGCTTGCCTGCGGGATGTCTTTCTTTGCGTTCCATTTATGTCCAGCCCAGCTCATTAGCTCCACACTTTCGGATACACTCTCCCCATTCCTCACCACACTCGGAACAGCAACAGCAAACCACGGAAAAGCCTGCCACTTCTCCTGCACTTCCTGTCTTAGGAAACGCACGGCATTCACTCACTCACTTGTGCAAGTCAGAAATCTGGACAGCAGCCCCAATTCCTTTATTTATGGCAAAAGCAGGGGGGAAACCGAGAAGTGGGCAGATAATGGATTCCAAAGACGTCTGAGACATATTCTTTCCCAGTCCACGTCATTCACTATCCAAGTTCTGTCAGTTCTACCTCTTTACTATCTTTCAAATACTCCATGTCTAAAATGTATCCCCTGATAGTTCTCTGGTCCAGGTCCTCATCCTTTCCCCACAGCCTTTGACCCTCTCTTCTCCTCCTCAGCCATTCTCCGCAGTGCAGCCTACATGACTTTTGAAAGGCACAAGTCTGATCTTGTCCTTTGCCTGCTTGGAAGCCATCAATACTCCCCTGAGGATAAAAACCAAACCCCGTAACCTGATTTATAATGTTTTTGTACTCAAGCTTTCACTCACCTCTATGACCTTAACTCTCACTACTTACTCTCCTCCTGTTCTCACGCCACGCTGCAGCCCCTGTCTCCTTGCTCTCTACCTCTGATTCTGCACACACGCGATTCCTGCTGCTTGGAATACCCCCCCTTGCTTTTCACCCCTCCTTGTCCACCCTGCCCCGAACTTACCCATTGGAGTCACCTAAATGTTTCCTCTGAGAAGTCTTCCGTCCTCTTAATCTAGGTTGAGTGACCCTCTGGCTCTCCTGCAGCACCTGTTCTTGCCTCACTCGGTTGCTTACCTCTCCCTCCCTCATGTAACTACTTTAATTCCTGAAAAGCTTTATTTCCTGAAAGCATTGCCTCTTAGCAGAAACCATTTCCATGGATTTTGATGGAAAAAGTCATGGTGTGTTCTGTCCCAATCCAAGGATGTGAAACAGTTTCGCAGATAGAAAAAGAAATCCACTAAGCTATAAAAACGAATTTGTGTAGGTGATGAACAATGTTTTGAAAGTAAATAGGTGCAGTTTGTTCCTAACTATATTTCAGTGAATTTAGTGTGCTCAGCAAAGGAGAGAGAAGACTTGAGGGAGGTGACCGGTGAAGGAGGTGCTGCTGCAGTCCTTCGAAGGTGCTGGAGAGGCAGCAGACTTACTTGCAGGCAGGAAATCCTTGTAAGGCGCCAAGTTATCCTGCCTTCACATTGCACCTACAAACAAAGTTATGGTCCAGAAAACACCTTTATGGCAGAATAAAGGCTAGGCATTGGGAGTGCTTCACGACTGGCGGAAATGGCGCACGAGAAAATGCTCACTGCCCCCCCTCACGTGGCACCTGTACGCAAAGCACCAGGTTTTGAGATCACCCACCTATAGCAGGCCAGTCAGATTCATCTGCATTTTCTGACCAAATACCATGGTGTCACGTAAACTGGTGGGTGTACCTTTGTCCGAAGCTGTAATGTCAAAGTACCACTTTTTAGTTTCTGACTGAAACAGTTGTTGTACTGAATGAAAAGAAGCCACCCAAAAAGCGGGATAACTTGGCAGGAGCCCTTATGGCAAAAAGTTTAGTTCTGTCAGATAACTGTGTGTGTGAAGGTCGCCTTTCCTCGCATGACTTTAAGCCTCAGGAAGGCAGATGTCCTGTCTGATCTGTTCATGGCTGAGTTCCCAGCCTAGCACAGTGCCTGGCACACAGTAGGACGCACTGAATACAGTTTGTAGAATAGAAGATGAATTCCTCTGCTTTAAACTCTTAGTGCTTTCTACCCTCTCATTACACTTATGACATTTTCTATTCCAACGTTAATTATGTTCACACCCTCTTTTCTCAATTAGGTTGCAGTAGCCCCGAGTTCAAGAATTATGACTTCTTCATCTCCCTTATCTTTGTATCCCTCACGGAATCTTGCCCAAGGTTGATGCCCTGTGTATGGAATTGATTGATTGAGTGAATATTCACTGGGAAATTTAGGGTTCTTGGAGAAGTCTGCAGGAAATATTAGCCTCTTTACTAAATTGTTCAAATATTCAGAATGAAGAAAACTTTGACAGGCGATTTAAAGTTGGATGTAATTAAGATTAAAGTTGTTCAGTGGGTTTTAAAAGTGTATTGCATGTTTGGCTTCCCTAATTGAAATTGTGCTGAATTAATCAGTACTTAATCAAACATTTTTAAGTAGACATGTTTTCTTCTGTAGTTACTACAGAAAACTCATATTTTCTCAACAGTTGAGAAGTAGCATGTTTGTTTGAAAATAAAGATCAGTTCTTTTAAAGAAGGAAATTACTGTTTTATGCAGAATAAGATGCCTTTATAAAAGGAAACTAATTTGAAGAAGTTTGTATTTTGAAGAACAGCACTGACCCCAAAGCTGAGTTTTTGTCCACAAATTAATCACAGTTATTCCCTAAGCCTGAAAGAACGCTTTCAGAAAGTTTGATATAGGAGTGTAGAGAGGGGATAATTCAGAGACAACTTTGATCATCCTTAGGAAAGCAAAGGCGTTGCTTCGAAAACAAAGGAATCAAATCTAGAAATTCAGGAAAGACTTTTCCCAAAGGATTATTCTGGCAGCATGTTGAAAAGGGGTTATAAAAGCATCAAGTTCACCACCTGAACAATAAGTTAAGTAAATGTTAGGGAAGTATTTCCTTTCTTATTACCTTTAGCTTCCCTTTGCCAACAGAAATGTTTCTGAGCCTGGAATGGCATAAAAGTACAGTTTGTTATATAAGACAAATTGCCTTCTGGGTAGATGTGAAGGGAAAGCGTAAAGAAAGCGCTGTAATTTAGGAAATGCTAGCTATTCTTGAGGGACTTCGGGCCAGGACTCAAGGAGCAGTACTTGGGTCATGTGAAGGTTCGGAATCCTCCAAAAATGTTTTACAGCATGCAGGATAGAGTTGTCCCCTGCTTTGTAGGTTTAATGGCGTGCTACACTTAGCTGTTCTATTTTGTTGTTATTTTTTGTACCCCAGTCTTTTTTCTGGAGAGACTGTACTACCAGATACTTTCTTGGGAGCAAAGTGACCACTAAGCATCTTCTCAGACACTTTAATCAGCCACTCAGAACTGCAGTGAAAATAATGGAATTATGTTGACTATTAACTTCCTCTGAAGATATGAAGGAGGTAGAAGAACTTCCTTGTGGTCATGTTAATTTCTTCTGAGACCAGTGAGTTGGAGAAGCCTTAACAGTTCTGTTTTCCACATGGGGAATTGATCAGCCTTTGCCAAAGTCCAACACTAAGGCATGAGGAACCAATTTAAATCCAACCCCTTGAGTTATTTACTATAATACCTCCAGTAGTTTAGGGGAGTAGAGGTGTGCATGTGCTTGATGGACAAAATCATTAAGGAAGGGAGAATAAAGTTTTTAAATGAATGCTAATTTACTATTTTGAATGCCAGCAAATATTGCCAAAAGTGTCAGCAGTTTTTGCATACAATTTTTTTTTAGAGAAATACATGATATAAATGAAAATCACAGTATAACAGTGATTGATCCCATATCCTACTTTACAATGAAATTTGGACAAAAAACAGAGATTTTTTTATCCATGATATTTTTTTGTAATTGAATGTTCAGATTGAAAAGATTTGACAAATGTGCCATGGACAGTGCTGATTTTCTTTCTTTTTGCATTACTTTTGAAAAAATTTAAAAATTTTATTTATTGATATTCGAGAAGGAGGGAAGAGAGAGAGAGAGAGAGAGAGAGAGAGAGAGATCAACTTGCTCTTCCATCTATCCATGCATTCATTGGTTTATTCTTGTATGTGCCCCAACTGGTGACTGAACCCACAACCTTGGCATATTGGGACAACGCTCCAGCCAACTGAGCTACCTGGCCAGGGCCTTGCATTACTTTTATGTAAACTTAGAATATTGTTAGAAAAAGCCTTCCTAGATTAGACAGTGAATGTTACTTTATGGCTGATCAGATATTTTAATTAATTGCTCAAATTCGTGTTTTATATTCACTGTTTGCTTAGCATAGTGTAAGGATCTAAACCATATGTGGGTGAGTGGGAGTCCCCCCACACAGTGCTGATGGTGGTTGTAGGAGATAGGGTTGTACATTGTTGCCATCTTCTTTTTGGGAAACAATTTGACTGTATATAAAGAGTCTTAAAAATGTTTGTACTTCTTGATCCAGTAATTCCACTTAAAAATAATCTATTCTAAGGACATAATTAGAGTGGTTAAAGACTTATGGACAAAGATATCCATAGCAACATTATCTGTAATAGCAAAAAATATGTATACATATATATATGTATATTTAAAAATGTAGTGTAACTATCCAAAAGGGAATGGCTAAGTAAATTAAAGTATATTCAATAAAGTATCTACAGCTATTACAAATTGTGTTTATAAATAATAAGATAAATGAATAAAGCAGGATTTAAAGCTATTGCATATATGTTATGATCTCAGTTGTGTAAATACATACACATGGAAAGGATTAGGAGGAAAAGCAACAAAATATTGATGTGTTATCTTTGGGTGATGGAATTGTGATGTTTACTTTTTTTGTATATTTATGTATTCCACATTTTCTATGCTGAATGTGTTTTTTGGTCAATGAGTATTTGTAGAAACATGTTAACAACTTTCTACTTGTAAAGGTAACATATTCATTGCAGAATATATGAAAAAACTTGAATATTTTGTTTGAAATATCACCTGGCATCATGTTAACCACACTGGGTGCTTTAAAAAAATTCTAAGTGAGAAAAACACTGAAGTCTAAAATAATGACAGCGTAATTTAAATCAGAATTCTATTTCATCTGATAATGATTGAAATCAGAATTAAGTTTTAATTTTTGCATGAGAATATTTGAATGTTAAGTGCGCTAGAACAGAGGTCAAACAGCAAGATGTGTGCTAAAGTGATGAGTGGTGGAGTGGGCTGGGGTGCACTTACCATGGATGGACCTTTTCTCTGCTAGCCACTATTTCCTAATCAGAAAAGAGAATAAGAGAAGGATGGGATAACTTATATGCGGAGGAAATTAGGGCTGTTGTTTCCCTTGCCAAGCTACATTTTTATGGGTAAGAAAGGCGACAGACATGTTAAGGCCAGTGATCTGTGTGTAAGAAAATGGCAGGAGCCTTGCTCAGTTGTGGTAAACTTGGCCAAACAAATTGTTCATTTAGGAGAACAATGCAGGACATATATACTTATATATAAATTATAAATATATAAAATATATACACTTCTATGTAACTATATATTTATACATAGGTGTTTTACATATGTGTGTGTGTGTTTTTCAACAACTTACTAGTCAAATAGCATTAACACTAACATTATTGAGTTTCCTCTTTTGACAAAGAGTACTTTTTAAAATGACATAGCATTGAGCAATTTTCCAGAAGTGCTAATGGACATACCCTGATTTATACATCATCTAACCCTCCTTGTAGTCAGTGGTGTTTATTTGGGAGGTTGGACCTAGGTTGCTGTTGGTGGCTGTTGAATATAATTTCAAGCTACCTGACCCATATAGCAATAGAATCTAGGGCCTTGCTTTCATGATCATAATTCTCTAACAAACTGAGTAAGCTTGCCATGGATAAACATAAACCAAGCCAACAAATATTTAGTAAATGACTGTTATGGTCATAAGCTCTTTCCAACTTCCACAATCAACGCAAAACATGTTGGAGTTCCTATCAAGATGGAGGATAGATAAACACAGTACTCAGCACCCCCATAACCACATCAAAATTACACAACAACCATCACTGAAAACTACCTGAAATCTAGCTGAACAGAAGCCCTACAACAAAGGATATAAAGAAGAGGCCACGTTGACACTGGTAGGAGGGGCAGAGGTACAGAATGGGCTGGTCCCAAACCCACGTGTGGCAGTTAAAAATGTTAACATGCCAACAGCAATCAAGGCTCAACTACAGTAGGAAGGTGTACACGGTCCAAATTGGGGGTGCTCTTGGAGTGCCCAGATTGGGTTACCAGGGAGGCTGCACCACTGGGCTCTCCAGGACACCTACTACATAAGGCACTCCTCCATAAGACCAGGAGATGTAGCAGCTCTGCCTACTATATAGAATCAAACATATGGAGGCAGCCAAAATGAAGAGACAAATGTCCCAAATGAACGAACAGAACAAAACACCAGGAAAAGAACTAAACAAAATGGAGACAAGCAATCTCCAAATGCAGAGTTCAAAACACTGGTTATAAGGATGCTCAGTGATCTCAGTGAGAACTTTAACAGAGATCAAAAACATAAAAATGGAGTTATAAAACATAAAAGAGAACCTATCAGAGATGAAGAATGCAATAACTGAAATGAAGAATACATTACAGGAAATTAGCAGTAGAGTAGATGAAGCAGAGGATCAAATCAGCAAAGTGGAAGGCAAGGAAGCAGAAAACACCCAATCAGAACAGCAAAAAGAAAAGGGAATTCAAAAAGTGAGGATACTTTAAGGACCCTCTGGGACAACTTTTAAGCATACCAACATTCGCATCATGGGAGGATACTTTAAGGACCCTCTGGGACAACTTTTAAGCATACCAACATTCACATCATGGGAGGATACTTTAAGGACCCTCTGGGACAACTTTTAAGCATACCAACATTCGCATATGGAATCAAAAACCTATTTGAAAAAATAATGACAGAAAACTTCCCTATCTTGGTGAAGGAAATAGACGTACAAGTCCAGGAAGCACAGAGAGTCCCAAACAAAAGGAACCCAAAGAAGCCCACACACCAAGACACATCATAATTAAAATGCAAAATGTTAAAGACAAAGACAGAATCTTAAAAGCAGCAAGAGAAAAGCAGTTAGTTACCTACAGTGGAGCTCCCAGAATACCGTTAGCTGATTTCTCAACAGAAACTTTGCATGTCAGATGGGATTGGCATGAAATGTTCAAAGTGATGAAAAGCAAGGACCTACAACTGAGATTATTCTACCCAGCAAAGGTGTAATTTAGAATTGAAGGTCAGATAACAAGCTTCTTAGACAAGAAAAAGCTAAAGGAGTTCATCACCACAAAACCAATATTACAAGAAATGTTAAAGGATCCTTTTTAAGAAGAAGAAGAAAACTAGATAAAAAATATGAATGATAAAATAATAAATGCATATCAACAATTACTTTAAATGGAAGTGGATTATAAATGCTCCTATCAAAAGATATATGGTGGCTGAATGGATAACAAAATAAGACCCTTACATATGCTTTCTACAAAGACTCACTTCAGATTGAAAGACACATAGAGACTGAAAGTAAAGGGATGGAAAAAGATATTTCATGAAAATGGAAAAACAAAACAAAACTGGGGTAGCAATACTTATACGAGACAAAATAGACTTTAAAACAAAGGCTATAACAAGAGACAAGTATCCAGTAATTTTACTTCTGGGTATTTATCTGAAGAAACCCAAAACACTAAATCAAAAAGACATATGTACCATATATCCATTGCAGTATTATTTACAGTAGCCAAGATATAGAAGCAACCTAAGTGTCCATCAAGGGGTGAATAGATAAACAAGTGCACATATACAACGGAATATTACTCAGCCATAAAAAAGAAGGAAATCTTGCATCTGCAACAATATGGATGGACACAGAGGGTATTATGCTGAGTGAAATAAGAGAAAGACAAATGTCAGGTGATTTTATTTATATGTGGAATCTAAAGAACAAAATAAACCAATAAGCAGAATAGAAACAGACTCATAGATATGGAGTACTTTTTGACAGTTTCCAGATGACAGGGGTTGGGGAGGGTGAGTGAAAAAGGTGAAGGGATTAAGAAGTACTATTGGTAGTATAGAATAGTCATGGGGATGTAAAGTACAGCATAGGGAATAGTCGATATTCTAATAACTATGTATGATGTCAGATGGGTACTAGGTTTATCAGGGTGACCACTTAGTAAGTTATATAATGTCTAATTAATTACTATGTTGTATGCCTGAAATTAATATACATCAACTGTAATTGAAAAATAAAAAAATTACATTAAAAACAGCATGTTATGAGTAACTTAATAGATAGAATTAATAAAGGATATTCCTGTGTGCTATTATTTAGGTAGCAACAATGAGCTGTGAAATTTTAAAGGACAGCTGTAAAGTAACTCAGTAGATCATGTGCTTGGGTTAAAGTTGACTCAAGAATTTTTTTCACTGCTTTTCAATAAATAAATAGTTGAGGAAAGATTTGGCAAAAGGAAGAAACACTTCTCCTTGCCCTCATTCTCTCAGGAAAGTGGCTCCTGTTAACAAGTTATTGGAATGTTTACTTTGCCTTGACTGCTTAGCGGTGGTGTGTCAGTTCTTACCCTTGAACCAAGTGAGAGTTCAAATAAACCAAACAAAGTTTTCACACAGATGGCCCCTTCTTTCCACGAGGGGTACCATAATATCCTCTTCCATTTTTAAAAAGAGGTTAGCAAGAAAAATATTGAAAAGGCAACCCATGAACTGATAGTCCATGATCGGGGTAAAGTTGAATTTGCTACTTGTAGATTTTGGAGTACCTGGCGTGGAGAAATAAGCATTTTCAGCTTTGCTAAATAGCTATACTATCTGTATGTCAGAAAACCCCCACACAAGCAGACCTCCCCTTGACTGCCATTCATCTCCATCAGTTCTCCCTGTTTTTCTGCTGCCCTTTTATAGCAGAACTCTGGAGTTTTCTGTGCCCGAGTTCTCGTTTCCTCCCTTCCCATCCTGTTGTGAACCCTCCGTCAGTCTTCGTCCCTTCTCTACTGAAACCACTGCCAGTGTCGCCGGTGATCTCCGTTGTACCTTTCCGATGTGTCTCATCTTTCTCTACTTCTCAACGGTGTTTGAGAGAGTTAGTGACCCTTCTAGAAACTTTCTCCCCCATTTTTCTCCCTAGATATAACATTCTCCTAGATTTCTTCCAGTTTCATTGATGACTTCTTCTCAGTCTCCATTGCTCCTTTCTTCTCCCCTAGTCAGTCTCTGAGGATTGGAATGCCCCAAGGCTCCCACCTGGTCTCTCTCCTCTCCTTTTCTCAAGAGAGCGCTCATACAGTGCCGTGGCTTTTATAGGTCCAACATCTGCATTTCCAGCTCTGACTTAGCCACAGCTGCAGACTCCTATATGTAATTGTCGACTGACACTAGTGCTGGGACTCCTAATAGATATCTCAGACTTAACTTGGCTAAAACAGCACTGTTGACTACCCCCCTCCTCGTCTTCCTCTCTCCAGTCTTCCCCATTTCAGTAAACAGAGCTCTTACTTGTTCTGCTAAATCAGAACTGAGTTATCCTTGGCACATCTCTGAAGCTCACTCTATATTCAAGCCTTCCGCAGAGTTTGTTCGTTCTATCTTTAGACTCGTTCTGAATCCAGTTACTTTTCACCACTTCCATAGCTGACTCACCGTTCCACCCACCGCGTTCTTATCTCTCCTGAGTGATTACATTACCTACTTGGTCTCCGCTTCCATTCCTGCCCCAATTCAGTCTAGTCCCAACCAGCCAGTGATCTTTTTGAAGTCCTTCTCTAAAGTACTCTAAGGGCTTGCCATCACATTGGGAATAAATTCCACAATCTTTTTTAAAATTTATTTTTCAATTAGGGTTGACATACAATATTATATTAGTTTTAGGTGTACAACATAGTGATTAGACACTTATATTCCTTACAAAGTGATCACCCTATTAAGTCTAGTACCCATCAGACAGCATACATAGTTATTACAATATTTTTGACTATATTCCCTATGCTGTACATTACATTCTCATGACTGTTTTTATAACTAGCAATTTGTACTTCTTAATCCCTTTCACCTTTTTCACCCAATTGCAAAATCTTTACCATGGCCTTCAAAGCTGGGTGGGATCTGGACCCGCCTTGCTCCGTGCTCTCCTCCTGGCTCATCCGCTCTCACGACAGCGGCCTTTGGATGTTCTGCAAGAATTGCTGAATAAGCTGCGTCCCAACATACGCTGCCCTCGGTGTTCTGTTTGAACAAGCCAGGAGCCTGAGACCCCATCTGAAAAAAGGGGAAGAAAACTAGAAGTTCCTATCTCATAGGGTTGTTGCGAAGGTTAATATAGTAAAAGCACTGAAATGGTGTCTGGCGCATACTAAGCGCTGTATCAGTGTTAGCTCTCATTTTGTTTTGTTATTTCTGTTTCAAGGACTGTAGAGGAGGAATGCATTTTGATTGTGTTGAGTTGTAGATGCTTGTGAGGTGTAAAGCAAATGCACAACAGGCTGTGGATGTGTTCATTTGGAATGATGGATTCTGTATAATAAGAAGTATCCTAATACCTTGGAAGAATGAGCAAAACTAACTGTAATTTAGTGTCTAGAGATTAGTTTGTGAATTCGGAAGGTATGGATCATGCTCACAGCTCTATCGACTATTCAGATTAATGAGTCAACTGTTTTTGTGGTTTAGATTTTCTTTTCTTTGAATATCTTTCAGTGAGCCAAGGCCTGAATTCTGCTCTGGAGATCTGTCCTGCCCTCATCTGTAATCTGGCGCTATGCATCCAGACCCTGGACCCTTACAGACACTGCTGTATGTTATTCCTTTGATTCTGTGCTCTTCTGTGCGTTCAGGTAAGAGTAGAAGAATGGTATTGTTTTAGCTGAAGCTCCTCCTCTTCTTAATCTTAAAAAAAAGCCACCTCGACTTCAGTATTTTGCTGGTGGTAATTAATGGATTCCAGAGATCTTTGTAAAGTTTGTTTGACCAGCTGAATGATTTAAAAACTTTGATTAATTTAGCAATTTAAGAATCTCTTAGTAGTGACTCCTGGGCATTAACAGGCCTTCCCATCATTGTGCTGGTAATTTATTCCTTTTGTTGCCTTAAAAATAAATATTTCTAGTTGTCCCTTTTTCAGTAAGAAGATAAGTTTCAAATTTCTGAATTTGGAAATTAAAACAGGAATAAAATGCTGACTACATACTACCAAAGAGAAATTTTCGAATCAGCATGTAATACTGTTCAACTTGTAGTGAGAGAATTTGGTTCAAATCCCAGGTCTCTCATGATCTTGTCTAATTTATTACCTAACTCTGTAGGTCACTGGAAAGCTTAAATGTGTTTACTGTTAAATGTGTATGGCACGCCTGAGCCCAACAATGGCCCACGTGCATTTCTTTTTATTTTAGGTTTGTGTAAAGATGTATGTATGTTAAACATTGATGTTTATTCATTAAGGGATATTTATTTTCCCCTGTTTATTATACTGTACAACTAAATTAGATTTAATAAGGGAAAACTGATTTAGTGATTTTATAACTTTTTTTTTGTGGCTAAACAGCAACCTCAGATTTCGTCAAGAGGCACTTTCCTTAATCTTCATTTCTGATAAAACATCCTGTAAAAGTAGAATCAATCATTTATTGATTAAAAGAAAACAAAAAACAAATATTTTATTCTGCCAGAGTAAGAGCATTCCTGTCCTCTGCCCTCTTTTTTGGGTGGAAGAGAAAGCTCTGTTTCAACACTTAAGTGCATGAACCTGCCCCCACTCTAAGTTCCTGGAGGAATAGACACAACAAATGAAACTATTCCAAATACCAAATAAAAATAGTAAGGTTACCCTACTGAGCCTTCTATCCAACAAAAGGATAGGCTTTGTAGTTCCGTGTGGCTTCCTAACTCTACTTCTGCTTTCTTAAAAGTTGAACATTATTTTATATTAAAGGGAAGTGGTAAGGAAGTACCATAGCCTTATTTATAAAATAACTTGCTCCTAAGAGTCAAATCCTGTTGGTAATATGGGAGAGAATTCTTTTTTTGTTGAAAGTCATCTTCATTTTTTTCAGATAATTAACTTTCATTTTTTGAAAGCTCCTTCCTTAAATGAGCAATTTGCCGTTTCTCATAAGGATTCGTATCTATTGTACCCTAATTGTTAAGTTGTAGGTTAACATGTTGCTTTTATTTCTTCCAAAACCGGGCTTTTAAGACTTCCTAGAACTTTTGCGAGCATTAAGAACCATAACTGTATCGATAGAGTACGGGATTGCCTGTGGTTACATAGATGGAGATGAAATGTATTTAATGTACTTTCTTTCTCATTCTCCCCTTCCTTTGCACACGGGGAATGTCCTTGTAGACTTGGCACCTTATTTTGTTTCTGAGCCGCTGTCTGCTGTCCAGAAACTTGGTGGACCTGTAGTTCTACATTGTTCTGCGAAACCCGTGACCGCTCACATCACATGGTTGCACAATGGAAAAAGATTGGATAGAAACTTGGAGCAGATTAAGATTCATCAGGGGACCTTGACGCTTCTTTCTCTCAACCCCTCCCTTTTGGGTTACTACCAGTGCGTTGCCAACAACAGCGTCGGTGCAGTTGTGAGTGGTCCTGCAACAGTATCCATTGCAGGTGAGTTTAATTTTCTCCCTGTTATATATGGGGTTTCCTGAAACTACTGTTAGTACTTGCATTTTTGGAGAGTGGGAAGAGCGTGGGTTTTGGAGGAAGACACACAGGAGTTCTCATCCCAGCCTTGACTGGTGCTATGTGTTTAACTTGGGGAGATGTACTTGAACCTCGGTGAGCCTAGCCGAGTTGTCTTCATCTGTAACAAGGGCATGGACGTGATGTTTGACACAGGTAGGATGGTTTTCTAAAGTGAATTCTGAATTTCTCTGTATTTAAAGTTCTTGCTATGAGCCACAACAAAAAAGCTATTTTCTACTTCGACACTCAGTTATTTTATGCAGGTCTTTATCTTTGTTTCACATCTAATTGTTTTATTTGCCTGATTACGGCATGATTTTAATTTATTTAATTGAAACCAGGCTAAAGAAACAGGAAAATACGAACTAATTATAAAGAAGGGAAAGCTGAGTATTGAACTTAGGGCAATCTGGAACTCGGGGTTTCCTCAGTCAGTCCGAGCACCTGCCTTTCGGTCGGCGATGGCCCCAGTAGCGGAAGCCGCCCTTGTCAGGGCACCCCTGTTACAGAACCCATCCGGACGCCCCAGGAGCAGTGAGTTTGTCATGGCTGAGAAGAGTAAATGTTTGTGTAGAGCTGTGACCCATGGACAGCTCCAGGACACACAACTGGATTCCCCAGGCTGCCCACTGCTCTCAGCACTGCGATGACTGAGCCCTTCCACACAGCTTGGTTTTTCGATGTCCTAGGTTCGTTCTCATAAGGCATTTCATTGGAACAGGAGTAGCTACACACAGAATGGTGGTGCATAGGGAAGGTCAGTTTTGATGAGGGACTGGATTGAAAAGGATCTATCTTGACAGAATGGGAACAGTTGTGCTCTATAGTTCTCACTGATGTTTTAAGAGCAGTTTGCTTTTCTCATGGTCTTCTGGGAAAGGGTGCCAGGACTTAGCTTCAGCCCTCAACCACGCCCCTCTACCCCACCCGCTCTTTGAGGTAGAAAGATCCTGCTACTCTATGAACTGGGATTAGCTGCTACACACAGCCAGGTACAGATGCTGTTTCTAGTTTTAAATTTCCTTGGGGAAAGAGAGCTCACATTTACATTTATTCATTATTCTGTTTGTTTATTTTAGTTCTTGGTGATTTTGACTCATCCACAAAGCATGTTATTACAGCAGAAGAAAAAAATACTGGTTTCATTGGCTGCAAGGTACCAGACAGCAACCCCAAAGCTGAGGTGCGCTATAAAATCCGGGGGAAGTGGCTGCGGCATTCTACAGGTGAGAGTTTGCATGGAGAGCCCATGGCACCCACAGGTCAAGTGTTCATGAAAGAACCTGCTATTAAGCTCTGTGTGCCGGGGATTGTGGGTACAAAAATACGTAAGATTCTCCACTCTCAGAGGTCAAGGGAAGGAGACTAGAAGAAATGGTTACATTATAGAAATTATTGCAATCTACACTCCCAGTGCTCACCTTCTCAACTCATTCAGGTCTCTGCTCAGACCTTCCTCTGAGAACACCACCCTCAGGGCCCTTTCTAAAGCAATGTTCCCTGCTGCTCGCTGTCCTCTGTATTCAGCTTCGTTTCCCCCATAGCGTTGTGTTTTCCCCATAGCACGGTGTTATATGTATTTTTGTCTGCTGGTTGGTTATTTACCCTTTCTTCATTGCTGTATCACTTGTGCCTGAGACATTGTTGGCAGAAAATAGGCACTCAGTACATGTTTGTTGAGAGAAGAATGTGCGCATAGACATGACTGCATATGGGGTGATCAGCACTGTGGGTGCAGGTCTGCCCAAGGTGGCAGTTGCATCTGGTCATTGTGCCTGTGTCTCCTATGCTTCTGCCGCTGTTCTCACCCAGTGAGCTCTGTCAGTGTTTCTAAGGGCTTGATTGTGTTCCTCTAGGACTACTACTGACTTTTTCTTTTTTGCCTTGACTTTCTCTTTCCTTCATTTAAAGAATTTTCCTCAATTGCTTACCTGCTGCTGGTCTGATGTCTAAATTTAAAGCATAACTATCAAAATTGATTAGTTTTCATTGGTGTCCTTTGTACAGACAGAGGCCTAACTGCATTCCTTTCCTTCCTCAGAGAATTACTTAATCCTGCCATCAGGAAATCTTCAGATTTTGAATGTATCCTTAGAGGACAAGGGATCATATAAGTGTGCAGCTTTTAATCCTGTCACACATGAATTGAAAGTTGAACCCATTGGCCGAAAGCTCCTTGTGAGTCGTAAGTATTTGGGAGAATAATGGTAACTAGGAAGAGTCCCCGGAAGCATTCCTCATGAAAAGTTGGGACATGAGAGTTCATTTTTCTTTCAGATCATGTCTGTTCATCATAAGAAAGTCTTATACAAATGAAATACATAAAGGTATTATAGAATAGTACTGTACATGTTTTAAAAGGTAATGATTCATTAGAGGAGAATTTTGGTCAAGATGGCAGAGTGGAATCCATTTGGAGAACTATGCCCTTTGTTCAAATAGAACTAAATTATCGAGAAAATATAACTTGATATTAGTGGTGATCAAGTGTGTGGCTAACAGTGGTTATGAAAAAGTAGATATCTGTTCTCTTTCATGCCTGATTTTTAGAATATGGTAGTTCAGTTGAGGTAGCACCGATAGCCAAAGCTTAGTGAAGTAGTGGTTCCAACTGTCCTTGCTGAGAATTCTACATTTCTAAACTGCTCATTCAGAAGTAGCCCTAAAGGATCACAAACTCTTTTAATTTTAATTCTCGACTAAAAATGATTTCGCTACCAGATAGGACCTTGTGTAAAGAAGGAGAACTGGGAAGATAGGAAAGCCCACAGGTCTGCTAAGGAAGAGAGTGGACGTGATGGTAACACTTTGTTTTCTCCTCTTTTCCTAGGCACTTCTTCAGATGATTTTCACATTCTTCACCCTACTCTTCCCCAGGCATTAGCTGTGCTTTCTCGTAGCCCTATAACCCTGGAGTGTGTGGTGAGTGGGGTCCCAGCTTCTCAAGTGCACTGGCTGAAGGACGGTCAGGACGCCGTGGCGGGGAGCAATTGGAGGAGGTTGTATTCTCACCTTGCCACAGATAGCATTGACCCGGTGGATGCTGGAAACTATTCCTGTATGGTGGGAAGCACGTCTGGAGATGTAAAACATGTGACCTACATGATTAGTGTACTTGGTAAGATGTTACTCAGTACATTTTTTTCCAGTCAGGCTATTTTCCTGATCTAACTGACGTTTGAATGAAAGATCTGTTTGCGAACTATAAATGAAATGAGGACTATCAAGAAATATCTACACCAGTAGACAGACAAGCTTCATTTTCCCAACAGACTCCTGAATTAGGCAGTATTTCTGGGAGTCGCAGAACATTTCACCTGGGACGTTCTTGGGAACCTCACCCCAACCTGGTTACATAGTGCAGAGCTTGTTTTTCTTATTGACACAGAGGAAGGAGGTTGGAATTCAGTAGGATGGAAGATTCTGGTTGTTGTCAGGTGTACTGTCCAGTAATAGTAACTAGAAAATATCATCTCAAAAAGAAATCTATTTCATTTTATTTTCTCTTTGGAATGCTTTCACTATATCTGGCTTATAAAATTTGCGTTAGTTTCACCTACATGTCTATATCTACTCTTTATCTCAAAGCGATTCCTTTCTTTCAGCTCCCTATCTCACTACTGTGTAGTAGCAGAAAACGTTTTCCTTTATCGAAACAGGTTTTCATGCCCAGCTGTTGAGGCTCAGTGGTTGATCGTCGACCCATGCACCAAGGGGTCACCAGTTCGATTCCCGGTCAGGGCACATGCCCAGGTTGTGGGCCCGATCCCCAGTGGGGGGCATGCAGGAGGTGGCCAGTCGATGTTCTCTCTCATCGATGTTTCTATCTCTCTCTTCCTCTCCCTTCTTTTCTCTCAAAAATCAATTAAGGAAAACAAGTTAAAAAACAAACAGGTTTTCCAGAAAAAATAGGTAGGAAGTGGTTTCGTAGTTAATACAGTTTTTGTAAATCTGCACGTGTGTAATTGCAACAACGGCCTGATGTAGGTGGCACTGGAATGAATGTGTATGTGTGGCAAATGGGCTTTCACGTTTAATGATCACTAGGACTAGATTAACATGCATAATCATTTAATTTGGGCATATGTTACAAATGTCAATAAGTGATTTACTTTGTTTAGGTAAAAACTCGCTTGATGGATATTAAAGGAAGTGTTTTGCCCAGTATACACCTAACTTCAAAGCAGAATTGGCCATAAAAAGAATTTAACTTCTGAATAAGAGTTTTTCTGTTTTGGTTCTTGTTTAGTGTGAAATCCAGGGAAACTATCACTTTATTTCAAACAAATCACCTGAAACTAATGCTAAGAGAAGCCCCAAATTAGAAACCGTGTGTGTGTGTGTGTGTGTGTGTGTGTGTGTGTGTATTTGTGTATTTGTGTGTGTTGAGGGAGTTAAGTGGGTGGAGAGATCTATAAAAGAGATTATAACATATTAGTAACATATGGTTTATCCTATTAAAGGAAAGTTGAAATACATTTCTAAATTTTTTCTTGACCACAGCAGATGGGGAGAATGTGAATAAACAATACAGTTTGGTTTTAACTAGTTATTGGTAAGGAAGATTTTATATGACTTGTGTGATAATTTATGTTTTGTTTTCAGAACATGCTTCAATTTCTAAAGGCCTGCAGGATCAGACAGTGTCTCTGGGTGCCACAGTGCAGTTTACTTGTGAAGTTCATGGGAACCCATCCCCCAACCGCACCTGGTTTCATAATGCACAGCCTATTCATCCTTCCCCACGACATCTGACTGCAGAAAATGCATTGAAAATCAGCGGTGTTACCATGGAAGACTCGGGGCTGTATCAGTGTGTAGCAGATAATGGGATTGGATTTATGCAGTCTACTGGGAGACTTGAAATCAAAAAAGGTAGTCTTTAGGTCATATAATTAATTGTAGGAAATTTTACTTTTCATACAAAACTTTTTTGTTGTGGTTGAAATTTGCCTGAAGGGAGTGATCCTGTCACTGTAACAGGACTGTCTTCATGTTCCCTGGCCCTTTCTAGTTGCAGATAGCCATTTCCATGAAGAAGCAGCTTTATTTAATCAAGCTCATTAAAAATGTAAAAAAATATGTTTTTCAACAGATTCTAGGTAGTTTACAAGGTATATGGTAAAAGTTTCTCACTCCTGTCCCCAGCCAGCTAGATTTCTCTTTAGAACTAATGAGTTTTTTCATTAGTTCTTTTGTAAATGTCACACACAACGTGTGTATGCATTTAGTAACAATATCTGTCTTTGTTGTTGTTTTTTACATAAATGGTAGTAGCATTCTTTACTTTGCCTTTTTCACTTATATCTTGGATATCTTCCATATGGTACATAAACAGTATTTTCATTCCTTTATAAAAATGACTGCTTATTAGTATTCTATTGTATCGTTGTAATGATTTGATTAGCACCTTATTAGTGGCTATTTCTAATCTTTTGCTCTTATAAGGAGTTCTACACTGAATGTCCTTCTGCCTAGATTATTTTGCACTTGTGTGAATACTGTAAAATAAATTCCTAGAAATGAACTGGCTGAATAAAAGCATATGTGCATTGGTAATTTTGATAGCGATCACAGAGTTGCTCTCTAAAACTGTTACCAGTTTACTTTCCCACCAGCAATGTGTAATGGCCTGTTTCCTCATATCCTCACCAATGCAGGGTGTTGTCAATATTTTTTAGTCTTTGCAATCTAATAGGTCTAGAAAAAAGTACCTTTTGATCTGTATTTTATTGTAAGTGAAATTGGGCATCTTTTCATGTGTTTTGAGCCATTTGAATTGTGTATTGACTCTTTATTGTCTTTTATTCATTAAAAAATTAGTTTGGTCTCTTTTCTTATTGATTAATAGGAGTTCTTTATATATTAGGGAAATTAATATTTTATCTACGAGTTATAAATATTTGAAATTTCAAAGAATCAGTATGATATAGACAAGTTCTGACTTTTGTGCCTTTAATTAGTTAATAAAAAATAAGTTTTGATTGGCATATATTTGGAAGTTTAAAATTATACTTCTCTGTAGCTGGGTCAAAATATAATGGAAATTTAAAATATTTTTAATGATAATGAAAATGCCACAGATCAAATTTTGTGTGATATAGCAAAATTGGAACTTAGAAGATAATTTATAGCTTAAATGCTTATAAAAGAAAACTAGTATGATTGGAGATTACTGAGATAAGTAAAATATTAGAATGGATTTAAAGAAAGGAGATAAAGATAAGGGCAGAAAGCAAATAAATAAAAAATGAAGATGAAATAGAGAGCATCAGTATAGGCATTCTGCTGTGTTTTGCTTTATTGTGCTTCACAGGAATGGTATGAGAAATGCATGTTAAAGCCCATCTCATGTATGAACATAGATGTAAAAATCCTGGGTTTTTTTTTTTAGTGCTGAAATCTTATATAAAATATTAGCTAGCCATCAGTATATATAAAAGGAAATACATCTTGACTAAGGAGTTATCCTAGGAGTCAATCAGAAAACTTAAAGTGTCATTCATTCTGTTTATGGAATAAAGGAGGAAAACAATGTGATTATCTCAAAGAGAAGCGGAAAAACATTTGACATAATTCAGTATCCATGTTAGACACTCTCAGAAAAATAGAAATAGAGTAGAACTTTTAAAACTTGCTTAGAAGAATCTAACAAAAGAGGAAACATCACTTTTAATGGTGAAATGTTAGAAGCATTCCCTATAAAATCTCTTTTATTTATTCTTTACTATAACCATTGTTTCTGTAGTTT
The DNA here is from genome assembly GCA_030848825.1 of Tadarida brasiliensis. Taxonomy (NCBI): domain Eukaryota; kingdom Metazoa; phylum Chordata; class Mammalia; order Chiroptera; family Molossidae; genus Tadarida; species Tadarida brasiliensis. The sequence continues at coordinate 24,996,792 of CM061277.1, read as the reverse complement.
AATCAAAATGTTTTCTTGGTGGTAGCTTTTCTAAAAAAAAAAATTTATTTATCATAATACTTGAGGTTCTAACCAGCACAGAATAATAAGAGAAAGAAATAAAATTATGTAAGAATAAGAAAGAAACCAAATTGTTATTTATTTACAAAATAATACCAACATTTGGTATTACACAGTTGCCAGATCTTTCCAAAATCTTTTTGTAGATTCTTGCAATTTCAATTAAAATTCTATCAGAATATTTTGAGGACCTTCGACAAAATGATTCCAGAATTTATATGGATGATCAAAGGCCCAAGAATAGATAAGACACTCTAAAAAAAGAAAAAACATGGGGGACTTGCTTTAACAGATATTAGAACATATACAAAAATCTGTAGTAATTAAGACAGAGTTATATTGGTGCAGGAACAGAAAAATAAACTCTTGAAACAAGACAGAGATCGTCAAAAAGACATTTGCACTTAAAGACTTGACTTAGGTGGCATTGCAGATCACCAAGGGGAGGATATCCATGTCAAGTTTTGATGTGAAATAATTGGTTATCAAAGTGGAGGAAAAAAAGAAAGTAAATATCTTAACTCATATTGGATACAGAGAAATTCCCAGTGGGTTTAAGACTTACATAGAAAGGCAAAATGGCAAAGTTTTTGAAGAAAACATAAAAGAATATCTATATGATCTGGGTAGAACTTTTTAACAAGATATTTTAGGCCAATTTAAAAAAAGATTGATCTGACTATTGAAATTAAAATATTCTAGTTATTAAAAGATACCATTAAAAATGAAAATAAATAAACTGGGAAAAGATACTAGTAACATATATAACTAACAAAAGAACAGTATCTCTAAACCATTACAAAAAAGATGAATGATCCAATAGAAAAATGGACAGAAGGCATTTCACAAAGGAGGAAAAACACGTGACACATAAACACGTGAAAAGATATTCAACGTTGCTAGTATTAAGGGAAGTGCGGGTTATGCCTAGTGAGAGAGCGTTTATTTAACACATAAGAGACTGGCAAAATTCAGAAGTCTGATAGTACCAAGTGTTGGTTGGTTTCTCAAATGTAGGACATTGGACTAGAGAAAGAGAAAGATATGCTGGAGAAAATGTCATTTGTCTTCAGTATTCCATTGTGGGCGTACTTAAAAATAGCCCCGGAGAATACCTGGGACCAGAAGCAGAGTTGGTGCCACTATTAGAAACAAAAACCTTGTTTGTGTATATGGTAGGAAATATGTTTATCAACTTTTACTCAGAATAGGGTTTTCTCCCAGACTTTTTTTTTTTTTAAATCTTCACCCAAGGATATGTTTTCATTGATTTTTTTTTTAGAGAGAGGAAGGGGTAGGGGGAGAGAGAGAAACATCGATATGAGAGAGAAACATCGATGTGAGAGAGAAACATCGATCAGTTGCCTCCAGTACATGCCCTGACCAGGGATTGAACCCACAACCTGGGTATGTGCCCTGACTAGGAACTGAACCTGCAGCCTTTTGGTGTACAGGATGATGCTCTAACCAGTTGAGCCACCTGACCAGGGCTCAGGCTTTTTATAATCAGATTTCCCAACCCACCCCCCACTTTCCCAGGAATTGACTTTTCATGAAGGAATATTTAGTTTTTTTACTACTTGACACCTTTTTCATGTTAAAGTCTGAGGTTTGGGCTTTACGTGATCCGTATTTATAGTGGTCAGATTGTATTGGATACCTACTGGAAAGCTCTCAGAAGATTGTGTACGTTCCTTTCTTTCTGAAGGATGGGAAATCTATGTAGGAAATGGTCTGGGAGCCCGAAACCATGAACAATCCTACTTTTTATGGACAGTTTTACTTGGTGCAAGTCGAGAAGAGAACTGAGAAGAAGGGAGTCGTCTTTGTTCCGTCATTATCATAATGTGTCGCTATTTTCGGGTGGCACAGCGAACACCGCTCTGCTGTTTCCGTGAATGATTGTGTTCTGCGTGTAAAACACTGTTTAGAAACACTCGTGTAAAAAAAGGTTTCTGACTGCTACCTGTGGACGACATTGAGAACATTTACACGATAGGATGAAGTTGTTTTGCATTGCGGATACTGTAATGTTCTTACCTTTTTGTATGTGAATGACTTTTTTAACAGACAGTGGACTCAAGCCAGTTATAATGACAGCACCAGCAAGTACAAAGGCGGCAGAAGGAGACTTTGTTACTTTGTCCTGTAATGCCACTGGAGTGCCAGTTCCGGTCATCCGTTGGTATGACAGGCGTGGATTGATAACCAGCCATCCGTCTCAAGTCCTCAGAGCTAAATCCCGGAAGTCACACTTCCTAAGACCTGGGGGCGTTGACCTGGAGCCTGTCTACTTTGTCGTGTCCCGAGCTGGCTCCAGCTCCCTGTATATCCAGGCCATCACTCAGGAGCTTGCTGGGAAGTACACCTGTGAAGCTGCGAATGAGCATGGCACCGCGCAGTCGGAAGCTGTCCTCACAGTTGGTGAGTTGCCAGCTGTGTATTTTTTTAGTATTTCTTAGTATTCTTTTTCAGGTGAATAGTTTTCTTTGATAATAGGGGATAGAGTGCTTTTAAGTATTATTTTAATGAATCCAGCAATCCTAAAGATACATTTTTTTCCCCAATGACAGTGACATGTAGAAATGTAGTTTTTGGCATTTGGTCTTCACATGAACTGAACAAACTTTGGTCTCCATTTCTGATGTGTTTGCTGAGCTTGTAATTGTCATGTAGAAGCTCTCATTTGGGAAGCCCAAGGTATGACCTGTGGGGGAGGAGCAAACTTTCCTGTACCCTCAAGGTTCTTCTGGTCTAATAATCAAATAGACCTGAGACAGGTTTGCAAGAGAAAATAACCAAATTTAATAACATGCGTATGTATGGGAACCCCAACATACATGAGAGAGTCAGAGACCCCACGTGTGGGGGAGGTTCCGAGATAGAAAGCGAACATGGGTACACAAGACACCCTGAGCTAGGGATGTGGGAAGGTGTCTTGGGGCTTTAAAAAGTCATTGCAGGCCCTGGCCGGTTTGGCTCAGCGGTTAGAGTGTTGGCCTGCGGTCCAGAGAGACCCGGGTTCAGTTCCCGCTAAGGGCATGTACTTCGGTTGCAGTTTGTCCCCGGCCCTGGTTGGTCGTGCGGGTGGCAGCCACTCGATGTGTCCCTTTCACGCCGATGTTTCTCTCTCTCTCTCTTCCTCTCTCTCCCTCCCACTCTATCTGAACAAAAAATGGAAAAATGTCCTCAGGTGAGGATAAAAAAAAAAAAAAAAAAAAGTCATTGCAGGACGATAAGAAGAGCAGACCTTGAGTAAATAGAGGTTTGCCCAGTCCTCTGGATAGGTCAGAAGTTCTTTCTGATCATCTCTTATGGGCAAGGCCTCTAATTCAAGTTCTTCTAGGTAGTTAAGGTGGGGGCAGAAGTTTCTCTTGAGCCTGCAGCTAAAGTTGTCTTTAGCTCAAAACAGTCTGCATATCACAGAGGCACATCTTAGGGAGACTCATTCTGAAACTCCACAGACCTCTTTTTGTGTTTAATGCTTTTGGTTTTCTAAGCTACTGAAAAAGTCATTGCAGACATTTTTAAGGTGAGCCCTTGATCAGTACAGTATCCACAGTCTAAAGTACACCTGCGAAGCTTTGAATGAACAGTCTAAAAGGCTGGCTTTCAGAAAGAAAGTAGAGTCCTGGTACTGTCAAACGACACCTGCCTGTGTATTTCCCCCATCGTATTCAGTTGTTTTTCTAATGGGGTGTATAATATTAATTCTGTATATTTTACTGATTTTTTTGGTGATGATGACTTAAAATCATTATATGGTTTTTGAAGTACTGGTGATAGAATATCAGTATTATTAAAATTAATTCAAATTTGACTAAATTCAAATTCAAACTTTACATCAGTAGGTATTTAAATGTTTATTTATTGGTTTTAGAGAGAGAGAGAGGAAGGGGGAGAGAGAGAGAGAGACATCGATTTGTTGTTCCACCCACCTCTGCATTCATTGGTTACTTCTTGTATGTGCCCCGAAACCTTGGTGTGTTTGGACAACACTCTAACCAGCCGAGCTACCCAGCAGGGCCCGTCAGTAGGTATTGAGAGCAGCATTCCCAGCAAGTAGTCAGAGTGGAGACTGTCATGTGAGGAGAGTGAGAGTGCCAGAGAGCAGTGCTGCCCTTACTCTTGGCAACTGAGGTTCCTGCCCTGGGCCTCTGCTTTTGAGGGCTTCATGCGGCCCTCTCTGCCTGGTCCTCAGGTCCCGCGGCTCAGAGAGTCCGTGGGGTCAAGGGGCTGTGCTTACCCGGAGATTGGTGCCCATATTTCTCCTTCTGCACAACAGGTCCGGGGCTTCAGAATACCCTGCTTTAATTAGTTTACAGTCTGATTCCACACAGGTCTTTCCCCTGGTCCATCCTCCAGAGTGGGGACCACATCACCAGTGTGCAGGTACCCTTAACCCAGAGGGGTGGCCAGGCGCTGGTCTTACGCAGATGACTGGTGGTGAAGTAGACGGATGGTGGATGTGTGCACTGGTCTTTCCATTTGCATGCACACAAGGACCCTGGCTCCGGATGAGGCTGGAGGTAGAAAGAGAAGAAGGGAAGGCCAGGACTCCATTTCTGCTCTTGTGCTACTTACTGTATAAGTGCTAGAGGTGGGCATGATGTGGAGTTTCAGCACGCAGGCTGTTAGAATTCTGGCTCTGCCACTTCGGCGCTTTGTACCTGGGGCACTGAACTCGTCTGTGCTTGTTTCCTGGTCTGCATAACAGGTATAGTGACGTGCCCCACTCATAGGGTCGATGTGAGAAATCAAGGAGTCAATAACGTGCAGAGTGCTTAGAATGGTGCCTAGCAACAGAAATCCTTTGATAAATACTAAGTATTAGGTTACTGTTATTACTAGCTACTTATTATTAAATTATAATTGCCCATGTGGTGATTAAGGAAGGAAGACATAGTTACTGATTTTGGTAACCTTAAAAATCCTTAACTAAAGAAGGTATTGAGTGCTGTATAAGTTTATACATACATATGAATATGCATACATGTGTGTTTACATATCTATTCTGCTAAACAAAACTGTAAGACAGGTGTAATGCAGGTGCTGGTTGGGCAGCATTTAGCTGAAGTGATTATTTTTTGTAAACGTAGGGTAGAGCGAACTGTAGAGGTCATAGTCATAGCTGATGAAACTAGCTGTTCTCAGTACCTCACTTTAAATATGATCGGAAGCCCTTAGAAGATACATAAACTACCTTGTTAGATTAGATCTTCTTCGACCTTTGAGATGGCCCCCTTCAGGATTTTGTCTTGATAAATACCACTTTTATGTATAGTAACTCCATCACCTACATCCTTCTTAAGTGGTCCTTCATTGCCTCTTTTACACGCTCTCTCATAATTATTAAGACCCAGCTGAGTTCATCAATGCTCAGAACAGTATGGAGCAATCCAGTTCTTTCCACAGGAACCTGAGCCTTGTTCAGTTCCAGAGTACTGACAGCCATTTACTCTGTCGATTGTGAACAGGGGAGAAGGCAAGGTCAAGGAGAGAGAGAGAGGACTGTCCCCCCACACCCTTGGTTCTTTTCTTTTCTTTCCTGAGACCTGGATGTGCAAATATTTGTAGAGTGAGTTGTGACTCTTCAAAACTCTAATGGGAATTGGCCTGGATTTCCTGAAGAGTTTGGGTGGGGGTTGCTGCTGTGAGTGATCACAGTGGGAACAACTTTGGCAGACATGGTTATACTCCCTGTTCAGTTAGTTTAAATCCAGAATCATTAAATTCACTGCCATAGTTACAGTATTTAGCAAACCCGTTTCATCCATCTCTTTTCCAATTCAAAAAGTTACTCTACCTTACAAAATGCTAGATATCTCTCCTGACTATTTCACAGAGTTGTTTTGAAGATAAATTGAAATAATGTATGTGAAAAAGTTTTGAAAGTACTGTTAAGGCCTTATAAATTGTATCTAGTATCTTGTGAGTGCTCAAATTATATTATTGGGAATAGTAAATGAAGATTAATGGAATCCTCTTTATAACAACAGTTATGGAAAAGTCTCATTGCATCTGGAAAAACAGAAGTCGAGTCTTGAGACACAGGCTGTAGCATACAGTGTTCCTCATGCCGCTGTATAAACCGAGGCACGTGGTATTTAAACTCTTCCACAGCCAAATACCACTTCCCAGTGGTAACCTGCCCAGAGGATCCGTGGAACTGCTGATAAAAAGGTCCGCCACTGCCCTGAGCCACCGCCAGTGCCCTCCACAGCTGAGCCCGTCCCTGCATCAGCAGGCACAGACCCCCCCAGCTCAGCCCATGTTCTGACTCACTGGGTAAACACGCTGTTCCAGGAGCAATATTTTGAAGTCTCCGTGAACGTAATTAGTTTTCTTCTATACTATTTTCTCACTAGCTTCTTGTTTTCTTTGATGGAGGATGCTTCTGGGACACCTTTTCTCTCTTGTAAACAAACAGAGAACTGACCTTACACTGTTGGTCCCGCTACTAACCTGCAGTAGTTCTCCTAAAACACACCCTCCTGTTCCCAGAAGTCTGACTTCACTGTGGAAAAGAAACTTGAACGTTGTTTCCTGTGCTCCCTTCCTCCACAAAAGCAGTCAAAAAAAGGAGACTTTTTTTGGCCAGTATTAATAGCACTTCAGAGAACCCAGGCTGTCGATCCTGAAGTTTTATTGTGTTGGCAATTTATTTGTTTTCATACGTTGCCCTCTCACTTTTTCATAGCAGTATACTAACACTCCTCAGCCAGCTGCTAATCTCTCAGAACCCTCATTTCTTCAGCTGTAAAGTGGGAGTGTTACTCTCTAAGAATGTTGTTTTGAGAATTAAATGAGGTTATGTTTATCAAAATCTAGCTTGGTGTGTGATGTGTGCTCTGATTTTGTGATGCATGCAGCCCATTATGGCTCAGGTGACTTATTTTCACCTTCCTCCGTGTGCTCTGCGTGCCTCTAGCAGTCAGTGGCAAGGCTGTCTGCCATTTTAGCTGTCTTTTTTTTAAAATTCCTCACCTGAGGATATTTTTCTATTTATCGTTAGATAGAGTGGGAGGGAGAGAGAGAGAGAGAAACATTGATGTCTCTATCATATCAACTGATTTCTTCCCGCACAACCCGACCAGGGCCGGGAGGAACCACAGCGGAGGTGGTGCCCTTGACGGGAATCAAACCCGCGACTCACTGGTCCACGGGCGGACGCTCTAACCACTGAGCCAAACTGGCCAGGGCGATTTTATCTTTCTTTAGATTGGCTGTTATTTTAAACCTCCTTCAGTTTTGTCCAGGTACAGGGCTTGTTTGGAAATAAGTAAATTCCTTTTTCTCTGCTAGGTTTGTTTCATGTCTTTCCTCTTCTTGAAGGTAGATTGTTTTTTGTGCGTACAGTACGTATTTTAGTTATCTGTTGCTGAGGAACTGCCCTAAAGACTCATGACTGAGCCCTGGCCGGTTTAGCTCAGCAGTTGAAGCGTCGGCCTGCGGACCAGAGAGTCCCGGGTTCAATTCCCGCTAGGCTAGGGGCACGTGCCAAAAAAAAAAAAAAAAAGAAAAGAAGATTCATGACTCAGAACAGCTGCCCCCTTATTTTCTCTTACAATTCTGTGGGTTACCCAGATGCAGCTGGGCGCTCTGCTGGCCTTCCTCAGGGTCTCTTAGCTGCTGTGATCAGGTGACACTGGGGCTGGGACCTTCAAAGTGGCTTCACTCACATATGTGGCACTTTTGTGAGGGCCGGAACCATCCCCAGCTTCTTTCTCTGTCTCTCTCCACGTGGTAGTCTCTCCGCAGGGCTGGCTTAGGCATCTGTATGTGGCAGCACAAAACTCAAAGGGCCAGGCTTCTTAATGCTTCTGCCTGGGAGCGCACAGCCTCACTTCTCCCTTCCATTGGGCACAGCCGGTCACAGGGCCAGCCCGCATCCAGCACGGGAGGGTCCGCCCGGGGCCGTGAATAATGACACGGATCTTTGGAGGCTGGCTGCCTAGTAGGTCATAGCTTAACTCCTGACCATTTCCTATTTCCTAAGGGAATGCAGCTCCATGTGCTCCATTTACCAGCTAGAGTTAAAGCTCCATGTTCTGTACTTACAATCTTCTGAAGTTAAGCGCGCAAATTGTTGTAGAAGAGTGGGGTGCTAGTGTAGAGCAAGGAAGAAATAGCATCATCTAAACCACTAAATACTGCATCGTGTCATTGAACTTTCAAACAATTAATTTGCTCCTTCATGAATAACAGGTAGCTACTGGAGGTTAGATGTTCCCATGAATTATACATCGAAATGTTAGCTGCTTTAACTTCTAGGGCTCAAATTGTATCAATGAGGGCAGGCATTAAGTATAGAAGACACTGAAATAATGTGTTTCTTCAAGCTGTCTCCCTGTTTCTCTCTCTCTCTCTCTGCCTCCCTTTCTCTGCAGTTCCGTTTGAAACAAATACAAAAGCAGGACTAGTCACATCTGATGCCACTCAGAATGATAAAAGAGATGGTTCGGAAGCGGGATTCTTGAGCTCATTTCCAGTGAAGGAACATTCCAGTGCGGTGGAATCACCATCAGAGAAGAATGCCAGCGGTGCTTCCGTCCCAGATGCCCCCATCATTCTGAGCCCCCCACAGACCCACACACCGGATACATACAGCCTGGTCTGGAGGGCGGGGAAGGATGGTGGGCTGCCCATCAATGCCTATTTTGTGAAGTATCGAAAGGTAATGTCTTCTCGTGTATCGTCTTTTCTCACACCCTAACACTGTGTGTATAGCATATACTTATCTTTTACTTTTGGGGAGTGGCAGGAAAGAGAACAAGATGTTCTAGGAGGATGAGTTTAGGAGAAACATCCCAGCTGGATTTACCAGCTTATAAAAGTAGTAAGAATGAAGTATAAACACTTTCCCCCAAATTGGGATTCTAAGAAACTAGTAACTTCTCAACGTTTTTTACCGAACATTTTAACCCCTTGGGTATGAAATGCTATAAACCACTTTTTAAAAAGTCATTCCCCCTTCTCTAACATAGTAGTATACAGTTCATTTGCCAAATAAAGCATTTTCTTATTGAAAGCAACTTCTTGAACAAAGTCGTCTGGCATAATCTCTGACAATTGTCTGCATTTCAAGTCATCGTCTTAATTGTATTAGACTTTTACGTTGTTTGATTATTTATTATGGTAAACTTTGGTCCTCTGTTGATTTTTCTGATGTTTTCTCTCCAGGGGCTTGTGTTAAAGCAAAGTGAAAAAAAATCTCCTCTGTTTAATGAGACTAGCAGATGAGTGAAATGGAAAGGGATGCACTCATATTTAAAAATCATTTTCTTTGTTCAAGACATTTGGTATCCATCATTCAATAGTAATATTTTTAATATCTGGAAAAATTAACATCATGAGATGTGAATGTTTATTTACTGTTTCTAACCTGATGATTCTAGATGAAGGAAGTTTCACCGATACTCTTATCCACATGGAAACTTCCGTATAATGTTGTCTATTGGCTCCATTAATGAAGACATAATGGATTGGATCTCTTTTAAATTTATTTCATCCAACACATATTGAAGCAAGAATGCTAGAAATACATAAGACATAATTATATAATCCATATACACACAAATATATATATGTATTCTAATTTATCATATTATATATAGTATACATTATCATTAATACACATTATTAGATGCTTATTTTATTCTGTTAGCCCAGTAAGAAAGGAGTATGTTTCCATCACAAGTGAAGGGAACAGACTCGGGGAGATGAAAGAACTTGCTTGAGGCCATAGTTAGTGGGGAGCAGCAGAGCCAGGAGTCTTTGCAGTGAGGATTCCCGAGTTCCTGCTGCAGGTCTCCTTACTGTTCTTAGATCTCTTAATATGAAGAAATAGGGTGTCTCTTTTATTTAAAATGGTACATCACTTCCCAAAATTCACCTTGAGTTGAATAACTTGTAGTTTTTATCAGATTTGAGTGGAAGCTGTTTCTACCCCTCACCCCCTTTCCTGAATGGCCTGTTTCCTCTTGAGCAGCTGGATGATGGTGTTGGCATGGTGGGAAGCTGGCACACAGTCCGAGTTCCCGGCAGTGAGAACGAGTTGCATTTGACGGAGCTGGAGCCGTCTAGTCTCTACGAAGTTCTGATGGTGGCCAGGAGTGCAGCAGGGGAGGGACAGCCTGCCATGCTGACCTTCCGGACGAGCAAAGGTGAGTCAGTCTTCCAGAAGAGGAATGAACTGGGTGATGTCACTTTATCAGTAAGTATCCTTTTAGGTAATAGAGATTCTTATGTATAAATTCATTAACTAAGCCCGCACTGGTACCTTTTGGGGACACATTGGGTGGTTCTATTATTCCATTCCACCCAATAGTCCACAGATATTTTTGAGAGATATGTAAGGCCTTAGGGGAGGTGATGCAGGGAGAACAGATGATCAAGACAACCTCCATCCTAGTGGAGCTTTTACTCTGCTAAGAAGGGAAGATATATGCTTAAATATCATCTACAAGGCAAAATTTCAGTTCAGCTAATATTTACTGAATGCCTTCTATGTGCCTGGCAATAAACAAAACAAGCAAACCTCCTTATTCTCACGGAGCTTACATTGTAGTCGGAGAGACTTTTACCTAAGTTATAAGTATATTAGAAGGTGGTGAATGTTAACAAGAAAAATAAATGCAGGGACGGATGTAGGAAGTGTATGGGGTAGCAGTTGTCATAATTTAGGGAGGTGGCCAGAGAATTCTTCAGTGAACAGTCAACAGCAGAGCAGAATGTTAAGGAAGCAAAATGGAAAGCCATGTGGCTATCTGGGAAAAGAACATCCCAGTAGCAAGAATAGCAAGTGCAAAGGCCCTGGGGTGGGTGTGCTTGGTGTACCCTTGGAACACTGAGGGAGCCTCTGTGACGGGAGCAGAGTAAGCAAGGAGAACACTCAGGGAGGTGACAGAGTGGCCAAATCACACAACACCTTGTCGACATTGACTTTGAGTGAGCTGGAAGCATTGCAGGAATTTGAGCAGAGTTGTGATGCCATCTGCTGCATGTTTCAAGGGACAGTTCTGGCTGTAGGGTAAGGAGGGGAGCAAGGGTATAGGTAGAGGCCAGACTATGATAAGTCCTAGGAAAGACTTACAGAGAAAATGCCAGAAGTGTACAGAGAAAGGATATTCTTTCTGTGGGTAGCCTGTGAGAGTAGGCTTGATGGAAAAAGTGCCATCATAGCTTGGCCATAAATCATCAAGAAGACTTCAGGGAGTGGAGATGGGGATTGGGTGGGAGAGTGTTTTATTATAGAACAATAATAAAAGGAAGTATGATGATTGAGAAGAAATTATCAATTGGCTTTTGAAAAAGACCCTTTCATGTAATTACTAAGACTGGCCAGAAAAAATAATGAGTATTTCTCATTTGAAATGTATTTTGAGTTAATTTTTATAATTAGTCCTTAGTTGTTTATAGAGTTTGACCTATAAATACTGAATAATAAGCATGTATTTAAATAATCATCCAATTTCACTTTTTGCCTCTTGAAATTTTAAAACTTAACATGACAATTTTCCTGTGAAGAAACTTAACAGAAGCTCTTTAAAAATGAATTTTTTGTTTTAGAATTAAGAAATATGTACAGTAAAAAGAAAAATGGACAAATAATTTGAAAACCTTCACCCTAGTTATTTGACTTTTTCGTGTGTGGTTTTTTTCTATGTGTAAATTAAAGTTAGCCTATGAAGAAGGACACATTTTAGTTTTCCCTTTAAGGTATTAGAAAAAAATAAAGTAGTTTTTAAAGTCAATGCTTCAGAGTAGCTAAGTATTTACAATGTAGGTCTTAAATTTAGATACTGTAACAGATAAGTTCATATATTTACATCTGTGTGCCAGCTGAATTTCATGGTATCTTTTCTTACTTTGCATATACACAGAAGCTCATGTTACAGTGTATGTTTTTTAACCTTTCTAGAGAAAACAACCTCATCGAAAAACACCCAGGCATCCTCTCCTCCAGCGGGAGTTCCTAAGCGCCCTGTGGTTTCGGAGGCTGCAGACCACTTGGGGGTGGTTCTGACGGACTCCTCCAGGCACAGTGGAGGTAAAGAGAGGAATCTTCATGTTAATCACTTTGTTTGTTTATAAATGTAACTGACTTGTTTCAGATTATTTGGGGTGCAGAGTGGGACGGGGTATTTGTTTATTATTCAGGTTATATCTTACCATGTACTCTTGTAGGTCCTATTTCAACCATTTTCTTAAATGTCTTGTAGTATTCAAATGTTGGTAACCCAGTGTCATGATTGGTGTTTAAGATAATACACTCAGATTCAAAACATCTGGTACTAAGTTTTTATAACTCACAAAAGGGAGTTGGCAAGGAAACCAAATTTATATTTTGAACTCTAAAAGTCTGTCTTTTTTGTTGATGACTTATCAAAATAAGTTATCAAAATAAGATTTAGGTTTTTTAAACTTAAATGATTACAAGTCACACTCAGTTTCATTGCTATCTCTTGTCAACCTTATGGTTTTTAGATATTATAGCAGCAAAATCTTCAAAAGGCATCTTTTTCGTATTTAAATTTTACAGTTATCAATTCTTCCGTTACAGTGGTAGACACTGTACTAAATGCCGGAACAGCAGAGATAAAGTACATTTTGCAAGATGATACAGATAACGAAACCCAGTGTAGTGGGTAATAGGGACAAGTTAACTCATAACAATGATTCTGATTCATTATGTCTGAGATTCTACACTTGAAACTGTGAGATCACTGGAGAAATATCGAATCACCCATCTGATAGAGAGGAGGCCAAGTGGTGGAGAGAGCCTCCCTGAGCTAAGCCTCACAGACGATGCTGCAGCTGGATGAAGACAGAAAAAGAGGTTCAAGGCCAAGGCAGCTCTTTGTGGAGACACATATGATTGACATGTTCTAGATTCATTCAGAGATGTAGAGGTTAGAGGTGTTGTTAGTATGACTGGTTGCTGTGAGAATGATGCTGGAGGGGAGGGGAAGGAAGCAGGTGGGTGCCTTGTATAATGCACTTAAAAATGCAACCTTTCCCTGAAAGCTATAAAGAACTCTAAAGGATTTTAAAGAGGAAGACAGGCATGGCAAAAGATGAGGCTAGAGTAATAATGAGGATAGTAATGGTGTGAATGGAGAAGGAGAACATAGATGACAGATTAAGGCGATTGAATCCACATTGAATGAGAAGGAGAAACACGGTGACTTGGGCTTGGGCAACTAGGGCTCATTCATCAACAGAGGCAGTAAGAATGTTCAGGTGACGATTATGGATTTGATTTTGGAAATCATGAGTTTGGAGTTATCCAAGCAGACATAATCATAAGTGATTTATTTAACTGTCACAACAACCCTATGGAGAAGGTCGCATATCTGTTTTACAAACTAGGAAATAGACTCAAGCAGTTATGCGGCCTGCGATCATCCGGCACCCGGAAGAACTGCTATTCAAAGTCAGAATGTTTAGCTCCAAGCACAGTGTTCTTTCTTTTGTCCTTTAACTGTCACATGCTGTTTCTTTTAGATATTGAAGATACTCTTCTCTGTAGAGATTTTTTTCCCTAATAACTTCCTTTTTCTATTCACACTGTGGTGTCCTTTGATGCGTTTTAACCCCATATGAATCAACATAAGGAAGTTGTTTGGTTATGTAGTATTTAAAAAGAGATTCACTAACAGTTTTATTCATTCTGTTTCCATTGCTTTCTAACTTGAAAGGAATACAGTAAGTATCACTCAAATTTGCCTGCTTTGAATATATTCCTCTTTTCATCCATTAAGCAATTTGTTTTTAAAATGCCACAGTTGTCTCCATACAAGTACCCTGTGCAGCGGTATTTGTATCTGGGTTGAAGAGGTGTTGAGACGGAGGGTGTTGCTTGAGGAGTGTGGCACAGGCTAGACAGACAGGGCTCCTTGGTGACTTCATCTAAGTAATGTAACCACGGCCCAGAGTGGGTCCTTCTTGTTCCAGCTCCAGAAACTTGATGCTTAGCATGCCAAAGAAAGCTGGTCTCTTGAGAACTAGGTCACTTTTACAGAATTCACAGCTGAGTGGCAGTATACTAACTTGTGATGTAACTGTCATTCAGACCAGGCGGTTTCTGTCGGCATCCTTTCCTTGTAGGAATGAAGTGGGAAGCCATTTAGGACCACACAATTGTTTGGTCAACAAGAAGGGTTAGGTACCTGGTTTAAATGGTTTAGGTACCTACCACAGAATCTAGACTGCCTAATCTGAGGGTTAGGACATCCCCTCTTCCTTGGCAGTTCGAACTGAAAACTACTAGACATTAGCACTCTGACCCCCTTTTTCTATATGTTCATGTGGATCATCTACTTTCTCATAGTGCTTTTCTTTTGATACCATTGTAATAACCTGGTTATTATTTAACAGGAAAAGAATAAAGGGAAGACCAGATCATACAGGCATGCCATTTATACAGCTTTGCCAGAAAGCTGCAGTTCAATACTCCAGGCCTTTTCCTCGCAGATTGATGGGGGGGAATGGACTGAACAAAGGCAGTTTAGATGCATGCCCAGTCAAGTCTAAGTGACATGGAAAGGTGGTTATCTGTCTGTCACACTTGGGAACGAGTCAGTGGCCAGAACAGGCATGGCCCCTGCAAGAGTGTGAAACCTGAATATTTAAACTTCCGAACAAAGGAAGTTCACTTTCTGCTGCTCTTGGTTCTCTCTTGCTGCCCACGCTGGACTCCCGACTTGCAGGACTGAATCTAGTCCAATGTTCCGTCAGACCCAGTTCCATCATGGAACAAAACCCCTGAACACTGGCTCTGCTTCTAGCTCTGCTGAATCGACAGCTGCCCCTTTCCAGTGCTGGACACTAAGGGAGCTGGACTTAAGGGACATGGGATTTTAAAACTCTGGGAATGGCCCTGGCCAGTTTGGCTCAGTGGTTAGAGCATCAGCCCGCAAACCAGAGAGTCCCGGGGTCAGTTCCTGCTAAGGGCAGTACCTCGGTTGCAGTTTGTCCCTGGCCCCAGTTGGGGTTGTGTGGGTGGCAACCAGTTGATGTGTCTTTCTCACATCAATGTTTCTCTCTCTCTCTCTCTTCCTCCCTCTCTCCCTCCTGCTCTATCTGAGGATAAATGCAAAAAATGTCCTCGGGTGAGGATAAAAACAAAACAAAACAAAACAACCCAGGAATGGAACTACATCTCATTCTCCCATTGGGGCTTCTGAAAGTGTTTATTTCAGTAGTACCCCAAGAACCCCACTCCCATGAGCAATGGGGAAATCTGGCCCACTAATTTCTCTTGTAATACTTTGTGTGTGTGTGTGTGTGTGTGTGTGTGTGTGTGTGTGTGTATTAATCCTCACCTGAGCCCTGGCCGGTTTGGCTCAGCGGTTAGAGCGTCAGCCTGCGGTCCAGAGAGACCCGGGTTTGGTTCCCGCTAAGGGCGCGTACCTTGGTTGCAGTTTGTCCCCGGCCCCTGGTGGGTCGTGCGGGAGGCAGCCACTCAATGTGTCCCTTTCACGTCGATGTTTCTCTCTCTCTCTCTCCCTCCCACTCTATCTGGACAAAAAGTGGAAAAAAAGTGTCCTTGGGTGAGGATAAAAAAAAAAATCCTCACCTGAGGATATTTTTCTATTAATTTTTAGATAGAGTGGGGAGGAGGGGAGAGAGAAACATCAGTGTGAGAGAGACACATCAATTGGTTGCCTCCTGCACGACTCCAACTGGGTCCAGGGATCGAACCTGCAACCCTTCGGTCTGTGGGCCGATGCTCTAACTGCTGAGCCAAACCGGCCAGGGCTCTTCTGCAGCACTTTGACAACATAGCCTGTCTTCCTGCTTTCATCCTGAGCAGCATTCTCCCTTCTCATCATTACCAGTATTGATTTTATTAGTCAAATTTTATCTGTATTCGCGGCTTGCAGTCTGTGTTTAACATTAGCAGTCCTGTAGCCTTGAGGTGTCTTAAGATAGGACAGTAACAGCTAATACAATAATCTGTAGATTGTTTGCTGAATGTGTTTTATGCAGCTTGGATGGATAAAGAAAACATTTAAATAAGATAATACGTAATTTTGAAAATTTACTATAAATTATAATTGGGTGCTTCAGTCAGGCTAGAAGCCCCCAATAATAATTACTTGCACACTGTTTATCCACGAGTCCACGTTAGCGTGGTCACAGTTATCGTACTCACTGACATTCAGGTTTCCAGAGACAACTGTCAAGTTGGTAGGCTATTTTTACTTTCCTTCCTTTCATTTCCTGTATTTGGCTATTTCATTGCCTTTTAACAGGAAGATATATTAACTCTGGGAAAGTTTGAAGAAGCTTTAATTAAATGATATTTGGCACTTATCCCTTTCAGTTTGTTTGCGTTATTCTTGTCTCTGACACCGTGGGTTATTGAAATGAATGTTTCTGTTTTTAGTTCCAGAGGCCCCTGATCGGCCTACCATCTCCACTGCATCAGAGACATCCGTCTACGTCACTTGGATCCCTCGGGCCAATGGGGGTTCTCCAATCACTGCCTTCAAAGTCGAATATAAACGGATGAGGAGTAGTGATTGGCTGGTGGCAGCTGAAGATATCCCTCCTTCCAGACTCTCTGTGGAAGTTCGTAGTTTAGAGCCAGGTAGTAATATTCAAACATTTCCCTTTTTTTTTTTTTTTTTTTTTTTACCATCAATGCTGACTTTAGATGCATAGTTTTCATAACCATATAGTTTTAATTGTTAAAGTAATGCAAGCCTATTGCATAAAAACTTGAAAATAAAGAAAATATAAAGAAGAGAGCAAGTTGCCTGAAACCCACCTATCCAGAGATAACCATTGTTTACATTTTGGTATATCTCTTTCTAGCCTTTTTTCTGTTTTTAATACAAACTGGGACCATGCCATATACATTGTTTTATGACTCCATTTTCCCCATATTATATCATATGCTTCTTTCAGGGTCATTAAAAATTCTTCAAAAACTCAACTTTTAATAACTGTGTATCTACCATATAAGTATACCCTAATTTACTTAACCAGTTTTTTATTTCTAACTGCAAATGAGTAGAAAATGTTCTGGTAACATCTTTGCATGTGTGTATGTAATATGGTATGAATGAAAAAATATATATATTTGTTGTTGTTAGTCCTCACCTGGGGATATTTTTTTTCCCATTGATTTTTAGAGAGAGTGAAAGGTGGGGGGGAGAGAGAGATGTGAGAGAGACACATCAATTGGTTGTCTCCTGCATGCCCAACTAGGCTGAGGATGGAACCTGCAACCCAGGTATGTGCCCTTGACTGGAAATCGAACCCATGACCCCTTTGGTTCATGAGTTGACACTCTGTCCACTGAGCCACATCAGCCAGGGAGTGAATGACTGTTTTTTGTTTGTTTGTTTTATTCTTCACCTGAGGATACTTTTCTATTTATCATCAGATCGAGTGGGAGGGAGGGAGAGAGAGAGAGAGATAGAGAGAAACATCGACGTGATAGAGCCACATCGACTGGTTGCCTCCCACACAACCAGACCAGGGCTGGAGATGAACCGCAACCGAGGTACATGCCCTTGAGCAGAATCGAACCCGAGACTCATTGGTCTGCAGGCCGATGCTCCAACCGCTCAGCCAAACCGGCCAGGGTGTGAATGAATACTTTAAGAGGAAAGTTGTTTGATCTGATGATGGATGTATCTTAGCATAGTTACACCTAGTGCTTAGTCTTAGGAAATGAGACAACACCCAACACTTCGCTCTGAGTTTTGTTTCAGCAGAGGAACTCTCTCTGCCCTCCAGTATATGAAAAAATTAAACCATAAAAGAGACAGTACATTTTCTTTTATCTGTTTAGGTTTCATGGCCAGTGTTCTTTATGGACTTTTGAGTGTATTTTAGTAGCAAATACCTGTGTATTTGAGACATGAGAACCTGGGAACATGATGTAGGTATAGTTGGGAGAAGGTGGCAGATTTTTATTTTAATAATGTTTTATTTTCAACTATAGCTGACATACAATATTATATTAATTTCAGATGTACACCTCAGGGATTAGACATTTATGTAATTTGCGAAGTGATCATCCTAATAAATCTAGTACCCATCTGACAATCTTATTGACTATATTTCTTATGCTGTACTTTACATCCCCATGATTATTCTGTGACTACTCAGATTATTCTGTACTGCTCAATTCCTTCACCTTTTTCACCCATCCCCCCAACCCAGGCACCATCTGGCAACCATCAAAATGTTTTCTATATCAGTGAGTCTGTTTCTATTCTTCTTGTTCATTTATTTTGTTTTTTAAGTTCTTCATATAAGGGAAATCATGGTGTTTGTCTTCCTCTGTCTGATTTATTTAACTCAGCACAATATTCTCACGTCCATCCATGTAGTTGCAGATGGCAAGATTTCATTCTTTTTTATGGCTGAGTCATCTTCCATTGGATAATGTACCACTTCTTTATCCATTCATCTCTTGATGGATGCTTAAGTTGTTTCCATATCTTGGCTATTGTAAATAATGCTGCAATGGATATATGGTACATATGTCTTTTTGATTTAGTGTTTTGAGTTTCTTTAGATAAATACCCAGAAGTGGAATTGCTGGGTCCTTCTTTGTCTTTTGATATATCCTTTGTTTTAAAGTCTATTTTGTCTGGTACAAGTATTACTACCTTGGCTTTTCTTTGTTTCCATTTTCATGAAATATATTTTTTCATCTCTTTACTTTTAGTCTGTGTGTGTCTTGATCTGAAGTGAGTCTCTTGTAGACAGCATATATGTAAGGGCGTTGTTTTGTTACCCATTCAGTCACCATAGGTCTTTTGATTGGAGTATTTAATTCATTTTCGTTAGAAGTAATTGTCGAGCCCTGGCTAGTGTGGCTCAGTTGGTTGGAGCGTCATCCTCCCGTGCACTGAAGTGTCGTGGGTTCAATTTCCGGTCAGGGAACATACTCAAGTTGCAGGTTCAATCCTTTTGGGGCGCATATGAGAGGCGGCCGATTGATATTTCTTACATCGATGTTTCTCTCTCTATATATATCCCTCTCCCTTCCTCTCTCTGTAGAATCAATGAAAAACATGTCCTTGGGTAAGGATTAAATAATAATAATAGTTATAATAATAATAATGATTAAAAGTAATTGTTGATAAATATGTATTTATTGCCACTTTATTATTTATATTTTTTTCCTTAAAAATGAAACTTTAGTCCAGCCGGTGTAGCTCAGTGGTTGAGCGTCGACCCATGCACCAGGAGGTCGCTAGTTCAATTCCCGGTCGGGACACATGCCCAGATTGTGGGCCCGGTCCAAGTGGGGGACATGCAGGAGGCGGCCAGTCGATGTTCTCTCTCATCGATGTTTCTATCTCTCCCTCTCCCTTCTTCTCTCTCTGGAATCAATAAAGGAAAAAAAATTTTTTTTTAAATGAACCTTTAACATTTCTTGTAATACTAGTTTGGTGGTAATGAACTCCTTTAGCTTTTTCTTGTCTGGGAAGCTCTTTATCTGTCCTTCCATTCTAAATGATAGCTTTGCTGGGTAGAATAATCTCAGTTGTAGGTCCTTCCTTTTCATCACTTTGAACATTTCATGCCAATCCCATCTGGCCTGCAAAGTTTCTATTGAGAAATCAGCTAACAGTGTTCTGGGAGCTCCACTGTAGGTAACTAACTGCTTTTCTCTTGCTGCTTTTAAGATGCTGTCTTTGTCTTTAACCTCTGGCATTTTAATTAAGATATGTCTTGGTATGGGCCTCTTTGGGTTCATCTTGTTTGGGACTCTGTACTTCCTGGACTTGTGTGTCTTTTGCCTTCACCAGTTATGAAAGTTTTTAGTCATTATTTCTTCATATAGGTTCTCAATACCTTGCTCTCTATCCTCCTTCTGGTGCCCCTATAATGCAGATGTTGTTATGCTTTATGTTATCACAGAGATCCCTTAAACTATTCTCATTTTTAAAAATTCTTTTGTCCCATTGCTGCTCTAATTGGGTGTTTTCTGTTACCTTGTCTTCCAAATTGCCGATTCATTCCTGTGCTTCATCTACTCGGATCTTGATTCCTTCTAGTGTATTCTTCATTTCTGACTGGTTCTTTTTTGTGGTTTCGTTGTCCTTTCTTTATGCTGTTGAAGTTCTCACTAAGTTCCTCAAGCATCCTTATAACTATCATTTTGAACTCTGTATCTGTTAGATTACTTGCCTCCATTTCATTAGCTCTTTTTCTGGAGATTTCTCCTATTCTTACATTTGGGACATGTTTTTTTTTCTTCTCATTTTGGCTGCCTCTCTGTTGTTTCTGTGTATTAGGTAGATCTTCCATGTCTCCCAGTCTTGGTAGGGTGGCCTTATGTAGTAGGTGTCCTATAGTGCCCAGTAGTGCAGCCTTCCTGGTCACTCAAGCCTGGCATTACAGGTGCACCCCCTTATGTGGGCTGTGTGCACTCCCTTATGTGGGCTGTGTGCACCCTCCTGTTGTAGTTGAGCCTAGATTGCTATTGGCTGATCAGCTACAAGGACCAGCCACAATTTCTGCTGGTTTTTACAGCCAGAAGTTATGGGGACTTCTCTTCCTTGCACTGGAAACCTGGGCTGGGGGCCTGGAGGGAATCCCTCGCTCCTGTGGGGGGACCTCAACAGCTGAAATAGCCTTCCTGATTTTTAACCACCCCACATGGGTGTGGGACCAACCCATTCTGTGTCTCCGCCCCTCCTACCTTTCTCAGTGTGGCTTCTTCTGTGTATCCTTAATTCTCTTCAGCTAGATTTTATTCAGTTCTCAGTGTTGTTCTGTAGTTCAGTTGTAATTTTGATGTGATTGTGGGAGGATGCCAGTACTGTGTCTACCTACTCCATCATTTGACTGGAAGCCCATTGAGAAGGTGGCAGTTTTAAATGTGTATGAAGCTAAGTGACATTTTTCAGATGGAAAACATTGTCTTGCGAAAGCCACTGGTTAATTTTGAGCTATTAGGAAACTTGCTTTAGGGGTCTGATTTATTCTTTAGATTCCAGATTTTTTAGAAACTCACAACCCTTAGTGTTGTTTTTTTTTAAGTTCTTAAATCTAATACAAATAAGTATCTTCTGTTGTAGTTTAAATCTGCCCCCTCTTACCTTGTTGTTACTGGTGGAATCAGAGTGACATAACCCCCACAGCACCTCTTCATAAATGTATTCACCATGTTAAATTTTGCTTCAGTTTCTTTCAAAGGGAAAAGAACCTGGTTTTGAGCACAGACACTCCTACTACTAGTGTATTTGATGGTGTGACTTTAGAACCGGGTGATACAAGGAGCCAGTTGCTCTTCTGTGTCCTCTACCCACCCCTCCGCGACAGACATCATTCCTCTCGTGGTGCTTAGGGCCTGGGATTGTGAACACAGTGCACTGAGCAACCACTACCAGTTGGTAGAAGTTGGCAAGTGGGTTGAAATCTATTCACCATACAGGCTTTGGAGTATGTTACTATTACAGCACAGTTGTCATATTTTGAGTATTATGCTTCAGTTGTCTTCCAGCTTTCTAAAAATTCTGTTGTTGTTTTTTTTTTTCTCTCCTCAAAAGGTTCAACATACAAATTTAGGGTCATTGCTATCAACCATTATGGTGAGAGTTTTCGGAGTTCGGCATCTCGTCCTTATCAGGTGGCTGGGTTCCCCAATCGTTATTCTAACCGTCCAGTAGCTGGACCTCACATTGTGCACACAGAAGCCGTCAGTGACACGCAGATCATGCTCAAGTGGACGGTAAGTAACACGCCTTCTCCAGAGAAGGTTTTCTGGCTTGACCTCATTAACAGTTTAATGTTCTCATGACATGAGACAGTGAGCAGCAGATTTCTGAACTTTTAAGTAAGTAAATGGAAGGGCACAGATGTTTGTCTAAAAACACATGTTATAAAAATGAAATTATTGTTGCCTCTGCTCTCATTCAAGTATTCACTTAATGCCAATTTAGGATGTATTCATTTTGAACCAAATGCGCTTTCATGCCTTTGAACCTTGTGAAATATATTGCTTTATTTTTGGTTAGCCCTGCAGTAAGCTAAATGCTCTTAATACCTTTAAATACCTTTGAATTAAATTTAAAATGGCCACCACGGACATTTGCAAAATGAATCAAGATAAATAAATCTTAATGGATTTGAAAGTTAAATTGATTTTTGTGTTTGACAAGTTTTTGCTTCTGTTTTTTAGTACATTCCATCAATTAACAATAACACTCCCATTCAAGGATTTTATATTTATTACCGGCCAACAGATAGCGACAATGACAGTGATTACAAGAGGGATATTGTAGAAGGTAAGATCCATTGGCAAGCTGGGGCCCCAATAAAGGAATTTGGAAGGAGAGGGTTTATAAATATTATGAAAAACATAATCCCAGGTTAAGATAGAGTAAAAAATTGAAATGGTATATGTGCTATTACTTTGAATTTTTCCCAAAGAAAGATAATTTTTTCAATGTAATATATACAGTAGCTTACATTTTGATTGTAAAACTGTCAGTTACAAAAGCATGGAGGAGATATGATTTGCCAGTCGTTCATCTGAAAATAATTCTTGTTTTCTGTTTTGTTTAAATAAATAGTAACCTGTGTATAAAAAACTACAGCTTCTAGCTATATTTTAAAAAATAATGTTAGTCAGCAGTTCCATTGACGTTTGTGCTAGAAAGATCACTTCTTGAGCATGTTACCCACTTTTAGAGATGCTGAGCATATGTAGAGAAAAAACCAGTCAAGATGGCGAAGGGTGTCGAAACTGCCTTTCTGCTGCATTTAGAATGTAATTCAGAGCTTTGCACGTGGTCTGAAGACACCACATGGTCTGGCTGGCCCCTGCCTGCACCTTCGGCCACGTCTCACGCACCTCTTCTTTCTCACTGTGTCTGCTGTCACACACTGGCCTTCTTTCAGTTCCTTTGTGCACCGAGATCTTGCATGCCTCAGGACCTTGGCACATGGCACTTCCTGCTCCCTATTGTGCTCCCCTCCCAAGGCTTTATCTAGGTACTCTATTTTTCTCTGTTGTCTGCTTAAATATTTCTTTCTCAGATAACTTCCTCCAACTTAATTTCTAATTACACCCTTTATGCATATTTCATGGAAATGTATCATAGATGTGCGTGTGTGTATGTACATGCACGCATGTGTGTATGAAATTATTTGCTTAAAGCTTGTCCCTCTACTAAATGTTAACTTCCTGTGGTTAAGGGGCCTTTCCCCAGTGCTGTATCCCCAGTTCATACAGTGGTGAAGTGTTTAGTATTTATTGAGTGAATGAATTAATAGAGTCCAAAAAGAACAATGGGATGCCTGGGATGATCAGGCTGGAAAAAAGATGACTAATAAGCAACATGATTG
Source organism: Tadarida brasiliensis (assembly GCA_030848825.1). NCBI lineage: Eukaryota > Metazoa > Chordata > Mammalia > Chiroptera > Molossidae > Tadarida > Tadarida brasiliensis. The sequence continues at coordinate 24,973,398 of CM061277.1, read as the reverse complement.
CTGTCTTCAGATGTTTAAGGACTGTTATGTGGAAGAGGAACTCAGTCATTTCGGGGAGGGCCAGTTAAAAGGAAATTGTAGCCCTGGCTGGTTTGGCTCACCGGTTAGAGCGTTGGCCCACGGACTGGAGAGTCCCGGGTTTGGTTCCCGCTAAGGGCACATACCTCGGTTGCAGTTTGTCCCCGCCCCAGTTGGGGTCGTGCCGGTGGCAACCAGTCAATGTGTCTCTCTCACATCGATGTTTCTCTCTATCTCTTCTTCCCTCTCTCCCTCCCAGTCTGTCTGAAGATAAATGCAAAAATGTCTTCGGGTGAGGATAAAAATGAATAAATAAATAAATAAAAAGAAAATTATATAAAGGGAGAATTCTCTAACATAGCATTTCTAACATAGGGGCTCTCATAAACTAATAAACTCCTTGGTTTTGGAAGTGCTCTCAGTAATGTCTTGGAAGGGATTCTTTCTTTGGGAGGAAGGCTTCTTTCAAGGTCTTTTTTCACTCCAAGATTCTGATTCTTTGAAATATTAATATTAATGTCCTAATGGACCATGTCAGAAAATAGCTCTAGGCCAAGCTTATTTTCATATGACCTCTTGGTATCTAATATTGCATATAATTTTTGTTATAAGTAGTCTTAAAATCAAATTATTTTAAATATGCTATATATATATCACATTTCTTTAATTATTATAGCATTCCTCTGAATATTTATCCAAGTGACTTTTGTAATATAACGAAACATTTATCATCCGAGTTTTAATACCTGGCACATAGTAAGTAGGTGCTCAGTAAATATTTGTTGAATAAAATTGTTTCTCTCTTTTTTAAAAATATGTTTTATTGATTTTTTAGAGAGAGAGATAGAAACATTGATGTGAGAGAGATACATCAATAGGCTGCCTCCTGCACGCCCCCTACTGGGGATCGAGCCTGCAACCCAGGCATGTGCCCTGACCTGGAATCAAACCGGGACCTCTCAGTCCATGAGACAACGCTCAACCCACTGAGCCACACCAGCCGGGCTGTTTCTCTTTTCTTAATCTGGAAAAGTAGAAAAGAAATTAGTTCCTAAAATTTGCTTTAAACATAAAGAATTGGGGAAATGTAGACAGATAACTGGTAGGAGCGAAATAATTCTGTGAAGTCAAGATAGTAGCTGCCTTGCGGGAGAAACGACGAGAAAGCAAGAGGAAGACCTCTGCATGCCAGCAGGTTCTCCTTCCTGCCCGCGGGTTCTCCTTCCTGCCCGCGGGTTCTCCTTCCTGCCCTCGGGGCGCCACCACGTTCGCTTCGGAACCCTCGTGAACTCCGCAGTCGCGGGTGCTTTTCCTTTCACGGGTTTTACTGCATAAAAAGGCCCTTAAAAAAGAAATGGAAAGAATTGTTAGTGACTGTTCTACGGTCTAGTCCTAGCTAGGTCTTCATTAGGAGAGTGGGCTGTCAGATTTTTATTTTTAAAATCTTTTGACAGAGGTTAAACATTTATTATAAAATAGTTTTAAACAAGGCACATGTAAATAAAATGAACATCCCTCTCTGTCTCTTTGTCTGTCTGTCTGTCTCTCTCTCACTGCCTCCCTTACCCTTTCTAGTTCTCCTCTCTAGAAATATCCACTGGTAGACAGTTTTCAACTCTATTCTGTAGTTAAATCTCTGAACTTTGACAGCCTGTGTGATGTGCAAGTTGAGTGTGGACCTGGGAAATTACTTTAAAGGCAACTTTGTACCCAGTAGTAGAGCCCGCGGATGTGAGTCTTGTCTCGCGGGTCCCAGAGAACTTGTTTATAAACGTAGCAGACGGAGCAGTGCGATGTTTAAGTGGGCTGCACTGTGCTGTGTAATTTGCTTATTTCTTATTTTCAAGTTTATGCATTTGAAATTCCTTTTGTGGCAGTTGGACACTATTGGCCTGCGCTCCCAAACCGAGGAACAAAAGTGTTTATGCGCTGTATGTAAAGCTGTTTTTAAAGTAAGGTTTTAGATTACTATGTATATTGACTCAAAATTGTTCAAGCTTTTGAAAAAAAAAATGAAACACATTGTTAAAGAATACAGTAAGAGGACAAGTCTATTAAGTCATCCTATTTCTGAATTGAGTCCCGCGTTTAGATAAACTGTACGTGTTTCTAGCATACCGATGTTTTATTGCTGGATACTTTTATCTGTTGAAGTTGAGTTCCAGATCAATCAGAGTAATCAGGCATTTGATCTTTAAGTTGGTGCTTCTAGTTCCTCACCTTTTGTAAAATATCCTTTCAGGAAAAAACTGCCTGTTGATTTTAAACCTTATAATGCACTTAGTGTCTTACTCATCGGTGCTCAGTAAAATCTCATTCTCTCCACCGATGTTTCCTGTAATGTTAGCCATTGGAATAATTACCATAACAATAGGATATTAACCTATTATCGTAACTGTTTCCTCTTGTTAGTAACATATCAGAAGCTTTAGTTTAATTCCATTTTTGCTACTGCTATAAAAGGAAAACTTCAAATCTAGTGTAGTAAATATTCAAGAGAATGTTTATACTTAGGTAAGTGTAGGGCTGGGCTAGGAAAGAACTAAGGGTAGAGGAAAAAAATAGAAGTTTTTAGAAAGATTTTGGAATTTTGCCCTGGCCAGTGTGGCTCAAGTTGGTTTGGAGCATTGTCCTGTGCACCGAAAGGTTGCCAGTTCGATTTTCCATCAGGACACATGCCTGGGTTGCAGGTTCGATCCCTGGCTGGGGCATGTGCTGGAGGCAACTGATCCATGTTTCCCTCCCTCCCTCTCTCTCCCTCTCTCTCCCTACCTCTCCCTCTCCCTTCCCCTCTCTCTAAAATCAGTAAAACATATCTTTGGGTGAGGATTAAAAAAATAAAAGATTTTGGAATTTAGAAATAGGTCTGGTCTAGTCTTAACCAGATTTTGAGTCAAGTGTCTTTTAAGGTTCTCTCTACATTTATGAACGGGGCATAGCTTTCCTCACTTACTGAGCCTTTCAGATCCCTTGATCCTAAAACAAACAGGTTCTTCATCTTATAAAATATGTGTTTTTATAAATGAGGGGTTTTGTATTGGTGACCCGGGAAAGGGGTTGTGCTTTCAGATTGAAATATTTCTGTCTGTGTTGAATTAGCAAGGAACCTGGTGCTATCCATCTGTCCCATCAGCCAAATAGATGTGACTTGTGTATATGGTTTGGATTTTTTTTCTCCTCCTTTAATTAATTCCAAAATCAGTTGGTGGTAGAGTTGAGTTTCTAAGAAACAGTGGAAACAGTTTGAAGAGGTGTTTTCTAAGAGGGATTAAAGGTGCTTGAAGAGTTAATTAAATTTGGCAGAAGTGTCCCGTTTATTAAAGTTTGTCTCAGGTTTATGTAAGTAAGAATGGAGAGTGATTTACACTGGAGTGTTCGGTCGAGGAGTGTTTCTAAATGAAATGTTGGCTGTGTGCCATGGGCAACAGAATCATTCTGTTGGAGATGCTTGTGTGGTTTGGAGACCTTGACCCAAAACAAAGAAATAGTGGAGCAGTAGCCCTGGTGGCTTCTGCTCTTTGATTATTCTCAACCATCGACGCAGGCATTTGTTGACTTGTCAGTTCATGTCACGTTCATTGCAGTGGAACTGAGAGTTTTGCCCAGGCCTGTCTTGTAAAATGGTCACTTGCTCTGGGAAAGGCACCGTTTGTAATCTCACATACAGTGCGGCTTCCTGGTGGGAGGGCAGAGTGCAGTGACTTGCTGGGCTGAAAGGAGGATCAAAGGACTTGAGGGTGTTTTTCACCTGTGTATAAAATTAACATGTATTTTACAAAGACTCGACAGTAATTATTTGTAATGAAACAAAGCATTACTACCAACACAGGTATATCTTTAATTCAGCTTATCTTTTTATCATGCCATGTAATAGAAATGCGATTTATCTGTGGTGTGTTAACGAAACACTCCTATTAAGTACATTTTTACTGCACAAACTATAGGGTAATGGATGCTGCTCCAGCCTCAGTTTGGAGTTATTAAGTAATTAGAGTGACAGCGTCGTTCAGGTTGTGTGATGTGTAAGGCTCATCGTGCGTCCTCCTTTCCAGGTTCCAAGCAGTGGCACGTGATCGGGCACCTGCAGCCGGAAACCTCCTATGACATTAAAATGCAGTGCTTCAACGAGGGGGGAGAAAGCGAGTTCAGTAACGTGATGATCTGTGAGACGAAAGGTAAGGGGTGAGGACTGCTCTCCCGAACTCTGGATGACTCCTTCTGACTGTGGGTACAGTTACCCGAGGAAACTTCTGCTTTGGACCTCTGTCCAGGTGCCTGCAGTTAGACCGTCCAAACGGAAAGTGTGCTGTGTAGGCTGGGGCCCTGGGCTCAGAGTCATCTCCTTGAGCACCAATCACGTTGCTTCATTTCCCTGTCACTCTGAGGCAGGTCCTTTCTTCTTTCTCCAGCAAGAGAACAGAAGTACTTGCTGACTGATTTCTGATTGTGGTGAGAGTTAGAATGCTGAACGGAACGTGTGAGAATCCTGAGGAGAATGGCAACACGTGTTTGAAGTGGTTTCCAAAATGACAGATATGTGCAACACGACTTGTCTAATTGAGTTTAGTAGTTAAGTTCAGAATGAGTAGTCTCTAATTCTACATTAATTCTACATTGAAATTCTCAATATACCTACATACATAGATTAACTGAAATACTACCTTTTTTTAAAAACAGAAGATATAATAGAAACAGCTAATGTGGATATTTACAAGTCGAAAGCACTTGTGTTCAGTCTCCATCTGACAGAAAAAGAAACATTTTCCTTGTTTATTTTTATTTTATCCTCACCCAAGGATATTTTCCATTTATTTTAGAGAGAGAAGAAGGGAGGGGGAGAAACACTGATGTGCAAGAGAAACATCAGTCAGTTGCCTCCCTTATGCACCCCGACCAGGGATCAAACCTGCAACCTAGGTATATGCCCTGACCGGGAATTGAACCTACAACCTTTTTGGTGTAGGGGACAATGCCCCACCAACTGAGCCACCCCACTGGGCATCTTTGTGTCTATTTTTATGAACCAGGGAAAACTTCTCAGAGTCCTCTGGTAGATCCCCCGCCCCCGCCGTGTCTCACTGGCCAGAACTCAGTCACATGCCCCCAGCGATTCCTGGAATGGATGATGGATCAGGATCTACTTCAGAGTTCTGTGGGGTTCAGTAAACACCTAAACAGAATTGGGGGCGTGCTAGCGTGGGAGAAGGAGGCTGTTGAACGGGCTGGGTAGCCTTTAGCGTCTGCTACAGGTGATTTTATTATCCCGATTGAAATGAAGAAACAGAGTCAAAAAAGATTGCCTTAGTTCCATCTTTTAATTCTAAATCGTGTGTCTTTCTGCTGCAAAACCCACATATGGAATCAATGTTTAAACATATACATACATAGACCTTTAGACTTACCTTGAATTTTATTTGTTTAGCACATTTTCTTTTTTTTTTTTTTTAATCCTCACCTGAGGACATTTTTTCATTTTTTGTTCAGATGGGGTGGGAGGGAGAGAGAGGAAGAGAGAGAGAGAGAAACATCGACGTGAAAGGGACACATCGAGTGGCTGCCACCCGCACGACCAACCAGGGCCAACAAACTGCAACCGAAATACATGCCCTTAGCAGGAACTGAACCCGGGTCGGACTGCAGGCCGACGCTCTAACCCCTGAGCCAAACCGGCCAGGGCTAGCACATTTTCTTTTTTCTCAAAATATGTTTCCATTGATTCTAGAGCAAGAGGAAGGGAGGGGAGAGGGAGAGAGAGAAACATCAATGAGAAAGAGATACATCGATTGGCTGACCCCTACACACCCCCCACTAGGGATCAAGCCTGCAACCCAGGCATGTGCTCCAACCGGGAATCGAACCTCTCAGTGCATGGGATGACGCTCAACCGACTGAGCCCCACAGCCAGGGCCCGGTTAGCACGGATTTAAGTGCTTTTTTGTGTCAGACACTCTGATGTGTTAATGGCATTTCTTATTTGCCTCTAGAATGCTGTGATACTCGGAGGAAAATGAAATAAAAATGAAATTTATCACTTCTGTCCACAAGACATTTGAGAATCTAGCCACACAAAACATAAAACACAGACAGCAATGTAATGACTGTTGTTTAAATAGTATTATAGCATAGGTGTGTCTGTAATATATGCCTCTTTAATTAACTTTGCTGGAGAATAAACGGTCCTATCTGCAGACTTTCAGATCAGTGCAAAATGACAAAACTTCTCTTTGAAGTGAAGATTTTTTTAAAAATTCTCACCTGAGGACATGCTTAGAGAAAGGAAAAAAGAGGGAGACAGAGAAACAGAGACATGGATTGGTTGCCTTCCGCACGCACCCTGACCAGGGATCGAACTGGCAACCTTGCTCAGCCAACCGAGCCACTCCAGCCAGGCTGAAAAACTTCTTTAAAATGTTAACTGTTCATGTTGAATGACTTTCTAAAATGTTTTACACAGTTCCTAGCCTGTTTAAGGAGATCATATTCTATACAAATTCACCTTTTAAAGAAATGACTCAAGGTTGCTGTGAACGCTGACCAGCTCATCTTCAGGAATTCGGGGAGGTTTTCAGGGATGACAGGTGCAGGAGGCCCGCCATTCCCCCTCCCACAAAGCTCATAGGCTGGCTGGTTCATCTTTGGTTCTTGGTTCTCTCTATTTGTGTGCGTGCGTGTGCGCGTGTATGTGTGTGCGCGTGTATGTGTGTGCGTGTGTGCCTGTGTTCCAGTATCTTTATGTGTTTCATGTCACCTTCCTTATTTCACATTCTGAGCGGTCTCTTCTTGATGTTAATGGGTCTGTCCTACTCACCCTCCACTACAAAAGCTTTAACTTGAGCAAAAGGTTGGCAACCAGATCCTCAAGCTTGGTAGAATTATGAATAAGCTAAGGTAAATAAAGAGTGAGTAAACCTGAAAGACGTCCCTGTGAGTAATCATGATCTTTAATGTATAATCTGTAACGTCCATTTTGCCTCAGAAACTTGTTTGTTTTCTTTAGAATTGGCAGGGACCTGGGAATTGTTTAATCCAACATACCATAATTTCCTTTAGAGTCTCTGCCAAGTATTTATCTAGCTTTCAACAATGGAGAGCTCTTCCCTTTGAAAGTCCTCTCCTTTCCCCAGCTCTCTTCTGCATAGTTAAAGTTGCTAAAACTCTGAACTCCAATTTTGTGAACTTCCAATGTGGAAGTAGATTTTTTAAAAGATCACTTTGTTCATGTGGGTTATTAGGTGCCATAATACGAAATGTAGTACCATAAGTAAAAATAATAATAAAATCGAACACTGCCACCTGCAAGGCTCTATTCTAAGCGCTTTATGTGGATGAACTCTTTCAGTCTTCAGTACAACCTTGTGATGGGCTGTTCTTACTGCCCCGTTTTCCACATGCGGAAGGTGGTTCATGGGGGCTCGGGTAAGACAGCCGAGGATAAGGGGCAGGGCGCGATGTAAACATAGGCGGTCTGCTTCCGGAGACCAGACGTGAGCCACCGTGCCCACTGCTTTTCTGTGGCATTTAAGGCATTAGGAGCTTGTCTGGGGACAGAGTAAAATGGGGTTTGAGTCCCACCTGTTGTCAGCCTTTGTTATCACTATTATATTAATGAACTAGGTAAAAGTACTTCATTTATGTGAACTCCAAGTGTACTTGGTTTTGAAGTGCTTAATATTTATGTGTGAGGTTTTTGGGATTGTATATAATTGTTCTTATAGTCCAAAGTCATGTCTTCTAATATTAATGACATGGTAGAGGCATAAATATGTAATTCTGAGTCGCTCAAAGTATACCAGATAGAAAGGAGTTTTTGTCCCATCCCTAAGTTGAAATACTTTTATTTCAACGTGGAAATAATGTTATTTCCACTCTGTGGGAGTCTTCTACAAGTACAAATTGAGCAGATAATCAGCAGTTGGGTTAGACCAGTACATATGCGTTTCTGATGTTCTGTTGTCTGTAGAATCTGTGGACTAAAACTTTGGCACCCCAGACTTTGAAGCTCTTGAGCCCTCTTTGTGACTCATTGGTGGTCAGATCATCTCAGTAACAAGTGTAAACAGACCGGCTAACATTCCTAACCAGACCTCCTTCAGAGAGTAAACCATTTCATAGAGTCTGCGTTCACCCTGACATCATGTTTTCCTTTCTGTTCAACTAGTGAAACGTGTTCCCGGAGCTTCCGAGTATCCCGTCAAAGACCTGAGCACGCCCCCCAGCCCTTCAGGCGGCGGCGGCAGCGTGGGGCCCGCAGCCAGCCCTGCCAGAAGCAGCGACATGCTGTACCTGGTGGTGGGCTGTGTGCTGGGGGTCATGGTCCTCATCCTCATGGTCTTCATCGCCATGTGCCTGTGGAAGAACCGCCAGCAGCATTCCACACAGAGTAAGGCATTCCCAAGAGTTTCTTCTCTGTTCTTGAAAAAGATGGGTAGAAAAATATTGTCTGAATAAATATTGATTTCTAACGGGTCTGTGTATTAGTGTCATGGCATAAAACACATTAGCTAATCTTCATTCAGAGGAGGTGACTTTAAAGCTGTTTTAGCTGTCAACCAAAGTAAGTGGAGCATCAGATTAAATTGCCCTGTGGAAATAAACAACAAAGCCAAAGCTAAGCCGGTCTCTAAGCAAACAGCTGACTTCACACTGGGAGACGCTGGCTTTGTCAGACCACCAAAGAGCACAAGCGCTTGAGTCATGAGCTTTGCAGTTGCTGCAGGAACACCTTAGACTGTACAAATGTTGTCAACAGGAATAGAAAAGCCACGATGGAAAGGAAGGTAGTGAGGACTTTTCTAAATTACTCTCCCCGAATGACACAAATTAAGACAACACAGTCCTGTTTCAGTGCCTGAGGTGCCAGAACTACTCAGGTGGCATCCGCTCCCCCTAGGTGCATCCGCTCCCCCTAGATGCATCTAGTAATAGGAGTGCTGACATGGTCAGTGATGGCACTGTATGCAGACACATGATTTAGAACTTTTTCCTTTTCTTTCCCAGATCTCTTCCTCTTGCCTTCCTACCTGTCCTGTCCCCCCAGCTGTTATAAATTAGGGTAATCACATTAAGCAGAGACTTTCATCTTTGGTGGGAGGAAGTTTTTTGGTTTTCCCTTTGGCCCCAGAATAAGAGAATGAAAGAAAAGCAACGGAAGACACCAGCGACAGGCACTCTGGCTTCTATCAGCCAGTTCCCACATATGGTCTCTCTGTAGTTTTCCCTCGGGGAAGGGGATTTTATTGACTGGTGCCTTCCAGGGGGAGGTGGTGGTGCCAGGCTGAAAGGGTTGGAGACCACTTCATTGGGTCTTTTCTTTTTGTATCCTCACCCGAGGACATTTTTATATTCATCTTCAGATAGAACGGGAGGGAGAGAGGGGGGGAGAGAGAGAGAAACATCGATGTGAGAGAGACACATCAACTGGTTGCCACCCACACGACCCCATCCAGGGCTGGGGACAAACTGCAACCGAGGTACGTGCCCTTAGCGGGAACCGAACCCGGGACCCTCTGGACCGCGGGCCAACGCTATAACTGCTGAGCCAAACCAGCCAGGGCTCATTGGATCTTTTTCTAAATGGTTTTAATGCCATTGACTTTATTTTATTTTATTTTTTAATTTTTTTTCTTTTATTGATTTTAGAGAGGAAGTGAGAGGGAGAGAGAGATAGAAACACTGATAAGAGAGAACATTGATTGGCCGCCTCCTGCATGCCCCCCACTGGGGATCGGGCCCACAACCCAGGCATGTGTCCTGACTGGGAATCGAACTGGCAACCTCTTGGTGCGTGGACCGACGCTCAACCACTGAGCCACACCAGCTGGACTAATGCCATTGACTTTAACTGTGTGAATGTGTGCTGAATTCGTAAAAGGAAAGTACTGATTTGGTTATCTGAACAAGATTAATCTGGTTAAAGTCATTGTTTTTGGTGACTTGATAATGTTTGAAGATGGAAATTTAAAACAATGTTGATTCAGTCATTCATTCCAAAGGTACTCATTGACGCTTCTGTGCGCCTAGCACTGTGGCAGACAGTGGACACACGGTCTCTGCCCTCTCGGTTTATAGTTTCGTGGGAAGACAAGCCGGCATACTCACAACCACACACGTGTGCAAGAAGCTCAGCGATAGGAGGGACACCTAATCCAGGCTTGGTGTGCTCTGAGACGGTTGAAGAATTTCTCAGAACTCTGACAACAAATCCTGTGCAGTTTAGATACTGTGCTTTCTAAGGGCTGTTTTACTTTTCTAAATGTCCCTGGTAGGTGTGACTCTGGAAATCAGAATTTTGAGGCCAGTGGTTAAGTGGTTTTAATATAATAAAATGGAATAATTAGCCGTTTGCCATTAATACCCCACAACTTCCAAAGTGGCCATAGTAACCGAGGAACTGTCTGAATAGTCAGTAAATGTGTACACGTCTCCGTCCTTTTCCTAAGAGGGTTATTTACTGCTGTTTGAAATGTCCTGCCTATAGGTCGTCTTTTCTTGTTGTTTTACTCCATTTCTTCCAGCACTTTGCAGTGTAGGGCAGTTTAAACACCTAGTGTTGCCAGTACTTTGATAGTTTCAGCTTGCACAATTTATTAATTCTCTTTTGAATAATTGCTCTCTGGTTAATTTCTCTTCTCATTAACAGAGTCATAATTAACTCAGAGTTCCTAGATAGCTCCACACAGTAAAGGAGATAACAGCAATAACTTGATTAAAGTGTATCTCACAAGTAGGCTTCCACTGAACACTTTCAGTGTTTTATTTTAGTGTTTGTAGTTTCTTAGTGGTTTTATTAATAAAACTTCTAAGCAAGAAGATTATCTTTTTTTCTTCTTTTTTGTTCTCTCTTAACAGAGTATGACCCACCAGGATATCTCTGCCAAGGTTCAGATATTAATGGGCAGATGGTGGAATACACCACTCTGCCTAGCAGAAACCGGATAAATGGAAATGTTCACAGAAGCTTCATAAGCAACGGAGGTCTCAGCAACGGCTGCTCCCACCTTCACCATAAGGTCCCTAATGGAGTCAATGGACTTGTGAATGGGAGCTTAAGTGGACGGCTTTACTCTGGGCACACAAGCTCTCTAACCAGGACGCGGGTGGATTTTGAACATCCTCATCATCTAGTGAATGTAAGAGACCCCGTTAGAAGTGAAACCATCCCCGTGCCCCACGGTGCCAAGGTGTATGAGCAGGTGGGCGGGCGGCACTTTTCAGTGTGGGAACCGCACTGGTTCACTGGAATGGAATTAGTGTGTATCCCTGGCAACCCCTCGATCCAACGTAATCTTTGTAAGCTTTCTGTTATCAGGTAATAGATATATTCGTCAATTTGGTTTATATTTTTTAATGATTTAGCACTGAAAGTAGAACATGTAGCAAATAGTCTGGAAGTTATTCTGGAGATGAAATGGAAAAACCATTGGGTGAAGACTAGAGCAAATACTTCAAATCTGACTTAGTTAGAATGAAGTCTGACAACTATCACTGGAGGAAGCCCGCCAATCAGGGCCCTGAGTGAAGCAAGGCAGGGAGGGGGCTGGCGTTGGAGGCGGTAGCGGACAGGACTGCACATGCCCTGTCTTAAAGGAGCAGCTGTGACTCTGCTCCTGCTGTTGCCACGCAGGACGCAGTGTGGCCAGAGTTCCTGCCTTTTCAAAGCGTCCGTAAATATCGGTGAAATTGCCAGATTTTTACATGTTGGAAACTCATTCCAGTGTTTGAAATCAACGCGTCGGCCATGTGGGACGTGTCTGCAGGCCACCAAACCGACTGCTAACACATTGTGATTTCTTTGTTTGTTTTGCCCAATGTGTGTTGTTGCCTGTAAGATTTTTGCATTTTACAATATTAATATTCTTAGCCATAAGAGGTTATAAACTTCTAAAGCCACTTCAATTCAGGAATAACTAGCTGATTCAGTTTTATTTTTGAAATGGGAAGAGGACAGTAGCATATTTCAGATTTATTTCGGTTGAAGAGGTTCTCTGCACCAGGAAGCTTGACTTATTACATGGTGTGGACATGCAACCACATTATTTTCAACCAAATAGATCATTTTAGTTGATCAGATTTAAGCTTTTGTCATTGTTCTGATTACAGATAAATTTGCCATAACCCACAGTGTCCTAAAATTTGAAGTTCTTTTATCTTTGACTTTAAAAAAGATTTATTAAATAGTTGGAGAACAGAAGGATTATATATATTTGTATCTTAAAGCTAGCCCTCTAATGGCTGTCGTGTGACCTAGCCTTAGTGTGTTGTAGAAAAAATGCTTTGTTGGCGTTACTGAATCTCACTACCAGAAGAGAAGAATGATTTCATTATTTTGTGTGGAAAGACATGGCTTATATTCAGGTTCCTAAAGTTTTTTTTTGTCACCATTCCTAGTCCAAACTCTGAACCTTATCCAAGGGACTGAAGGAGAGCATTACAGTCTGCACAGCACATGCCGTTTCCATGGAAGAAAGAAATAGCCTGATGTGTGCTGCAGTATTTGACACACTACTCTGGCTTTTTGAACAATGAGTTGCTATTTAAAAAACAGTCACCCCATTAGGTGTAAAATTTTAGAGGTTATCACCTGTGATTTTAACTCATTTGTTTTCTTACTCTTCTGGGTGGGAGGAAATCTGGAAATTTAAAAACTGATGGCCGTCATAAAAATCATTAATTAACTTTAATATGGGTAGTGATTCAAATAAGTACATTACCCTGTAGGTTATTAACTTGATTTTCTGAAGCTTTTAAGTTTACCCCCATGGCCCGAATATAGCCTAGGAATATTCTTTCTCTCAATGTTTTCTTAAAAATTCCTGTTGCTAGTTGGATCAAGAATGTTGAGAGAAATTTTCAGTATTTTTGGTTTGCTTAGATTCTGGCTGTTGGTATGAGATGAATGGAAATGGAAAGTATTCTGGGAAAAACAATTGTCTGAACTTTTCCTAACCTTGACGGCCTGCTCCAAGTCTGGGTGCAGCGACAGCCGCTCTCCCCTTATCACACTCGTTTCTGCTGTTTTTCATCTGAGAGCAGAATTTTGACTCTGACATAGGCTGGTTCAGTTATTAACTTCAGTTTTCAAGAACTCTTGCCATTGTATATGTCAAGTGAGCATTTTACAATGAGGTATGTGTTAATCTGGGCATTTTTCTTAATTGCTGGGCAGTTTCCGCCAAAAGCAACATCAAAATATTAATAGTCCCCTCTAAGTCATTGCTGGCTGAGAATCTGCTCCATCTGGAAAAATATAACATGCTTTAAAACTTAGTGTAGTCAAGTGAACAGACCTGCTCGAAATAATTACAGGAAAATGAAGATGGGTTTATCTTATGACATCATTCAGATGTTTCCACCCTGCTTCTCCAACTGGCATCACAGGAAATTCTTCCATGACTGCTAGACAAGTAAAAATGAATGAGGTTAAAATGGATAGTGCATTTTGGGCCTGTTAGGTTTGAAACACTGAAGGCAAGTGACTAACCTTCTCCATTTATTTGCCTCCGTCCAGTACAAAAACTCATGGGAAAACATGGCAGTTAAGTTTTGGGAGTTCAGTTTTAATATGGTGCAGAACTCATTTGTGAATCTAGGTAACAAATAATGAGCACAGCGTTACTGAGGGAATAGGTTACAATGTAGCACACGTCCGTTTATCCCTGGTGTGGCTTTCCTATTTGTGAGGATTTGGTTAGTGGCCTGTGGCACCTTCAGCCCTCTTTCTTTTCTTCCCCTGACCTCCTTCCTGACCAGGGCGGTGGCGTGTACACAGCAGTACCTCAGACTGACCCAGCGGAGTGCGTCACCTGTCGAAATTGTTGGAACAACAATAGGTATGTTGATACGTATGTGCACAGGTTGTTGTGAGTAGGTGTGTGACTCCTGTTATTTTTCCCTTTAGCAAAAGTTCTTCACATTTTACCTAAGCTATAAAACTCTGAATAAGAGAGGCTGTTACCAATATTTTTGCCCCTGCTTTAAAATTTTTATCTTTCTGTGCTTTGGTTTCTTCAGCAATATAGACAATATTAAAGACTTCATTTCTAGGATATTAAAAGGTTTGGATGTTTTTGAAATCTTTAAATTAGTCATTCTCTGGGTACAGACTTTATCTTTTCTCACCTGTTGTTTTCTATTCTGTGTTATGGGATAAGGTTTATACTCTGTGTTATGAATGAGAGTGTGCTTGATTATTAGGGAAAACCCCCTGTGTGTATAGTAATGTTTTTTCATAGTTATATTACTGAAGTTTTCTTACCAGATTATTCAATGTTTTATTGAAAAATTCTGAAACAGCCCTGGCCGGTTTGGCTCAGCAGTTAGAGCATCGGCCTGCGGTCCAGAGAGACCCGGGTTCGGTTCCCGCTAAGGGCGCATACCTCGGTTGCAGTTTGTCCCCGGCCCTGGTTGGTCGTGCGGGTGGCAGCCACTCGATGTGTCCCTTTCATGTCGATGTTTCTCTCTCTCTCTCTTCCTCTCTCTCCCTCCCGCTCTATCTGAACAAAAAATGAAAAAATGTCCTCGGGTGAGGATAAAAAAAAAAAAAAAATTCTGAAACCTTAAAATAAGTAGCGAAATCTTGCTTTATTTTAATTCTGTTTAAAAGATATTAAAAGTAAAATGTATAACAATATTTCAAGTGAGACAAATATGTAGAGTAACGTGTTCAAGTTTTGACAGGATATTTAGAAAACTTTGTACTACCTCTTAATTCAAGGATTATCTAATTTTTTGTTGTGTTAATGTGTCTGTCAGAAATCTTAGCTCTTTCTTTTGCGTAATGATAGTATTGGTTTACATGGTCTCAACAGTTTTTCTAATCTCTAAAACTCTACAATTAAAAAATGATCTAATGGGTAGAACATAAAATAACTGGAGTCTGGACTGGAGTTTGGATATTGCATTATTGAGATGGAATTTGACCCATATTTTAAAAATGAATTGTAAGGTTAAGTGTTGTGTCTGGGAGTTACCAAAACCAGAACTTGAAGAAGGGTCCGGTCAACCATAGAATTAAAGGTCCATTGTTTCAGCAAGAGTTCTGAGAGTCGCAGAACAGAAGCAATAAAGCTTCCTGGAGATTTTCCATTATCTTTTACGTAACCCATCTTAGGGTTTATGTATCAGCAAGAGCCATCTTTCTATCTTGTGTACTAAGATTTGCTTGTTACATTGCCCCTAGCTAAATGTTAAGATGTCCATAACACTGAAGCCGTATTTTTGTCCTGAGCTTCTCATAGACTTTATCACAATTTGTTAGTAACATGCCAAAGAACTGGTGAAGATATTTCATACACCTGGTAAGTAATCGGATGGATTTAATTAAAACAAATGGCATTGCCTAAATACACAAGGCTTTCCTTCGTGGTACCTGTAGTCATCAGCAGGTCTTGATTCAATGTAGACGTTAGAGTGATGTTATGAGAGGACCTCTAGTCTAAGAATAATGGATGGAGGCTTTGCCACTGCTTTAATCTGTGACCTTGGGGAAGTTATATGACCTATCTGAGGCTATTTCCTTCTCTGAAAAATGGAGAATTGTCCTGGGTAATGTAAAATCACCTGCAAAATGCTTTGATTATGGATTTGGGTCATCTGCTGCTAGTCGTGTCTTTATGAGGAGGTAGCATCCTAGTTCCTTAAAAGAATTTAAATAACTTCTACCATCATTACTCATGGACATTTGTGTGTGTGTGTGTGTGTGTGTGTGCACGCGCGCACAGTATTGGGGGGGTTATTATAGATGATTTTTCCCTTTAAGACATTAGTCGATTATATTTCTATTAATTTTCAAATTGGTGACTTCTTGCATTTCATGTGGGGGGGGGGCTTGCATTTTTTTTCTGGAAACAGGATGAATTCCTTCAGCCTGGAAAGACCAGTTTCTGTTTCTCCCTGGCTTGAGTCTTCTTCCTGCATGAGGGTGCACCTGTTTAGGGCACGTCTTTGCATGACCTCCAAGGTTAGCCCATGTCGCATCTGGCTCGCAAGAGCCATTGTGTGATTGAATACGTAATAACTGGCCAGATAAACATTAACAAATATCTACATTGAGCTCTGGAAAACCAAAGTCAATTAAATTCAAAGCTTCTAACTCTTAACTTTGAAATTGAAACAGGTATCTCTTCTCAGGATCCCCCAAAATGGAAAACTTTGTAATATGCTTCAGTTGCCGAGAGGTAGATGGTATATGGTTTACTCCCGGAATATGCTCGGTGCTCACCAGTGTATACCTTTAGAATATGAGCACTATCACTAAGGATAAATGCATTTCCAATGCCACCTGAACTAGTGAGTACACGTAAGAGGCATCATGTCAGTTCAGTTAGGTGAGGGCTGTCAGGTGGGCGTTTTAGAAGTTTTGGCTGTTCAGTAAAACAAAACAAAACATTGACCACTGGCCAGGCACTGGAATAGGTTCTGAGGTATTTTCTGGCAGAAGGAATTGCAAGAAGTCAAAGTAGGAAGGATACTGTTTACGTAAGGGTGCGTTGTCTATTCCAGTGGTTATCAAACTTGAGCGTGCACTCGACTGACTCGGAGTGCTTGTAAAATACAGATGACAGGCTCTGTTCCTGGAGTTCTGGTTCAGCAGGTCTAGAGCCAGGCCTGAGCGCGTGCGTTTCTGATGAGTTCCCAGGGATCTGCTGCCGCTGGTGCTGGGACCAGGCCTTGAAAACCACTGGAATAAGCGGCTGGTGAAATGCAAGTAGACAGTAGCAGGATATAAAACTGGGAAACGGACTGAATTTTTATCGTGAATGACCCCGAATATCAGGGTTTAGTAGTTTATTTAATAAACATTTATTGAATGCCTAATCGGGTACCACAGAGAGCCGATAATCTAATAGCAAGCTTGAAATCTAGTCAGTCGAGTTTGAAGAAGCTCATTGGATCTTACAGTTTTATATTTAAGGACAGAAATAATCCCTGTTAAGCACAGAAGGGATAGGAGATTTTCATGTTAATCAAAAGGGGTGGAGGATATGAGTGAAATGTTGGGAAACACTGGGCTGGTAGCATCCTAATTCTCTGAAGGTTTCAGAAGGAGAGTGATCTGTTCAGAGATGTGTGTAGGCTTGACTGATGGTGGCAGCATGCAGGCGGGGCTGGAGTGAGACCAGTGTTTCTGTAACAAACACCGTAGTCTCCGTGCACGGAGTGGAGGTAGGAAGGAAGAGACAAGTGACTCTCGAGCGGGATGCGTTAGAACGTGGCCGCTGACTGCTGGGGATCTAGAAGACGGCTCACGATGAACAGAAAGTTTCAAGCATGGATGAGCTGGTGATGGCCATGGCGATGGTCGTAGCGTGAGAAACGTAATACGATGACCTGTTGGGGAAGGTGATGGACTTGGTTTGGGCATTTAGAGCTTCAAGTGCAGTTGGATAGCTAAGTCAAGGACACAGAAGGGCGTGCTGGTCGTGGGTTCAGGGGGTAGATTGGAACTTGGTATATATTCAGGAGTCATTTATATCGAAGTGACAGAACGTAAAGAAGGAGGGAATCGCCAAGGGAGGCAGCAGACTTGCTGAATATTTTATGTACTTAATATCTAAGGGATTTATTTATTGTATTTCTTAAGTATTTAAAGGGATTAGATGTTTTCATAGTATGTCCTGTCTTTTATTATGTTTTGCTTACTGCCTTGATATATCTTCAGGGAGATGAGAAAAGAGGTGTGATAAAATAAGGAGAGTGAAAAGGAAAAAGGATTCCTTCATTGTTCATTGATTCATTCAACAAACATTTATTGAAGTTCTGTAGTGGGGCAAGCACCAGGCTAGGTCCTGGGAATATAGTAGTGAGCAACACAGGAATTGTACCTCCTTCACTGAGCTCATTTGATGGAGAGACATATCTTTTTAAAAATGACATCAATAAATCATAAAATGAATATATAATTAAAACTAGATGCTTTAAAGGAAAAGTAAAGAATGTCTTAGAAAGGAAAGACCTTTCTAAGCAGTGACATTTTACGCTGAAGTTCCGAAGAATTTTAAAACGAGGTAAAAGAGGAGACAGGTCTTAAGCCTTCCAGGCAGAGGTAAGGTACCACCTACGCAAAACGTCTGACGCAGAATGCCGGCTCCCCACAGAACTGGAAGAAGGCCAGCGTGAGGGGGCCAGTAGCAGTGAAGCCAGGTAACGCAGAACTGCTCAGTGGAAGACTTTAAGTAGGACGACATTGGGATAAAACACTACGGGGAGCCCTGGCCGGGTGGTTCAGTTGGTTGGAGAGTCGTCCCGTAAACCAAAAGGGTGCGGGTTCGATTTCCGGTCATGGCACATACCTGAGCTGCGGGTTTGATCCCCAGTCGGGTGCATGCGGGGGCGGGGGGCAGCCCAATCACTGTTTCCTTCTCACGTCGATGTTTTTCTCTCTCTCTCAAAAAAAAAAACATATCCTTGGATGAGGAATAAAAAACCCCAACACTGTGGAAAGAGTTTGGAGAATAAATTGGTTGAGGGTACAGGGGCCCAGTCAGATGGAGATTGCAGTAGTCCAGGTGAGAAATAGTGCACTCGGGTCGTTGCCGTGGATGTGGAGAGAAGTCGATGGGTTTGAGAGATTTAGGAGGGGCAAGTGAAGAAAGGTCCTGGCTGGTGTGGCTCAGTTGGAGCGTCGTCCTGTATACGGAAAGGTCTCAGGTTGGATTCCTGATCAGGGCACATACCTAGGCGGGTTCCCTGGTCAACCAATGTTTGTCTCTCACATCGCTGTCCCTCTCTCTCTCCCCCTTCCTCTCTCTCTAGAATCAATGGAAACATCCTTGGGTGAGAATTAAAAAAAAAAAAAAAAAAAGGCATGAGTATTGGTTGATGAGGCAGGCTGAGAAGGAAGTGTCAAGGATGGTGTCCAGGTAACGGTGCAGTCACTGAGCTGGGAAACACTGTAGGAGATGGAGGGAGACTGTTTACCCCTTAGCACACCTTTGGGAGTCATCCTGTTAGACCCGTCATGCCTCATCAAACTCATCTTTACCCAGGGTAGCTCTCCTAGTCCACAGATGCCTGAGACCTGGAGAAGCCTCTTCCATGTGGACTCTTAACCTGCACTGTATCTGGCCCCTCCGCATTCTTTCTTCTCCGCCTTCCAAGGTTTAAACTTAAATGCTTTTCTTGGAGTGGACTTTTTAGAAAAAGTCATTGCCAACCTTAGGCCCCTTTATCATCCCTCTATTTTAGTAGTAAACTATCTGGAGAGCAAACTTGGCCTTTATGGTCTAAACTGGGGTATTGACATGAACATTTCAGAACAGGTAAGGGGGATGTGCACTGGAGCCATCTGTGGACCTTAATGACTCCAGGGCTTCTGTGGCACACTAGGAATGACAGCCTCCCTGTGTTCAGATCATCCGAACCCTTTTCAGAGTAATACATAATAGTTCACTGTGAACAGCTAGAAAGAAGCATACCTGGTAAGCTTTTCTGAGATACAGTCCCTTACACTAAAGACTTAGTTGAGAAATCCTTGTGCGATATGGGTATTTCAAGAGTTAAGCAGATTTTAATAGAATAAACCAAAGCTTTCTCCCCTCCTTTTCTCCTCTCTTCAATTCAAAAGGCAGCCGTGCAGCTCTGGACCTGGAGTCAAATAAGGCTTGTCAGTTGCTTGGCGAGTTTAATGGGAAGGGATTGACGTTAAATCTGGTCTGTTTACCATCTTGATAATTTGTCAAGAGTAGAGAGGACACTGATGGAATTCACAGATGAATGAACTGAGAGGTCCCATCAGGAAGGAACAAGAAATTAACTTTAAGGATCCTAGAGAGATTGGAAATGGACAGGAAGTAGCCAAGTAAAAATCAGCTTGGAAAACTATATATAAGCCATCTGGGGGAAAGCACAAGCTACACACGTCTGATGGTCAAGAGGAGAAATGAACTATTGGGAGTAGTGCTTTACAAAACAGCTATTACACATGATCTCCAAGTTTTTACATAATGGTGACTTCAAGTGTGTTGTTGGGTTTCAGAGTGCACTTTCTCCACTGTGAGCCTTCCACTGATGTCAGATATCCTCAGATGAAAGTAGTACGGAGAGATGAATATGAAGACGTTTTATGACAGTAGTCCTTTCAGGCCCAGGGTTTGATCTTCCCAGTTGGTTTGTTGAGTATGAAACAGTTCCTTGTTTAGTATACCTGACCCCTTTCCTCTGGCATGCTAATTTATGATTCAGTCCCTCTCCTGTGGTGACCACTTAGCCACTGCAGAACAAAGGAACAAACACAAAAACTAAGGTTTGGTTTCTCTTCCGTCTGTGGTAATCTGCCTAATTAGCTAAGGAAAAATTCAAAGCACTGTGTCTAATTTTTTAAATGGATCAGTACCTTCCTTTGGGGGACATAATATATCTCCTGCTTCTAGTATGGAGAGTGAGGGCCTGTTGTCAGGGAGTCAGGTGGTTAGGATAGTGCTTTTGGTCTTTTATTTGTAATGTGTGTGTGTGTGTGTGTGTGTGTGTGTGCGCGCGCACACACACACACACGCACACATGCACTTTTGCTGTGTTCAGTAATGTACTTAGTCATTTATTGTCACCAATAAACTAACTCCCCAAAGGAAAACCACTCTGGGGCTGGGGGCATTGCAGCCTATCTAACAAAGTGTACAAGGGGAATGGCGGACAGCCATGGCCTGGAGGAATGTCATTGGGGTTCTGTTACTTAGTAACTGACAAACTCCCCCAAATAAGGGCTACGTCAGCAAAATGACAGACACAGTGCTAAGAGGAAACAGCAGATGTGAGCTGAATATTAAAACAAATCACGACCAAGATGTGACTGCTTCAGAAGTCTCAAGTATATATTCATGAAAATAATTATCAGACATTCAAGAGATTCATGGATGGTTAGTCCTTGCCCTCCAGGGATAATCAAGAGGAAACAATGCAAAATTCATATAATCATCTAATCAGAGGAATTCTGTATATAATTATGCTTAACAAATATTCAGCTGTGTAATCAGAAATGGAATACTTCTCCAGAAAATATTTCAGAGGTACTATATAGTTTCACTGGAATGTCCAAAATATGTTTAGTCAAATACTAAGGCAACATATTCCTCCAAGCTTAATCCTGTGTTACTATTGCAATCTATTTGCTACTCTGTGTCATTCAGATTATTGGTTTTAAAATATTTTAATATTTTTATGACACTGTAATAGTCTTTTTCCTATCTTACAGGTTGGTCAGACAGTCTCTCCTGTTTACTAAAAGGTAAACAGGTCTCGCACTCCCCAAATTCTTGCAGAACAGTGTGCTTTTTGTCTGTGACAAGATGCACAAAGTTAGTTCTATTTACTCAATGTTTCTTAAAATTAAAATTAAGAAACGTAGTTTCATTGAGCCAAAGACAGCTCAGTGAAAGCTTTTACTCCAGCTTAAGTCAATAATAGCTGCAATTGAAACATTGTTTGGAATTATAAACGCTTTGTATTGTATAAACTGCATAATGTGCATTGCAAGAGCATCTTAATGAGTGTTACATATTTGCAGACATAGTCATTTGTCTTACTGTTTTCTCCTTGTAGATGTGGGTCTTTTAGGGTTATGTATATACAGATATTATTTTTGTGATTATCTGATTGCTTTACATATTTTAATTAAAGCATTATCAATAAAAGTGTTTTATATGCTATATGCCTAATTATTTTCAGGACAGGTATTATATTCCTTTTTTGTAGACTACTATGCTTATTTCTTAGCATGTATCCCCAAGTGAGAGCCATTTTTATGCTGACACAAGTGGACCTCTGGAATTGAGCTAAAAGTAATGTGACTGAATTATTTACATTTGCTTATCTAAGTGGTTCATTACTGATGGTTATGAGTTAGGATTTGGTGTAGTAGAAAAGTTTAAATTAGTTTGGTTTATTATGTTGAAATTTGGGTTATAATTACTTAAACAGTCTAACTCAGATTATGATCTTACAATCAGCACCAATCTGTTAATTGAGAGTTGCACTTCAGAATAAAAGTAAACACTGCTGTGATTTCGTGTTTCACTTACCTGAAAAATAGATGCTAAAGAATAGTTTGTAGGACAATGTACTTTTCTCTTGCTGAACACCTGTGACTTCTTTTCACACCTACTTGTATTTATTCCACTTGTTTACTCTTCACACGTAAAACCAGGTGATAGCATCAGCACATAGTTGTCAGGTGTAGGTGGCCCTTCCATCCTGCCTATTCCTTCAGTCCTGCCCCATCAGATAACTCACCTTCCCTGTCACTCTCACAAAAGTGCTTTACACTCAAACCCTTAGACTTCATTTAAAAATCTCATCCTTTGCCCTGACCGGTTTGGCTCAGCGGTTAGAACGTCGGCCTGCAGACCAGAGAGTCCCGGGTTCAGTTTCCGCTAAGGGCACGTACCTTGGTTGCTGTTTGTCCCCGGCCCTGATTGGGGTCATGTGGGTGGCAACCACTCGATGTGTCTCTCTCACGTCAATGTTTCTCTCTCTCACTTTCTCCCTCTCTCCCTCCTGCTCTATCTGAAAATAAATGCAAAAATGTCCTCGGGTGAGGATAAAAAAAAATAAAAATAAAAATCCCATCCTTTGCTTTAAATTAAAGAAATGAGCAGGGGAAAAAAGAAGCAAAAAGGAAAGAAGCAGAAGAATTTAAAGTACCTTATTATCTGGTGAGTCTTCGTTATTTTATGTCAACTTGATGAAATTTCATTCATGTGAAATTTATGTAGACAAATTATTAATTTACAATATTTTGTTTTTAGGGAACTGCCCTGATGTTTCAAGTTCTGGCAAGTATTAATTTTTTCTACAGACTGACTTGACTTCTAAACTTTTCTTTCTGACCTGATACTTTTTGCTTTTAGGTTTCAAGTACCTTTGTGTTACTTACAGGTGCTTGCAGAGAAATGGGACATGCAGCCAGAAGCTCTTCGTTGTTTTACAACATCACCATGGGGATTTCATTAAGTGCCTGCCTTTGCTGTACGTCTCACTGTTCCAGGAGCTTTCTTGGACACTGAGGACAGTCAATGCCTGTCCTTTGGGAGACTGAAGTTCAAGTCAGAAAACGTGAAGGCAGTAGATACAAGAAAAACTGGACGCCCAGAACCCATATTGAACAAGGACAGAGATACCTACTGTTGTAATATAAAAATCTAAAGGGTAAGTGTATCAGGTCATTCTCACTTTAATAAACACGTCTTCTCTTACTACTGGGTATGGTCTGTTATACAGTATTTTGAGTAATTAGCATAATTGTTGCTCTCTAATAAATTTACTTGCCTATGAAAAAGGATATAAAAATATCTGATATTCTAATGTTTATTTTATTTAACATTTTTGAGGTCCTGCTGTATGCCCCTTACTATGTGCTTGGTGCTGGACATTATGCCTTTAATTAGAGTCTAATATATGTTAGTACTTTTACTACTTCCTAGGCAGTAAACTATTTTAGAACATGTTAACTCCATTTTCTTCTCCATTGTTTTGTGCTATTTTTGTCCTACGTTTTAACCTACAGATATTTGAAATCCTCCAAGACGTTACACTTACTGTTTTTTGCAGTCAGCATTTATTCAGATTTCCTGACATTACCTTTTTTGTTGCTACTCCTTTCTGTTTCCTTCCTTCTGTCCACTGCTACTCATTTTCCTTCAACTTGAACTCTCTTCAGTATTTCTTCTAGTGCAGCTCTCAGGGTGACAAATTATCCTAGGTTTTGGCCTGAAAATTTCTTTAATTCATCATCCTTTTTGATGAATATTCATTACTGTTTATTGAATTGGAGGTTGGCAATTTTCTTTTTATACTTTAAAAATGTTATTCCATTGTTTTATTGCTCCCATTGTTTCTGTTGACAAATCATCTGTTAGTTACTGACTGATGATTTTCACTTTGTATTTTGTTTCCAGCAGGTTAATTATTCACATTCAAAGTGTAATTTTCTTTGTTATTTATTCTACTTGGGGTTCGGAGAACTTCTTGAATCTGTGGCTTCAGTTTTAGAAAATTCTTAGCTTTTATCTCTCTCAATATGGTTCAGTCCCATCGTCCTTTCTCTCTTTCAGAGAGACTCCAGTTATACATATATTTGAGCTTTTCGCTATGCTTCATGTCTCTTAGCTTCTTTACAGATTTTCCATCCTTTTGGCTCTGCTTCAGTCTCAGTGCTTTGCAGTGACGTGCTTCATGTTCAGTAAAGCTCGTCCATCCGTGACCAGTTGCTCTTAACCCCATGAACTGAGTTCTTAATTTCAGTTATTCTACTTTTTTAGTGTAGAAATTCAAACTTACTATTATTAGATTCTAGTTCTCTGTAAAAATTCTCCATCTTGCCATCTGTTTTCTTGAATCTATTCATGTAGTTATTTTGAAATCTGTATCTCCTAACTCAGTATCTGTATTACTAGTTTTTTCTGTTGTTCCTGTTACCTGATATGTCTGGTAATTTTTTATTATATTCTGGACATTGTATATAAAAACTCATAGGAACTCTGGAAGATGTTTTCTTCCTACAGAAATAATGTACTTTTGCTTTTGGCAGGCAGTTAGGTAAGAGGCAGGTCACTTTAACCCGATCAGGAATTGAGTTAATTTAATGCTGAGCCTCAGTCTTTGTAAAAACTTGTCTATTCCTGTTTCACCATTATCTTTACAACCATAATCCTTCAAGGGTCTCAATTAAAAGCCTTGAGTGTTTACTGGGCCTTTTCTCTTTGGTGAGCTCTGAATTCCAATTTCTCCCTTCCCAGCCCCATGAAACTGACGAAGGTTCTGATTAGCTTCTTACCTACCACTTTCTGCTTCACATCGCAGTGTTTCAGCCTGCATTGAACTGGGAAAATGCCTCAAGAAGGAAAATGGTGCAGAAACTCAGTTACATTGACCTTCTCTCTGGAATCTCAGCCACTGAAGTGCTTTGGTAGCTTTTTGATGACTTCAACAAATTTAAAATGAAATTTCTCTTTTTCAGTTGTTCTTGGCAGGAGAGTTGTTCTGATATACACACTGATCAGTCAAAGCCAGAAGCCAGGAATTTCATTTTTAAGAATTATTTCCAAGAAATCATGGCAGCCATATAGATTCCCCTGACCAGAGAAGATATTTGTTTGTTTTTTTTTTTTAAATCAGAATCCTTCTTATTCCCTAATTCCATAATTGCTAGGTAGTGTAATTTCCTCGATTATGAGACAGTTGAGTCTGAAATAGAAGAATGTACACTGGCCTCTGGTTGGTAGTGTGGAGAGCCACACATCTGTAACTCTTCTCCAGGTTGAGTGCTCCCAGTGTCTTTTGTATCTTCTTATGTAACACTTACTACGTTATATTGTAACCATTTGTTTACTTCTCCATCTCCTCTGCTAGACTGGGAGCTGGCACTCTGCTATATTGACCATATTTTCAGTGTCTACCACAACGTCTAGCATTTAGAAGGTATTTAGCAAAGGTTTTTAGAATAAAGGGCTCTTGTAGATAAATTTACTTATACAGATGGATAATATCCTTTAAATTCTCGTTAGCAGTAGTTTGAATTCAGAAAGGTTTTTTTTCCACCTTGACTTTTCCCACATTTTAGATGAGTAACCTATTTAGAGCCTCTGGATTCCCATGAATTGAATGCATTCAGGGGACTTTTGGGTTCTGTGGGTATTGAGACAGTAGAAGAGACTAATGATAAAGTACCAGAAGGGAAGAGACTGATAACACGGATAACATGGACATTTAAAAATGGCTATCAGGAGGTTACTGCTCACCCTTGCCAGTATCCCGGATCTCTGATTTAAAGTTTGGAGTTGAGTAAAAGGTACAACAGAGCAAGTAAGGAGTACGGTACTCTCCTGGACTCATGATCCATCTAGTCCAGTGCTCTGGTTCTGGCTCCCACAAACTTCATTCTGTACCAGTGCTTCCTTTACTTTTCATTGGCTTAAGACATGCATGGGAAGGCTTAGGTTTTATTTGAATCAGGTAGGTATTTTTACTATATTAAAGGTTAAAATTACAGTCCTATTAGATAATACTCAAATTATTCTGTTTGAACAAATACCTGACCTACTTTGCTTTCATTCCAGATGGCTGGTATCTGAATTCTACTAAATGTGTGTGAGTATATTTCTCCATTTAATTTAAACTTGGACTTATTTAAATTAAGGATTTTGTTAACTGACAGATATCTCGCTCTTTCAGGTTCAGATCTTCATGCTTAGCATTTGGCATTTCCAGTAACTTGAACCCACAGAGCTGTTGAGGCAGTCGCGTGGACGACTCCTGCTGGTTTTCACATCCTGGAGACATACCATCTCACGTTTAAAGGATGGAAATCCAAAGAATCCCTATCTTCATTCCCTAACGTTGTCTCTCTGTGTTTCCTACCCAACCTGCCCAACTCAAAGCCAGATGAATTGTCTTCTCCAAACTTTTCTTACTCCTAATTTTAGAAATAAAAAATATATTTCTGAGATTCTAGCTTCTGTTAATGGTGGAATAGCTTGACCATCCACAGGCAGTAATGGTGAAATACGGACAACTTGAAAGTATTGGAGCGTAACCAGAAGTGGGCAGGTACTGCATAAGCCTAGCCTTGACAGGCAATGGATGACATTTATTTACAGGTTTTGTCTGAGGACATTCTTCAGTCTTGGGCCAAGGACCCAAACAGAAGGTGTCGGAGGATGGATTTCAAGGCCAACAGAAGAACTAGAAAATGAGAGGAAAAATACAGTAAAAAAAAAATTATACATCTGAAGAAACAGGAAAATGTGATACTTCCTCAAGAGGGAAAGAAGTAGAAAAAGACCCTGAGGTAACTCAGATGTCACAATAAGCAGACAGTGACTTTAAAGCGGCTATTAAAAATATGTTCAAGGATTTCAAGGAAGATATACACAGAATGAATTCATATATGGGGAAGCTAAGAAATAGAAACTGTAAAAAAAAAAAAAAGACCAAATAGAAATTCCAAAGCTGAAAACTACAATAACTGGAATGGAGAATTTACTGGATTTGGATCTGACATCAGACTGGAGACAACAGAAGAAAGAGTCATAAACTAGAAGATCAGTAGAAGTCATGTAGTGTGCCTTGGCTGGTTTGGCTCAGCAGTTAGAGTGTCGGCCCGTAGACCGAAGAGTCGCAGGTTTGATTCCCAGTCAAGGGCACGTACCTTGGTTGCAGGTTTGATCCCCAGCCCCTGTCAGGGTTGTGCGGAAGGCAATCAATTGATGTGTCTCTCACATTGATGTCTCTCTCTCTCTCTCTCTCTCCCTCTCTCTCTCTCTATCTCTCTCTCATCTCTCTATCTCTCTATCTCTCTCTCCCCCTTCCTCCCTCCCACTCTATCTAAAAATCAATGGAAAAATGTCCTCGGGTGAGGATTAAAAAAAAAAGAAAGAAATTATGCAGTCTGAAGAATGGAAAGAAAAACAAATCACACGTTTTAGGTAAAGACCGGCAATAAAAGTATGGCAGAATTGAAGTGAATGCTAAGTGCTAATACTAGCAATTCCGCAAAGAAGAAAATTGCAAAAGGAACAAAACCTAGATTTTGGATATCTGATCCTTGTAGTGTTTCTCCCAAGGGTGAGAGGGAACCTGTTACCTGATTGCAGAGTATGTTTCCCTTGGTTTTCATAACGTCATTGCTCTTATGTGGACATCAGTTTCTCAGCTTTATGTTCTCTTTCCCCCCTTATTTCTTCAGATGGCTAATGGCTTTTTTCCTTCTGTGTGCTGTATTCAGGAGCCAGTTAGTTAATAACAGCAGACAACTTTTGACAGTGGACTAAGGCAAAGGAAGGGTGTGGGAACAGGTGTCGTCCCTCAGTGGTTTGCCTCTTGATTTATTCTCCTGCTGTGTTCCACTGTGACTGGACTTTTTGAGTTTTTAGTGTACCGAATCATAGTGAAGTATGTAGTTATTTTTACGCACCAGCCTCTCTTACAAGTCAGTGGTACAAAATACCAAATGATATTTCAGAATCAGTGTATTTTAATGATTGATTCCTCGAGACAGAATTGTTTCTTTTGGTTTACACTTTGTAGGTGTTTCACGAAAACTAACGGCACTTTCAGCAGCAGCCCCCTTTCGGCGGTCCCAGTGGTAGCACCTTGTCCCCGGGAAGGTTTGGAAATGAAGCCCCTCAGCCACACGAAGATGCCTGTATGCCATGCTCCCACCACCCCCGACTGTGGCCAGTTACCTGACGAGAGCATCGGGGATGGGATGGCGCCGAGACCTCAACACACTTGCTGTCAGGACAGCGGGCATGAGGTCAACTCCGGTTCCACCGAAGATGCGACGGAGTGCAGCAGAGGTACGGGGAGACACTAGCATTTGCGTGTCTAGATAGTCTTCATTTAGCCGAAGAGAAGGGGAGATGATGCACGTGTGTTCTGTCTGTGATCACTCACATATTTCTGAAGCGACTGGGTGGCGGTGTGGGATACTTCACCAACAGTTGACTAGGTAGATTTTGAGCTTTTGTTGTGATTCACCTTCTTCGTCTCAGGCTGTTGACCCCATTACATTTTGGGAGGGAAATCCAGATAGGCTTGCACCTGGACAGCGGGCCTGCTCGGAGAGTGCGTTTTGTGGGCATGGGCCTCTGTTCCATTTGGGTCGATTCTGGAGTTGTAGCCTTTCTTTACGTGGCTATTTTAGGGCTCTTAAGGGTTTTGCTTTAACCCTGAGATGAATTGTATAACTGTTCAGCTTTATTTTAAACCTTTTCTACCTTTTGTCTCCCTCAGATTCAAACTGAACGTAACTGGGCTCTGCTTTTACTCATTATTCTTTCTTCATTGCTCAAAGGAATGTGTGTAGACTGCTTTGTAATAGTCAGCCTTTGTGACTTCATAATGCGCCCAAATGTTTGTGTTTTTCAGGAGACAGCTGTGTCCATTCAGAAACAGAGAACAAAATTTTAAGTTGGAATCCTCTTATTTTGCCACCTGCTTCAAAGGACTGTACTGAAAAGACGACATGGTCTGCTCCTGGCATTCCTTTAGACAGCCCTTCTGGGGTCCTTCAGCAACCCCAGGAAACCTGAGATGTGCACATGACTAGTCGTGTCCCCACTTCAAGCGGTCACTGCACAGAACAGGCCTGGGAATGGACTGTGTGAAGGACGTTAATTCAAACCAGAGGAAAATCATTATTTATTTTTGTAGTAGTAATGTCATATGAATGTATCTTAAAATGTGTGCCCTTTTATATTATTTATGCCTTAACATTTTTCCTCCCAGTTTCTTCCTCCCGTCAGTAGGAAGCAGCCTAGTTTTACAGTTTTCAGTCATCTCAGAGCATCCGTGTTTCCCGAGAACCTCAGTGACAGAGCTGCTCCTGCAAGCGCCCGCCCTTTGCCTGCGGGTTCGGCTCGGAGGGAGCGCGGGCGTGGGGAGCGTTCAGACGGAGAGCTGCCCTTCCGTGCTGTCTCGTCAGGCTTGCCGAGACCTGTGGCAGCAGCCACAGCTGTACCTGCTGTTCACAGTAGCAGAGCTCCTGGTGGTGACCAGTGCCTCCCACAGGGGATAGCTGGCCTCCCTCTCGGTGTGCACATGGGCAAATGCTGTGTTCCGTGTCCTGGGCGTCAGGCACACACAGTCACACACATGACGTGGCTGAGGCATAGCTGGGCTGTCGCATCTGCAGAAGGGGAACCAAGGCCAGAGAGGAGGAGAATACCTTCAAGTCCTGCGGCTCCAAAATGGCATTTGTTTATAAAATAGTCACCGTGGGCCTCTTTTTAACGGTTTCTAAGAGTAGGAACAAACTAAGACTTTAGAGAAAGGGTTCCACTGGAAGAGGGGAGGGAGGGTTTTCAGGGAGCCCAGGTGGCAGGTGCCTGGCAGGGCAGGGCTGTGCTCGCGGTGCCGCAGCACCCGAAGGTCATCCTTCTCGAACTCCTAGCGTGGACCGTACCTGGCAGTGTGACTTAGGAAGGAGGCTTGGAGGGTGAGGAGGGCGTGCTTTGAAATCTCCTGACCTTCATTCAGAATGTGGTCACTGGACACAGGCCCCTGAAGCTTTGGTTAGCAGAGCTCATGAGTCACAGCCACGCTGCCCTGAGGACGGCGTCTGCGGCCGCCTTCGGAAGGCTTTTCCTGTCCACCTGAACCCCAGACGCTGCGTGCTGACCAGCTTGAGTCCAGCGTCAACGGGTCATTGCTCCTTTTTGGAATGTGTGTCCCTGTGAGGAAAGAAACCGAAAATGGTTCTCTCTCGAGTCCAGCAGTTTCAGCATAAATGGAAAAATTGCAGTTTCCCAGAAATTATAGTGAAATAGACTAGGATACTATGTTAATCAGCTGTCTGTAAAGTGCGTCCGTATGCCCACGTTTATGTAATTTATACATAGAGCTGTCAGTGAAATGTGCCGTTGGAGCTGAGTCACTGCGAGAATTCCTGCAGGTGAAGTGCAGTGAAGACAGTGTCGTGGGCAGGTGTTGGGGGTGCGGTGGCATCACGTCCTCCGTTCCAGGAGTCCATGCCTGTGCGTGTGCATAGCTTCCGTTGGCTCCGGAGGTGCATAGCGGCACCCCGACTTTGTGGCTTGCAGAGGCCCGAGTCCTGGGACCCGGAATGAGAAAGTAGCCCGTGTCTGCCAGTCAGGTGACAGCAGTGCCGGCACCGAGCGCGCTCTGGAGCCTGGGGCGTCTGTTTGCAGGTGGTCATTTTGATTCAGGAAGCAGGTGTGTTAGCGTGAGCCTAGGTCATAAACTGCTTTGGAAGATTGAGTTTGAGTATGGGATCTGCCCACCAGGAGAAGAAAACGACTCTACCTGCAGGGCAATCTCATTGTGGACTGCTTTATTTATATGATTAGTAACGCTGTTTTAAGTGTTATCCCCGTTATTGTATTTTATTTATAAAAAATGCCTTTATATATGAAGATATATAAATATAAATATAAATATATATATGAATGCCTTTGTTTAGGAGTTATGAGTTCTCCTAACCATGCGTTGTTCTAACTTTCATGCCCTGCACAGTCACCAGAACTAGTTCTGCCTGATGTCACTTCAGGAAGTCAAGGGACACGGTGCCCTGTGGAGAGGCACTGACGTCTGTGCGGCGACTCCTGTGCACCAGGCACGGGCTCCGAGCTGGTCACGGCTGTCGCCAGCCCTCGGCAAACCCACAGAGCAGGTGCTGAAGCCCACCAGTGCTGCCCTGAGCTGCAGAGCCCGACTGTGCACCCAGTCGATGCGGAGCTGTGTTCTGAGCTCCCTCCGTTTCCCACGCGCTTTCCGAAGGCACCGCGGTTCACTCTGACGGAGCCGGTCAGCTCTGTGAGCTCCAGCCCCGCTGCGAGGCTCCTGCCCACGGGCTCGACTGGAGAGCTGCCCTCTGTCCCCGGGCAGGGCTCCGTGCTGTGCCATGGGCTTCCCAGAGCCCACATCTCTCCTTTAACCCCTCCCCCCGCCCCCACCAGAATCAGATCTTCACGTGGCTTAGTGACACCGTGGTTGGTCAGGCCTCTTCATGTCCCTCGTCGCCTTAGAATTCTGTGATTCTTTGTTTTAGCATTAAACTTCCCCCATTTCTGTTATATCATTTCACTGTCTCCTTTTTTTCCTTTTTTCGATCACGCACTGGTCATCTGGTGACAGGTGACAGTCTGGTGGTGAACGGGATGTAAGTTGAATGGCAAGGTTTTGAGCCTTGCGAAGTGGTCTTTTCAGACGTTTCTTCCTGGCTTCGTTTCTGTTGCGTGAGTGAAGGCCAGGGCGTCCCCAGCCAGCGGACCGTGACAAACCTCGTTCCACTGCAGTACTGCCGAGAAGTCTGATCATCGGATTGCACCTGTTGCTGCCTTTTAAAGCAATGACTTTGAGATGCATGTGTTTGTATCATATTGAAAAGTATGTTTTGTTTCCCTTAAAGTTGTAATAGTATGTTTGAAATTGTACATATTTTAAATGATGTAGCTTTGACAGGTTTTATTTGGTTGATGCGATTTTATATTAAAAGAGAATGCTGCTTTCATGTAGACTGGCAGTGAAGAGGGGGTCTCAGCGACTCCTTGTTTGTGTAAAACTGCTTGTAGCTTGTGATTGGGGTGGGTGTGTCTTACTCTGAAATTCTTTGCAGCCTCCGCCCGCCCTCCCCTGGAAACCGCCCTGTGCGTGTCTGGCTGTTCTGACTGCAGAGATCCAGACCCCGAAGGAACGGATCTAGGACAAATGTGTTTGGGGTGGGGGCTGGGAAAATACTTGAGCCACGCAGCTGTGTGGAAGCAGACAGAGCCCCTTGGAGGAACTCGGTATTCCTCTGCAAGGCGGAGGGGAGCGTGGGAGAGGAGCATGTGGAGAAGGGGAAGGAGTGGGCTCTCCGCACATCTCCGTGAGCTCCGGGGTAGAATCCAGCCTTCTCGAGTAGCTTTGTTCTACTGCCTAAAAAAATCAGTATCTCAGCTGCTTTGACCCAAAAGCCAACAAGGTCTTTTGCATGGGGTGGGGCATTGTTATATCATATTCCCCATACTTAAATAAGGCTTCTCCAAAACTTAGCCCCAGTCCTCAGAGCTCCAAGGGGACCCAAAACCCCATTTCCAATAAAGTCTGAATCTGTGAGAACCTAAGAAGCAGCCGCAGTTTCTGTCCGTTTTCCGTTTCCCCTCGGGTGCCATTTTCCTGTCCTATTCCTGGCAGACCGTCTTGACGCTCTCTGGCCGTGTCCCCTGCAGAGCCAGCTCCGAGTCGTGACTCTTCAGTCAAACAAGTATTTGTGTTTCTCCGGATTTCAGACACACACACACACGCACACGCGCACACACACACACACACACACACACACACACTTGGAGCCAGGGAGTCATGCTGGCAGTTGACAGAGTGGCTTTGGAACAGCCTGGGTCCCCTCTCGGCCAGCTGCCCAGGCTGGTGGCAGGAGGCTAGGTCTGCACTGCCTGTGCTCTGCCTGGTTGGCACCTGGAGTCTGGCGCCAGCAGGCTTGGTGACCTTCCTCCACCAAAGGTGAGAGAGAGACAAAGTCCCTGGCGCTGGCACCGGGCTCTGCCACCAGCTCTGATAAGCTGGTCCTACAAGAAAGCTTGTGTCCTTGGAGGGAATTTGAGGTGTGGGAAGGAAAGAACTGGAAGGCCACGTCTCTTGCCACATTTGAATGAAGAGAACACATGTCTACACATCTCCCCATCTCCTAGCTTCCTCCCAGTGGGAGAACCTGGGGCGCGCCTGAACCCCGGAGCAGCCTTTCCCTGCGGGAGTTGCGGCTGAGATGACCCTCCGCTAGTGCGAGCATCGGGTGTGACTCAGGAA
Source organism: Tadarida brasiliensis (assembly GCA_030848825.1). Classification (NCBI taxonomy): domain Eukaryota; kingdom Metazoa; phylum Chordata; class Mammalia; order Chiroptera; family Molossidae; genus Tadarida; species Tadarida brasiliensis. The sequence continues at coordinate 24,940,125 of CM061277.1, read as the reverse complement.
TTGCTCAGTCCCCGGACTTCGTCGGAAGCAGCTGTCGCTTGCTCACAGGGCACTGTCTCCTGCACCGCTGTTCTCTGCCCTCGGACCCCGCTGGTCTCCTCCGGCTGCGTCCTCCTTGCCTTCCACCTCTCTCTCACCAGCGGGGCCAGGACTTCTCTTCACTAAGTCATGCGGAGTCCTGCAGCTGAGCCTGGCACCAGGTGTAAAGGCTGGGCATTAAGTGGGGGAGGGGGAGTTGGTGCCTTAGCTACCTTGCTTTTAAGACCAAGTGTGACCTGGGGAGCCTTTCCACCCCCACCTGTCTCCCCTGAGCACCTCCCCCTTGGGGCCTCACGGTCTTGCGTCACTGTGATGGTGACCTTTACTGGCGTACCCGTGGATTCCTGTGCAGGATCCGAACCTGGGATGATGGGTGATCATCAGTGCCTGAAGAACAGACAGGCACGAAGGAGATGCCTTGGGGGTGTCCCAGATTGTTCTCAGAGGACAGGAGAGGCCGAGCATCGTGCATGAAACTCAGGACTGCTCTCCTTACACCCGAGTCCTCTGGGACACAAGGTGCTTCCCTGCCCGGGCCTCTGGGCCTTCCGCTGAGCCCTATAGTGACTCTGCTCCCTGAGGGCGAAGTGGGAGAGAGTGAGGTTAGTGACAGCCACACTGTCCCAACCTTCCCTTCCAGTGACCCCGGGATGACGGGTTCCACACGCACGTGGGAACAAGCAAGGGACCACGGCCTGTAGAAAGGAAGGGAAGAGTGCGTTACTTGAGCCACCCAGCCTGGGTCACAGGAGGGGCTGCCGTGCTGCAGGCTCTGCACTAGAGACTCGGAACCCAGCGGGGATGCCCCCAGTGCCTGGGTAGGGGTGGAGCCCCACGGACATCTCACATGGAGGAGACGTCACGCACAGAAGACCCAGTTTCCTGCCCGGGGGTTCCCTGCAGCTCCCTGGCAGAGGTGGAGAGCTGGCTGCCTTCTAGGGTCCAGCGACCACCCCCTCAGTCTCCCATCACGGGGGAAATCTCCGGGTGCAGGCAGCGTGCTGGAACGCCAGCGAAGAGGCCACGGTTGCCACCACGGTTCCGTGCCTGCTGCACCCAGCGCAGCTGGGGAGGTGCTGGGGGGCTGCTAGGAGGGGAGCGCGTTGGTCGTGTGGGGTAGGTCAGATCCACAGCTGGGGAGGTGCTGGGGGCTGCTAGGAGGGGAGCGCATTGGTCGGTGGGATAGGTCAGATCCACAGCTGGGGAGGTGCTGGGGGCTGCTAGGAGGGGAGCGCGTTGGTCGGTGGGATAGGTCAGATCCACAGCTGGGGAGGTGCTGGGGGCTGCTAGGAGGGGAGCGCGTTGGTCGTGTGGGATAGGTCAGATCCACAGCTGGGGAGGTGCTGGGGGGCTAGGAGGGGAGCGCGTTGGTCGCAGGGGGTAGGTCAGATCCACAGCTGGGGAGGTGCTGCCGGGCCGCTAGGAGGGGAGCGCGTTGGTCGCAGGGGGTAGGTCAGATCCACAGCTGAGCTTGGCAGCGGTGGGCGACAGGGCGCCCAGCAGGCAATGCCCTGCTCATCCAGCTCCCCCACCTGGGGTGGGGATCAAGAGCGGGCAGGACCCAGAGCACCTGGAGACCAGGTCTCCGCCGGGAAGGAGGTGCTCCGTGTGCCTGGCACTCTTGAGGTTTGAGTCCCAGCAAGGGCCCTGGTTTGGGCTCAGAAGGCAGCTGGCCAGTTATCTTGACAGCTTGTCCCATAGTGAGGATGTCCCAGGATGGAGAGAGCAGCAGGAAGCCAAGAGCCCACCTGTGTGTCCCAGGGCGGGGCCCTTATCCTTATCTCATCTCCGCCTTCCCTATTCTGATCCAAGCTGAACTGTGGCTCCTACCCCTCGGCCTGAGGCCTCTGGGCCTCCCAGGGAGGGATGGGGAGGCAGAGTGGAGAGGTACCTGGTGAGCAGGTAGGGAAGAGGAGAGATGGGGATGGAGGAGTTCAGCAGGAAGGAGGCAAAGGGATGGAGTAGGGGATGCCCACGACGGGAAGATGAACCAGGGCTCAGCTCTGTGGGGAACAAGGTGAGCCTTGCCTGGCACTAGCCCAGCACCTGGTGGCCTCACCTCAGAGGGCTGTCCAGCTGTGTGGTGATTCAGAGCCACGACGCGGAAGGCAGAAAGCACCAGGTCCAAGCCCCCCGCCGCTCTCTGGCTGGACATCACCAGCTGCTGTGTCCCAAGGTCCAGCTCCTGGGCCTGGAGCCCCAGGAAACCCATCCCATTCCCGCCCGCCATGGCCCCATTGCTGCTGCACCTCTCTCCGGGGCTGGTGACCCTGGGGGTGAGGGCGGGAACACTACAGGCCTGTGCACACCCTCAACCATGCGTGCGCACCCGCAACCGTGCGTGCACACCCGCAATTGTGCGTGCACACCCGCAACAATGTGTACACACCTGCAACCGTGTGTGCACACCCGCAGCCATGCGTGCACACCCGCAGCCGTGTGTACACACCCGCAACCGTGCGTGCACACCCGCAGCCATGCGTGCACACCCGCAGCCGTGTGTACACACCCGTGTGCTTGTGCGCCCAAGTTTGTCCCCGTTCCCTGGGAGCTGGAAGAGGCCCTGGACCGGGATGTGTAGACTTGATCAGTTCTGTGTAGTTTGGGTCGGTGTCACCCAGACTTCCATTTTGAGCCTCAGTTTCCTCATCTGTGGACGGAGGAAGAGGAGAGTACTCTGCCCGCGTGGAGCCCTGTATTCGAGCGCGTGTGGTTCACGTCCAGGAGCCCGTGTTCCGGAGGGCCTACGGGTGCCTGAGGAGCTGACCTGTCCAGACTCTGGAGCAGGAGTTCCAGTGCCTTCTGCCCGCAGGGCTGTGTGGGCTGGAGGGTTCCACCCCGCTCGCACCCAAACGCACCCCCCGACTCAGGACCCCCAACAGGATGCTGGCAGGGGCCCCTGTGGTGAGCTGGTCTGCACCCGGGATGCTAAGGTGGCACTGGTGCCCTCAGGGTGCAGCGTGAATCGAAAGTGCCTGGTTCCAACGGCTGTCACTGGGGTCCCAGCCGGAGGAGGTGAGCAGGCAGTGTGCCCCCCAGGAGGGCGTACCCCAGCCAGGCCCCTTCGCCTCCGGCACTGACACCCAGAGTTAGCCACTGCCCGCTGTGGGGCTTCTGCAGGAACAGGGAGTGAGGCCGAGAGATGTCCCCTGCACCCGGCTAGTGGGACGGCCCCAGGGTAAGGAGCTGGCCAGGGGTGGGGGGAGGGGAGAGAGAGGAGACAGGTCTGCGACGTTGACAGTGCAGCTTGTCTCGGGCCAGTCTGCCTCCTCTTTCTAGCGTCTGTTCTGCACCAGACTCCTATCATCCGCTCCCCAGCTCGGTGATGAGAGCAGTGGGGCGCCAGGCTCCCCTCCGCCCACCCCAGGCTGGCTCCTGCAGGTGGCCCCTCAGTCACCTGGGCCTCCTTCCCTCGGTGGCCAGCGCCTCCCCCAGGCGCAGGGCGGCCCTAGCAGGTGCTGGGTTTCGTGGGCAGAGTCCTGAGGGCCGGGTGGCGGGTGGCCGTGAGGCTCTGATGGACTCTGAGCCCTGAGACCGAGTGACAAGCGAGGGAAATGCTTCGGGCTGAGGAATTTCTTAGCCCCTGAAAGCGGGCTGGTCACCAAGCCTTGGAGACTCAGGTGTAACTCGTTTTGGTGAAAACTATTATATATAAAGGCTCCTCTGCTTGCTTTTCTCACATTTTTTACTTCGATGTTTAACTCTTTTTCTTGAGCTGACACTAAATGGAACTGGCAGGGCCAGAGAAGGCAGAGAAAGAACCTGACCAAAGACAGCTAGAGAGAGTGAGAGAGGTAAAGACCTCCGACACCCGAAGCCCCGGTCTTCGTCCCTCCAGTCACTCATGTCCTCGTCGCTGGACTGAGTCACCACCAACAACCATGTATGATGCACCAACTGCGTCAACAGGCCCCTAAGGAACCCAGAGTCCTCAGACACCGTCCAGTGTAGGAGATCGGGGTCTGTGGAGGGGGGCCCCGCTGGGGGAGCCCGGGAGGGCCTCTGCCTGAGGGACCAGTGGGCGGGGCTAAGGGAGGCGACAGGAGAGTTGGGTAGGAAGAACAGAGGTAGGGCGCCCAGCCCTCCCACACTGCCTGGCATCGAGGGGTCTCTTGGGACCGGTTCAGTTGGCCTCTCCAGATGGAGAAACAAGAGAACAGGATCCCAGGATCAGCTCCTTCCTCTTCCTTGGGCTGCCACCTTCCCCTCTCCCGTGTCCTCTTTCTCCCTGAGCCCTGGACAGGACGGAATTGTTTGCCTGCTCCCATTCTGCTTCTACATCTTTCCCAAGAACTGTCCACCCATCTCCTCCACAGTCCTCAACTTACGATTCCCACGAGCCCCGAGCCCGACAGGACACCGTAGTCCCTGCTCCTGCGACTTCTAGGCCCGCACGTCCAGCAGACATGCGTGAGCCACAGATGCTTAAAACCTCCGGTAGCCAGATCTCCCCCCCACAATTCCCAAACTCAACCAAGCAAAAAAATCAGTAGGTTTTAATAATGTTAGTATTTTTATTTAACCAAATACATCCAGCATATTATCGTTTCTGTGTATAATCAATATAAAAGTTATTGATGAGCTATTTTTACTCTTTCTTTGGACTAAATCTTCAAAGACCAGTGTGCACCTTCCGCTCCGAGCACAGCTCCGATTGGTTCGGCCACGTCCCGAGTGCTCGAGGCCACGCGTGGCCACCATGCCGGACAGGGCTGCTCTGGATCGTCCCAGTCTTCATCTTCAGAAGTTCATTAGCATTCTGCGTTCTGCTCTTTACTGAAATAAGCATCCTGGTCTCTTGCCCGCTTTCGTATAGCTTGCTATGACTTCCTCCTCACCGGCTGTTTTGGAGTTCTTTGTAAGTTCTGAAAGAATCCTTTGTTGGCCCTCAGAAGTCCCTCTTGGGACCAACTTGCTGGCCTCTCTTCCCGCTGTGCCCTACCTGTTTTCTCGTGTTCAGGTCATCCCGGAGGGTCCTCCAGGCTTAGCCCAAAGGCACGCTGTCTGGGCCACCCCTGAACTGTGGGTAAAACTGTGACTACGAATCTATGCACATTTTCCTGGGAAGAAGGGCCCGGGACCTTGACAAGGTTAACACCTGTGTGCTAGAGCCTTGCCTGGCACCAGCGGGTGCAGTGCCCGAGGCTGGGGCACTGCTGGGGCCCTGAGGTGCATCAGAGGCTGAGCGCCGGTGCGTAGGTGGGTGCCAGCCCTGACCACCTTCCCCCAACCTGTCTGACTCACAGGTGATGTCCAGGAAGGCTCCGTCAGTGCTCAGCTGGTTGACGGTATTGTGGGCACTACACACGTACCAGCCCAAGTGTGTCCGACTGGCTGGGTCCAGCTGCCGCAGTCGCTCTGTGACCCCCACCAGGGCCTCCCCCGGGCCTCAGGGTGCTCGATGCTTCCAGGCAAAGATCACGGGCTCCATGCCCTCCCGCACTATGCACGTGGCCACCACGGATGTCCCCTCCGCTGGGCACGGCTCCCTCAGCCACACCTGGGGCTTCGATACAGGCACCGGCCAGAAAGAAGAGGCTCTGTGTTTGTCATCGCAGACCCAGGCTGTGCCCGGCTGTCTGGTGGCCCAGCCCTTGCTAGCTGGGGGCTGGCCTGCCCACTGGCTTCCCGAACATCCCGGCTTCCCCGTGCACTGGCTGCAGGCCTTGGAGAGCCTGGGCCTGCAGAGCACAGCAGAAGCACAGCAGCTCAAGCCGAGGTCCCTGCTGGGCCAGACTGGAGTGGGGCAGGCGGTGTGCAGCAGCCTCCGGTCGGTCGTGTGCAGGGCCTAGCACAGGAAGTGGCCGCGGGCACCCTCCTGCAGCTCCACGGGCTCAGGGTCTCCAGAGCCGAGGGCCTGGCTCCACCTTGAACTCTGCCCCATTGGTGACAGCCACGGGCCAGGGAATCAGCGAGCCCAGGGGGTGAAGCTCCAGAAGACCACCAGGGGGCAGGCGGGGAGCCACAGGCCTGCTCCACAGAGCCACCCTCACTCCCTGGATGGATGCCACATCCTCGTCGGGCTGCCCCAGGGACAGTGACTACACAGGACATCTGAGCTCTCCTGGGTTCTCCTGTCCCCTCTCCCCCTTTCCCAGGGCCTTGGTTCCCGTCCTGCAGTCAGGGCAGACTGGGCAGGGTTTGATAAGACAGCATAAGCCCTTTTGGAGTTGGGGGGCGGAGGTGGTTTCTGGGGGAGCCTGCAGCCTCCTGGTCAGCTGTGCTATGGGAGCGGCAGGCTGGGGACCCCCTCGCTGAGATCAGCGAACGGACCGGAGCAGAGGCTCCCTTCCTCACGGTCATCAGACCATCTGGAAAGTTTGATAAAAATACAGATTCCTGGGCCTCGTTCCAGACTACTGAATCGGGGTCTCCGGGCGTCAGCGCTGAGCACTCCGTATGTCTAACAAGCGCCAGAAGTCAATGTGATGATCAGCTAGATGACGCTTGGAGAGTCAGGATTGCTCTGTGGCCTCTGGCAGTCAGCTCGGGAGACCTCAGTGCAAATTCCAGGGCATCCCAGGCCCACCAGCACAGGGCAGGGCCGCCTGCCTGCCACCAGCCTGCCACCAGCCCATCCAGCCCCTACGCACTTGTCAGCTGTGTAAATTATAAAGCGCCTGCCTTGTGCCAGGCACCGGGACTACAATGACAAACGAGCCACCCGTGGTGACTCCCATGGAGCGTCAGTCTCTCTGAGAGTCAGACACCAGGTCGTCGTGGCCGGGTCAGGCTCCTGAGGCCGGGCACGGGCCCAGCATCTGCCGAGCGCCGTGTTCTCCTGCCCCGTGTGGTCCGCTCACTCCGCAGTGCGACAGCCTCAGCAAGTGGGGACTGAAACCCTGCCGCAGAGGAAGCAAGCCCCAGGAACAAGTCACACCAGCACGCCCTTGCTGAGTGCCAGGCCCAGTCCCGATGTTCACCTCACTACCTACTGACCTGAATTGTTATGATAATCACATCGCCCGAGACTGACACACAGAATCACTGCCCCCAAGCACACAGCCTGTCCAGCTCCCAGTCTGAGACTCTGCCCACTGCTGTCGGGTTCTCCAGAGGGAGAAGAGAAGATAGGGGAGGGAAGGGATCGAAGGCAAAACCCTGAAGTTCAACTAGCCGAGAAGGAAGAGAACCCAGGAGCTGACTCTTTCCTGAAGACCACCCGGCTGGGGGAACTTTGTGAAGCCAGGTCTGACCACGCCACTTCCGTGCTGACACCCCGCGGTGGTCCTCAGGGTAATGCAGAGCGCTGTGGTCCGGCCCCGCCCCCCCACCCGACAGGTCGCAGGTGCTCAGCGCTGGCAGATGCCAGCAGACTCACCGAATGGCTATGTGAGTGCGAAAGAAGGATCCCGAGGAAGAAAGGGGAAGAAATAATGGGATGTGAGTGGGAATGGGCTACTGTGGGGGGTGGGTTGAGTATCGCTCACCTGAGGCCCCAGATACAGAACAGAAAGGTGTCAGCAGCAGGGGGCTGGGTGGCCTCCGCAGGGCCCGCTGCCTCCCCATGGCCCCACTCCCAGGTGGCTGCCTGACCGAGATGGAGCCTGCCTGACTCGGGCTCTGTCTGCCCAGAGCAAAGCCCAGCCCTGGAAGGAGGGGTTCCGCTCAGGTGGCCAACCTCAGCCCTTCCGACACCTTCGCCCTGCTCGTTGTTACTCTCACTGCCCTGATTATGGGTGAATTATTTACCAGATGGTTCACTCCATCCATAATGCAGAGCTGGGAAGGCAAGGCCTGGCTGAGGCGCACCTAGGGAGGACCTCAGGTTCCCAAATTTCTATGCTATGATGTGATAAAATCAGAGAATCACTGAGATCAACTTGAAAAAAGCCCACCCTCATCAAGTCCAGCCCCCTGCCCAGTGCAGAGCCCTGGGCGCAGCCCACCGGGCCACGGGGACCCGAGGCTCAAACACACCCGGAGTGGCCCTCGTCCCCTCCACTGGCCTTGTGTCGTTCCGGGCTGCAGGTCGAGCTGTGGGATGAGCTCTGCCATCAGGAAACTCCAGCTGGGGGTTGACGGGCGAACTGCGAAACTTTAGGGTATTTCCAAGCCTCTTCGAGCTTTAGTTTTTTTCACAGAGAAATGGGGATAATAACACTTTCTTTCTGGTAAAGATTACTGTACATATTAAATGAAAAAACGTATATTAGCATAGAGGGCGCTTCTTGGGTGCGAGTAATGTCCTATTTCCTGACTTGAGCAGGGATTACCGTTCACCAAACTGTACATTAATTTTTTATATACTTTTACATATGCTTGATAAAGCACACACAGACACACCCGTGAACAGCACCAGCACGTGGCTGGCACTCATCATGCCTGCTCCTATCTGGATTCCACCTACAGTCTGGACCCTGGAGCTGGAGTCCTCCTGACCAGGGTTCTCTGCCTCCCAGCTCCCTTTCTCTCTCTCTCTCTCTCGCTCTCTCTTGCTCCCTCTCTGGATGTCCTGACACCCTAGCGGTTTGCATGACAGCTTGAGATGAGGTCAGAGTCTTCCATCCTCTGGTGGCAGGTTGGGGAGGGTGAGAATCCTAGACCCCAGTGAGACTGGGGATCTGATGTCTGGTGTCAGGTTCATCAGGGCTTAGCAGGGACAGGAGACCAGAGCTGAGTGCCAGGCAGCCCCTCCTGTGCCCAGAGATGCTCACTATGGCACTCTCGGCCTCTCACTTGCCCTAAGACTGTGGACAGACCTGTGTCCCAGTCACTCAACCCATGACCAAGGACCCCCATGCCCTCCTTAGGGTCTCGAGCCCCCATTCGGCTTTACGCAGAATGGCAGACGGTCCCTGGGAGTCAGGCTCCATGAAGCGGGGCTGACACGTTTGACTGACCTTACTGTCCAGGCCATATGGCCCACTTATTTTGATCCCCCACCCTCAACTGGGAGTATCTTCAGAACTCCACTAGGTGTTCCTTTGGGAGCACAGACGGGATTTGCCACTGCCGTCTGCCCCAGGGTGGGAGCAGCCCTGTCTCCAGAGCGAATGCGAGCGTTCAGGCAGGTGAACTGGGAACCCTTCGAAGGGCACCTGGCTTGCGGCGAGCTGGCCCTGAAGTGAATGTATTCTGTTGTGGAGTTAGCCCCCTTCTTCCCCAGGACCACCCGGGGAGCAGCAGACCTGGGAGGTGCTTCTCAGCCCACTCTGCCATTTCCTTCGCAAGGGAGACCTTGGACGGGGAGTCAGGGAGGGAGGTGTATCGGAAAGGGTTCTCCAGACAAGCAGAACTGATGGGTGTGTGTACACTGAAAGAGACCTATGTAAGGAATTGCTCCCACGGTCTTGGGGGCTGGCAAGCTCCCTGATGTGCAGGCGGCATGCTGGAGACCCAGGAGGGCTGACGGTGCAAACTCCAGTCCAAAAGCTGGCAGACGTGAAACCCAAGGAGAGGTGATAGTTCGGTTCTAGTCCAAAGGCAGGAAACACCAACGTCCTAGCTCAGGCAGGAGGGGTTTCCTCTTATTTGGGGGGAGGTTGACCTTTTTGTTCTATCCAGGCCTTCCACTGATTGGATGAGGCCCACCACGTGGGTGGGGCCACCTGCTTAACTCGGTCCACGGATTCAAACGTTGATCTCATCCACAAACACATTAAAAGACACATCTTTGACCAAATATTCGGGCACCATGGCCTCGTGAAGGGAACATGAATTAACCATCTTAGGGGTGAGGGGACCCCCCATCCCGCAGCCTGGCCCTGCCGGGTGGAGCTGCAGAGGCATGACCGGGATGGGGGGCAGGCCCAGGCCCCTGCTCTGCTGCCCTGGGAGCTCAGGGGCCGGAGGGCCAAGGTAAGCGTCCTTCACTTTTGAGAGACATGAGAGTACAGTGGTCAGAACACAGCTTTGCCTCTTGATTACCGTGAGAGCTTAGCATGTTCCTTGTCCCCTCCGAGCTTCTGTTTCTTCATTTATATAATTGTTTTCTTAAGAAGAATAAATGAGGTTATGCATCTATAGCACCTGCCTGTTAAAATTGCTTATACCCCTTGACCTGAAGAATGTGAGCACTTAATTCAACAAACATTTCTTGAGCATCGACCAAGTGCGAGGCCCTGTGCTGTGTGTGGCAGGGCGCCGCCCTTTCTCCCCGCCCCTTTCCCAAGGGGTGTCAGCCAGGTCGGGGACCGGTGCTGTGCTTCGCTCTGGGCATGCTCAGTGCTTCTCATCATCCCCTCCTGCTCAGTCCACACAAACTCCTTCATCCATAGCCTGCCGGGTCCCAAGGGCTCACGTCAGCACCTGCATTCATTCCTCTGCAAAAACCTGAAAGAGGGAGAGGAGATGGTGTGGAATCAGGAGCAATGAGGGGTCAACCCCGAGTGGTCTCTCAGCTAAACTCAGAAGAGAGGAGGTTATAAGGATGGACTTGAGGATCCAGTGTCTTGAGCAGTTTGAGGTGACATTTTGGAGAAACAGGCTGAGGCTCTGAATGGGTCCGTGGAACATCCCCTGCGGCACAGGAGGCCCTTCAGCCTCTCCCTGGACCAGCTCGGTGGGGGCTGCAGGAGCTGGGCAAGTGGCCGTCAGCCTCGTCGCCCTCCCTTTAGTAACGGCCTCGTCAAGTTATTGGACAGGCAGGAAGCAACCACGCATACCAAGCACCTTGCAGGCACCCAGTGCATGTTACAGGGTCAATACATGTCACTCTTGACGTCTTTCTGGAACCTGCCTCTCTAACAATCCTCCCCTTCGGGTTGAAGTCTTCTGCTGAAGCTTTATGACATCATTCACATCTCTCTCTGAAGGAAAGTCATCCCATCCTTTACATGGCAGATCCAGCCCTTCTCTCGCCCCCTAAACAGCAGGGACTGGCCACTTCTTGCCAGATACCTGCTGTGTGAGCCAGGTGTACTCAGCACTCCGCGTGCTGCTTCCACGCTAGACACGGGCTCAGAGCTCTGCACCCCTCCCCAGTGACCCACGTTGCCCCCCCGTGGCCACTCTCCAGCTGTCCCCTTCCGCCCGAGGCTGTGTTCACTCCGGGCCGGCCGGGGCCTGTGGACTGCTTAGCTCCATCTCTCTGACGAGGCTCAGACTCTCTCGGTTACGTGCTCCGTTAGAGGTTTGTTTGTCCAACTGGTTAACACTGGTTTCCTGGCCACTGTGTACAGTGCTGCTGCTTTCTGGGGTCCTCACGCCGGCCCGTGAGGAGGCTGGGCAGACCTCAGTGTTCTGGGAGGAACGGGTGGCCCAGGGGCCCCGGTCTTCTTTTTTTTCATCCTCACTCGAGGACATTTTTCCATTTTTTGTTCAGATAGAGTGGGAGGGAGAGAGAGGAAGAGAGAGAGAGAGAAACATCGATGCGAAAGGGACACATCGAGTGGCTGCCACCCGCACGACCAACCAGGGCCGGGGACAAACTGCAACTGAGGTACATGCCCCTAGCGGGAACCGAACCCGGGTCTCTCTGGACCGCAGGCCGACGCTCTAACCACTGAGCCAAACCGGCCAGGGCACCAGGGGCCCCGGTCTTTACACCAGGTAGTGGTGTGGCAGCAACGATGGGAACCTTCTGCCTGGCTATGGGCAGCAGCCCAGCCGACTGTGTCAAACGGGGCCAGAGGACTGTCCTGGCCTCTTCCTGCCCAGCACTCACATCCCTGCTCCTCGGAGCCGGCCTGCAGGGCCCTCCTTTCATGCTGTGGGGTTCACCCCAGCTCTCTAGCCGGTGATGACTCTCTTGAGTCCTGATTCTGGAACCCCGGGCTCTGGGAGGAGCAGAGCGTGGAGGAGAGGGAGCCAGGCTGGGGTGCAGGGAGCACATGCTCCTGGAAGGAAACGGCTTTTCCACGTGTGTCCGCGTGCGCCTTGCTGGGGGCCAACCACAGGCCCTCGGGACCCCAGCAGGAGGTGAGCCGCGGGCTGGAGGAACCGGCCAAAGGCTCTGCAGCCCCGGTGCGGGGCTCCTGCTGCGTGCGTGGCTGGGAGGAGGAGGGCGGAGGGAGGAGGCCAGAGGGCCGGCAGGGGTCACTTCGAGTCACTCTGTAAACTGCCTCTGGGAGGAAGTGAGGAAATGAATGAGGTCCCGGATGGAGGGGTGAAGAAAGGGAGACGGAAGATCAGGAGAGGAAGGAAGGGAGGGGAGTCTGGGGAGGCTGAGGCCAAGGTACGACTGTGGAGGCTAGGGCCCCTTTGGGGCCCCAGGGCAGGAGGCCAGGCTTCTGTGCCAACTCTGCCTGGTAGCTGCCCTCCTTCCAGCCGCTGTAACGTTCTGGGAGCCCTTTCGCAGTCGGTCCTTCCCAGGCCACCGTGGGCGAGACGTTCACTGGGCCTCCGCCTCCCGGTCACAGAGGTGACAGCGAGGCCTGCCGGTCGCTTCCCAGGGCTGCAGTGAGAGCTGGAGGGGGTGGGTGGGAGGGGACCACGGCAGTATTCCACTGTACAAAGGGGGAGAGTCCACCCTGGGGTCAGATAGCCTTCAGACCCCGGCTCTGTTGCCCAGAGCAAGTTGCTTACCCACCAAGTCTCAGTTTTTACCCCCTAAATTGAGGCAAAGTTTTTATTAGATAATATCAGAAACGTGCTGATTTTATGTGATCATAGTATTGAGATTATGTAAGACAATGTTTCTATCTTTTTTTAAATGAATACTACACTATTCAGGGATACGATGTAACAGCATCTTTCCTTTGAAATATTCAGCAAAAATAAAGTAGAGGAAGCCCTGGCCAGGTCTTCAGTCCCACGGTGCTCGGGGTCTTACAGGGCGGGGCAAAGCCTGCTTCACGCCCAAGTTAACATTTCCCTATTTTTGTAAAAGCTGGAGTTCATAGAAACATCGTGTCAGGTGTTCTCCGTGGAAGTAGCAAGGAGGAGAAAGGCGAGTGCCTTTGGAGGCAGCGTGGAGAGGAGGAGATTTCCCCGAGTTTGGGTTCAGGCCAGAGGTCCCTGGGTCCCTGGGAGAGGATGAACCTCAAAAGGCCAGGCCCGTGACCCATGGGCAGAGAAGTGGAGAGCCCCCAAAGGCCCGAACCTGGAGAAGGTCAGAGGTCTCCCTGTTTGGGTGCCTCATAGCCTCCTGGATTCTGCTGGGACCCTGGGAGGGCAGAGGCCCCAGCGACGGCGGCCACTTTGAAAACAAACGCGCAGGCACACACACGCGAGTTCGTGGAGTTCACCTCGCCGCTATTACTATTTTATTTTATTATTTTTATCCTCACCCAAGGATATTTTTACATTAATCTTCAGATAGAGCTGGAGGGAGGGAGAGAGAGAGAGAAACATTGATGTGAGAGAGACACATCGATTGGTTGCCTCCCGCACAACCCCAACCGGGACCGGGACGAACCGCAACTGAGGTACGTGCCCTTGGCTGGAATCGAACCCGGGACTCTTTGGTCCGCGGGCGACGCTCTTACCGCTGAGCCATACCGGCCAGGGCACACCGCTATTATCATCATTAGTGTTGCTGTTCTTTTTATCAGGCAGAGTGGAGCTCGGGCCACAGCACAGATCTCGGTGTGTGGAAGGCTGCCTGGGTGAGGGTGTGCTGGGCACTGGCTAAGGTCCCGCTCAGCGTAGGTCCCAGGCTCCTCCCTGGTCCAGCTGGCACTGGGGCTCCCGCCATGTGCAGATGACAGCGTCAGGACGGTTTTCTGTGGCTGAGGGTCTGCTTGGGGAACAGCCTGGGCTAGGCCCAATGGGTGTCTGTGCACAGGGCTGACACGAGCCCAGCTGGACTCTTGGGATCTGTGGAGGAGGCCGGGACCCTGGGGAACCTCTTGTCTCTCTCTCTGTCTTCCTGCCCGGTCTCCTTCCCTCTTCCACTCCTAAAGCTTTGCCCCCACCCCCGACCTGGCTAGATTCTCCAAGTTCCCTGGCTGGGGAGCAGGAAGGAGTAGGGAGTTTCCGGAATGTCTCTGTAGAGCTCCAGGGGGAGGCTTGGCAACTGGAAATTGTCAGCAGTCTCCTTGGCGACTAGCAGCCAAATAATTCTGGGAATGGAAGAGGGAGGGGAGCTCTCTGCAGGGCAGCCAAGAGAAGCTGCCCTCCGCCCCCATAATTCCTCATTACCTCTGTCAATCAGGGCCCCATCAGGAGACAGAAACCAGCCCAGTTATTTGAAAAGAAAGAATTTAATATAAAGAATTGATAAGTAGGTATAAAGTTGCGAAGTGGGTGATGGAAGGGTAACAGAAGCAAGCTTAGGCATCGTGGAGGCCAGGGCTGGGGAGACAGCGCCAGGGGTGGGATGACTCCACCGTAGACCTTTGAGGAGGGGACCCAGAGCCTGGAATGCAGACCTCTGAGGAGAAGGCTCTGAGCAAGGGCTTGTTCCCAGACCTGCCAGCTAGTGCTGGGGTCTCTGGGGCAGGGGGTAGGGTGAGTGGTGGATGACGAAGCTGCAAGTGTTGAAAAAACTGCAAACTGGATTCAGCTGCAGCTTCCAGGCGGGCCTGCGGCTGTGGGCGACGCTGGCCGCGGGAGCCCAAGGACCCCGACAGGAAGAAGCGTGTCCCCTCCGGCCTGCAGCCTCCCTCTAGTGGCCCCTGCTGGGAGAATCTGTAGGAAACATGGCAAAGCGGACCTGGAGGGCCGCGCAGTGCGGAGAGGACAGCCTGGAGCTGCGAAGCAGGAACCTTAACGGACCAGCCACTGCCCCCCAGCCCAGCTCCCGCGGGAAGAGCCGTGCCAAGCACACCGCAGGTGCACATCCAGCAGCACCGTCTGGCCTCTGTCTTGGTTGGTTCCTGAAAGAGCATATGGGCAGCCCTTCTCGAACTTACTCTGGCTTCTCCTGCAGAGTTGCTGACGTTCCCAAGCTCCAGCAGCTGGAAGGAATTTGTATCATGGTAATGATGAAAGCAACAGCGGTGAAGAAATATGTGGGTACGAGTGGCCTTAGGAAAACTATGAATCACTGTGATCGAATCCTATATTAAGGGTAAAGGACAAGATAAATAGGTCTATGGGACAGAATTAGAGCCAAGCCCAGAAACACATCCCGGTATTGGATTGTAGTCTAGTATCCGGTAAAAGCAGTATTCCAAGCCAGTGGGGGAAGGGATAGTTTATTTAACAAATTGTATAGGCATGACTGGCTTATCTGTCTGAAAAAACAAGGTTAAGCTCTCTGCCTCACAAGTTATTAAAACTAAATTTCAAATAGATGAAAGATTTAAATATATTTAAATTTAAATATTTAAAACAATTTAAATATTGTTTTAAATATTTAAACACTTTCATAAGGAACTATTTAAAACAATTTTAAACAATATTTAAAACAATTTAAATATTTAAAATAATTTAATTTAAAAAACAGAAGAATATTTATACAGCCTAGGTTTGAGGAGATCTTTCTAAACAAAACAGAAAATCCAGAAACCCTGGAGGAAAAGATAGACAGAAAATGTTTAAATTTTGGAAGGATGAAAGATAACACGCACAGCCCGGCCGGTGTGGCTCAGTGGTTGAGCATCGACCCATGCACCAAGAGGTCGCCGGTTCAATTCCCAGTCAGGGCACATGCCCAGGTTGTGGGCCCGATCCCCAGTGGGGGGCATGCAGGAGGCGGCCGATCGATGTTCTCTCTCATTGATGTTTCTATCTCTCTCTCCCTCTCCCTTCCCCTCTCTCTCTAAAATCAATAAAGAAGAAGAAAAAAAGAAAGATAACACGCACAAAGTCAAAAGACAAATTGTAGACGGGGAAATGTTTCGATGCACACCACTGATAAAGTTAACATCTGTCATCCACGAAGAGCCGCCACGCACAGTAAGAAAAACCACCCAATAGAAAAACAGGCAAACCTATGAACAGGTGACCCATGGAAGAGAAAAACCCAAATGGCCAGTACATTTACAGAAAGATGCTCAGCCTCACTGATTGTCAGGGAAATGCAGAGTTTGAAACTGTGATGCCGCCCTGGCCGGTTTGGCTCCGCGGTTAGAGCGTCGGCCCGAGGACCAGAGAGGCCCGGGTTCGGTTCCCGCTAAGGGCACGTGCCTCGGTTGCAGTTTGTCCCTGGCCCCGGTTGGGGTCGTGTGGAGACAATCACTCGATGTGTCTCTCTCACGTCGATGTTTCTCTCTCTCTCTTCCTCCCTCTCCATCTGAAAATAAATGCAGAAATGTCCTCGGGTGAGGATAAAAAAAAAAAAAAAAAAAGAAAGTGTGATGCCACCTTTCACTGATCAGAAGAGCAAAACTTAAAAAGAGTAACGCCAGCTAGGGCTGGAGAAGACCTGGGAGAAGCGGCACTTTTTATCCCAGCTGTTGGATATAGGAATGACCACAGACTTTCGAGAAAGGGATCTGGTAACATACGTGAAAACTAAGAATTTGCATTGCTTTGACCCAGCTATGTCACTTCTGGCAATTTATCCTACAGGGAGAAAAAAAAAAAATGTAGCACATATGCATCAAAACAATTTATAACTTTTTTTCTTGTGGTGGCAAAAATACCAGTAAAGGTTTCATGTTACACATATATCCATATACTATAATGTTCTGCAAGTATAAAAAGAATAAATTACAAAAAGGCAAACTGCTGTGTGATTCCACTTGGGATACCTCTAAAGTAGTCCAACTCCTGGACACAGAATCCTGGCTGCCAGGGGCTGAGTGGTTCCATGGGTACAGAGTATCATTCTGCAAGGTGAAGAGTGCTCTGGGGATATCCTGACCACTGCTGAACCGTACATTTCCAAATGGTTAAGATGGTAAATTTTATGTTATGTATCTTTTACTACAATTTAAGAAAGAGAATAAATTAGAGGGATTGTCACAACGTTAAGTGAGAAAGCCATTTGCAGAGAATCTGAGTGGTGTGTGTGAAACAGTGACAAGATGTAAATAAATGCCTGTTGGGGAACCCGGACCTGCCTGGGCTGTGACCGAGGCCTCTGGCCCAGAGCGCACCCCCTCTTCAGGCCGAGGGCCTCAGGCAGCAGGGAGCCTTGAACTGCGCTCTTAGGCACCTTCAGATTCCTGCCCTGGAGCTCGCCCGGCTCAGCCCCTCCACCAAACCCCAGGTCTCCACAGCTCTGGCACTGCCAGCCAAGGCCCACAGCTGTCCAATACTCTGCGCACACTTTACCGAAGCGAGAAGCCTCGCTTATCATTCCTCAGGCCCCAGCGCCTCCTGATTCAGGACCCCTGACCTCACCTGTCAGCAGGATCTGAGCCAGCAAGCAGATTGCTCTTTTCTGAGCTGGGGAGTGAGAGGACCAGGAGCTGGGGAGACGCAAAGGGCCCAGAAGGGTCTTTAGACAGCCGAGGGCAGATAGGGGACATTCTCACACTGAGGGGAGACGGCAGGCCAAGACTGAGTGCATTCTTTAAGGGCCACTGGTCTCTCATCTTCTCAGGCCTTGTCTTCTCTCTCTGGTCTCCAAGTCTCTTCCAAAACACACCCCCTCCAGTGGGACTGTCTCCCTCTCCCCGAGCTCCAAACTCAGCCTCGATTTCTCTTTCCTTCCATCTCTCGGCTGTACTTAGGAACCCTCTAGACACCATTTAAAAGGAAAAAAAGGCATCTCTCCACAACTCCACTCTTCCTAGAGCTACGGAATAATCAAAACTCGAATAATGAAAATAACTTACTCAACCCCCTCTCAACCTAGCCTCTCCCCCAACAGCACCCCGGCCAAGGGTCACGCAGTTGGTGCTGTGACATCCTAAGCTCTGTGGCTCAATGCGGTGGCCCCTAGCCACATGTGGCTATTTAAAGATAAATCCTGCTCCCTTCTGCTGAAGCCCGAAGGCTCTGTGAGGAGGAGGAAGGTCCTGGCAGTAGGGGAGAGTGGGGGAAGGGCAGGCGCAGGTCTTCCCTCTGTTCTGGGCCAGGCGGCACAGTCCCTCCCTTGGGGCCGCTGTCACTTTTCCAGCTGCTTCAGGTAATGACAAGGGCCCTGGGTGAATCCTGAGACCGAACCCATGTGAGCGAGCTGGCCCAGAAAAATCCATCCAGGACAAAATCCATGTTCTTTTTCTCGAGCAGTAAGGCCCTGTCTTAATGGGCCTGACTTAATGGTTGTGGGGCAGCAGGAGAGACAAACTATACCTCACCAGAAAGGAAAACAAATATTCTATGACCATGAGCCTGGGGAACCTGTCTGGAAGAGCCCCTGCCCCCCGGGAGGTCAGGCCAGATGTGCCGGTCCTGCGTGCGTCCACGGGATGACTGACGGGGAGAGACAGCCCCGGAGAGAGGCCACCTTTCAGTGCAGCCGGGGCCACACTTTCCGTGGAGAAGGCAGGCTCCACGTGGTGTTTTCACGGCACCATTCATCCCCCAGGCCTTCCTGCTCCCTGCCCTCCTCGTTAGAATGACCTCAGACAGACATAAAACCGGCTGAGCTCAGCACAAGTGACGGAGACACGAGCGCCGCGCAGGGTCCCCCCGGACCCCAGCTGGGTACCGTGCCGCCCTCGGTTCCATTTCGACAGGATAAAGTGAACTCATTTATTCGGTTGTTTTAAGTGAGCTCACCCTAGGCCGTGCCAGAGAGCAGAGACATAAATCTCCCCAGCACAGAGTCACTGCCAAACACCTTGGATAGAACTTGCAGCCTGGTCAAGACCGTTTTCTTCCCCTCGACAAACGAGGAGGGGAAAAGTCCTAAAAATCCGGGGGGGCGGGGGGCGGGTGTTAGCAGATTCTGGGAATGACAAACTTGTCAACGCTTTGGCCTAATAAAAATTCTTCCAGTAAGAAAGGCAAACTTTTTACCTTGGAGGTTTTCCTTAGCGCTGTCGGTGGGTATGGAGGGCGTCCCTGGCCATTCGGCCTGGCTGTGGGCGACCCTGGGCGAGGAACGGGGGCTTCTCACATCTCTGAAGGTGGTATCTGCACCACGGGGACAGCCCGAAATGCTTCTAAACCAGAGTCCCTCAGAGAAGGGACAGGGAGTGGGGTGGTACAGCCGGCCATGTGGCTGCAGGACAAGAACTGGGTCTGTTTTTTCCTTCACTAAGACATTCCTTCAAAGTGTTTATTCTTCGCAAATACCGTAAAGCAATGAATAGTAGAGGAAAGTCACCCCAGCTGACTCTCTGTAGTGTACCCAGTGGTTCTATCCACCTGACTCTCTGTAGTATACCCAGTGGTTCTGTCCACCTGACTCTCTGTAGTGTATCCAGTGGTTCTATCCACCTGACTCTGTAGTGTACCCAGTGGTTCTATCCACCTGACTCTCTGTAGTGTATCCAGTGGTTCTGTGCCTCTGAGTTTCTTGTCTAAGACATATTTTTAGAGCATAATTGTGACCAGTACGCTGGTGGGCCCTGTGCCCCCAGCTGCCTTTTTCTTCAGCCAGGAATTCTCAGCTGAATCTGTTCTGAAACTGCTCCCAGTGTGGTCTGCTAACTCCGAGCCCTGTGCCACCCAGGCCAATTCCCTCAAAGCTGCAGTTTGACGTGACCCCAGGTCACTTCGTGCACACTCGAGGCTGAGGAGGTGCTCTGAAACACACGGGCCAGGACACAGCCCTTCCGCCAGCTAGGTGCACGCTCCTTCCTGCCTGCCCTCTTCCCAGGCAGGGAACACCTGAGGTGAGGGGCCTGGCTGGGTGCCGGGACTGGCAGAGAGCAGGATTTAGGAAGGGTCTCCGCCTCCCCACCTCGGGGTCCCTTAGAGGTGAGGCAGGAGCCGCACACTGTGTCTTCCACCAGACGGAGCAGAGATGAAAAGATTTCAGATCTGGAAGAGACCTTGGGGGACGAGGTCGAGGCAGGTGAATTGATGTCGTTCCGGCATAGAACGGGCTAGTAACACTGGAGGTGGGGCTGGAATCCAGGTCTCTTGACCCTCCAAGAAACACCTCTGCCCCTCCCTCTGGTAGATGAGTCTGGGTCTGCAGGGCCCAACCTGGTGCACCCCGGCCAGACCTCCTACCACAAACCTCCCCCTCAGCAAGCGCAGCCTCGGCCAGGCCTCGCCCACTCCTGTGTCTTTGCGCCCAGCCTGCCTCCTGACTTTTTTGAGTTAGGAAAGACCTACCATGTCATTAAATATTGTAAAGAAACGAATTCCCCACAAATTAACGTATGGACTGAACAAATTATTACTGCCAAATAGATTCAGTCAAATAAAAAGCCAGATGATTTTTGGAAGTTGATAAAATGGATCTGAAATTAATCTTTGAAAGATAGCCCAGCCGGTGTGGCTCAGTGGATTGAGCATCGTCCCATGGACTGAGAGGTCCCAGTCCCGGTTCGATTCCCGGTCAGGGCACATGCCTGAGTTGTGGGCTCCATCCCCAGTGCGGGGCATGCAGGAGGCAGCTGATCGATGTATGTGGTCCAATACGGTAGCCCCTAGCCACATGTGGGTATTTATTTATTTATTTTTAATATATGGGTATTGTTGCTTTACTATTTTTATTTTTTTTAATTTTTTTCCTTTATTGATTTTAGAGAGAGAGGAAGAGAGAGGGAGAGAGAGAGAAACACTGATGAGAATATCAATTGGCCACCTCCTGCATGCCCCTCACTGGGGATTTGGCCCACAACCTGGACATGTGCCCTGACCGGGAATCGAACCAGCGATCTCTTGGTGCATGGGTCAATGCTCAATCACTGAGCCACACCAGCCAGGCCACATGTGGCTATTTAAAGATAAGTCCCACTCACTGCTGCTGAAGCCCAAGAGCTCTGGAAGGAGGAAGAAGGTTGCAGAGTAAGGGAGAGTGGGGGACATACTCACATCGATGTTTCTATTTCCCTCTCCCTTCCTCTCTAAAAAAATCAATAAAAACATTTAAAAGACAAACAAAGATAAAAGTGGTAATGATAATTTTAAAAAAACGAGAGAGAATTAAAGTAGCCAAGAGAAGGAAGAAGTCCTTAACACACATTACATAACAATAACACTTAAAACCCTGGTGCTGGGACAAGAACAAACTGGGATTGGGTAGATACCCAGCATCCTGTTATATGTGCATAGGCGTGTAGAAATTTAATATGATAAAGGAGATATCAGAAGACAAAGAAAAAAAAAGATTTTTCAATAAATGGTGTTATAATTATTAACTTTTTTTTTTTTAATCCTCACCCGAGGATATTTTTCTGCTTATCTTCAGATAGAGCAGGAGGGAGAGAGACACACACACACACACATCAACTGGTTGCCTCCCGCACGACCCCAACCGGGGCTGGGAACGAACCACAACCTTGGCTGGAATCGAACCCGGGACTCTTTGGTCTGTGGGCCGACGCTCTAACCGCTGAGCCAAACCGCCCAGGGCATATAATTATTAACTTTTTAAAAAGAGAAAATGTGATCAATTTGATGTACCTCACTCCAGAATAAATTTCAGATGGATTAAAGTCAAATATCTTTTTAAAGACAAAATCACAATACTTGGAATAAAATTAATGTGGTCTAGAGCAGTGCTGACAGTCTGGAACTAGCAGACAAAACCCACATAATTACTGACATATTTTACTACAAAAATTAGATAATTTGTATGTAAAAGACATATACATAAAAAAGGCAAACTGGAAAAACATATTTGCTAGTATAAAAAGTCAATATATTTTATTTGGAAAAAATAGTTCACATATGCATTTCACACAACTTGATCCGGATAACATGAAGGTCTCGTAAGATAAATAAGCAAAACACACCACAAGTGTTTTTCAAAGAATGAACCATAGATAAAAAAAGGAAAAAGAATTCAGTCTTGTTTGCATCAAAGGAAAGGTCCACCAGAGTGGTCCCCACGCCGTGTTAAAACGAAAGCCGCCCTCGCTGGTCAGCGGGCGAATCGGGCCACGCGTCAGCTCATGCAGTCAGAGCCTTTGGAAGCAACTGGCACTATCCATCAAAAGACATAAAAATGCTCCCTTTTTTTGAACCATTACTCAAACTATATGTCTGCAATTCTAACAAATAATTCAAAATAATGGGCAAGAAGAGTCGCTGCAGTATTATTTATAATTATACTGTGGAAAAACTGAGCAACACACAAATGTTCAACCAAGATGGTAATATGCATTGGTTACATTTACCTGGTAGGATAATCTGGTCAATTATTATTTTTAATAATTCTAAGGACATGGAAAAACACTTGACTGTTTCAAATAAAAAGACATAATAATATATATGTTCTACGGTTAACTACAAGTAGTTCTTCCTAGTAAGATGAAAAGGACTATATCAAGACAATACTTGTAATGAAGTGAGATTTTTGACAATTTTTCCACTACTACGTTTGCTTGTTCTATTACTTTTATAACATCAATATTAAATTAAAAATAATCCACCTTAGCCCTGGCCGGTTTGGCTCAGCGGTTAGAGCGTCAGCCCATCAGCCCACAGACCAGAGAGTCCCGAGTTCAATTCCCGCTAAGGGCGTGTACCTCGGTTGCAGTTTGTCCCCGGCCCCGGCTGGGGTCTTGTGGGTGGCAACCAGTCGATGTGTCTCTCTCACATTAATGTTTCTCTCTCTCTCTTCCTCCCTCTCTCCCTCCCATTCCATCTGAAGATAAATGCAAAAATGTCCTTGGGTGAGGATAAAAATAAAAAATTTTAAAAAAATAATCCACCTTCTGCATCAGATGTAAAGAGGTGGCCGCACGGGGAAGAAGCCAGGGAATCTGAGTCAAGATGGTGCAGTTAGGAGTTAATCACCCATTTTCTTTCCATCTGTGGAAAATGAGCTTCCCGTGTGCAAAGCTACGGCTCACCTTCTTCCATGTGTGCAGCTGCGCTGTATGGGGTCTTGGAAACATGGTATTTTAGAGTGGGCTGAGTCTCAGAGATCATCTTATTCCAAACTCCCAGCTCATTCAAGAACGAGAACTACAGCATCCGTTGCAAGTAAGTATAAGGGTTGCTCCTGACTGAGTATTCCCATGGATGGGGAGCTCACCACCTCACAAAGCTGCCCACTCAGGCTCTGCCCTCTAAATCACGCTCTGCCCCTCACACAAAGCAGGGCTCCCCGGTCAGTCACTGCCTTCCACTCGGCATTTCAAGCAACAGATCACAAACTAAGGGACTGGAGTGAGACTGCATTATTCTTTCTAACCAAAAATATATACATAAGAGACGATCCCCATTCATAAAAAATATATTCGAGAAACAGGAATATAGAAACCCACTTCTGTATAGGCTACTCTACCGAACTGAAAACAGTCACGGGCAGAGGTGAGTTCCCAGAGAAACGCTGCAGGCGGTTGCCCACGCTTCTCTCCGAAGACTGAAGACTTCAGATCTGTGAAGATTCTCATTTAGAAAATTCCTTCAGTTTTTCTGAAAACAAGAAGGGAGAGCCATCTTTTCAGGGCTCGACTTTCTTATTACACCCGAGATTCTGGTTGTCTCGAACCTCAGCAGAAGTGAGAGGCTGATAAGCTGGTGAAGGAGGGCGGGCAGCTGGACACGGCAGTGGGACCCTCGTGGGTTTTCAGGACACACCTTCACGTGTCTTAACCAAGAATCACCCATATCGGGTATATTTCCTGTATGTCCTTAGATAGGAGAGTCTAAAGGTTTCATGTTTAAAGGCAGTGAAAAACCACATTAAAAATGGATACTGTTGTCCGGCCAGTGTGGCTCAGTGGTTGAGCGTCGATCCATGCACCAAGAGGTCACTGGTTCAATTCCTGGTCAGGACACATGCCCAGGTTGTGGGCCTGATCCCCAGTGCAGGGCATGCAGGAGGTGGCCAATCGATGTTCTCTCTCATCGATGTTTCTAGCTCTCTCTCCCTCTTACTTCCTCTCTCTCTAAAAATAAAGGAAAAAAAGATTTTTTTAAATGGATGCTGTTACTTCAGCCCCACCCCGATTTTAAAATGATAGTTTGCAAAGTGTTACTTGGCGGGCGGGGCACAGTGGTTGCCTGCCTCAGACGCATCCGTTGACGCCCTCACCCCTGTGATGGGATTGGGAGGCTTCGGGCGGAGATGGTCCTGAAGGTGGGCCCGCGTGGTGGGATCGCAGGCCTGCGCACCAGGGAGTGCGTCTGCCCCCCTGCCTGGTGAGGACGCAGTGAGAAGGCAGAAGAGAGTCCTCCCTGGAAAACGAACCCTGATGACCTTGATTTTGGACTTTCCAGCCTCCAGAACTATGAGAAGATAAACTTCTGTTGGTCAAGCCACCCGGTCTGTGACATTTTGTCATGGCAGCCTGAGCTGACCGAGACACTAAGCGGTCAGGAAAACCCGAGGAAGAGGGCGATGTCTGGAGACAGCGGCCTGACAGCTCCTCAGGCCAGTGCCGGGCCTGCCCACCCTCCTGGGAGACAGGAGCTCGAGGCCCAGAGCCGGAAACGAGAACATTAGCCTCGGACGTGCACAGCACCCTGGAGGGGCGGGGAGTCGGCAGGTGGAAGCCAGGATGGGAAGTGCCACCTCTGCTCCCAGCCGTGGGTGAAACCACGTACAGAAATGCTGGGCTCAGTTCTCTGGACTCCTGGAGCGGAAAGTTGGAATTCCCCGCAGCTTAGCGCACGACGGTGGTCTCATAGCCATGGGCTCGACGCCAGGAGGGTCTTCAGTACACTCCAGGGTTCCCTCAAAGTGCTGGGGGGTGGGAGTGAGGCGGGTGCCATCCAAGAGGACCCGACTCTTCTGTTAGTCGCTTGGGAACACCAGTGTGTGCCCACCCACCGGGGCCGAGTGCCTTCTGGGTCAGTGGGCTCGGCTGTCTGTGCAGCAGCAGGACGGGGGGACAAAGGCCCCGGGTCTCAGAGGGCGAAGTGCAGGCCTGTGGGGGGTCTCTGTTCCAAGGGCTGTGCTATCTCCACCTGGGTCCTCTCTCTGATCCAGCCCCTCCTTGAATCAAAGGGAAGGAGACTGAGCAAAGCCAAGGCTGGCCACGGTGGGCCTGTCTCCCCAGGGTCCGGAGAGGTACTGCTCCCCTCACCCCGAAGTCTAAGAGTTTCCACTGTGGAGCCCACGTGCGGAGACGGCTGGCCGCTTTCAGGCGGACCGAGCTGTGCTGAGGCGGATCGACACTTTCTCAGGACCGAAAGCAGGACCCTGAGTGGGGCCGTCAGACACTGCGCCAGACCAGGACCCACGCGGCCTTCCCGATCGCTCACGGCTGCTGCGGACCCAGCACCGAGGTGCTCACTCAGCTCCCGGGGGTCACAGCCCTGCTCTCCGCCATCTGAATGTCAGCGTGCTCTCGGTGCCCAGCAGGCCAAGACAAACCTCGTGGATCTGGCTGAGTGTTCGGTGCCAAGTGACACGCAGCTGACGCAGCCAGCGCCCAGATGCACCGCGTCATCCGGCTCTCCTGCGTCTCCTGCACCCCTTTCTGAGGTGGGCGTCCCAGGGAGGGAGACCTCGGCCAGGCCGGGACGGCCATGTGATGAGCTCCTGCCGGCCGAGCAAGGAGCTGCACCCTGCAGAATGGCCTTCGGACTGCTGACCCGCCGCCCGGGACAGTTAGCGCTGGGACAGCTGTGACCCTCAGCACCTGGCTCCGTGTCTCCTGGCCGAGACAAAGGGGGGTGAAGGGCGCGGTGGGAGAGTGCCCACTGTTTGCAGACCCTGTGGGAGCAGCTGCCAAACAGAAACGACTGAAGACATGTGAGGGTGACTGGCGGAGAGTCTATGAGACCTGGACTGGATTTTATTTAGACCCCGCCCCCACGCTGAGTTGCACTGATGGAAAGCCCCACTCTGTCCCGTCCGGGAAGACTGCAGACCGTCTGCACACGCCTCCTCTGTTCGTGCATCCTGCACCGTGTCCTGGGTTCCAACGAGCACGGGAACCTCAGGAAGGGTGCTGGCGGCTGAAGAAACGGCAGAGGGGTGTTTACTCAACAAGTTCAAATGCCCACTGAGCACCTACGTGCTGGGCCCTGGGCTGGGCTGGGCGCCGCGTGGACAAGAAGGCTGATCAGTCTGCCAGGAGGGCCTGAGTGGACATCAGAGGTGGAGGCCCCGCGCTCCCCTCAGGACATCTGTCTCGGTGTCCCTGTTACCCACGGCTTTCCGCGCTCTGGACTCTGCCCCCAGAGTCTGTTTTCTCTGTATGGGGGACGGAATCTGTTCTCCCCAAGTTCTCCAGGTGACCTGGCCATGGCTGGCTCTGGAGACCACCTCAGTGGACCCCTGTTGGACAGTGGCAAGGTGGTACTGAGAAGGCATCTCTCTGGGAAGCTGGTGGAGTGGCAGGGCGCCTCCTCCGCGCTCCACTAGCGACCTGCCCCCCTTCAGCACAGTCCGCTGTGACACCGGCTCCGCCTGAGTCTCTGCTACCAGACTGAATCCCGAGATAACCCTAGCATTTCATCTCCCCTTCCCGGTGTTTGGCACCGTGGGTGCACAATAGATACTGTTAGCAGTGAGGACGCTGGGTGGTTTTCACGTATTCCCGAGCCCTGCTCATGGGACAGCACCTAGGCAGGGTGACGTGCAAGTGGAACGTGTCGAGAGAGAGACACCAGAAACACCTGTCCACGTCAGGAGGGCAGCAGCATTCAGCGGGCTCCCGTCCGGGGAGGGGGCTGGGCCTGGGCTCCAGCTCTGGGCTGCAAAAGCTGCCACCGCTTTCTGGGAGAGCAGCGGTTTCCCGGTTTCTCAAGCGCACAGGTTCACTTTTTAGTCGCAAATGTGAGAAATAAAAAGCATCTCAATGGGACTTGCAGAAAAATGTCCAGGACTTTCAGACACACCCTTAAGTTCTTAAAAGCAAAACCTTTGGCTCCCTGAAACGTTACTTCTTGAATAAGGGCCCCCCCCACTGCCCGTTTTTAAGAAATGCCTATGAGAGAGCCACATTTTCAGAGACCCTCAGATAACTGATGACGGAATAAATCTTCTCTAATTTGAAGACATTAAGCAGCAAAACAGAAAAACATTTTGAAATTCCGTGTCAGCTGAAACATTAAAAAAGCAGAATGTTCTCTCTTCCAAATGGTTTTACTTTGTCAAGGTTTCAGAGAGAGTGCGTGTGTGTGTGCCTGTGTGTGTGTGTGTGTGTGTGTGCAAGGCGCTGTGAGCACGCACCTGGGGGGAGGGACGCCGGCAGCGGCCAGAAGGGCGCCAGTGAGGACTGACAGTGCAGCTGTCTGCCCTCCCAGCTCCCGTTCCGAAGTCAGCAGAGCGCCAGCGCCACCTCGTGGCACCATCAGGTGTCACAAGAGGGACGATCTGCTCAGACTATAAACAAAATCCCAAAGCATCCCAGGAGCCCACGCCAAGATGCTGACCTGTGAAAAGTTTAGAAGAAGAAATCAGGTTGCCTTTTTATTCAAAAGTATCATGTGTTTCACATCAATCTGGGTTCAGAAAGACTTCCGGTCTTTAAAACTAAGGCTACCACATTTATTTTGCCATAGGTAACAATTTCACACTGAAAAAGCCTCACCATAAAAAATTACCTTTAAACCCCACTGTGACATTTTCACATAAACTAGGA
Source organism: Tadarida brasiliensis (assembly GCA_030848825.1). NCBI lineage: Eukaryota > Metazoa > Chordata > Mammalia > Chiroptera > Molossidae > Tadarida > Tadarida brasiliensis. The sequence goes on along the minus strand of CM061277.1, from coordinate 24,912,751 downwards.
ATCTTCACAAATGATAACGTGTTTTCTTCAATATTCAATCTTTTCTATTTCATCCATGTCTTCAGGGTCGAGCTGCTTGATGCTGCTATCTGAAAGAACAAGGGGACGACCCGCTGACCCAGGGCCACAGGGGACCTCAGCCCGCCTCGCTCCGAGTTCCCGAAGACAGAGACGCCTGCGAACGTGAGCTCCTGCGGCACCCTGTGCGGAAAGCCTCGAGACAGGAACATGCCCTAGGTCAGATAAGGAGGGGATGGCACCAACATAACCACAAATGCTACCAGGAATGGCATCGTACGCACCAGACGACAGAACGCGCGTCTAGAAATGACGCCACGGCACGTGTGAGCAGCAGGGAAGGGGTCTGCTGGGCTTCGTGGGAGTGACGTGAGCTTATGCAGGGGGTGGGCTGCAGGACGGCCACAGGGAGAGGGACTAAGGCTCCTCTGCTGAGTTACTTCCCAAGACTAGGCCTTGAGAAACTTACAAAGCAACAGCAGATCTTAATGGTTCTTCCTATCTCCTCCCCGGTCCTCCCTTAGTGATCCTAACGCAGGGTACTTAACTTCCCTGAAGGGTCCACGGACATGCGACAGTCAGTCTGCAAACCCTTTAGAAGTACATTCCAAATTGCACACACACGCGCCTCTGGGCATGTCCCTGGGGAGCGCCCCCTGCTTCTCACACAAGTTAAGGACCACTGTCCCACAGGTGAAAGGTGTATCTGGAGTCAGGCACGGGTTCCTCTTGCCCTGCTCCCCAGCATATCGAGGGGCTTTCGGGCCTGGGGTAATCTGAGAAGTGGACATCTCAGGGTACATCACCCCTGGAGTTCCCAGCAGAGTGCAGCCGGCCAGTCCAGGCGCCCATAGGTCATCACAGCCTGCCTGGTTTAGACCGGGTTGGAGGAAGGGCAGCAGACTCAGAATTTAGGACTCTCCTATTTGGTAGGGTGGGGCAAGAGAGCAGAAAATGCAAATAAAAGAGGAAGCTGGGGACAGAATAACCTCCAAGGACATTGTTACTTTGCTTAGGTTCAGTTATCTATGGGATATGAAAATCGGCTTCAGATCCCAGAATGAACAATAACATAAATCTGAGCTCATCTGCATTCCCCTTGATTTAAAATCTTCCACTGAACTACCCTGTGCGAACTGGTCGACCGGCTTGCAGCGGGGCTTGGCGCCGAGCATCGGAAGCCCCGTCCCACCCACCTGAGCCTCCAGGCGGGGCACATGCCACATCATCGCTGCCAACATGAGCAGGCCCGGCCCCCGTGAACGATGCTACTTACGGAAGTGGTCCTGGATCTTCATGAGCAGCGGCAGCTTATCCACTTCAATCATGTTGAAGGCGAGGCCCCGTTTCCCGAAGCGGCCGGTCCGCCCTATGCGGTGGAGGTAGGTCTCGTAGTCTGGCTCCTCCAGCTGGTTCACCGGGAGGTCGAAGTTCACAACAATCGTGACCTGCTTCACATCAATCCCTAGAAGAGGAAAGACACTGGAGGGTCCTGCCACTTCTTCCTTCCTTAGGAGACAGCTGTCCAAGGACTACGTTACCGGGGATTCCCATTTCACAGACCTGCTTTCCCACGACTGAGAGGGGCACTGAGACCAGGCGGTCTGCTCGCACAGCTTGTCTACGGTGCTTGGTGAGCGTCAGAAGCTAAGTCCGCAGAAGTCTAAATATGTACAGTGTGTGTGTGTGTGTGTGTGTGTGAGCGTGTGAGCGTGTGTGAGCGTGTGAGCGCGTGTGAGCGTGCACGATGAGAGGGCTCTCACCGAGGGCTCTCTGCTCCTGCATGCCCCACCGCCAGCAGGCCCCAGGCCCCGTGCCCAGCTCCGCTCCATGCCATGGCCATCGTTCTAGTCGGGTCTTTTCATCCTTGCCTCAACGTTACCACAATCTCCAGCTGGTTTCCTCTCGTCTCCCACGCCTGTGGTCTCTCACCTCGATCACCCACAGCCATGTCCAGAGCACCCAATTGTACAGGACAGAACACAAACAGCTCAGGACTCCCCAACAACTGCAGTGGTGTTCATCCTCTCCTGACACACAAACCCAAACTCCAGGCACGTGGTCTTGCCGTTTCCCATGCAAACTGCAGATTCTCGTCAAACTCAAGTCCAGCCTTCCTCCAAAACCTTTCACATCCGGTATTTCCTAGCGAGACCTGTGTGATCCCCTGGTGCCTCCCCCCAACACTGACAAGCTGCCCAGCTGACACCCTGTCCTCCTGGCCTGTGCTTGGGCCCTGGAGCACCGTGTGCCCCGTTTCCTCTGGGCTCCAGAGTTGTGCGGTCCAAATGGTAACCATTCGCCAGACGTGGCTATTTAAGTTAATTAAAATTAAAAAGTCAGCTCTTTAGTCACAGTAGCCACATTGCAAGTGCTCAAAGCCACACATGGCTAGTGGCTACTAGTCAGACAGCACACAATGGGACATTCCCATCAGTACAGGAAATCCCATTGGATGACACTGGTCTAGAGAGTCAAGAGTCTAGGCAGTGAGCTCCCGAGGGGCAGGGACCCAGGGACCTCATCCTTTCTCAGGCTACTCTTCCAACACGCCAAGCTCGGCCTCAGGGCAGGTCCTCAGTTCTATTTGCTGAACTGAGAATGAATTCGGAAACAGGCTTTGAGGATGGGGTCTAGGCAAGGATACAGGAGGGATGAAGAAAGTAGGAAGTCCCTTCTCTTGAAAACACAAACATTTTTTCCCTGGCAGGCAACAGTTCTAAAATTAAACACCTCAGAGGTGAACATTAGTCAATAGGAACACAAGTTAAAAACATGAGATACCACACGCCTACTGGAAAGGCTAAGCTGAAAAAGCGACAGCACCAAGTGCTGACAAGAATGCAGAGCAACTGGACGCTCCTGCCTGCTGGTGCAAGTGAACAGTGGTGCAGCCACTGGAAACATACTTTCCACTTTCTTATAAAGCTAAATATACACTTACCATATGACTCAGAAATCCTAGTTCTAGGTATTTACCCAAGAAAAATGAAAACATATGTCTACACAAGACATACACATTAATGTTTATTACAGCTTTATTCAAAGTAGCCCCAAACTGGAAACCATCCAAATGACCATTAGTGGGTGGATGGATGCAATAATTGTGGTATATCCATTCAATGGAATACTACTCAGCAATAACACAGAATGAACCACTGATACTTGTAACAGCACTGATAAATTCAAAAGCATTATGCCAAGTGCAATAAGTAAGACACAAAGGCTGCCAACTGTAGGACTTAATTTACATGGAATCTGGAAGAGGCAAAATAGAGAGACAGAAATCTGAACTATAGTGCCAGGGGCCAGTAGTTGCAGAGACTGACTACAAAGCAGAGCAGTTTTGAGGGGAGACGGCAATGTTCTGTATTTTGATGACAGTGATGGTTACAGGACTATATATGTTTGTCAGAAACCCACTGTATACTGTGTACTTTACATTGTAGACTACGTACTGAACCATGTACTTAAAAGAGTGAATTTTATCATATATAAATTATACCTCAACAAACTTGACTTTAAATACAAACACGCACCTCGAGCACAGACATTGGTTGTTATAAGAACCTTCTCTTTCCCATCCCGAAACCTCTGAATGATGGAAGCTCGCTGATCCACGGTCAGCTCTCCACTTAACAAAGACACCTGGTGGCCATCCTGCACCATCTCCACAGTCAACCACTTGGCATTTCGACGAGTCTACATGAAGAAACAAAGCCAGCACAGCAGCCCAGGTTAAAGCAGCCTGGCCGCGTCGGCAGAGCTCGGGTGTGCAGGGTGGGAGCCGGGAAGGGCTCTTGGCATCGAATTCTGCGCTCCTCAGCGTCACTTCCTCTCGACCTGCCAGAGCCGTGGCCTCTCGGCCAGGAAGCAGATGACACAAGTGCTCTACCTACCGCACGTGGCGCTGTGACGACAAAATGGGGGAATGTGGTAATGACAACGGCAGACTCTCTGAGTGCTCCATGCGCGCCAGGCACGTTGCTAAAATCTTTACACGCAACGGTTTGAAGTAGCGGCCTAATTTCATTTTAAAAATGAGAAAAAAAGAAGCTTGGGAACATGAGTGTCTTGCCCAAGGTTTTACAGCCCACGGCAGAGCTGCTTCCTCCATCCTACAAATATGCTCTCAAACAACGGTGGGCGCCCTTTAGGGTGGGAGCAGGAGGACAGGACAGAGGGGACCCTGCTGCTGTGGCACTTAGAGCGTCCACGTGGTGGTGAGAAAACAAAAACACACGAGCACTGGAAATGTCACACAGCAGCAGATAAACACGAAGATAAAAGTGGCGTGACGTTAACAGTGAGGAAGCGAGTGGTGCTTCACTCAGGAGGTTAGGAATGGAAGAGAACATCCTTAACCTGACAAAGGGCACCTGCAAAAACCCAGCATGAGCCCCAGCCGCCACGGGGAAGTGTCAGACGCCATCCCTCCAACACGAAGACGCCCTTTTACATACTGAAGTCCCGTTCCGTGACTTAATCTTTCTAAGTTCCACCCACAAGCTGCAAATCATTTCCACTCAGAGTTGCTCTGAAGATTGAACTGCATCACGCACGAGGGGCTGAGCAGGGCGCCACGCTGCGCCCTGGGTACTACTGCCCCCGGCTCCCCGCAGGGCGGTCTGGGCGCGGCCACGCCGGTCTCGGCAGCTACCTGGCAGAAGATGATGGCCTGGCCGATGGTGATGCCGCCGTAGATGTTGCACAGGGCTTGGTACTTGTCCTTCCTGCTCGCACACAGCACGTAGTACTGCCGGATGTTGTTCAGGGTCAGCTCCTCTTTCCGTAACTTGATCACATTGGGGTCAGGAATGATCCGCTCCGCAAACTGCCACACGGAGTCCTCAAAGGTCGCCGAGAAGAGAAGCATCTGGCAGTCGGGGGGTAAAGCTCTGCAACAGGGAAGGGCAGAAGGCGTTACCAACGGCCACCCACGCCACCCTCTTTGGAGGCAGCTTCGAACACTTCACGCCCGCTGCCCTCAGCTGCCCCCCCACCTGCCCCGGGGGTCAGGTACAGGTGTGCCTGCCAGCAGCAGCACCTCCACGCACAAAGCAGTGTCCTGCTCCTCCCTGCCACCCAGGATTTGGAAACGCACACGGGACGTGGAGCTCAAGAGCACAGTGCACACATGCAGCCTGGGGGGTTTCGGGCTGTCACGCCAACTCTCTCCAGGAGAAGCAGACGCGTGGCGTCCAGAGTCTAAGGCTGCGTGTGGGGCTCGTCTCGCAGAGCGGCCGGAGATGAAGGACGCAGGCTGTCATTCCACGGCAGGCGTTCCAGCTCCCGGGGGGAAAGAGTGGCAGCCACAACTAACTTCACTTGCAATGGGAAGGACCCATTCAAATAAGAGGAGGGCACAGGGGACAGTGCCACCGCATGTAACATGTAAAGCGACCCACATGCATACACGCCCCAAACAGGCAAAGCAGCGGTCAGAGCCCTGGCTAACCCCAGGCGAGGGCTGTGGGACCCTCTGGGGGCTGGCCACGCTCCACCTCGGGGCCACGGCCACCTGGGCGCAGCCTCTGCGAAAATCCACTCAGCTGGACCGCCAGGATCCATGTATTTCTCTGTACGTAGTTTTAAAAGTTTTTTATTTATTGATTTGAGAGAGAGAGAGGGAGAGAGGCACGTAGATCTGTTGTTCCACTTATCCATGCATTCATTGGTTGCTTCTTGTGTGTGCCCTGACTGGTGATCGAACCTGCAACCTCGGTGAATGGGAGCAACGCTCTAACCCACTGAGCTACCTGGCCAGGGCCTGTACGTAATTTATACATCAATACAAAGTTAATTTTTTAAAACAAGAGAGGGACCAGAGAGAAAGCACCACTTCTGAGGAGAAGACAGAACACTTAGAAAGGTAAGCTGTCAGTGCTGACCGTGGGGGGGGAGACCACAGAGATGGGGATCCCCAGGCACAGTTTTAGGCCTGGGGCCTGGGTCACCTGGGAGCTTTTCAAATAACAAGTGACAGGCTTCAGGCCACTACAGCAGACGGTGGAATGAGCTACCTCCCTCAGCTTCCACAGCCCACCACGAGTCTCAGGAGTTGAAAAGACATGAGTCTGCAAAACATGGGACTGAGAGGAGAAACTGGTGGATGAGACATTTCAGTGTATTTTTCAAAGACGGTGAATGAGAGAGTGGATGAAGCTACAATGTGAGTGCTGCAGGCAGGAATGGCGAGGGAAACAGTCCTCAGCTGGAAAGGTCCGCTGAGAGGCCTGGCACCTGCAGGCACCAGGCACCGGAGAATTCGGGGGAAAGGACTTAAAACGGGGTGGCATGGCGAAGACCCAGCGAGATTCTGCATCAGCATGCTGGGGCCTCCTGGCCACCTGCTGAATCGTAATCCTTCCTCGGGAAAAAGATGGCACCAGGACTGGTGCCCCAACGCCCAGGTCATTTCATAACAAAAAGAAAGTGTATGCAAATTATCCAGGGAAAGGAAACATGGGCTGTTCTGCAGAACACACTGGATTGGAAGACTTAGCACGAAAAAAGGACGTAAACTATTTCATGAACATTTTTTACGTTGATTACTTGTTGAAATGCAATTTTTGATATACTGGGTTAAAAAATATATTATAACATAATTTTACCTGTTTCTTTTCTAATGTGGCTAGTAGAAAATTTAAAATTACATGTGTTTGCGTTGTATTTCTATTGAACGATACTGTGATTTCACCTTTTTCAAGCAAAGAGAAAGAAAGCTGAACAATGGAGGGATAGCAACCAATATAAATGCTCTAATTATTACTTAATATTCTCTTGAGCAGAAAGCCACCCCCCTTGTTTGTTAATCCTCACCCAAGATATTTTTCCATTGATTTTTTTAGAGAGAGTGGAAAGGAGGGGTAGAGAGAGAGAGAGAAACATCTATATGAGAGAGACACATCGATTAGTTGCCACCCACATGCGCCCCGACAGGGGCCAGGGATCGAACCCACAACCCAGGTACATGCCCTTGACCAGGAATGGAACCTGTGACCTTCGGTCCTTGGGCTGACGCTCTAACCACTGAGCCAAACCGGCCAGGGCCAGAAAGCCCTTTTTTTTTGACTACTGAATCTTTCTTGGAGTTCTGAATCTTTTATTCTCTATTTTATATAAACATACCAACTTATCAGTAAGGTTGACAAGAAGGTTGTCTCACTTGGTCTTTGGCCACAGTTGCTTTAAATGGCTAAGAACAAGCACGAGCAGCAGGTGGACAGTGACGTACTTGGGCAGCGAGGCACGTGAAAGCCAAAGACTAGAGGTCTGTCCTGCGCAGACTCCAGACTCGGGAGGACAGCCTTGGCAGAAGGGAGGGGTGCCGCTCGCAGCTGAACGTACGGGAGCAAGTGAAATACACACGCTGCATGGGGGACCCGTCTCAGCCCAGGGTCCTGCCACGCTCCAGAATGCCAGCCACCAAGTGTCTGCCTCCAGGAAGGAGATTAGCAACACAGTCCTAAGGAGCTCCAGAGAACAGTCGTCCCAAGGGAAGCTTCCCAATGCACGAGCCCACACGCAGAGCTGTCGACAGCTGTCTGCTGCTCCCCATGGACCGTGCGAGGCTGGCCTTGTGTCACCAGATGGGAGGGGGAACGGTCTAGAGACCGTAGCAAACAACCCAAAAAGTACATTTAGAGAATTCAGAGACAATGTTGAGGACAGAAAAAGTAACTTTTTAAAATTTTTTTATTTTTATTCTACCCGAGGACATTTTTGCATTTATCTTCAGATGGAGTGGGAGGGAGAGAAGGAGGGAAAGAGAGAGAGAACATCGACATGAGAGAGACACATCGACTGGTTGCCACCCACACGACCCCAACCGGGGTGGGGACAAACTGCAACCGAGGTACATGCCCTTAGCGGGAACCAAACCCGGGACTCTCTGGTCCGCGGGCTGATGCTCTAACCGCTGAACCAAACCGGCCAGGGCAACTTTTAAATACAACTGATATCCTGAGAGACAGCAGTAGCACACTGCATCCATAATGCAAGAACGGGATGCCACCGAAAAGAAACAGAGTAACCCAGTACGATCCAGACAGGAGACAAAAGGAAGGCTAGTGACAGAGGGAAGGACACATCCCACTGGGTCATGGAGGTACACAGATCCAGAGCATACTGCACCATGGGAAGAGAAGAATGTGGGGTCAGGCCTGTGGCGAAGATGTGAGAAGCACAGGATGAGACTCTCCTAAGTACAAGTTCCTCTTGCCTCCTCCAAACACACCCGTGCTCAGCTGGCAACCGGGGGTCCGAATTGGCTGGCCCCACCACACAGAGGGACACGCCTTATTTCGTCCTTCCCTTGACATCTCCGTGAAACTGAGTCAAGTTACGTTTCTTGGTTCAGAGGTGGAAGCAAAATGTCCTATCAGGTAACGTGTCAAATCACAGCAGCAAAAAACATATTCCCCTTATCTCTTAGACACTTGGATTTGAAAAATGGGAGCTCAAAACATCTTGACTTCCGTGAAGTTTTAGTAAAACAGAAAATATCAAACAAAAGGCTGTTGATGGCGCATCCGAATACAAGCCAGTCTTCGCTCGGCTGCCGACGTGTGCAGCGGTGCGACCGTAAACTGGCAGATCCCACGCCGCCCATCGACTTCTCAACAAAGTGGAAAGGACTCACCAACTAAACATCCTGCACACTTTGTACACACATCTAAAATGGTGTACAACTGCCACAGGTTTCCATTACCACAGCTTCTGGTCACTTAGTGGTTAGAACTTGTCGAAGTACTTAATGCAAGTTTTAACTGTACAGACATGGAGAGGATGGCCTCCTTGGGCACACGCCCACACAGTGACGGCACTGCCTCGGGCCACCGGGAAGACAAGGTGTTGGCCTGCCGTAAGGTCGTATATGTCAAGTGTGAGACAAAAAGAATGTCCTTCTCCAATTTGGAAATACATGGAGAATGAGAATGGAGGGAAGGACTACAGTAAAACAGAAACTGTATGGGTTCTCCACACTGTTTGCTGACCTCTGAATATAATAATATCTGCTCAACTGGTCCTCCTGTATTTACCTTCTCCTGGTAAAAAGTTCTATGTTTATGTATCTTAAGAATATACAGTAGCACAGCCTACAAAATATAAGCATTCAATAACAATTTTAAATAGGTTAAAACAAATTGCTATATCAGAGATGAAACATTATAAAATATTGGTATATTTTTCTCAAACGTGCCTGACCGGTGTGGCTCACTGGTTGAGCGTCGACCCATGCACCAGGAGGTCGCTGGTTTGATTCCTGGTCAGGGCACATGCCCAGGTTGTGGGCCAAATCCACAGTGGGGGGCATGCGGGAGGCGGCCAATCGATGTTCTCTCTCATCAATGTTTCTATCTCTCTCTCCCTCTCCATATCTCTCTAAAATCAATAAAGAAAATATATTTTATTAAAAAACAAAACATATTTAATTAATTAGCAATTACTCTGCTACTGTTAACTAGTTCTACTGTTGTTTTGTTTAAGAAGCAGCATTAGCCCTGGCCAGTTTTGCTCAGTGGTTAGAGCGTCGGCCTGTGGACAAGTGAGACACGGGTTCGATTCCAGTCAAGGGCATGTACCCTGATTGTGGTTCGTACCTGGCCCTGATCAGGGTCGTGCAGGGAGGCAACCAGTCGATGTGTCTCTCTCACATCGATGTTTCTCTCTCTCTCTCTCTCCCTCCCTACCTCCCACTCTATCTGAAGATAAACCGAAAAATATCCTCAGGTGAGGATTTACAAAAAAAAAAAGTAGCATTAATGTCACAGGAAAACAGAATACCATATAATTTTGAATAAACATGTTTCATATTTTTATGTTAAAGAACATATGTATACGATTACTTCTATATTATATATGTAGACAGTCTGTTACGGCTGTGTCCTACGTACACGATTATTTCTATATTATATATATAGACAGTCTGTTATGACTGTGTCCTACGTATATGATTACTTCCATATTATATATGTAGACAGTCTGTTACGGCTGTGTCCTACGTACACGATTATTTCTATATTATATATATAGACAGTCTGTTACGGCTGTGTCCTACATACACGATTACTTCTATATTATATATGTAGACAGTCTGTTATGGCTGTGTCCTACGTACACGATTACTTCTATATTATATATATAGATAGTCTGTATGGCTGTGTCCTAGATTGGCACTCTAAAAAGCTGGCCACTTAAAGAAACAACATGAGAACTCTCTCCAGATCTGAATGAAAGCGTGCACTATGTTGAGTACAATGAATAAGAAAGATGCCGAGCAAAGCACACCACTGACCAGTGTTGGAACATCAGGGAGAAGGAAGGTTCTAAAAGCTTCTGGAGAGAGAAAAACTGATCAGACACAGAAGTCTTGGGGGCAGGATGACATTAAGCTTTTCAGCAACAACACTGAAAACTGAGAGTATTCATTATAGTATTTCAAAACCCTTTTCTGTTTTCAACATTGTCTCCGAATTTACAGGGCAATGCGTTCCAACATCCAGGCAAACCATCGACCAAAAGATCAAATTTGCAGGTACAATGAAGATATTTTCAGACAGGCAGGAGATGGAAAATGAACTTCCCATACTTTCTCCTTTAGGAAGCCACTAGGGAATATACTCCAGCTAACTGTTAACCAACAGCAAGCCAAGGAAAAGGACCCAAGAGACAGGAGACTGAAAACAGTGGCTGAGGCCGGGAAGGCATTCGGTCCAGACCGGCACCGAGAGAGGCAGCTGGGAAGGGCTTCAGGAAAAAAGAAATCAGAGGACTTTAAAATTGTACTTGAGTATTTAGACATATCACTGACATATGACACACAACATGAAATAGGTAGAGAAAAACTAAAGACCCTTACACAGGGATACTTACTAAACAAATGAAAACAGGCAATTATTACTCTAGGGAAAAACATAATTTTAACAATACACTGCTCAGCAGTGAACAATATTTATAATGTCATAACGATATCAATACTTACTGCTAATGAACCAACCTCATGATATAACCACAGCGAGGGTCAGAGGGGCGGGGAAATGAGTGACTGGTGGTGTAGAAGAACTCAGGTCCCACCTCCACCAGTGGGATGTCCACAGTGACCGCACATCAAGAAACAGCAGGGTCAGCATATTATTTAAAGACATGAAGGTTAATATCAGAACAGAGAGGCATTCTCCAAGGGATGGGGCAGAGATTACTGTTTTTCAGTACAAGGCTTTCACTGCTATTTGAATATAACACTAAGCGTATAAATACTCTATTTAAAAATAAGTGATAGATTTCTAAAGCCAACTCCCAGAAATTCTGATTCAGTTAATCTCACATTAGGGCTGGTAGTCTGTAATATCCAGCCCTTCAGGTGACTGATCCCAAGAGAGAGGCGTCGGACAATCACAGGATTTATTTAACAAATCACAGGAGAAGTCGGGACTAGACTACCAGGCTCCTGATCCCGGGTTACCGTCTTCTCTATACCACGTATCTATCCACCATAACCTTACAGGAGCCCTATCGGATTTCAATAAATTCTCTTTAGCCCTGGCCGGTTTGGCTCAGCAGTTAGAGCATCGGCCTGTGGACCAAAGGGTCGAGGTTCGATTCCAGTCAAGGGCACGTACCTGGGTTGCAGGTTTGATCCCTGGCCCTGGTTGGAGTGCGGGAGGCAGCCAATCAATGTGTCTCTCTCACATCGATGTTTCTCTCTCTCTCCCTCCCTCTCCTCCCTCCCTTCCATTCTGTCTAAAAATCAATAGAAAAATATCGAGGATTAAAATAAATAAATAAATTCTCTTTAGAATTTTGCTCCAAATATAAAAAAAATTATTGGCAAATTTTGGAGCAAAACCCACTCTGGATTCAACTGCAAGCCTGTGGTGTGCAAGGACAGCAGTCGGGGGGAAGGCGGGAAATGACAGCCGTCCGAAGGCCTGTGAGCTCGTGCGAATTGCTCTAAAGGTGACGGAAGTAGGGAATTGAGCATAAGGACAAGTGGGAGCAGCAGACAGATGGCATTTCTCATGTGGACAAAAGATCCAGGCAGAGAGGGTGAATGTGAAGATTACCTTTGGATCCGAATGCTTTGATCTGAGAATCCTTGTGTGTCAATCATCACATCTGCTTCATCCAGGACAAACACACGAATCTTAGTCAAATCAATTAATTTTCGCTTGAAATACCAATCTAGGACAGTCCCAGGAGTGCCAATTATAATCTGCTGGGTGACGTCAGTGCTTCTGGGAACTAGGAGGAAAGGGTTAGAAGGGCTCCTTCAGCTGCCAACGGCCCACAGCGCAGGGCAGCGCAACACAGAGCTCAGCCCCAGCGCCTGTCCTCGTGGCTGCCCAGGGGCACACCGAGGTCACTGCGGTTTTTAACTTTGCAGAGTTTTAAACTAAGTTCCCGAGTTTCTCCTTCTGTGGTAATGATAACACAGTCTCCTGCATATTTGACTCATTTAAAAACACCCCACAGCAATCCCACTGCCTCACAGAAAACCCTACAAACCGTCCCCAAACAGAAAACCAGCAAAATGTCTATCGAGAGTTTACACTAAATAAATTATGGAATGTTATGCAGCTGGTCAAAAGGATGAAGTGGGGCGATGTGTACTGAGATGGAACGATGTTCAAAACATGTAAGTTTTTGAATGTTATAAAACAATACTCCCGTTTTTCTAAACACTCAATGAAAACACGTATGTGTATTTGTAAGTGTATGAGCTCCAAGAAGAAAAAAGCAAAAAACGAAGGACTATAAACAAAGTTGTGCTTATCTTTGGAAGCAGGTTTCTGGAGAACAAGGAAGAACAACTTTCACTTTGACCTCCTAATCTGTGTTTTAAAGATTTTTTTCCTGCCATATACATGCAATACTTTAATGAAAAAGTTAAATAGTGAAAGCTGTTCTGTACCAAACAACTGAGCTTCAGAGAAAACGATACTCAAAGCACCCCCTGCAGGAAGTGGAAACGGCGTGCACTGTGCGCCAGGCGTCCTGCACCTTGCTGTCACCACACTGCATTCTGACACCCACACTGTGGCCCAGGTGCTAGTACATCCCCCATTTCAGAGGTGAGGAAGCAGAGAAGTTCTGTAACGTGCTTGTTAGCGGTGGAGTCAGGATTTTAAAACCGGCCAAGACCGGCTGAGTGGCACATACTTGGATTCCCTCGAACGGCATACATCACTTGAATATCCACACAGAACTTCCCCATCTGCTCCACCACCCGGCCGGTCTGCAGGGCCAGTTCGTAAGTGGGAGCCAGGCAGAGGCACTGCAAGGGAGAGAAGGGGGAGGAGAGAGGCGCATGTGAGCCGTCACGCAAATCGGCAATACACGGACGACGTGTACAGGGAGCGACACGGACGTGAAATTGGAGATCTGGGCTGAATAAAATATTTTAAATTGAATGCAATTTAGCAGCTGGTAGCTCTGAGGTGAGTGCTGAGTATGGGAGGGGAGAAGGAGCTGACAGTTGGAAAAATAGCTCCCTTTTACACACCCCTCTCTAAAGGGTTATGAAGGCACACGGGTTGCTGGTCACACTTTCTGGGGGGGGGGGGGGAAGAATGGGATGTCAAGAGGCTGGCAATCCAAACAGGGGAATGCAACAAATCACAACTCGAGTGGGAGCCTCATCACGCCCTGCGGCTCAGAAAAGTCTGCCTCTGTCCACAACACTCCGGGCTTGGTCTGCTCTACCTTATACACACATCTCTGGCAAAACACTCCCTCCAGCCCTTCCACTGGTCACTTCCAGCCCTGTGGATGGTGGCTGCTGATGAGTGAAGATGCCGATGGCGGAAATGGGTGATATATTGCACTTTAGTTAAAGGTCTGCGATAGGAGTGGGGACATGGCTAGAAACAGTTTCCACCCGCAGTCCTCAAACACAGCTTTTGCTGAAGAATTTTTATTCAGAATATCAAACCCCAAAATAAATTTCACTGAACTTGTCTAAAAAGGTCAGATGATTTCATCCCCAGCTCGTCTTGCTGCTCATCAGTGTAAGCTTCCCGAGAGCCTTGTTTCCCCCCCCGGCGTTAAGTGCGCCCCGTACTTAGGTACTCGGCTTGTCAAACGAGTGGATGAGGCGTTTGGAGAAAGGGAGCGATGACCAGATACTTGCCACGAGTGGAAGGTAGACTCGGAGCACGGCATGCAATTCCATCCCTGCTCAGTCACTCTCTCACATCTGTGACCTTATGTGAGTCATTTCCCTCTCCAGGCCTCAGTTTCCCCCTCTGCGAAATGAGTGAGTGGACTGGAGGAGCTCCAGGTTCCACAGCTATGTATATGTACGCTCACTCTGACCAAGCACAGTGCTAAAAACGTACACTGTTTCATTTAATCTGCACGACAGTCCTTGAGGCAAGTATTCATTCATTTGCTCATTCGGTGCTCAATGACGGTTTCCACACGCCAGGCACCGGGCTCGGTGTTAGGATTCAGGGCGAACAGAACCACCACGGGCCATGCCTTTATAGATGGCATCTTCACAGCCAAGGAAACAGACTCAGAAAGATTTACTTCCTTGACTAAGACGTGCAGCTAGCAAGAAGACAGGCTGGGATTGGAACCAGTCAAACTATAAGTCAATCACTTCCCCACACTTCTGCCCAATACTGTCTAATTTTATGAAAGAATGTCTATTGTAAATATATTATTGCAGCAATATTGCCTGTTCCTAAAATATCACTGGTGTTGACAGCAATCCCATCTCTCTCTCTGCTTTTCCTTACCTGTGGGAACAGTTCCAAGGCGTTAACTCTGCTTAGCATCGCCAAGACAAAAGCAGCTGTTTTTCCGGTTCCAGACTGGCTCTGGGCTATGAGGTTCTGGGGTCTGTAGAAAAGAGCAGATCACTGGGTATAAACTGAATACAAGAGCCTGGGTACAAACTGAGTGTTAGAGACTAAAAACAACCAAGCTGGGACACCACCACCCTGGAAACTCACGGGTGTGCCAGCATCATAGGGAGAGCCATCTCCTGGATTTTGGATGGTCTGTTAAATCCCATTGCATAGATCCCTTTTAGCAACTCTTCCTTTCTGTCAAAAAAACCAAAAACAAACAAACAAAAAAACCAACAACAAAAAATACACAAATAAACACTTCAAGCCCATGATTGGTTAGTAGCCTCAGAAGTACGAACCTGAGAGGTGCATTTCTCAATCACCTTTGTAACTGAGCTTCAAAAGTAGTATCTAGAAACATTAATTTACACCTTAACTCCCAAACATATACAATCACGCCTGTACAGTTGGGACCCCTAAAATAATAAGCTAGGCTATAAGCCTAGGATAAAGACAGAAATAAAACCTAACATTAAACTTTCTGTTGAACCAAGCAAAACTGGAAAAACTCATCTGATAGAAGTATATCAATTTGCCAGGAAGAGTTTTCTTTCCCACATAAGCAGAAAACTACATGAGATTTATTATTTAATTCTTTTTTTTTTCATTTATCTTCAGATAGAGCGAGAGAGAGAGAGAGGGAGGAAGAGAGAGAGAAATATTGATGTGAGAGAGACACATCGACTGGCTGCCACCTGCACGACCTCAACTGGGGCCAGGGACAAACCGCAACCGAGGCACATGCTCTTAGCGGGAACCGAACCCGGGTGTCTCTGGACCGCGGGCTGATACTCCAACTGCTGAGCCAAACTGGCCAGGGCTATTTAATTCTTTTTAATGAGTGACACACTTCAATGTTTTAACAGCTGTTTTCAGGGAAGACAGAAATTTATTTAGGTGATTCTTTCATCAAGTCTGTCTAGGAGCAGAAGACTAATTTATTACCTCGTCCTTCTGGGCCAGTACTTTTAAATGTTTCTTTCCTGGGGTCTCATGACAGATGTTATAAAGAGGAGAAGGAGAAGTGGGCTGGAACACGTCCACCTTCAGTAACACACACGTGATGGATGTGCTTAATTGGCAGATTAATTGGTAGATTACTGGCAACCAACTTTTTATTTTTGTTAATCCTCACCCGAGGATATTTTTCCATTGATTTTTAGAGAGAGTAGGAGGGAGGGAAGGAGAGAGAGAAACACTGATGTGAGAGAGACACATCAATTGGTTGCCTCCCACATGACCCCGACCAGGGCAGGGGATCAAACCTGCAACCCAGGTACTTGTCCTTGACTGGGAATTGAACTCAAGGCCCTTCGGTCCTTAGGCTGACACTCTAACCACTGAGCCAAACTGACCAAGGCTGGCAGCCAACTTTTAATCATAGGTAGTCTTCTCCTGCCATTTAGAAAGAGTCTGGACACCAGGATTTTGGTGCTTTCCCCTTTAGTCACATGTTGGTAAAACACATTTCCTTAATGCCCACTGGTAAATCCCTAGGAAACGCAAACCCCTTTGGAAAAGGCATTCGTTTTAATGCCAACTGAAACTAAATATACTTTGAAAGGTAAAGCTTGTAACTCATCTAGAGGGGATGGGGGGGATGTTTGGGTCACCAGTGTTCCCGCATCTGTATTCTGGTATGGAGAGTAGCAGTATGGCTGTGTCTAGCTTAGTTTATTTCCCTTAGCACAGCAAGATTAAACTATCTTACCATCATAAGTGTGCTCATTTTGCTGAACAATGCAGGTATCCCACTGCTCCTCTTTGAGCTGTGTTTTAAATGCATGCAAAATGTATACATCTCATCTTAAGACTGAGTATTGTAACACATAAAGGACGGTTTTATTATTAGCAGGTTAGTTCGTTCTGTGCTGTGCAGTCCAGCCTTTTCCTCCACTAAAAGAGTGAAAGTACTCACAGCCGCAGCTCTTCAAATGTTTTCACTGAGTAGAGTGGAGAGCTGGGGTCCTTTTGTAAGACTTCGACTCGGTGACTGGATTCTACTAAGGACTGCCGGATTAACTTGTTTAAGAGTGAATTAGTTGCCAAGTCCACTAGGAAAGCAAGAATAAAAAAGAGGGGACTGCAGGGGGGAACTCAGGCTTCCTAAGTGACAACCAATAAGTTGCTCCTTCCCATTCAGTGGTGTGTACATCAAGCAACTGCTCCGACTCTCATCTTTCTTCTAAATAAGTTTCCAGGAAAAAATGACAGCGAGGTCCTTGTTCTCGTGAGGATCCAGTTTCTTCTGCTCTGCTGCGACACCGACCTCTAACTTCAAGCAAGGCTACATGCATCACCACCAGACCTAATTTTTCCTTGCTAGCTGAAAAAATTTAACCCATTCCTACACATTCCACTTCAACTTCCTCTAAAGAAATATGCCCCATTCCTAATTTAGTATTTCTCCAGATATTCACTACTTATAGAGAAAACAGAAGTCAAGACAGTTCTCCAATTGACATTACATGATTCACATTATGAAAGTCGTGATGAACTGAAACAGAATGCTAGCAGATACATGCAAATGAATTTATCTCCTACCTACATCTACTTCATCTTCTTCTGTGTTATTAATGGAATCATCTAAAAGGATGGAAGAGAAACAATAAACATCACGATAAGTGCTGAGCAGAAATGTCAAGTATATTATCCCAATTTCTCTTGCTGACTCTACTGGGTGCACTGGCAGGAAGGGTCACCCAGAGGAGGAGCGGGTCAAGACAGTGGGAAAGTAGTGGCGGGCCTTACATGTTAAATTAAGGGAGCCAAATATATTTCAGTTGCCAGGGACAGGAGGAAAGCAATGCTCTTTAATTGAAGCCAGCCTGCTTTACCCTACAGCACTTACCTAGGTTTGGGGCTGTAGTATTCTTAATACCCTGAAGGTTCTTCCGGGGGTGGATGAGGTTTGAAAACTATTGAAAGACACAAATTTCAACCAGTATTAGGAAGCAAGACTTCAAGAAGTCCAGTGCTACCCTAACAGGGGCTGGAAGGAATGCAGGAAAGACCACCCAAATACTGTTTCCTTTGCAATGTTAGGTGATTCCTTTCAGGAAGTTGTGGATGAATTATCCTAACACTGGAGGAGGCTTTCTGCTGCCCCTGTGCCTGCAGTTCATAGGTCTCTAGTCTAAATGTGGCCGTCATGGGGGTGAAGAGGTCACAGTCACACACCAACAAAGGATGGTGGATAAGAAAGCGCGTTGGCAGATAGATGGAAGGAAGCCAGCCTAGGCTTAATGATCCAATTGGGAGATTAGAAAACTCAAGGTCTGGCTGGGACTACCAGCTGCCTTGCCTTCCAGGCCTTCCAGGTGTCTTTATTTTGCCCCTTCAAACCAAAGGTCTTGTCTCTCTCTGGGTCACCTTTTTCGGGGCCTTCTTCCAAGTCTTTGCCACTCCACATCTCCCTCCACCACTGGACACCCCACTCCCCCGCCCACCACCTCGCCCTGCAGATTTCCCCGGGGAGTGCTGTCCGGGCCCCCGCCCCTCTGCCCTCCGGGTCAGCGGCGGTTACGTGGCTGTTCAGGTGCTCGCTCTCTGCCGCCGCGGGTTCGCCTCCCCAGAGTAACGACGCCATGGCTGCGACCGCCGCTCTGACTCCAGCACGTGCGTCCAGCGCGGGCGAGGCAGGTCGGACCCCACCCAGCGGCCAATGGGCTTCCTCAGGGGGCAGGCTCACGTGCCGCGACCACCGCCACCCAGCGCAGGCGCCTGAGCTCCCGGGAGGAGGGGTGGGGGGCAGGGGGAGAGGGAGGGCTCCGGGAGGAGGGGGCGGTGTCCGGGGAGGAGGAGGGCTGTTGGCGGGTAGAGGGAGGTCCGGGGAGGAGGAGGGGCCTCGGGAGAACGTATCCATCAGCCAGGTTGCTGGTTGGCCAGCCCCACACCGCGCCAGGTGCTGGAAGCCCGGGAGGGGCGCTGTCGCAGTGGGCACTTGCCCGCTGCTGACCTCTGATGAGGCGGTGGCAGCTGGGGACTCTGAACGGCGCCAATCTTCGTACTGATTCGAGTCCTACCTCCCTTACCCCACCACTCACTCCCCAGGTAATTCTCTAGGTAGGTGGTCAGGCTGGACCCCCGCCCCGCTTCAAGCCCTCAAGCCCACGTTTCCCCCCAAATGTCTGTTCTACGCGACAAGAAGTCAGAAAGGCTGCGAATTGCTAGGAAAGTGGAGGGTCAAAGTGGGCACGTTTCATCTGACAAATGAATTCGAACGCGAAGGATGCGTAGAGGAAGTCAGGTCGTTCAGGTTCTAACTTCCGTCCCTGTTCCTAAATGCCTGTGATGCCTCCACAGGCGGGCTTATTTTAATTCCAATTCTGATGTGTGCCCCTTGCTAAGGCAATCCTGAGAAAACTCTCCCTGTGCTATACAACCTCCACCTCCTACTTGCGCTGCATAATCTGGGATAGACTCCTCCCACTACTGACTGCTGAACTTGGACAAAAGTACCGGATTTTTTCGTTTTCTCCTAACTGGAATCTTGACATGTGGATCAGTCTCTGGAAAAACTTACAAAAATCTAGTTATGCTCTCTCCGTGGTGCTGAAGCCAGACTCCCAGCTGTTAGTCGCTCGCAGGCTCCTCAATCGTTTGTTTTGAGGTTATCATAATCCTTTTCAGCTCTTACATGTGGGTTCTAGTAATAAATGGGTTTTCTTTGTTTTGTTTTGTCTCGCAATGGTAACTTTCTACGAATTTAAATAGGCATAACATTGAACTGTGTTCTTTTAGTTTTCGTGTAACGGTGGCAGACCTTTGAAAAGTTATTTATCTATTATTTTAGCGTACTATAATATATCTGTTTATTGTTTTACTACACCAGGCCTTAGGCGGAGAAACGGTGGCAAGACTGGAAAATACTAGGCTGATTTCCACGTTAAGCCTGCACCTCCCGCTCTTAGAACTACATTTCCCACAAAACTGGACTACAACTCCCATGAGTCCCCGAGCGCGCCCAGGAGACGCAACGTGACAGCTTCCTGTCTCGCGAAAAGCGGCTTGGCCGACCATCGGAAAGTTAGGTGTAGGATTTCGGAGGTGGGTTGTTTTCTGGGTTCTACAAAAGGGGAACGGATGAATGGACAAATAGTGGGACGTTTCCTTTTCAGGAAAGTGCCGGTATACGGGAGTGGGGCCTGTGTTTGTGATTAGTGCTTCTTGGAGCTCCTGGCGGAAACTCGCAACAGGAGGAGCTGCTTTAATTTGATTCTTCGAGGGCCTTTGGACTGTGGCGTGAAGACTCTCCTGCCTCGGTGAGAATTGTTTGCTCATAAAACAAAATACTAGTACAGGTCGGGATCCCAGTAGGTTGTGGGGTGGGAGGAAGGCACGGCGACATTTTTCAGCTCCTTTGGGGGATTGCTTTCCTATATATTAGTGATCACAGGTTCGTGTTTTCTGATCCTATGGGTATTATCCCTCCTCCCCTCATTGGCTTAAAATAAAATATATCATGGGAATGCTCTTTCTGCTACTCCACTAGTTCCTAATATTTTTGAGACGAAAACTTTAAAAAAATGTGTTGAAACTAGCGACGGTTGCTTGGAGCATGCACGGACCCTCTTCGTGGTAATTTGGCGGCCCCCTTCCAGGTTAGTTAGATGCCTGCTTGGGAACCACTGTATTTCCCCCTGAGAAGGGTATGGTGTGCTGGAGAAAGCACTGTACTTACTCAGGGGTCTTGGGCTCCACTCTTCCTTTTGCCATAATCTTATTACCCGGCGCTTAAACCCTTTGGTTAAATACGAGGTTGAACTAGATAATCACATTGATTTGGTAATATTGGAGCGTTTTGCTGTAATTTGCATGTAAAAATGTCATGTGGCTTTTAAGTTTTTAAATATATACAGATTTAAAAGTCACATGGCATTTAAAAGCCACATGGTTGGTTGAGCGTTGACCCATGCACCAGGAGGTGGCATATGCCCGGGGTTATGGGCTGGATACCCGGTGGGGGCTCCTGCAGGAGGCAGCCCATGGTTGTTTCTCATCAACATTTCTCTCTCTCCCTGAAATCAATAAAAACGTATTTAAAAAAAATGTATAGATTCAAATAAAAACTACCTTTAATCCCACTACCCAGTGTTAAGTTTTGATCTCTCCTTGTGCTTTGCGTGTGTGTATGCTTGTAGGACTGAGATCATCCTGCATAGTTTGCAACCTATTTCACTTAATTTGCATTTTCCCATTACTTCCCATGATTCCCAGTGACTAATGTTCTAGTTAATCACCTCACTATTGTATCGTTTGCAGTATTTACTTATTTGCAGTTAATATATCCTACACATATTTTTGAGTCACTGATTACTTTATTTCCCTGATAAATGCCTAGCAGTGGAACTGGGTGAATGAATGGTGTAGCTTAAATATTATGGAGAAAATGCATTTTAGCAGATAGGTCAAGGTTATTCATTTTTGTCCCACAGCTATTTTTCTTTGAACAAGCAAACTATTTCTTCTATCATTCTTCTGTCTTCATATGTTAAAATGGACGACCTTCAGTTTGTAGATGGTTCCTCATTGGAATAGAATCCTCAAGACCAAGGAGATCCCGTTTAAGGTGAGCAGAATTAGTGTTTTGGTCTATACCCAAATAGGCCAGATTCATTTTGGTATTTATGTCTGCATCTGGTTTCAGATGTTAGCAGTTTGAAATTCTGTTGCAGAGTGGGAATAGCCTTTAAGTGACAGGCATAATTTCTAAGACAACCTTAGTGGCAAATTATAAAAAGCATGGTATTCTAGAAGTAACAACTGGAGGGCAATATATTTCCATAATTTTGAAACAAAACTTGGGCTAGAATCCTGTAAGTCGTATAGTAATGTTGTTGAGCATCTATTAAAAAGCATTTAATAGTTATCTGGATTTACTAACGAAGGCTAGCTGTGCTGTTGTTGCCTTTCTTCTTCCCTTTGGGTTTGTGTGTGTAAAGGGCAGGTTTGTTCCTTCCCTTCGGCTCTCATTAGCTGACGGTGAAAGTATGATGGGAGTACAATTGAAAAGGTTTGACATCATCTTACTTTGGGAAGTATTTAAGTAAAAATAATGGCAAGTCCACAGATTTCCAAAATTCTTTAATGGATAAGCTTAACACCCAGGAACTTTAAAAACACACTAATAAAAACAGCAACTCATATTGGCCAAAGGTAAAAAGAGTCTAGAACAGAATACAGTGCTAGCTGACTTTGCTTACTAATCTGACAAGTAGAAAGACCAGGTCTGTTGTTCTTCCTCTGGCATGATGTCTCTTGCTTTGCTGGATTTGAGAGTTAAGTGGCATGTGATACCAGTGTGATATATACCTAGGAAAAACCAATGATGGGTGCAGTCCTTACTCTATAATGTACCGTGGGCTTTCAAGTCAGTTGTTCTATTTAAATAAAAGGAAAGATATAAAGTTCCAGGTTATCCCAAACAATCCTGGGAAAGGAGAGAATGGTTAAAAAAAAAAAACAAACAAAAGACCTAAGAAGGAGAAAGAGGAAAGGGAAGTTTCCTGGGCATGACGCCATTTGCCAGGTCACAACGAATACCCCAAATAAGGGCAGATCTTTTCTTCTCAGTTGGTACTAGATAATTGTTTGGAACATATATGTGCTGAGGCTTGGATTGGGGTTCTGCTCGACAAAGCATCTGCTCTCGGACACCCCAGCGTAATTCCTTCCTATGATCTTCACCAGGTAACCGCATGGAGTCCCAGTCTCGTTTGTACTCAAAATAGCGGGCTACACGGTCTATCTTGCCCCGGTTTCGGCTTAACTGGTCCAGCCTTGGGAGAATAAAGGACTTGGGTCGGCTGGCAACAATCAGGTCTTGTTCATAAGCTGGAGGGCCCATTCCTTCTCTTTGTAGATAGCAAATGGATTCATCTTGAGAAATTTCTTGGTATTCATGTGGTAGATTAAGTTTTTCTGAAATATCAACAGGGGACTCCCTGTCTTTCTGGAACTGAAGGTTCATCAACCTTTGTCTTAAGTCCCAGAGATCCATATCACTTTCTGTACCAGACTCTGATTCACTGATAATGGACTCATCTGTCACTAATACTTCCCCACCTGGCTTCCTACGCAGCACCTTTCTCTTCATCACTGGCTTTCGGAGTCTTTGGGAAGCCTCTGAGACTGATTCTGAAGGGACATTACTTTTTGCATGTGGGTACTGCAGCTGCACAGGAAGAGCATGTCGCTTTCCTGGAGTTACTGAAGCTTTGCTGTAGGGATCATACTGGGTAGACTGGGCTTCTCTCCTGACATCTCCCTCACCCTGCCCTGCACAGATCTGGCTGAAAGCTGTAGCAGCTGCTAACATTCGTTCTTCTGGATCCATATGGGCCCATTTTTGTCCACTAGGTCCCATGAGTTCCTCCATTGCTTCCCCTACACTGTAGGATCTTCTGCAAGAGAAAACACTGATCAGTTTTCTAATAATAAATTCCCAGTCCATAAACTGTTCATTCCCTTGTCTATTCTTTTATAGCAGTGAAATGAAGAATGGCTAAGGCAATCATAACTATAATATTTATATAATAATATATAGATTAGTACAAGACAGCATGGGAACAGTTTGGAGGGGTATTAACTCAGTTCTGGATAATCTATTACCTGCTTTCATTTCCACTCTCTTATTCACTCCCACTTTCTACTGCCTGGTAGTTGTTGCCACCTTTAGTAGCTTCTAGGACAGGATAGGTGAGTTCTCGAATAAGAAAAGCTTGAGACGCCCTGGCCGGTTTGGCTCAGTGGTTAGAGCGTTGGCCCGCGGACCAAGGAGTCATGGGTTCGATTCCAGTCAAGGGCATGTACCTCATTTGCAGTTCGTCCCTGGTT
Source organism: Tadarida brasiliensis (assembly GCA_030848825.1). Classification (NCBI taxonomy): domain Eukaryota; kingdom Metazoa; phylum Chordata; class Mammalia; order Chiroptera; family Molossidae; genus Tadarida; species Tadarida brasiliensis. The sequence continues at coordinate 24,889,034 of CM061277.1, read as the reverse complement.
GGGGTTGTGCGGGAGGCAGCCAGTTGATGTGTCCCTCTCACGTCGATGTTTCTCTCTCTCTCCCTCCCACTATCTGAAGATAAATAGAAAAATATCCTTGGGTGAGGATTAAAAAAAAAAAAAGAAAAGCTTGAGACTACATGATATGGGGCATCATGCTTAATGTACATTATATAACTTGTGCTTAGAGGGACACTTTATGTACCCAGCATTGTTTTATGGTGCTTTACATTCATTAATTCATGTAATCCCCACAACTGAATGATAGGTACTCTGATTATCTTTTCACGAGTCATACAGAGATGAAATAACTTAGCCCAAGGTTACACAGCTAGTAAGTTGCATAGAATTCCAATGTATGGATGTACTATAATTTTTCAGGTAGATCATGATTGATCGATTTAAGGCTTACAGTCTTTTGTTGTTAAACAATGAATGTTACAATGAGTATCTTAGAAATTTTTACATACTTGTGCAAGCATATGTGTATGTTAAATTTCTAGAAGTGGAATAGGTGGGTCTAAAGGTATGTGTGCTCAATTTTGATAACTGGTACCAAATGCCCTCTAAAGAAGTTGTACCAATTGTGTGTTACAGAGATGGTTTCTCCATCCCTCTTCCAAAGTGGTGTACTATCAAATTTCCTAGTCTTTGCAGTTAGTTTGGTTTAAAAAAAAAAAAAAAAAAAAAGGTTCTCATAGAAACTGGCATTTATTTAAACTGAATAAAACTGAGTATCTTCTCCTACATTTATAAGCTTTTTCCTCCTACTCTTTGTGTAAAATGCTTGTTCTTTTCCCACTTAACAGTCAGGTTGTTGGGCTTTTTCTTATTGATGTTTATATTAAAACTGATTCATATATTCATGGAATACTTATATATTAAGGAAGTTAGCCTTTTTACCATCGTTAATATTTTATTCTGACTTTATTTTCTGCTGGCAGAAACTTTTATTTTTAGGTAATCACGCTTTTGGTTTTCTACAGTTTCTGGGTTTCTGCAATGTTTTACTTAGAAAATGTCTTTCCCACTCTAAGATTTTAAGAAAGTTCTTTCATGTTTTCTTCTAGTACTTTCACAGTTTCATGACTTAAATTTAAATAAAAGTTTACCTTTTTATTTAAATTTCTGTATCATAGATATAGAAACTCAAATGGGCAAAAAAACTTAAAGATAACAATAGTCAGCCTTGGAACAGATGTGGAGATAATTTTCTATTACTAAAGTCAAAGGTTGTCTAGTACCATTTTGACCATTTTTAAGGATGTAGTACAGCTGTAACTCAAATTATTGAAATACGCCTGGAATTTCAACATTGACATCTAAATTACATTATCCAAAATAACTCCTCTAACTGCTAGAAGTAGAGACCTTTTTCTAGAACATGTATTAAATTTGACTTTAAAAAGGATCAAAATGCTTAATTACCTTTTTTCTGCCATCAAAATTGCTTAAAGTGGGAAAATCTTGACTCCAGGTTCTACTTCCAATATAATGTACAATCATTGACAAATTTCTTCAATCAGGCTAGCTTCTATTGTACCACCTTTAAGACAGAACTGAGTATTAGATGATAGAACATTCAACCAACTAATTTTCTCTGAGATATTGGAAAGCAATAGACATTCTCACAGTAGATGTGTATCAACAGATTCTTTTTTAAAAAAAATTTTAATTCATTGAGGGAGGGAAGGAGGGAGGGAGAAAGAGAGAGAGAGAGAGAGAGAGAGAGAGAGAGAGAGAGAGAGAGAGAGAGAGAGAGAGAGAGAGAGAGAGAAACATCGATCGGTTGCCTCCCGCATGTGCCCTGGCTGGGAATTGAATCCACAACCGGGTAGGTGCCCTGAAAGGGAACAGAACCTGCCACATTTTTGTTGTACAGGACGACGCTCCACTGAACCACACCGGCCAGAGCCATATCAACAGATCTTGATTGGAAAGACTGAACAAATGTAATGAGAAGTCAAAAGGAAATGTTTTAGGGCAAGAATATCAATAATATCAGTCCTTAATCATCTCAGCTAATGAACACATAGAGAGATGAAATCTATAGTCATTTTTCCTAAATTCTGACTATTTAAACCTTAATGATGCTAGCTGAATATTTTTTTATACTACTTTCCTTTTCCCCTGTGAATTGGCCACACAGGATGTGGATGGTCAACCCATTCCATTAAAGTAATGCTTATATCCCTGGGCAGAAACAAAAGTCTGCTTAAGGCATTAAATTAAATCCTGGATACTATTTGAATATAATGGAAAGCTACTGACATGACCGTAGGAACCAGCACTGAAATTACTGTATCCTTTTACTCTCTTTTCAGGTAGTGTGAACCCTTAGGATTCATTTATTCCTGGAGTTATCTTATCATGGCTGAAAATGACATAGACAGAATCCAGAGAGACAAACTCCTAAAAAGAGTACAAGAACTGGAGCAGGAGGTACAAAGACTTAAAAAAGAACAGGCCAACACCAAGGACTCAAATGCTAGAGAAAATTCTTCAGGAGCTGGAAAAGCTAAGCGTGCATTTGATTTCAGTGCTCATGGTCGAAGACATGTAGCCCTAAAGATAGCCTATCTGGGCTGGGGATACCAGGGCTTTGCCAGTCAAGAAAACACAAATAATACAATTGAAGAGAAACTGTTTGAGGCTCTAACCAAGACTCGACTAGTAGAAAGCAGACAGACATCCAACTATCACCGGTGTGGGCGAACAGACAAAGGAGTTAGTGCCTTTGGACAGGTAAGGGCCAATAAACTGTTTCTCAAAGAAGTAATACCAGTATATTCTGGGTGTACATAGTGAGGATTCAGATTATTTGTATCTCTAACACCATATCTTTCTCTTAATTCCACAGGTGATATCTCTTGACCTTCGTTCTCACTTTCCAAAGGGCAGGGATTCAGAGGATTTTAATTTAAAAGATGAATTCAACGATGCTGCTAAAGAAATCCGTTATACTCACATTCTCAATCGGGTGCTCCCTCCAGACATCCGTGTATTGGCCTGGGCCCCTGTAGAACCTAGCTTCAGTGCTAGGTTCAGCTGTCTTGAGCGGACTTACCGCTATTTTTTCCCTCGTGCTGATTTAGACATTGTAACCATGAACTGTGCAGCTCAGAAGTATGTCGGCACACATGATTTTAGGAACTTATGTAAAATGGATGTAGCCAACGGAGTGATTAATTTTCAGAGAACTATTTTGTCTGCTCAAGTACAGCTAGTGGGCCAGAGCCTGGCTGAGGAGAGATGGCAAGAACCTTTCCAGTTATGTCAGTTTGAAGTGATTGGCCAGGCGTTCCTTTATCATCAAGTCCGCTGTATGATGGCTATCCTTTTTCTGATTGGCCAAGGAATGGAGAAACCAGAGATTATCGATGAGCTGCTAAACATAGAGAAAAATCCCCAGAAACCTCAATACAGGTAAATTAAAAATATATATATATATATATTGCTCTTAGATTTTAAAATATATTCTAATATACCTTTGTCTTCCCACAATTGTCTTAATAAGCCAAAGAATCTTTCTTCATGAAGCTTTTTGTTTAACTTGTAGAATGTTATGAACATGAAGGAGGGAGCAGTTAACTTTGAATTTTCTTCTCTTACACTTTAAGAAATAGGTGTTTGGACCAGGCCCCTTAAATAAAAGCACCTTCATTTCTATGTTTTTTCTGCATTGAATTTATGTTAAGAGGTATTGTTAGGTTCTGCTAAAGTTAAACAGTGAGCATTCAAACTATTCATATTAAATCTTGCTTGCTTTATATTATGGAGTAGTCATACTATTATACTTTGGAATTTTTCCTAATTTTCAGTTTCTGAAATGGTAGGAAAGGTAGGAAAAACAGTCGACTTTCCTTTTGAGAGCAGGCTGAGGTCAGACAGACCAATAATTCATTCCTAAACAGTAAAATCTATGAGTAAGTTTTTACTTCATACTATACAAAATTGACAAGTTTGGGAAAACACCACCAACTGTTTTTTATTTTATAGCCATATGGTGGAGCCAAGTGAACTCACTTCTAGGTGACTTGTTACCATTGAAATTTACCCCAGTATAGATCAAGCCTAACCAAGTTGATCCAAGGTTTGTCTTTTTTTTAATAATGTTGTACAAGGTTAGGGATAGTGTTGTATTTTCTTAGCTATTAGATACTTAATACTGACAAAGTTTTTCCCCTCCTTTTAACTCAACTATAACCCTGTTTTTCAAAAACTGTTGGATGGCTGCTGTGTATTCTCATAAACTGTTTTGTCTCTTTCTCTAGTATGGCTGTAGAATTTCCTCTAGTCCTGTATGACTGTAAGTTTGAAAATATCAAGTGGCTCTATGACCGGGAGGTTCAGGAGTTTAATATTACCCACCTACAACAACAATGGGCTAATCAAGCTGTTAAGACTCACATGTTGTATAGCATGCTGCAAGGACTCGACTCTGTTGCAGTACCCTGTGGGACAGGTATGACAGGGAAATCCATGGGTAAAATTATTTACCAGAACCAAAGTTATACAGGGTTATGGGGGGGGGGGGGGTTAGTATAGATTTATATAAAGTTTGGAAGTGATTCTATTGTGGTAAAATATCCATGTAATGACTGATTGTACACACTACATAGGAACAAAGATGGATGGAGTGATAGAATGGAGAAATGTTAAGCCCTCTGTCATAAAGCAGACCAGTGCCTTTGTAGAAGGAGTGAAAATGCGCACATATAAGCCTCTAATGGATCGTCCTAAATGCCAAGGATTGGAATCCCGGATCCAGCACTGTGTACGCAGAGGACGCATCGAGTACCCACGTTTATTCAATGAGACAGAAACAAAAGCCAAAGGGGAATGTAATGACACACTAGAGGAAGAAAACGATATTTTAGAGAAACCAACAAAGAGAGTCTGTGTTGATACAGAAATTAAAAGCATCATTTAACCACAGAAAACTGACAAGGTTCTAGGAGGCAACAACTAGCTAATAATGGTCAGTGGGTAGAAAAAAAATACAATATTTACTACAATAAGTCCTAGAATTCAGATGATTAGCTCTTAAAAATACAGAAAACCAAAGAGATCATAGGCCCTGTTTAAGGAAGTTCTTGCTTGAACAGGAGATCAAACATTCTCTCATTCCTGTCCAAAAGGATTAAGAGATAGAAGAAGCAAAAAGCAGATGTAAAATGGAGATGTAGTTACATACACCTGGAAACCTGTGCCTTGTGTTAAAATTTATTAAAACCTGATTCTGTAAGTGTCTAATTTGTTGTGCTGTCCTTTTAAAAAGCAAATGAGATGTTCACTGCCCATCTGAATTCACATAAGGAGCAGGCCTAAGTGTCTTATTTTCTAGGACAAATAAAAAATGAAATTTAGTTACATATTTAATAAATTGGTATAGTGCTAGGCACAGTACTACTTGATAGTGACCTAACTGAATGAGGCACAGTATCTCTTACAATGCTTATCAGTCTAGTGCTGTGTGAGCCAAAAATGCTCTCTGCTGTATATGTTTTTTTTTTTTTTTTTTTTATCCTCACCCGAGGACATTTTCTCATTTTTTGTTCAGATAGAGTGGGAGGGAGAGGAAGAGAGAGAAACATCGACGTGAAAGGGACACATCGAGTGGCTGCCTCCCGCACGACCAACCTGGGCCAGGGACAAATCGCAACCGAGGCACCTGCCCTTAGCGGGAACCGAACCCGGGTCTCTCTGGACCGCAGGCCGACACTCTAACTGCTGAGCCAAACTGGCCAGGGCTGTATATGTTTTTTTTTTCAACCTTTTACACATATGAAAAATATTGTTAGCCCACAGGCCATAAAGAAACAGACTATGCAGTTTACCAACCCCTGGCCCACTGGTTTAAGGAAAGCTCTTACAGAGACATTCAAGCTAATAAATCTTGTAGAACAAATGGGACAGCTGAAGTGGAGACATAGAAGCAGAGCTTTAATGTGTCTGAGGCTGAGATGCAGTTTGTATAAAGAGTTAAAGATGACCACATTTGCACTCAGATAACTGTAAATACAGTAGTATGGTTTGAGAGTGACAAGAGTATAGTTTAGAAAGGTAAGCAAGGGTCATATCTGTAAAGCCTTGTAGGCGTTCCTAAAAAAGTCTTAAATTTTTATCTTGAGGCGCCACTGGAAAAAAAAATTTAGACATCAGAACTGTGTAGCACAAATATTGCTCTGTGTATACTGTGGACTGGAAGAGGGCAAGACAGTGGGTCCAACTACGAGGCTGTTGGGAGTAATCAAGGAAACTGATGGCCTAGACCAGATTTGCAGTAAGGGGAACAGAGAAGTACATGAATTTGTGATTCAGAAAGGAGAAGAAACAGGACTTTGGGTGAATGAATGTGAGGTTCAAAAGTAGGGAGGACTTCAGAACTCCCAGCTTTTAGATTTAAAGCACATCTGAGACACATTGAGACATGAAAATGAGGCGGGGCTTTGCTTGTTCTCAAAGTTGACAACCCTCAAAATATTACTTATAAATACCAATATTTATTCAAAAAGAGTTCAACATTGTAAATAATGCACTGTCTGTTATAGCAATTAAGATAACATCAAGTGAATGAACTCAGACCTTCTGCCTCAGTAATAAGAATTTTCATCATTGCAGAGTGTATTACTTATCCACAATTATGATTATACTATGTTTATGAGATCCAAAGTTTTATTTACCAACCAACAAATACTTTGTTCCTATGTTGAAAATTCCAGATATAAAAATAGGCTCTATATCCTCAAGCTGGTAGCTAAAACATGACTAACATATGCGGCAATTAGAAACATAAATAGTAAACATGCCTTGTAAGTGCTACACAAACCTAGTAGTGGGTAGGCTACAGATATGTAAGACTTCACTGAAAGAGTCTTGGGTTTAAGAAGTAAAACAGTATTAGAAAAGTGAAGGAACCTTGTATTGCTGAGGAGTAAGGAGACACATAATAACTTTTACATTCTAGCAGAGTAGGAACCAGAAACTAAGATTTATTTAAGTAACCAACCCAGGTCTCCTGGGTTTTAAATCTTGTCATCAATTTTTGAGTCCTGATCTGCCAACATTTCATAATGCCCTGGGTGTTCTTAAAATACTGCTTTCTCCTTTCATTTTGATGTAAAGATCCTTTTGTTTTCAGAGTAATCATTGAGCATTGTAGAATATCCTCACCTAAACATGTAAGGACAAACTAAAGCATTTTATTTTCTCAACTTCCTACTTTATTTCAATGTACCTTCACTGGCTCAAGTTTTTGAATTAAAGAAAAACCTAGGAAAGAACAGACTGAAGAAATCACTCTTCTGATCAATTTTGGGGGCTGCCAGAAACATACAGGGAGAAATTGAGTTGTGTGGCTTCGTAATGAGGGCTGGAGGGACGCTGCCCTTTTCCCTGTGTTGAGCCCTCCCCCCACATGGCCAAACCTGATTCTGCATTGACCTGGTGAACTCCACTAGCTCTACCCTAAAGACTCCCTGAGACCCCACCCCACAAAAATTTGCAGGCCCCAGGCAGGTGGTGGCTGGCTACAGTGCACCGTGAGATTTTTGCTGAGTGATCTCAGGCTCAGCACTGGTACCAGATCTAAATCTGTATCAACCTGGTGTATACCACTTGCCCCACCCTGGCGACTCCCTCAAACCCTGTGCCTCACACAACTCACGTACTGCCTGAGGCTCTTTCAGTGGCTGAGCCTAATAGGCAACTGGCAAAGGCAGCAGGTGTCAGGGTGCCTTGGGACTTTTGCTGACCTGCCCCCAGGCCCTGAACTGGTGGCAGCCAGCCTCAGTTCACAGCATGACCTCTTCCACCAACATCCAGGCATGACACAAGCAGCTACCAACTGTGGATCACTTTGTAGCTTCTAACAGGTACCCCTGAACTGGTCACAGGCAGTGTCTGATATTGACCTGCACCAGAGACCCCTCCAAGAGGCCCCAGAACCAACACACTCAGTGGTCAAATGCAGATACAACAAAGCTCCACCAGATTAGCTCCACAGGTGGCACATCCAAAGGGTAGTCTTGGCAGGCACAAGACCCTGCTGGAGTGAATCCTACTCCATGGGGTCAGCCCTTGCACAGCAGTTTGTACACTATGGTCTGGCCAATCCTCACGGCCAGTCAACCTGAGGGTCAATCCCACCCACTGTAGTGCCAACAGCAATCAAGTCTCAGCTACAACAGGAAAGCAAACACAACCCACACAAGGGACACTGCTGGAGCACCCAACTCAGGTGATCAAGGAGACTGCACCACTGGCCCCCATAGGACACCACCCTGCCAAGACTGGGAGATGAAGCACATCTACCTAATACATAGTAACAACAGAGACAGGCAGCCAAAATGGGGAAACAGAGAAATATGGCCCAAATGAAACGACAGGAGAAATCTTCAGAAAAAGAACTAAATGAATATATCTACCAGATACGAAGTTCAAACACTGGTTATGAGAATGCTCAATGAACTCAGGGAAGACTTCAGTGAAGATAAAAAAGGACACAGAAACCATAAAAAATAACCAGTCAGAAATGAAGACTAACATAACAGAAATGAATACACCAGAAGGAATCAATAGCAGACTAGATGAAAGAGAGGATCGATTCAGTGATTTAGAAGACAAGGTGGTGAGAACAACCATTCAAAATAGAAAAAACAGGATCGTTTAAGGGAACTCTGGGACAGCATGAAGCATAACAACATACACATCATAGAGGTACCAGAAGAATGAGAGAGCGAGCAAGAGATTGAAAACCTATTTGAAGAAATAATGACTAAAAACTTCCCTAACCCAATGAAGGAAAAAAGACATAGAAGTCCAGGAAGCATAGAGAATCCCAAACAAGATTAATCCAAAGTGGCCCACACCAAGACACATCATAATTAAAATGCTAAAGGTTAAAGAAAAAGAGAGAATCTTAAAAGCAGTAAGAGAAAAGCAGTTAGTTACCTACAAGGGAGATCCCATCAAGCTGTCTGCTGATTTCTCAAAGAAATATATCACAAAGTATTCAAAGTGATGAAAAGCAAGGACCTACAATCAACACTACTCTACCAAAGAAGGCTATCATTTAAAATTAAAAGAGATATAAAGAACTTCCCAGACAAGAAAAAGCTAAAGGAAGTCATCACTACCAAACCAGTATTATAAGAAATGTTAAAGGGACTTCTTTAAGGAGAGAGAAAGAGAATAAATATGAATAATAAAACAGCAATAACTATGTACCTATCAATAATTACTTTAAATGTAAACAGATTAAATACTCCAATCAAAAGACACAGGGTAGGTAACTTGATGGCTAAGAAAACAACACCCACACATATGCAGTCTACAAGAGACCTACCTCTGAATGAAAGACACACACAAACTTAAAGGGATGGAAAAGATATTTCATGCAAGTGGAAATTTTTTTAAAAACTCATGTAGCAATACTTATATCTGGAAAAATAGAGTTTAAAACAAAGGGTGTACTATGAGACAAAGGAACATTACATACTGATAAAGGGATCAATCCTACAAGAGGATATAACCTTTATAAACATTTATGCACCCAACATAGGAACACGTAAATACATAATGCAAATACTGACAGACATAAAAGGAGAGATCAATAGGAATGCAGTCATAGTAGGGAACTTTAATACCTCTTTGACAACAATGGATAGATCTTCCAGACAGAAAAATCAACAAGGAAACAGTGGCCTTAGACACATTAGACAAGATGGACTTAATTGATATTTTTAAAGCATTTCACCCAAAAGCAGCAAAATATACATTCTTTTCAAGTGCACATGGAACATTTTCCAGGATAGAGCTCAGGTTAGGTCACAAAACAAGTCTCAGAAAATTTAAGAAGACTGAAATTGTATCAAGCATCTTCTCTGATCACAATGATATGAAACTAGAAATCAATTACAGACAGAAAACTGAAAAACACAAACACATGAAGGCTAAATAACATGCTACTAACAATCAATGGGTAAAGAATGAAATCAAGGAAGAAATGAAAGGATACTTTGAGACAAATGAAAATGAAAACACAATGACCCCAAATCTATGAGACACAACAAAAGCAGTCTTAAGAAAGAAATTCATAGTAATACAGGCCTACCTCAAGAAACAACAAAAATCTCAAATAAACAATCCAATCTTAAACCTAAAGGAAACAGAAAAAGAAAAACAAAGCCCAAAGAGAGCAGAAGTAAGGAAATAATAAAGATAAGAACAGAAATAAACGAAATAGTCTAAAAAAACAAGACAACACAGACAGAATGTAAAAATTATTATGTGTTTTGTTGATGGGATTGCAAATTGGCGTAGTCACTATGGAAAACAGTGTGGAGGTTCCTTAAAAAATTAAAAACAGAACTACCTCATAACCCAGCATTTCCATTTCTGGGAATATATCCAAAGAAATTCAAAACACTAATTTGAAAAGATATATGCACCCCTATCCTATGTACATTAGCCAAGATATGGAAACAACCCAAGTGCCCATCAATAGAAAGTGGATAAAAAAGCTGTGGTACATATATACAATGGAATATTACTCAGCCACAGAAGGGTGGGGGAACTAGGTGCAACAGGTGAAGGGATTAAGAAGCTACAACAACAGGTGAAGGGATTAAGAAGCTACAAAATAGCCCAGCCAATGTGGCTCAGTGGATTGATCATTGTCCCATGGACTGAGAGGTCCTGGTTTGATTTCTGGTCAGGGCACATGCCCAGGTTTCAGACTCGATTCCCGGTAGGGGGCGTGAAGGAGACAGCCGATCCATGTTTCTCTCTCACATTGATGTTTCTCTCTCTCTCTCTCCCTTCCTCTCTCTGAAAAAAATCAATAAAAACATTAAAAAAAAAAAAGCTACAAAATAGTCATGGGATGTATAGGGAATATAGTTAAAAACACTGTAATAACTATGTATGGTACCAGGTGGGTACTAGAATTATCAGGGGGATCACTCTGTAAATTATATAATTGTCCAACCACTATGCTATACACCTGAAACAAATGTAAAATAATACTGGACATCAACTATAATTGGGGGGGTGGGGAAGGAAGCCCTGGCCCAGTCCAGTGGCTGTTGGTTAGAGCATCTTCCTGATATGCCAAGGTTGCAGGTTCGATCCCCTGTCAGGGCACATATAAAAATCAACCAAAAAATGCACAAATAAGTAGAACAATAAATCTCTCTTCCCCTTCCTCTCTCTCTCTCTAAAACCAGTAAATAAAAATTAAAAAGAAAATTTTAAAATTTGTTTAAATAAATTACTCCTTATTTTAAAAAATCAACTCTAAAGAAATGATACATAGGACAAAAAACACTCACTAAAATGCCATGCTTGGGAGAGACTATAGAAGCAAAGAGTAGAGGATCAGGGACCTAGGTCTTAAGTAAATTATTTCCAGTTTAACTAGGTTATACCATTAAATCGAGAATATGCTTTTAGTGACATATTTTTGGTAGTTACCACAGAAAAAAACTCAGGACAATCATCATAGAAGAAGCAAGTGAAAAGTCTCAAACTGTAACTTTGCAGAATTACTTCAGTTATGTGAGATAATGTTTGTATAAATTCCAAAGTCTCTGGCCCATACTAGGGTTTAGATCTTACTTTCTTCACTGCAAAATGGAAGGAATAATTTCAGTAGATTTTAAACTTTAAATGAGATTTTATATGTATATCAAAAAATGTATATAAACAAAATGGAACTTTGTGAGAGGTATCACACCATTTCAATGTTCATGCAATACAAACCTACCTACTAAAAAGATGAGCAGAGAATAAAGTAGGGACAGAAATGGAATAGGACTCTGGGGGAGGAGTTTCAACACTAAAGCCAAAGAGATTCTTTTGTGTATTATACTATACAGCAGCAATTTTCAACCTTTTTCATCTCATGGGAAAAGAGGTCAGTGCCCCTGACTAGTCAGGTATCACATGTTTTAAAAATTCTTGCGGCACTGGTGTGCCTCGGGACACTGGTTGAATCACTGCTATACAGTGTTCTTTATTTGCATTTAAATTATAGTGCACTCCCATTCTTTTTTTTAACATATGAGGACAGGTGTTTGCAAATAATAAAATCTAAACTTTAATAAAGTCCACAGGTAACTATCAATTATTTATATGAAAAGGAAACTCTAATATAAAGACCTGATAATCTTTTCTCTTAGGAGGAAACTTTCATATAGAGGCTAGAATACCTTATATTTTGTAAAATTACAGCCTCTGTGTGTGTGTGTAAATATATATTTATTCATCTTAAATTGTCCTCTCATGCCTTTAAGAGCCAGCCCTATTTCAGGAAGGCCCTCCTAAACTGAGAGGGAGGTTGCTGTGTGGCCTGCCAGACTCCCCTGTTACAACTGAGTACAGGCGAGCAGAGAAAGCATAGGCCAGGACAGAATTACAGACAGTATTAACGAAAGTACCCAAAAGTACCTTCTCTTCAAAAATCTTAAGTCATTCGGTGTCCCAGATTTAGCTAGTTTCAAGTGATAGGATTTTGAGTGGAAGGGGAGGCTGGGTCAGTACTTAGGTTCAAACCATTACAGGGAGGCTACTGCAGAGTTAAACCAGGTTCCTCCCCCTCTAGGGAGGTAAACATGCAGCTTAAAGAATCACAATGTTAGAACAAAACAAAACAAAAAATACCCTAAAAAAGAACCCTAATTGAAAGAGACAACAAACTGGGAGAAATATTTGTACCAGGTTCAAAATCACTAATTCAAATTCCTCTTAGAAAGCTAGTAAGTAAAAAGGTACACACACCAGCAAAATAAGGAAAAGACAGATGACTTACCAAAATAATAATAATAAACCAAGAAAAAGATGTTTAATCTCATTAAGAATGCAAATAAAAACATTAAGACATCCTTCTAGATTGGTAAAAATTTTCAATACCCAATGCTAATAAGCAACCTCACCCTCTCTGTGTGTGTGGGTGAGGTGGGGCAGGGGATATTGATTTTTCTAGAGAGCAGTTTGACATTATGAATCAGAATTTAAATTGTACCATAATTTCTAAGCCATCATCTACTTCCAGGAATTATTCTAAGGAGACAAACTGTATGAAAATACAAACAAGCATATATACGAATAACCAGTAACATGCTATCCTATGATGATGAAGAAAATGAAAGATAAATGTCCATCATTAGGGGATTGGATAGATAATATATGTACAGTAGAGCCATAGCAAGAAATACCACGCATACATTAATAGGTAATGCATATCTACAAGTGACAGGCATGTGTTCCTAAAATATTACTGTCACAACCTGCTCTTTAAATGGATATACTTTATTATATTCAAAATACACAATTATATTAAAAAACATTTTTTAGTATAATCATGTAAATATATATTCATAATGGATACATCTGCAGTAAATCCAAATGTTAAATTTTTTTTCTGATGGAATTTCAATATTTTCTTCCATTCTTCTGTATAGTACTTATTATTGCTTGATTTACTTATGAAAACAATGAGATGATGTTATTTTTATAATCAGAAAAAAAAAGGTTTATTTTCATTCTAGGGTAGGGCTGTAGGGTGGAATTTCACACTCGATCTATCCTGAGGGCTTCTCGCACGGTCACACCCATTAGTTCACAAAAGGGGTGCGTAGAGGCTGGAAGCCTTTGGCCCCCTAACAGAAAGCCCGGAGCCTACGCCGGGTGTCCTCTGGCAGTGACGCTCGCGGCTTCAGGGTAGGCCGGCTCCCTCGCTGCACCCCCTCCCTAGCCCGTGACCCGTGCACCCCGCGAAGCCCCGGCCACGGAGACTTCGGCGGTTCCGACCACCCAAGGCCAGCGCGTCGCCGCAACGCGCACCTGAAGAAGCCCCGAACCCGGGCGGTCCGTATGTCCCGGCTCCGGACTGCGCGCCAGGGGACCGGTACCCGGGCAAGGAAACCAGCTCCGCCTACTCAGCCCCGACCTCTCCCCAGCAGCCGGGCAGCCCTCGAGTTCCCACGCCACCTCTCCCATCCAGCCCCGCTTACCAGCCCCGCCGAGGTCCGCTCGCCGGCCGGCCCTTCAGTGCAGCTGTCGGTTGGCGTCCCGCAGCCTGCGCAGGCGCAGCGCTCACTCACGCGCAGAGGCCGCCCTAACCGCTGGGACGCCGAGGTTTAAATCACAAGAACCAACCGGCGCCCTCGGTCCCGCCCTCCAGCCCTTCCATTGGTCCTGAGGGTAAACGCCTTCCAGTTCTACATTTTGATTGGTTTATATTTTTCTTGGCCCTCCCCTCAAGCGGGAAGAAGTTCGGGATTTGGGGCGTGGACTGGGAAAAATCCGAGCCCCGCGGCGTCTGGGCGCGAGCCCGGAGCGGTTGGTTCGTCGCTAGGCCGACCGGACGCAGAGGGGAGGAGTCTCGAGCTTCGGTTAACGGCGAGGTAGCTGGAGAGGCGGTCGTAGCGTTCCGTCCCTGCTGTGGAACCCGTGTCCGCCGCTCCCGACTCTGCGCGGCTGCGGGGTGGTGACCCCGGTCCTGCCTCTGCGCCTCCGCCCGTCCGCCCGAGTCTGGCACGCGGGTTCCGTGTGAAGGCTCGGACGCGCGCGGAGTCCTTGCCGAGGCTCAGTGCTGTCTCCAGTCCCACCAGCATTACTCTCAAACTGAGTTCCTTGCTAGAAGGACCCCTCACTTGGGGTTTCCTGCGGAATGCTCCCCTCGACTTCACTTACTCTTTAAAATATATATACACACACACACATCTCAGAAAAAAGATCTAGTGCTTTGGCATTGTTGAGTATGAGACTAAGAAAAGGAGTGGAGGTCCCCCCACAACTCGATAGTCTAGTCGCTGCCCTAAACTTGTCCTCCCAAGTCCTCACACAGTTACGCAGGTGCTGGTTGACTAATTTATACTGTTTCTTAAATCCAAGATTTAATAAGAGGGAGAAAAGAATGTTTAATCCTTTCCCCCCAAATACATCATATTCCCCCTATTCCCTCTTTGTCTCAGGGCCTTTGCATTACCTCTAAGGCACTTTGGGTTTGTTTGGGGGGGGGAAGGGGAGGAGAAATAAAGAAGAAAATGACAGACGTAGGTTGTGAAGATTTGAATGACCCTGCTCCTAAATCTCCAATATCTCAACACTCCTTTAGTGCACACAATCTTTTCTTTCCTTGGGAACAAATATCCCACGTTCAGGTTTGGTCATCTTATACCTGCATGACTTTGTCTTTGGCGTTGAATCTCCAGTCTGTCTTAGAAACCAGAGTAAACAGAGTCAATTTTCTTACCTATTGCTTTGAGCATTCAACATACTCCTTACCACTCTCCTCATTTGTTTCTTGTTAGGCTTTATGTTAAAATTTGATCTTGGAAAACCTTTAATCGATAACAATTTGTCATATTTCAAGTGGTATCTTGTGTTCAACTCAATCTTTGTTTTTTTTTGTTTGTTTTTTTGTTTTTAATGGATATTTTCAGAGAGAGATGAAGGAGAGGGAGAGAGAGAGAAGGAAACATGGGTGTGAGTGCTTAACACCAATTGGCTGCCTCCTGCACACCCTCTATGGGGAATGGAGCCGGCAATGAGGGGCTAGGGAGCCAGCAAGAAGGCCATGTGTCCTGTGGGGGAATCGAACCAGCAACCTTTTGGTGCACAGGACAAGGCCCAGCCAACTGAGCCACACTGGACCAGGTTGATCAGTGTTTAAAAGCCAGCCTTTTTGGGTGTCATGATATGAGACTCTGATCTTATTTAAATCTTCTGTTTTAGCTGACTTTTTATGACATTACTCCTGCATGGGAAAGGGGGCACTGCCTGGCTACTGCCAGATAAGGGTAGAAGTTCAGATTCCCCACTCAGCCTAATTGGGTGAGGGAGATCCTTGTTATAGCTGGGTGGGTAGGAGGTTCCACCTCAAAATGTATCCTCCACTGACATCATGGGGAAATGGTGGCCCTGATACCACTGGATGATGGTGAAAATTCTGACTCTCCACAGGACCTTCCCTGACTCCATTCCATTGGGGAAGGGAGGGGCTCCTTGTGCTGCCATTTAGAAATGGAAGTCCAGGTTCTTTGCATGATTCCCACTGACACTGTGAGAGGGGGCTTTTTACTATTCTACAGAGTTCAAGTCTGGCTCACTATTCAGCTTTCTCTGACACCACCCTGCGAGAGGTTGGGTACCTCTATTAGCCTGCAAAGGTGGCAATCTAGGCACCCCACTCAACCTTTGCTGATATTGGAGGAGGGGCACAGATTTTTTTTTTTCTGTGATGTCTGGCTGGAGTGGAGCAATTATTATCTAAAAGTGTTCTGTCTTGCCCAGCCGGTGTGGCCCAGCCGGTGCTTGAGCATCGATCCAAGCTTCAAGAGGTCACCAGTTCAATTCCCAGTCAGGGCATGGGTCAACCACTGAGCCACACTAGCCGGGCATACCTCACTACTTTTTTGCAGTTTGCATTATCCCATAGAACATCTTCTCCTGGAATGTTTTGCAGGTACATTAAAGGCCTTGACTGTCTGCTTTCCTAACTCATCCACTGATGCCCATCTCACGTTCTTCAGTCACCTTTCATATCTCATTTTTAAAAAGCAGGCATATCATCCCCAGTGGGGGGCATGCAGGAAGCAGCCAATCTATGTTCTCTCTCATCGATGTTTCTATCTCTCTCTCCCCTCTCTCTTCCTCTCTCTCTAAAAATAAAGAAAAATATTTTTAAAGGAACACAGGCATATCAGTTCTTTTGAATGTCTTCTGCTCCTTCCATCTCAGTCACTGTTACTCTTCTTGCTTGTTCCTCCACTGTCTTCCATACCTTTAGTACCCTTGTCCCTGAATGTTTCCTTTCTACTGCTCCCAGAGTTAATTTTTCTAAAACAATCTGTTCATTCACTCTTCCGATTTAAAGTCTTCAGTGGCTCCCAATTACTAAAAAAATAAAAGTGCAAATTTCTGTGTCAACAAGCATCTTTTGCAATGATAGACCACAGAAAGGAAAGTTTAACATGTATACGCAATTGAAATGGAATTTTAATATTTTCTTTAAAAAAGTTAATAACTGACATTTATCTTCAAACCACATCTCCACATATATGCATAAATACACCTATTAGTGTGCCTTTACCGTATTAGCTTGTGCTGACAAGAAAATAAGGGAAAACAGTTTCATTTGAAAATAAGGGGTTTCATTTCACAAAACTTGATCACTATTTTTTAATTAATATCTGGTGTCCACTTTCTAATCCTACACATTCCAAAATTAAAAGGTCACAAATATTTCCCCTTCCCTCCCCTCCTTAATAAATCAAGATCATATTCCAGATGGTATCACTCCCTTTTCTTCCTTTTTCTCACATGTTCTCTCCAATTTTTTTTTTTTTAAAGAGAGGGGAAGGGAGAGGGAGAGAGAGAAACATTGATGAGAGAGAACATCAATTGGCTGCCTCCTGCATGCCCCCCACTGGGGACTGGGCCCACAACCTGGGCCTGTCCCCTGACCAAGAATCGAACCAGCAACCTCTTGGTACATGGGTCGTCGCTCAACCACTGAGCCACACCAGCCGGGCTCTCCAGACAATTTGATTCTGAACTTTTTGTGATGTTTCATTTTACTCATTGATGTTTTCAATATGTCTTTTTCTCCTTCTCCCTAACCTAAATTACAAGTATTGAAAATACAGCCCTGGCTGGTGTGGCTTAGTTGGTTGAGCATCAACCCATGCACCTAAAGATTGCCGGTTCAATTCCTGATCCAGGCCCTTGTTGCAGGCTTGATCCCCAGTAGGGGATGTGCAGGAGGCAGCCAATTGATGTTTCACTCTCACGTAGATGTTTCTCTCTCCCTCTCCCTTCCTCTCTCTCTAAAAATCAATTTTAAAAATCTTTAAAAAAATACTTTACCTTTAAAAAATACAATACCCCATTTCAGTAACTTTACTAATCTCACTGGAGATCTTAGACAAGTTGGTAATGTGAGCAATTATTACCTTTAAAATTTTCTCCTAGTATAAAATGAATAAAAGACAAGTTATATTTCCAGTAATATAAGCAGAAACACATTAGAAATTCCTAAAGCCCATTTGATCATTTTTGTTAGTCATTTTTCACCTCATTTCACCTTCCCATCCCAAGAAAATTGCAGATAGAAAGTTAAGAGGACTTCTATCTCCAGATATTTAGAAGCAAAATCTTGAAAGGTATGTTATTCTCTGAACAGTACTTCTCCGTTTCACTAGCATAACAGTTCAGAAGGGCATCTTAGGAGAGGAGCTGAGACAGCCATGACTTTTCATTGCTCCTGCACTACATTTGCAGTGTCTGCTTATTGATACGAAGGCCCTGGGGTTCTCACAATGCCAGATCACAAAGGGTTTCACTCTTTAGCCTGCAACATTGTCCCCAAGCAAGACTGTTATCCTGTTTTCAAAAGCCTTGAAACCTGGCATTGACGTAGCCTCCATATGGATGAAAGTCCTTTCAGGCAATTCACTTCCAGAATAGGGAGATTTCATCTATATTGAATATTTTCTCTGGCAAGTAATTTCCTTCTAAAATCAAAGTTACCTTGAGTTTCCAAAACTTCTTCAGCTGCCTTTACATCGCGACTGTAGACTCACCACTCACTCACATTATGTAATGAATAATGATTCTTGAGTCATTGAAACCACCAAGAGCTAGTAGCAAATTCAACATTGTAGTTAGGTCCAGCCTTTTTTTTCAACATCACAAACTTTTTGCATTGGCTGTGATGAATCCCGGTGCTGAGAGCGGTGTGCTTCTGTGTCACATCTTCTAAACAGGTCATTAGTAGTTTCTCCATGTCTGATAGAGGCCCAGCTTTTCACCTTAAATGGCCTCTATGATCTAAGGTAGGATGTGTTTGTTTGTAATAACAGCAACAGTTTGTCGTCCAGAAGTCTTTTCCTTTGGCTGCCACGTCAGCAGAGAAGACCCTGTCATTAACCTCATCCTCACTGCACCTTGGTTTCAGTGGGGAAGAGGCATGTTATTAATTAGAAAAGGTCTGTCAAGAAGGAAAGGGCAAGAAACTGCAGGCAGGGAGACAACCCAGAGGTTGCAGTAGCATCACCAAGTGGGGCGCAGGAGGGGTGCAGGGTGCACCAGGCACGATTACAAATGCCGTAGTCACAGCACTTCAGAGTCGTGTCCCTTTGTAAACAGTTCTCTGACTTGGATGCTCTCTTGCAGTCATCACTGTGGAAAGAGTTGAAGAGTGGAATTTTTGTTTTTCCCAAGATAGGAGGATATGCAAGAACTCAGGGTCAGGCCTTTGGGAAAGCAAAAGTGTAAGTTGGCAGGGGGTAGGGTGGGGTGAGGGTTGGGGTGGGGTGATAGAATTGACTCAGCATTCAGGCTTGGTCTGGGAATAGTCTTTTCTAATAATTCTGAACCAGCCCCTTTATGTCTTCTGTTAGAAGAAAACTACATGTGCCTAGGAGTTTGGCATCTAGAAAGGCACTCAGAGATTTCCAGAAAATCCCGAAGAGAACGGAGGTCTGGAGATGGAGGAAGAGATATAAGGAGAACATCCCCGTAGCAGTCGAGTTGCTTTGGGGGATGGATCTATACAGTCCTTTGAATATTGCTTCAGCCTTTGGTTGCTCTGGTTTGGAGAGCAACAGCTCTAACCCTCTTTCAGTGAATCAGAGCTCACTTCATTTGCTTGCTGCTCACTCAACTGAGAAAAACCTATCTGAACATGAGCCTCCAACTTCAAAGGTTATTCCAGAAGGCAGTGTTCTCGATGTTCCTGCCCACTCCAACACACAAGCTAAATCTAAGCCCTGGTGGCAGTTAACCTTATGAGGACCCTCCTACAACCACCCCCACTGCCAAGTTCTTCCATATCCCATGCCCACTGTCCTCTCTGGTCACATGACTTTCTCAGAGAATGGCTCCTGATGGCTGAAGTTTCTGACATCTACTCTGGCTAGGAGGTCTGAGCACATGGAAAACTAGAAAAACAAAGTGTTTCATGTTCTTAGCCCTATCACATAGCGTTTTAATTGGGTAGCCCTGGTTGAGCACCCACCTAGTTCAAGCTTGGCTGGGGAATAGAGACAATGGGTCCCACAGTGTTGTGTTGGTGGTGCCAGCCTGCGTTCTTCCCACTGCACTCTTAAAGCAAATTTGTGTAAACTTAAGGTCAATGTAAAATCTCATGGACATTGTTTGTAGGTTTTCTCGGGTGGGTGAGAACAGGCAGAAGCTACAGCTAGGGAGCGTTATAACCTCCAGTGCCTCTTCTTCACCGTGACTGGCCCATGTCCCAGCGACCTGCAGTAGGAAGGGCATGTGACAAGCATCTGCTGTGGCTGCAGTCATGGAAATTGGTTGAGAACTGCTGTTCGGGGGTGACTTGCAGGAGCCTCCCACCCTTTACCCATCACTCATAAGTGTGGTGGGTTAGTATTAGAGTTAAGGACTGTAAGGCAGGAGCTGGGGTGATGGACCAGGGCACGAGGAAATGGTTTCAAGGCAAAGCCTTCTCCCCCTTAGAGACTGAGACTCAATCTAGGAAAAACCTCGGGAGATGGGGTCATGAAGAAAGCTTTTGGAGGAATCCTAGAGAAAAAGTTAGTTGTTAGTTCTCGCCTTCCCAAAATTGATCCCCTTTTTCCCATGTTAAATGAGTTAAGCTCCTAAGCTGGTGTGTGATAGGAGGTAAACGAATAAAAAGTGGTGACTCAGAATCCAGATCTAACCCGAAATGCATATTCTGTGCTTCTCTCACCTGTCAGCCATGACCCCTGACATGATAACTGAGAAGACATGATTAGAATCTCCCTGCATCTTTACACTGTGGTGACATTTTAATTCGATCTTGTTTCTTACATATAAAACAAAAATATTGGGCTACATTGCTTCTGTGCCCAACTCCTATATTTTACACATTTGGTAAAATGGTGGCTTCAAGGCTGTCCAAGTCTAGAAAGTTTGGAGCACGGGTAAAGGAGCGTAAAGGAGGCTAGGTCAGGAGGCTGAATTGGGTTGGATATGGAGGAGGAGAGGGTAGGTCAGGGTTTCTGGGGTGAGACTCAGGCATGCAGGTAATGTTCTGGGGATGATCCAGGCTGCTAGAGGGAGCTGGGGACTGAGACAGGTCTAAGTGTTAGGAGAACTTGTTGGCCAGATCCGTTTCTCCTGCAGGCGTGGGAGTGAGGCAGATTAGATGCCCTGGAGAAGAAAGAGTCATGGAGAAGAAGCGTGCTGTCCCTCCACCTCACACTTCCTTTCTCCTGCCTGGGTGGGGGCTCTCACAAGCCCCGTAATAAAGCAAGTCTCCATCTTCTCACTGACTCACCTGGACCAGATAAGCCCCTCCCAGGTCTCCTCCTTGCTGAGCAGGGCCAGGGGTTGTGTTTAAGGTTTGCAGAAGTGGTTGAAGAGGATATCTTTGAATGCAGGAAACTTTCTTTGGGGAACTTTTTGTTTTTATTTTACTTTTCCCTCTATCTCTTTCCCTGTTCTCTTTCAGGGAAACATAAACCTAACCTTAGGCTGACTACAGAGGAGCCTAATTTGGCTTCAAATCCATTATCTTCCCCTCCTTCTGTAGCCAGAGGGGACAGGTACAGTTGTGCCTCTGGGCAAGATGAGAACTGGAGGGCATGTACTACCCCATCTAAGAAAGAGCAACCGTAATGAAAGGGCCTTGGGGTGGAGCCAGGGCTGGAGGCGAGAAGATGCAGACTTTGGGCTCTAGGAGAGGTCTCAGGGGAGGGATGGAACCTAGTCTTGGGGGCTCAGGTACAGGGGTGGGAGGAAAGAACAGATGGCCAGCACATTTTCCTGTACCTGTGGGAGGCAGAGATAGTGCCAGGTGTCCAAGGTCTGTCTGTGGCCCACACGAAGGTCCTGAGGTGACAGGTGTTGGAACCCTAAGAAGCTAGCTGAGGCTTCTGGCTGAGTCTGGAAGGTAGGCTCAGGTATCAAACCTGAGGCTTGTCCTGTTAGCTCTGAACAACATTACTCTCTGAATGAAAGTAACAGAAATTTTGGAAATATACCAAACTTATTAAGAAATAAATAAGCCCAGCTGGTATGGCTCAGTGGGTTACCTGGTGACCAGCTCCTGAATCTCCTCTCAATTCTGAGCTTCACCTTCTAGGAGGGACAGGGAGATACAGTGATAAGGGCACAAATTCCACAATGCAAAATTAGAATATGACATTGTGTATGTGGGGCAAAAGTAGGTTTACAGTTCTGAGTACACAAAACACGGAGTTTATTCTTGTATTATTATTTATTAATTATTGTATTATTTTCCATATGAACAACTGGAAACCTACTTTTGCCCCAGCCTGTATGTCAACTGTGATAGCATTTATTAACATGAACATCTGATATGTGTACCGAAATAATATTGTGAGAAGAGATGGTAAACTATTCACAATGGTTTTCTCAGATTTGAGGGCATAAAGGGACTTTTCTTTATTTAAAAAAATAATAATTTTTCTTTATTGATTTTAGAGAGAGAAGAAGGGAGAGGGAGGGAGATAGAGACATCAATGAGTGAGAACATCATCGATTGGCTGCTCCTGCATGCCTCCCACTGGGGATCGGGCCCATAACCTGGGCATGTGCCCTGACCTGGAATCAAACCAGCGACCTCTTGGTACATGGGTGGACTCTCAACCACTGAGCCATACCAGCTGGGCTTATTTATTTCTTAATAAGTTTGGTATATTTCCAAAATTTCTGTTACTTTCATTCAGAGAGTAATGTTGTTCAGAGCTAACAGGACAAACACAGGAGAAAGACCTGGGTTGCATGGAGTTTGAGATTCACGCTCAGATTTTCATCACTAGTTGCCCAGGTCAAGGTGCAAGACCATCTTCCCAGGCACAACAAGGGTCCTCTGCTTGGAGGCATAAGCTGATGCTCTTAGCTCAAACCCTCTGGGACTAATATCCATGATTGCTGCCTGTGTCTCACATATTCCAAAGGCAAGACTACTGAAGTGGTCCCTGTGGGAATTTCTTCCAGACGGTGGCACGTCAGCCAGGCTGTGAGACCGCATAGCTTCAGTGGGAGCTCATTCATGAATGTGGCCTCTGCCAGGCAGAGGGAGTTTTTTGTTTGTTTGTTTGTTTGTTTGTTTGTTTGTTTGTTTTGGAGATGACCTTTTTCTTCTTCTCACTCTCTTCCCATTGTCATCTGATGATTCAAGGTAGAGCCGCTCTAGAACTCCAGCCCTGGGAACATTTTCCAGATTGTAAAGAGAAGGAAACAGTGAGGTATAGGGCCAAGATAGGGGCCCACTGAATCAGACAGATGTATGCCTCGTTCCCTGGGGGAAAATGCTTTCACTCTAAGCACCCCTGGTCTTCAATGACAAGACAAGGTCAATTATTTCTACCTCAGAGAATTCAAAGAGAACAAGGATATAACATGCCCAATGATGTTTGATGCCAAGTAGGGTCTTAATGTTTGTTCCCTTTGCCATGACCCATGTGTGAGTTTATGAAGTCCTGACAACAAAATCAGCCAGACCTCTCATAGTTTACCTAGAGAAGCTCAGGAATTTGTTTGCAGCCATAGCAGGTAGGTAGCACACAGGGACTTCCACCCCAGGTGTGCAGGAGAGCACCCATAGTGAAGATGATGTGAGGACTCACACTTGGGTGTAGCATGTGTCTGACTCTGGGAATGAACCCACTCAGATAAACGTCTCCAAACTCACTCTCTCTCCAAGACAGGGATATCTGCCATCACCACTGCTTGTCTTCCCCATAGTGACTACTAACTGCAAGGTTAAGGTCAGGAATGTCATCCTGTAAACTTGGAATTACTGGCTGTCACTATAGAGGCATCGTTCCCTTGTGTCTTTCAGGTTAACCAAACCAGCCATGACATTTTCTCATCAAATGTTTCTGATTATCTTTTTTTTTTAATTTTTTTATTAATTTATTTTTGTTACAGATGTTTCTTCCTTTTCCCCCATTGACACCCTCCTCCCGATCCTCCCCCATCGCCCTGTCCACAGCATTGTTGTCTATGTCCATTGCATATAAATTCTGTGGTTTATCTCTTCCCTCCTCCCCCACCCCCTTTTCTGAGGTTTGTCAGTCTGTACCCTACTTCTATGTCTCTGGGTCTAGTTTGTTCATCAATTTGTTTTGTTCATTATATTCCACAAATAAGTGAGATCATGTGATGTTTTTCTTTCTCTGATTGGCTTGTTTCGCTTAGGATAATACTCTCCAGATCCCTCCATGTCATCTCAACCGATAAGAGATCTTTCTTTCTTACAGCTGCATAGTATTCCATTGTGTATATGTACCACAGCTTTTTTTATCCACTCATCTATTGATGGACACTTGGGCTGTTTCCAGATCTTAGCTATTGTAAATAGTGCTGCTATGACCATAGGGGTACATATATTCTTTCTGATTGGTGTTTCAGGCTTCTTAGGATATATTCCTAGAAGTGGGATCACTGGGTCAAATGGCAGATCAATTTTTAATTTTTTGAGGTAACACCATATTGTTTTCCATAGTGGCTGCACCAGTCTGCATTTCCACCAGCAGTGTACTAGAGTCCCCTTTTCTCCACACCCTCACCAGCACTTGTTTGATTTGTTGATGGCAGCCATTCTGGCAGGTGTGAGGTGATACCTCATAGTCGTTTTAATTTGCATCTCTCTGATGATTAGTGACATTGAGCATTTTTTCATATGTCTCTTGGCCATTTGTATGTTCTGTTTGGAGAGGTGTTTCTTTAGGTCCTCTGCCCATTTTTTAATTGGGTTCTTTGTCTTCCTTTTGTTGAGTTGTATGAGTATTCTATATATTTTGGAAATTAACCCCTTATCTGACGTATCATTGGCAATTATGCTCTCCCATATAGTGGGTTCCCTTTCCATTTTGATGGTTGTTTCTTTTGCTGTGCAGAAGCTTTTTAGTTTGATGTAGTCCCATGTGTTCATTTTTTCCTTTGTTTCTCTTGCCTTAGGCATTGTATCCGTGAAAATTCTGCTGTGTGTGATGTCTGAAATTTTGTTGCCTACATTTTCTTCTAGGATTTTTATGGATTCACAAGTCACATTTAAGTCTTTTATTCATTTTGAATTTATTCTTGTGTATGGTGTAAGTTGGTGGTCTAGCTTCATTTTTTTGCATGTAGCTGTCCAATTTTCCCAACACCATTTATTGAAGAGGCTATCTTGACTCCACTGTACACTCTTGCCACCTTTGTCAAAAATTAATTCTGCATATTGTCTTGGGTCAATTTCTGGGTTCTCTGTTCTGTTCCATTGATCTATATGCATGTTCTTGTGCCAGTACCAGGCTGTTTTGATTACAGTGGCTTTGTAACCTGATATCCTGTATTGTGATCTCTCCTAATTTGTTCTTCTTTTTCAAGATTGCTGTGGCTATTCAGGGTCTTTTTTGGTTCCATATAAACTTTTGGAGTATTTGTTCTATTTCTGTGAAGTATGTCATTGGTATTTTGATGGGGATTGCATTGAATCTATAGATTGCTTTGGGTAGTATGGACGTTTTAATGATGCTAATTCTTCCAATCCATGAACAAGGTATATGCTTCCACTTCTTTATATCTTCCTCTATTTCTTTTTTCAATTACCTGTAGTTTTCTGTGAAGAGGTCCTTTACTTCTTTGGTTAAGTTTATTCCTAGATATCTTAATTTTTTTGCCACGATGGTAAGTGGGATTGTTTTTTTAGTTTCTCTTTCTGTGAGTTCATCGTTGGTGTATAAGAATGCCATCAATTTCTTGACATTAATTTTATATCCTGCTACTTTGCTAAATTCATTTATTAAATCTAGTAGATTTTTTTATGAAGTCTTTAGGGTTTTCTATGTACAATATCATGTCATTTGCAAATAATGACAGTTTCACTTCTTTCCAATTTGGATCCCTTTTATTTTTTCTTCATGTCTAATTACTGTGGCTAAGACGTCCAGTACTATGTTAAATAAGAGTGGTGAAAGTGGGCATCTCTGTCTTGTTCCTGTTCTTAAGGGAAATGCTTTTAGTTTTTGCCCACTGAGTATGATGTTGGCTGTAGATTTTTTATATATGGCCTTTATTATGTCAAGATATGATCCCTCTATTCCCACATTGCTGAATGTTTTTATCAGAAATGGGTGCTGGATTTTTTTCTAATGCTTTTTCAGCATCTATTGATAAGATCATATAGTGTTTGTCTTTCATTTTGTTTATGTGGTGTACCATATTTATTGATTTGCGAATATTGTACCATCCTTGCATCCCTGGGACAAATCCCACTTAGTCATGATGAATAATTTTTTTGATGTATTGATGGATCTGATTTGCTAATATTTTGTTAAGGATTTTTGCATCTGTGTTCCTCAGGGATATTGGCCTGTAGTTTTCTTTCTTTGTAGTGTCTTTATCCGGTTTTGGAATTAGGATTATGCTGGCTTCATAAAATGAGCTTGGAAGTCTTCCGTCTTCTTGGATTTTTTGGAATAGTTTGAGAAGAATGGGTGTTAGTTCTTCTTTGAATGTTCAGTAATATTCTGTAAATATATTCTGTAAAACTCCCCCGTGAAGCCGTCGGAGCCTGGGCTTTTGTTTGCTGGGAGTTTCTTGATTACATCATCAATTTCCTTAGTTGTTATTGATCTGTTCAAATTTTCTATCTCTTCCCAGTTCAGTTTTGGGAGATTATGTTTCTAGAAATTTGTCCATTTCGCCTAGATTGTCCAATTTGTTGGTGTATACTTGTTCATAGTATATTTTGATGATCCTTTGTATTTCTGTGGTGTCAGTTGTTACTGCTCCTCTTTTGTTTCTGATTTTGTTTATTTGAGTCCTCTCTTTTTGTTTCTTGGTGAGTCTGGCTAAAGGTCCATTAATCTTGTTTATCTTTTCAAAGAACCAGCTCTTTGTTTCATTGATGTTTTGAATTGTTTTTTTTAGTCTCTATGTCGTTTATTTCTGCTCTGACCTTTACTATTTCTTTCCTTCTACTTCCTCTGGGTTTTTCTTTTTGTTTACTTTCTAGTTCTTTAAGTTGTAGGGTTAGAAAGTCGATTAGGAATTTTATTTCTTGAGGTAGGCTTGTAGTGCTATGAACTTCCCTCTCAGGACTGCTTTCACTGCATCCCATAGGTTTTGTGTTGGTGTATGTTCGTTTTCATTGGTTTCCAGGAAGTTTTTAATTTATTCCTTGATCACCTTGGTAACCCATTCATTATTTAATAACATGCTATTTAGCCTCCAAATGTTTAAATGTTTTTGTTGTCATTGAGTTCTAGTTTTATGCCATTGTGATCTGAGAAGATGCTTGATATGATTTCAATCTTCTTGAATTTATAAAGACTTACTTGTGTCCTAACATGTGGTCTGTCTTTGAGAATGTCCGTGTGCACTTGAGAAGAATGTATATTCCGCAGGTGGGGTGAAATGTTCTGTAAATATCAATTAAGTCCAACTTATCTAGTTCATCATTTAAGGACTCTGTGTCCTTGTTAATTTTTGTCTAAAAGATCTATCCAGTGGTGTCAGTGGGGTGTTAAAGGCACCCATTATGATTGTATTGCTTTTGATCTCTCCCTTGAATCCTCCAGAAGTTTTTAAATATATTTTGGTGCTCCCGTATTTGGTGCATATATGTTTGCCAGGGTTATATCCTCTTGTTGGATTGATCCTTTGAATATTATGTAGTGACCTTCTTTGTCTCTTATTATGGCCCTCGTTTTGAAGTCTATCTTATCAGATATGAATATTGCTACACCAGCCTTTTTTTCATTTTCATTTCCTTGGGAAAGTTTTTTCCATCCCTTCACTTTCATACTGTGTGAGTCCTTTGTTGTGAGGTGGGTTTCTTGTAGACAGCATATATATGGGTCATGTTTTCTTATCCAGTCAGCTACCTTATGTTTTTTGATTGGAGCATTTAAGCCATTTACATTTAAGGTTATTATTGATAGATACTTATTAGTTGCCATTTTTATTTTATGCCTGTGTTGCCCCCCCCCCCCCCCCCCCCCCGTTTCTTCTTCTTCTTACAATAGTCCCTTCAGCATTTCTTACAGTTCTGGTTTGGTGGTGGTAAATTCCTTTAGCTTTTTTTTTTGTCTGTGAAGCTCTTTATTTCTCCTTCAATTTTGAATGATAGCCTTGCTGGATAGAGTAGTCTTGGATTCAGACTCTTGCCTTGCATTACTTTGTATACTTCATGCCACTCCCTTCTGGCCTGCAGTGTTTCCATTGAGAAATCAGCTGACAGTCTAATGGGAGCTCCCTTATAGGTAACTTTCTGTCTCTCTCATGCTTCCATTAAGATTCTTTCGTTGTCTTTAATGTTTGCCATTTTTTTTATGATGTGTCTAGCTGTGGGTCTTTTCATCTTGCTTGGAACTCTCTGTGTTTCCTGGACTTGTGTGACTTTTTCCTTTACCAATTTAGGGAAGTTTTCTGTCACTATTTCTTCAAACAGTTTCTCAATTCCTTTTTCTGATTCCTCTCCTTCCAGTACCCCTATAATGTGAATGTTGTTATGTTTTGTATTGTCCATTTGCTGCTCTATTTGGGTGTTTTTTTCTACCTTGTCTTCTAAGTCACTGATTTGGTCTTCAGCTTCTTCTAATCTACTACTGAATCCTTCTAAGGTATTTTTCATAACAGCTATGTCATTCTTTATTTCCTCTTGATTTTTATTCATGACTTCTACCTCTTTTTTTAAGCTGATGTAGTTCCCACTGAGCACTTCATAATTCTTAAGTTGCTTGTAGTTCTCACTAAATTGTTTGAACATCCTTAAAATCATTGCTTTGAATCTTTATCTGACAAGTTGCTTTCTTCCATTTCCTGTAGTTCCTTTTCTGGTGATTCCTCCTTTTCTTTCATTTGGGTGTTGTTTCTTTGTCTCACCATTTTAGCAATCTGGTAGTTCTAGGCCCGGTGAGGGATGTTGGAATGTGTAGGTGGGTTGGTGTGTATCAAATAAGGCTGCTGTGCCTCCCAGACTGTTTTGGTGTGTGGCACCTCTTGCCTGCTGTGGGTCTTGGAGGATTGACTACTGGTGGCTGGTATTGGTCTGTCGTGCAGGTCTTGGCTCCCCGAGTCTTGCTGCAGCTTGGGCTGGGGCACTGATCCTGATCAGCCTCTGCTGATGCCACTGGGGATGGGTCTCAGCTGCCAATCTGCGCTGCTGCTGCCTGGGGATGGATGTCCACTCCCAAGCCTTTGCTGCTGGGAGTGTGTCTTGGCTCCTGAGCCTCAGCTGCTATTGGGGGTGGGGCTCCACTCCCGCCCAGTCACTACTGCTGTGGGGGGTGGTGCTCGGCTCCCCGCCTGTTGCCGCTACTGCAGCAGGCACCTCGGTAGTGCCGCTACTGTGTGCTGATCCGCGTTGACACAGTGGGGTCCACTGGTCCGATGGTGCAAGGCACTCTGGTGGACTCAGGTTGCTCAGCCCTAGCCACTCCCCACTTCCTCCTCCCTAGGAAGACCTGGGATCTTCCAAAATGGCAGGGCCTCCCGGCTGCACAGGGAGAAGCTCGCTGATGAGCCGCTTACTGCAGTAGCCAGCTGCTTTCCATCCACAGCACAGGGACCTTCTGCCCCGCGTTTCTGCACTGCTCAAGGTGGGTCGTCCACACTCACGTCCACTCACTCTCTCACACTTGCTCACACTCTCACACACTCACCCTCGCTCTGGTCCTGCCTGCCGCTATCTTCCTCTCTGTGTGTTTTTGATTATCTGATATGTGCAAGACATCCTTCTAGGTGCTGAGGAGAGAGTACTGACCTCAACACGTGAAAATAGCATTCGTTCTTATGAGGTGAGAGAGACACAGTAAACATCAGTAAGGAAAAGCTATGGAGTGAAAACTGGGTTAACTGTGCTGGAGAAACATCAAACAGGAAAGGGACATGGAACGTATGTATATGTATGAGGAAAGCTTCACTTGTAAGTTAACACGTACTAGGCGAAAGAAGAATGGCACAAATATATAACACCATCCGGAGGAAGTAAGGTGAACACAGAGAACTGAGCCCAGCCAGTGGGCTCAGTGGTTGAGTGCTGTCCCATGCACCAAGAGGTCGCTGGTTCAATTCCTGGTCAGGGCACATGCCCGGGTTGCAGGCTCCATCCCTGGTGGGGGGAGAGCAGAAGGCAGCCAATTGATGTTTCTCTCTCATTGATGTTTCTATCTCTCTCTCCCTTTCCCGTCCTCTCTATCTAAAAATCAATAAAAATATATATTTTTAAAAAGACAGGGAACCGATGGAAAAGCTAATTTCCATCCCTCCCCCCTTTCCCTCTATACCCCCTTTCTAGTGACTAATCCAAATGTTTCTTTCTCTTTCTTCCCGTAACACTCAGTGAAAGTCTTTCCCACTGTAATCATTTATGGTCTTTGTCTCCCTTAAAAAAAATAATGAAGAAACTTGAAGCTGAGTTCCTTCTCACCCCCGCCACCCCCATTGTTTCCCTGGGCTGCCTCATCTGTCCTTAGAGATGGTGCGATGCTGGGAAGTCAGACCATAACTGGAGACTCAGGCTCTGATCTGGTGACCTGCTTTGTGAGGAATGTAGTACTGCTGGAGGTTATGGTACCTGAAAGAGACTGAGAGACCTACAGATGCTTGGTGACCCCAGCTTTGTTATGTCTGAAAGGACATCACATGGATGTGAAGTGATACATGGTCTGTGTACACCAACAAATAGACATACAACAGAAGTGAAGAAGTACCAGGGAGAGAGATGCTACACCAACATTGATTGCTATCATATAATAGATCTAATAAAATTAAATGGAGTGTCTGGGTGGCCCGAGTTCCAGGTAAGTGGAGGAATGCACACAGACAGTATGTACCCTCTCCTGGAACATTAGAGAGGATTCAGGTGGTTTGATCTGAAATTTATGATTCTGTGATTCTAATGGGATGCCTAAGGGCAGGTGATGGGAATAAATAAAGCTGCAACCTCCCACTGGGACCTTCTTAGGAATGGACTCCAGGATCTTCCAGTTGCTTCTGCTGGGCATATTCATAGTGCTCTTCATGGATGAGGGTGAGGCCTGGTGAGAGAGGCAATGAGGGGTGGGAAGAGAATGTATGGGGAAGAAGGAAGAGGTTTCTAAACTTGACTCTTGGGGCTGCTGTAAAATGGTTCATGGAGAATTTTTCTTCTCTTCACAGGAGACAGAGTCCTGACCACAAAAGGTATGTTTTGCTATCCTTGGGTAAATAATGCTACAATGAGAGTGGACATTCTTGAGCTCTTTATACATTGTCTCTGTCCCCTCCCTGACTCCACTCCATTGTCCCCACTCACTGCTCTAGTGTCTTCTTTCTGCCCCCGGCCTTGAGTAGAGGGGTGTCCTTGACTCCGCGAAGGGTCATAGCTGTTCCCCACTCAAGGGTGTAAGGCCCCCTGGCAGGTGCTGGGTAGGGTGTCAACTTATTTTTGTGAGGTTTTGTACCACCGCAATATACAAGTGGGGGAGATTCTGAAGCAGAATCGCTTTCCCTGGATCTCTGCTTTGAGGCTTTGCTATCTTTCTTTAGTGATTCGAATTTGCAATAGCTGTGCTGTCTATGATGGACACAAATGCGAAAAGTCCATGAGAAGTTGCTGGAAGTTTAATTCAGTGATGTTGAACAGGAGCTGTCGCACAGATCACTTTTACTATAATGACCGCCTTTCAGGTAAGTGAGGGTTAGAGAGAGACACAAAATATTACTGATGGTGCTCGTAATTCCTGGAGTCAAGGTGTGGATGGATACTGGGATCCTGGGGAAGGATGGGGAAAGTGGGATTCTCCATACGCAGACTTGGGATGGAGACTGTATGGGAGGCAGATGTCTTTTGCTGGTCCTGTCTAAAGAGACAGATGAGAGGCAGATGGCCTTGGGTTCATTCCAGACTACACAGAAAACTGATGAGGTTCTGGAGAGAAGTCATTGCTAGGAAGGTGATGAGATGAAGCAAGGTGAACACATTTGCTTTTCTTCTCTTTAGGGAGATATCTATTTCGTCATACAACATTATCTTGTGAAACTTGTCAAGAGGGAATGGTCCAGGTATTCCATGACCTCTTAAGAGAAACATTTTGCTGCACTGATACTGACAGATGTAATGACCCTGATGACAATCAAGATACTGCAAGGCCGTATGTGTCAATGGACCAAGACAGAATTATTTGACAAAAAATAAAATAATTAAGTTTTAAATCATGTCTCTCAGTAAACTTTCCCTTCCTCTATCTGATGGCAACATTATCTTACATTTTCTCAAAACCCAGAATCCACTCTCTTTTCTAAGCTAGTAGCTACCTATGGAAGCACATTCTTTCCTGGATCGGTGCTTCCATTAATAGGAAAGTATAAAATGTAGGCCACAAGAACCTCATCTCTACTTTTTGGTTGGATCCTGCTGTCTTTACCACATGATACCTCCTGGCAATCTTCACTTGCCCTTAAGTTCTGATGTTATACCTGGGCTAAAGTCAGAGTTCTAAAACTTCTCACAAAGGGAACAAAGCATTTTTCTGGTAGAGCTTCTGAGGGAAGATCAAGAAAAAGCAGACTGGATAGCAATTGGGACAAGAAATCACAAGAGATTTTAGAAATATTTGAGAAGACAGTAAAAGAGGTGGGGACTGGGAATGGTTTGTATTAAGCAGTAGCTTGAGAAAGTCAGTGTGAAATTAGAAAACTCTATCTTCTGTGAAAGCAATAGTCAATGAACCAAACTTGAGAGGCTTAGTGTCTGCCACTATTTTGAGAAATCGCACCTACTCTTGTCACCATGTTTCTGATCATCTTATCTTGCTCCCATGACTAAAGCCAAGTATATCAGGTTTGACACTTGGTTGAGTATTGGCCAATTACTTTATCTTCTGGTTTGTGAGGCATACTCTTTCACTTATAATCATCAATTTAAAAATCTTTAACAAAATATCAGCAAACATGTTTCAAAAGCAGACAAAAGGATGATATATAATGGATAATTAATTTTTGTTGAGTAAAAAATCATTGCAAACGAAGTGGCTTAAAATAATAATCAATTATTTTTCTGTGTCAAAGAATTCAGATGGTTTAGAGGTGCTCAGCTGGGCAGCTCTGCTAAATTCAGCCAGACCAGACTCATTCATGGGTAACTGGAGATTGGTTGGTAACTGGAGTTTGGTAGGTTTAGGATGGCCTTGAGTAGAGTGACTCAGCTCTTCTCTGGGACCAAGCTTATCTTCTCCTGGGACCAAGGGACTAGCTTAGACATATCTTACTCATGACAATGGCAGAAGCATGAGAGAGCAAGACCCAAGCTCATTTTCCACCTCTGCTTACATTAAGTTTGCTAACACTGCAATGGTCAAAGCAAATTATATGACCAAGCCTAGAGTTAGGAGACTGGGCAGGTTACCCCACCTATAATGGTAAGACATTGAAAAATTATAGGTCAAAGGACGTAGACAAAAGGAGGGGTGAAGAATTGGGACCAGATGATACTATATACTATATGTCATGACCAAGTGAGTCTTATTCAAGGGACGCAAGATTGCTTTAATGTTAAAAATATCAATTATAATAACTTAGAAAAATCAGATGATCATCCCCATAGAAAACAAGAAGTCATTTGACAAAATTCAATACCCATTCATATAAAAATAAATAAAAGTGGAATTGATAAATGTGTATTTAACATAATAAAATGATGTATAGCTTAGTTTGAAAAGCCAGTATTTATTTAATGGGGAAACATTAGGTTTCATGCTATAATAAGGGATAAAACAAGATTGCTCAGTATCTCTATTCCTAATTAATATAATATTAGAAGATTAAAATGTCTATACTACCCAAAGAAATCTATAGATTCAATGCAATTCCTATCAAGATACCAATGCCGTGTTTCACAGAACCAGAATATTCCAAAAATTTATATGGAACCACAAAAGACCCCAAGTAGGCACAGAAATCTTGAGAAAGAAAAACAAAGTTGGTCTAGCCAGCGTGGCTCAGTGAATTGAGTGTTGTCCCATGGACAGGGAGGTCCTTGTTCAATTCCCCGTCAGGGCACATGCTCGGGTCTTGGGCTCGATCCCCAGTAGGGGGCATGCAGGAGGCAGCCGATGGATGTTTCTCTCTCACATTGATGTTTCTATCTATTTCTAAAAAATCAATAAAAACATATTTTTTTAAAAGTTGGAGGAATCATGCTACCTGATATCAAAATGTACTATAAGGCCATAGTAATCAAAACAGCATGGTAGTGTCATGAACACAGAAATGTAGAACAATGGAACAGAATAGAGAGTCCAGAAATAAACCTATGCCTTCATGGTCAATTACATAAACTCAAAACAGATTAAAGACTTAAATGTTCGACTTGACACCACTAAAATCCTAGAAGAAAACATAGGCAGTAAAATTTCAAACATTTCTCGCCCTGGCCGGTTTGGCTCAGCGGTTAGAGCATCGGCCTGCGGTCCAGAGACCCGGATTTGGTTCCCGCTAAGGGCATGTCAGTTTGTCCCCGGCCCTGGTTGGTCGTGCGGGTGGCAGCCACTCGATGTGTCACCTTCTCATCTATGTTTCTCTCTCTCTCTCTTCCTCTCTCTCCCTCCCACTCTATCTGAACAAAAAATGAAAAAGTGTCCTCAGGTGAGGATAAAAAATAAAATAAAATAACTAAAATAGATACAATTTAAAAAAAAAGTAAAAATTTCAAACATTTCTCCTTAACAAGAGCAGATTTCCTTGACAAAGGGAAACAAAAGAAAAAAAATAAACAAATGTGACTACATCAAACTAAAAAGTTTTTGCACAGCAAAGGAAACCATCAACACAATGAAAAAACTCACTGATTGGGAGAACATATTCGCCAATGATACATCCCACAAGGGATTAATATAAAAAGTTCATAAATAACTCATACACTCAACACCAAAAACCCAAAAAATTTAATTTAATAAATGGGCAGAGGACCTGAATAGGCACTTCTCCAAAGAGGATATACAGATGGCCAATAATCATATGAAAATGTCACCAATCAACAGAGAAATGTAAATTAAAACCACAAAGAGATATCACCTCACATGTCAGAATGGCTATCATCAATAAATCAACTAACAACAAGTGTTGGCAAGGATATGGAGAAAAGGGAACCCTCTGCATTATTGGTGAGAATGCAGATTGGTGCAGTCACTGTGGAAAACAGTATGGAGTTTCCTCAAAAAATTAAAAATGGGCCCTGGCTGGCTTGGCTCAGTGGTTAGAGCACCAGCCTGAGAACACTTCGTCTCAGGTTTGATTCCTGGTCAAGGGCAGGTTTGAACCCCAGCCCCAGTCAGGGTCGTGCGGGAGGCAACAAATTGATGGGTCTCTCTCACATTAATGTTTCTCTCTCTCTCTCCCTTCCTCCCTCCCTTCCACTCTATCTAAAAAAAAATCAATGGAAAAATATCGTTGGGTGAAGATTAAAAAAAAAAATTAAAAATGGAACAGCCTTATGACCCAGAGATTCCACTTCTGGGAATATATCCAAAGAAACCTAAAACACTAATTTGAAATAATATATGTAGTCCTATGTTCATTGCAGCATTATTTATAATAACCAAAATTTGGAAGCAGCCCAAGTGCCCATCAGTAGATGAGTTCAGAAAAAAAATCTGTGGTACAGCCCTCACTAGTATGGCTCAGTTGGTTGGAGCATCCTCCTGTACACCAAAAGGTTGAGGGTTTGAGTCCCAGTCAGGGCACAAACCTGGGTTGTGGGTTAGATCCCAGGTCAGGGAGTGTATGAGAAGCAATTAATCAATGTTTCTCTCTCACATCAATATTTCTCTCTCTCTCTCTCTCCCCCCCTCCCCCTTCTCCTCTCTCTAAAATCAATAAACATATCCTCAGGTGAGGATTTTTTTTTTTAAAGCTGTGGTACAGTCACACAGTGGAATACTACTCAGCCATAAAAAAGAAGGAAACCTTACCTTTTGCGACAGCATGGATGGACCTGGAAAGTATTATGCTAAGTGAAATAAGCCAATCAGAGAAAGACAAATACCATATGATTTCACTTATATGTGGAATCTAATGAATAAATAAACATTCAAACAAAATAAGAAACAGATGCACAGATACAGAAAACAGACTGACAGCTGTCAGAGTGGAGGGGGAGGTCAAGGGCTAGGTGAAACAGGTGAAAGGATTGAGCCAAAAATACAAAAAACAAAACAAAACACCAAACCCCTCACAGACATAGACAACAGTGTGGTGATTACCGGAGGAAAAGGGGGTGGGGTAGAAGAGGGTAAAGGGGGGATAAATAATGATGAAAGGAGATTTGACTTTGGGTGGTGAACACAATATAATATACAGCTAATGTATTATAGAATTGTATACTTGAAACCTAAATAATTTTATTAACCAATGTCACCCCAACAAATGCAATAAAATTAAAAAAAAAAAGATTAGCTAATGCAATTAGATAAGAGAAATCAAGCAGAGGGCTTAGAATTTGAAAGGGAGAAGCAAAACATTTTTTATTTTGCAAATGAGAGGGTTGTATATCTGATGAAACCAAATGAATCAGTAGAAAAACTAGTATTAATAACCAGAGAATTTATTGAAGTAACAAGACATAAAATTAACATTCCGTTACCAATTACCTTTGCATATACAATAACTGCTTAGATTGTAAAATGGAATGTCTCATATTCAGCAGAAAAAAAATCCATATAAAGAAAACTATAACAAAAAATAGGTAAAAGGTACAGTAGGTGGGTTAAAAAAAAAATACCAACAAAAGCATTTTTTTACCCTGGAGTTAGACAAGTTGAACATAAAGACCAATTGGAAGAATACATAAGAAATGCCAGGAAATGCTGAAAAGAGCAATGAAGGAAGGCTTCATTTCCAAATACTATTGAAATAAAACACAAAGCCTTTATAATTAAAATAATATGGTATTAATACATGAATAGTCAAAGAGAACAACTTCTTTAAAAGATTTCCTTGATGATTCAAATGGCAATTAATTATTTTTATTGAGCTGTTCCTGGCTCTAAACCATAGGGTGCATTTATAATGAGGATGAGAAAATACCATATTTTTTCAGCATGATTATATCAATTTACAGTCTCATCAATAACATTTTTCAGATACTTATTGACCATTTGGGTATTCTTTTTGGTGAAAGACCTGTTCAAGTCTTTTGCCCATTTTTTGTTGGGTAGTTTGTCATCATGGAATTCATTTGTAAGAATTATTTTACATATATAATAGAATATATGTACCACATCTTTATCCATTCATTTGTTGATGGACACAAGTTGTTTCCATATTCTGGCTATTGTACAGAATGCTACAATAAACATGGGAGTAGATATACCTCTTTAATATCCTGTTCTCATTTCCTTTAGATGTATACCCAGAAGTAGAATTGCTGTATTATGTGGTGGTTCTATTTTTAAATTTTTGAGGAACTTCTACACTGTTTTCGATGGTGGCTCTATCAATTTGCACTCCCACCAGCAGTGTACAGGAGTTACCTTTTCTCCACATTCTCTCCAGCACTTGTTATCTCTACTCTTCTTGATAGCCATTCTAACAGGTATGAGGTCATAACTCATTGTGGTTTAGAGTTGCATTTCCCCAATGATTAGTGAGTGATGTTGAGCATCTTATGTACCTGTTGGCCATTTGGATGACTTCTCTGGAAAAATGCCTAATTAGTTCCTCTGGCCATTCTTAATTTGATTTTTTTTTTTTTTTTGGTATGGATGCTTTGAGCCGAAAAGATCCTAATTTGAATCAACCCAGTTCTGTCACTACCTCACTAAATGACCCTGGACTACTCTCTTAATATCTCAGAACCCCAGTTTTCTTATTTATGAAAGGAAAATGATAGAATCTTCTTTACAGAGTTGCTGTGATAAAGAAATAATGTATTTTTTTCTATTTGTCAATTATAGTTTACATTCAATATTATTTTGTATTAGTTTTAGGTGTATTACATCGTGGATAGGCAATCATATACTTTACAAAGTGGTCCCCTGATATTTCAAGTACATAGTTATTACATATAAGAAATTATATAGTTATTACAATAAGAAATTAGATCTTAGATTAATTGCCTGGCCTTTATTAAGCATTCAATAAATGACAAAAGTTTTTCTGTTGTTGTTATTGAGTTTTACGAGTTCTTTATATTTCGTATATTAACCCCTTATCTGATATATGGTTTGCAAATATTTTCTCCCTTTCTGTGGTTTGCCTTTTCATTTTTAAAAAATGTTTCTTTGGCTGTGTAGCTTTCAGTGTGATTTAATCACACATTGAATTTTGCTTTTGTTTTTTGTACTTTTGGTGTTATGTCTAAAACATATCTTTGCCAAGACCAATGTCAAAAAGCTTCTTTCCTGTTTTCCTCTAGAAGTGTTATGGTATCCGGTCTTATGTTAAACTCTTTAGTACATTTTTGTGAATAGTTTAAGCTAGAGGCCCAATTTCATTTTTCTGCATATGGTTATCTACTTTTCCCAACATCATTTGTTGAAGAGATTATCCTTTTCCCATTGAGTGTTAACTCCTTTGTCAAATATTGGTCGACTGTAATTGTGGAGTTTTATTTCTGGACTCTCCATTCTGTTCTATTGGTTTATGTGTCTATTTTTATGCCAGAACTGTACTGTTTTAATTACTATAGTTTGCTATCCGGAACCGTTATACCTCTGGTTTTGTTTTGTTTTGTTTTTTTCTCATGATTGCTTTGCCAGGTAGAAAGCAGAGGTTACCACCACTCCCAGCACAGTCAAAAATAGGTACACAGCCAGAAAAACCAGGAAGGCATCATTGGTCCTGCAAACTAGACAGATGGAAAAGAAAAAGTCCACTTTACTGGTTGTTCAATTAAACACAAAAAAGTTTCACTGGCCAGCCAAAGGCAACAGAGATGAGTAAAACATGGTCCCTGCTCTCGCTGTGATTTATTACATACTGGGGCAAATTAGACAAACAGAAAGCATTCATTAGGAGTGGTGTGGGCGTTGAGGAGATGATAGTGCAGGTGGATGGCAAAGGAAAGTGGGATGGAGAAAGATTCGGAGAGGAAGGGACAAAGGGAGGGTCGTGATGTATCTGGAGCATCCATCCTGACAGGCCTGGGGGCCCTGTGTACGCAATGGAAGCAGGGAATCCCTTATTTGCTATTTCTGACTAACACTGTATGTGGATAGACTTTGTAAATGACAAGAAAATCATCACTGAGTCTGAAGTGGACACTGTCCACTGGGGAAAATAACTTCATTTCCATAGAGGAAACTCTCGAGTATCCACCATCAAATGTGTTGCCATTTCTGCTTGATTATAATAATGATAAATGGAAGTTTTAAAAGAAAATAAATATTTGTGAATTTTCAGCTGAGGGAGTTCTAGTTTACCTCAACTATCTAAACTAATCACAAGGTTCTAGAGTGATCTTGTTTTAAATGTCCTATACTGGCCTCTCGGCAAAGGCTTCTTGGGTGTGGACACGCCAGCTCTGGTAAGGGGAGAAACGTATTGTTGAGAAGCATTGCCCCCTGACTGAGAACGGAACCAAGCTGGAGGACTAGAGAGGAAAGGAGGGCAGGCAGAGTGGGAAGGGGGGAAACACCACTGACAGTCCTTCTACAGTGAGACCTCAGGTTGGCAAATATCTTAGAGTTTATTTATAGTTACAAAAATTGTGGTTGCAGCATTTATGAACATAAGTCCGATTGTCAAAATTAAATGTCAAGTCTCTGCAGAATTTCTGACACACCATATATGATAACTGGAGGTAGTCATCTGTAATAAGGAGGAACCATAGAGAACATGTCAGTGATCTAAGTTCTACGAAGACAAGTCAAACCTGGCAGTAGCCCAGTCGGTGAAAATGTAATTAGGCATCAGGGCAGGATTAGAATGGCTTCCCAGTTCACACTGCCCAAGAGGCCCCAGGCAGGTGGCTAGAAATCGCTGGCCCTCGCAGGGGTTGCTGCCGGAGGACTCTGACGACCCTCAGCTCTTTGTGAAGCTGCTTCATTCCTTTTCCCCTGGAAGATTAGCAACTAGTGCCTTAGTGTCTTTAGAGTTGCGGTAAGTTTGGCCAGTTTGACTGGGAACGGAGAATCCCCACCTTCCTCCTGTCTCACCCTCCCAAATCCTCTTCTGTCTGCGTGCCCCGGGACCCCTGCTAGGTGCGTCTGCACTGCGGTTCCTCTCCTAGACTGGCCTTACTCCGAGATATAACATTGCTGAAGTATTCTCCTAAGAATTGTCTAAGAATCTCACAGCCCTCCCACCCCAACCCTCCAGCTTACCCTTGTAGACTTTTAAGATCATGCACGTCTCACTCTTCTGAGCCACACAGACACCAAAGCCTCTTCTACAGCGATCTGTCGCTAAGCGAAGGTGGCACGTGATGCACTTCAGCGGCTCCAGTGCTGGAGAACAGACAGCTGGGGTGAGGCCAGAGGACGCGAGCGCTCAGAAGGAGCCGGATCTATACAGTCTGGGGGACGAGGTGGGGAGGCGGATGAAGGGCTGATACCACCAGAGAAATGCACTTAGGGGAGTAAAAGGATTCTGACCCCGACTTCAGCCGTTTAGCCTGGGTTGCTTTTTCCAGCTTAAAAACGGTTGTATTACTGCTGGCCGGGCCTATCTGGCAGCAGTGTGATAAGGAGGCTGGGTGTTTTAAAATAGTTTACCCAAGCTAGTGTTGCTCTGATGGGATTTCTGACATTCACTGCTTAGCTATGGGTAGGGGATACACTCTGCTGTTTTGAAATTCAGACTGAATCTTGGTGAAGGCCTCATGAATTACAACCTAGTCGGTGACACTTTATGTGATACTTTGTGGGGTGAGCTAATCAAAATACAGGTTTAATTCTTTTAAACACCTCTCCCTGGGGGTCCTGCATGAGAAAAGAACGTAGCATTTATTGAACATCTTGTTTAGGCCATGTCCTCTCAATTTGTATGTGATTTAATTCTCACAGAAGCCTTGTAAGTAGGTATTCCCCCATTTCCCAGATGAGCAA
Source organism: Tadarida brasiliensis (assembly GCA_030848825.1). Lineage (NCBI taxonomy): Eukaryota > Metazoa > Chordata > Mammalia > Chiroptera > Molossidae > Tadarida > Tadarida brasiliensis. The sequence continues at coordinate 24,848,025 of CM061277.1, read as the reverse complement.
CCAGAAGTATAGAGCGTTTAAGACAGTGACTGAGCCGTCTTTCTCATCGCTGGATTCCAGAATATCCAGAATCTGCTCTCCTACAATCACCGGTTTTATTTCTTTTACTTTTTTTTTTTTTTTTTATCCTCACCCGAGGACATTTTTCCATTTTTTGTTCAGATAGAGTGGGAGGGAGAGAGAGGAAGAGAGAGAGAGAGAAACATCGACATGAAAGGGACACATCGAATGGCTGCCTCCCGCAAGACCCAACCAGGGGCCAGGGACAAACTGCAACCGAGGTGCATGCCCTTAGCAGGAACCGAACCCGGGTCCCTCTGGTCCGCAGGCCGATGCTCTAACTGCTGAGCCAAACCGGCCAGGGCCAATCACCGGTTTTAATACAAAGCCCCTGAGAAGGGTATCAAAAACCACTGTCTGGCACTAAAATAAACTACAAAATTATTCATTACAGAGTGACCAGCTCCCTTGAGAAATGGATACAGACTAATAAGCGGAAAGAATGTTCCCAGAAAAATCTCCTTAGGATTTTGGATTATGAGGAACAATGGGGAAAGAGGGGGACGCTGTGTAAAGGGCAGCTAGAGGCTTGAGCCCCTGATGGGGAATGGCAGAGTGTAGAAAAGGTCAGAAAGTTGGCCAGGAAGGCAAAGGGAGGATTTTGAAGGCCAGCTTCCCCTTCCTTATAAATGTAGTCAAGGCTCAGCCCTGCATGGGTATCTATTACACAGGTGGAATTTCCTGGGGCTCCCTAAATCCCATCTCTGGAGCCCACTCCCCAAGTCTGGGACTCACCCTCGATGCAGCTGACGAGGAAGAAGACCAACAAGAAGTGGTTGTCCATCCTGATGCAGAAGGCCCCTGGACAGGTAGAAAAGAAGCCAGGGGAGCAAGCCCAGGTCTTTAGGCTACAGGGAGGAAACTTTCTTCATCACAGGGCAGGGATTATTCATGCATACGGGAACCAGTCACACGAGGTTTCTTCTGGGAGCTCAACTTCATTTTTCTCCACCCCAGAGCAGAGAATAATGATAAGTGATAAATGCTGGGGTTTACATTAAGCTAACTGTTTTTTACATGACTGTCACAGTAATTGTTATTGGTATTCTAGTTACGATACTATAATTCTTGTTCCAATTTCTCACAGGAGGAAACTGGGTCTTGGTGAAGGTCAGTATCTTACCCAAGATCACATATCTAGTGATTGATAGTGCCAGTACTCAAAGCAAGACTTTCTAGTTCTAGAGACCATACTTTTCTTTTAATACAATTTTTTTTTTTTTTTTACTTTTTAAAAAAGCATTAATAGAGTGGAAGGGAGGGAGAGAGAGACAGAGAGAAACATCGATGTGATAGAGCCACATTGACTGGTTGCCTCTGCACGACCCGACCAGGGCCGGGGATGAACCACAACCGAGGTGCATGCCCTTGACCGAAATCAAATGCGAGACTCATTGGTTTGAGGGCCAACGCTCTAACTGCTGAGCCAAACTGGCCAGGGCTAGAGACCATACTTTTAATCCCCTTGATTCTACGCCTCTTGAGGATGTATTCATACATTCAACAAATATTTATGGAGAGATTACATGCCTGACACAGTTCTCTGTATGAGAAGGGAGCGATGACTAACTCAGATGAGCTCACCTAGCTCCTTATCTTATAGACGAGAAACAGGAAAGGAGATGAAAAGACATATAATGTGTGACCAAACTGGGTCTTCAACCTAGAACTTCTGATTCTCAGCCCAGAATTCTTTTACCCTGCTAGATGCTTTCTGAAAGGCCCGTTGAGTTTTGAAACTCTTTTCTACTGGGTTATTTCCAGTTAGGGTTATGGAATTTTGCAACTCCACCCAAGCATCACGGTCCTCTGACCTACTCTTCATTCTCTCACAGTAACTCATCCATCCAAATTTCTCTGAAAAACAATTTCTTCATTTAGCATGGAGTAGTAGAGAACAGGTATTAGAACCCATTACTAGAAACAGCGTTTTCTTGGGAGTCTGGAGACCTGTGGTTGATTACAATGCAGCTCATGGCGTCTTTACCAAGCCATTTATCTGTGATGTGAGATTTCGACCATTTTTATGATCATTTACAACTTTAACATTCTATGGTTCTGTGAGGATGGGTACCAGGTTCTGTTATTCTGAACTAGCACTCTGCTTAGCACATGGTGGTGTGCTGAAATATGATGACTGAATGAAGAAGTGAATGAATGAAGGTATCAGTCTCACATGGTGCCAGTCTCTGCGATCCCACGGATCGAGTCAGTGGGGCACAGCACCTAATTAATGCACTCGCATGCCTCGAAGAAGGCCACTCGGCACAGATGCCGTTTGCCCTGCTCTGTGCAGATGAAAGAACATTGTGTCCTTGTGTTCATGGTCTCTCTTGGCTCCAGGGTGGGTGACTGAGATCTTGGTGATGCCACAGATGAGCAACCTCTTAATCTGGGCTTCTAAAAGCTATCTTCTGTTTGGGGGGAGTGGATCTTGGCATAGAGTCAGGATCAGGCTGCTTTGTTCCTGGGTTCCTGGGGGCAGCAGTGGTTTTCCAGAGTGTGATAGAGACTAGAGTGAGAGATTCTGATTCTTTAAGAAATATGATGGGAGGTGGGGCCCAAGGAAATCACCTGGAGTTCACGTCTAGCCCCTCACACCTCTGATTGCTGGTGCGAAGAGAGGTAAAGGAAAGAACCAAGCCAACATTTATCGAGTGCCTGCCATGTGCCACCTGGAAGGATGGCCATGTCCACTTAGGGAATCTCATGGAGTCCTCACAGCACCCTGGTGGTGACACGTCTGGCAAGGAGCACCTTACCTCCCTTGCTGAGCACGGTTTATTAACACGGCATCTAGTGTCATCGTAGTATCACGGGGGCCATGAACTGTGACAGAAAAATTTAGACTTTTCATTAACCTCTAGCTGATATTAGTCACTTCCTTCCACATTGAATGAGTGGAACACTCTCGTGAATGCACGAGGGACGCCAAACCAAATGAAGACGCCTCTCACTTCCCTGTGTCCCGAAGAGGCATCTCGGGATTTGGAAATAATAAGGAAGCTCAGTTTGAAAAAGTTGACACTTTTCTAAATGTCACCGTGCCATTGTACAAAACCCTTTCTAGGGGCTTCCATACATTTTCTCACCAGCCTGCTGAATGACAGGAAACTCCACTTCCATTGGGTTAACGTTAGTAAACCACGTTGGAACTGGTCTGTGGACTGCAACAAAGGGGGAAAAAATCTGTAATTCATTTGCTTTGTCAGATGGAACGGTTCCTATTGGGCTCGAGGATTTGAGGCGGTCATTGAGGACCTGGCACCGTCGCCACACTCCTTCGTTTTACAGTGGGACGAAACGACAGGCATCTTCCAATGCAGCCAGTTCCCCGTTTCCTTCGGCTTTGCTCAGTCTGCGCAGATGGAATACTTACATCCTGCGTCTCTTTTGGAGGCTTGAAAGTCAGTAACTTTTTGGCAATGGTAAAAAGGTGATTTTATCATGCAAAACTTTGAGACAAAAGCTTCTTTTCTCTTTTCAAAGGTGGAGCTGCTCCGATGCGTGGTGCCCACCTGGTTCTGCTACTTTCAGGAGAATGGAATGTCCTCATGTCCTGGCCACTCACTCGTTTCACAGCACACGCACCAACAGCGAAAACTCTTCACACCTCCCTGTGTCATCATCCAAAAGAGCCAACTTTATCTGAAGCAGATTTCTAAATCATCACGTTTAAAACATATTTTTGTAGAGAATAAGAAAGCCTTCTCTATCACGTAGAAGTTCTCTGGCTTTCTTTTCTTTCTTTTTTTAAAAATATTTTTTCTTTTATTAATTTTAGAGAGAAAGGAAGTGAGAGGGAGAGAGAGACAGAAACATTGATGAGAGAGAACATCAATTGGCCACCTCCGGCATGCCCCTCACTGGGGATCGGGCCCACGACCTGGACATGTGCCCTGACCGGGAATCGAACTGGCGACCTCTTGGTGCATGGGTCAACACTCCACCACTGAGCCACATCAGCCAGGCAGTTCTCTGGCTTTCAAAGGGCCCAGCCTTAATACCTATTCTGATAAGAGAAGTCTCTCTCTCTCTCTCTCTCTCTCTCTCTCTCTCTCTCTCTCTCTAAGAAAAAGAAAACCTACTTTTGAAACATATTGACAGAGAGGACTTGATTCATGGCCTGGCTTACCTGAAAGATACTTTTAACCATCTAAATGTGATCAATGTTGCAATTCAAAATCCTGAAGTTGTTACTAAAGTGCTACTGAAAAAATCAAAACTTTCTTGGCTACGTTGCCAGTATTCAAGAAGAGGGTGGCCCTGGCCGGTTTGGCTCAGCGGTTAGAGCGTTAGACCCAGGTTCGGTTCCCGCTAGGGGCACGTACCTCGGTTGCAGTTTGTCCCCGGCCCCAGTTGGGGTTGTGTGGGAGGCAGCCACTCGATGTGTCCCTTTCACATCGATGTTTCTCTCTCTCTCTTCCTCTCTCTCCTTAAAAAAAAAAAAGAAGAGGGTAGAAGCCAGCATCCTTGCAAATATTTTTCTTCTGCCCCCCACCTCGACTTGATTCTGAAGTAACTGACATATAGCATGGTGTAGCTTTAAGGTGTACAATGTGTTAATTAAATATACTTATATATTGCACTTTGATTACTACCATTGCATCAGCTAACGCTTCTATCACAGCCCTTAATTATCATTTCTTTTTTTAGTGGTGAGAACATTAAGGTCTACTCTCTTAGCAAGGTTCAAGTGTGCAATCTATACCCACCATGCTGTGCATTAAACTCTCAGAACTTCTTCTTCTTCTAGCTGGACGTGTGTACTTTTTTACCAATATTTCTCCTTGCAAATTTTTAAGTGCTAAGGAAACTTCTTTACCAGAATGGAATTGAAATGCAAGGTTCTTTGTCAATTTCTTCGAAAGAATAAATCTGTGATCATCTGGAAATACTCCAGAAATCTTTTGGAAGTCGTTTCTATCTTGAAGACATTAAAGCTGAGTCAAGGAATCACAATATTTTATATTTTATATATTTCTGATATAAATCGTACCTAAAATGTTGTAGGGCAACCAAAGATTAGTTCATTGATCTCAGGACAAAACGTGTGTTCCTAATGGAGTTTTTAAAATTTTCTTTTGCTTTTATAATTTTGAAATGATTTCAAACCTACAGAAAAAGTTGCAAAAATACAAATAACACAAATAACACCATTTATCCTTTCTCCAGATCCACTTTGAATCCCATTTGCTGTATCAATTGCTTGCATTCTCGCTCTCTCCTTTCAGCCCCTCCGCGGTGCCTGTCTCCTCACCCCACTTTCTGAACTATTTTGAGTAGTTGCCCGCGTCTTTGCTCCAGACCTCTTAAACTTATTTTAGCATTTATTTTCTAGGAATAAAGACATTCTCTCACACAGTCACATTAAGTTACCAACTTTGGTAAATTTAGCATTGATAAATACTTTTCTTTAGTCATTTGATCCAATAATTTTCTACATAACATTTCCCCCTCTGAGTACAGGAACCAGGCTAGGGTCGGGAATTACATTTAGTTGTCTTGTCTTTTTAGCTTCCTTTAAACTGGAATATTTCTGCAGCCTGTCCTTGCTTTCATTCATTCTTTATATATATAGTAAGGACTACAGTCCTCCCTCTGTTAAAATGCAGCATTCATTGTTTTCGGTTTGTTTGACGATTCCTCAGTTTTAGGTTTCGATGGTTCATCCTAGGCTGAGACACTGCATGGGTGACACTGTCCTTTGTATCATACTAGAGGCATACAATGTCCATCTGCTCCTCAGTGATGATTTAAAAGAATGTTTACATTGTATTAAACAAATTTTATAATAGCTTTATTGAGGTATAATTGACATCCCAAAACGGCACTAATTTGAACTGTGCGGTATAATAATATTTGGCATGTTTATAATTGTGAAGCCATTGCCAAAATCAAGAGAGGGAACATATCCATGAGGTCCAGAAGTTTCTATGTGAGTCTTTGTAATTCCTTTTGTGATATCTCCCTCCCACTTCTGCCTCCTCCCGAGCATCCTCAGACAACCACTGATCTGCTTCCTGTTACTATAGATTAGTTGGAATTTTCTAGAGTTTTATATGATAAAACTACACAGAAAGTACTCTTTTTTCTATTTCTTTCACTCAGCACATATTTTGTGTGTTTCATCCACATTGTTGAGTCAATATTTTTTTAATTGACTAGTAGTATTTATTTTATGGATATGCCACTTTTTTAATCTATTATTTTACTGATATACCATTTTTTAAATCTATTTTGAATTGATTCCAGATTTTACTTACTACAAATAAAGCCGCTATGAACATTCATATATGTCTTTGTATGGACATACAATTTTTTTTTCCCTTAAGGAATTATTTAGGAGTGGAATAGCTGGGTCAAATGGGAAATGGAATTTTAACTTTTCAAGAAAAAACCAAACTGTTCTCCAAACCATGCAATTTTTTTCTTTTTTATTTATTTTTTCATTTTATTAAATTTATTGGGGTGACATGGGTTAATAAAACTGTACAGGTTTCAAGTATATCGTTCTAAAATACATGGTGAGTTCACCACCCAAAGTAAAATCCCTTTCCATCACCATATACATTTACTGCCTCCCCACTACTCTATCCGGTAACCACCACACTGTTGTATGTCTCTGAGTTTTTGTTCATTTGTTTGTCTTGTTTGTTCATTTGTTGCTTTCAGTTTCATATCCCACATATAAGTGAAATCATATGATTCTTGACATTTTCCACCTGATTTATTTCGCTTAGCACGATATTCTCAAGGTCCATCTAGTTTGTTGCAAGTGGCAGTATTTCATCTTTTCTTATGACTGAGTAGTATTCCATTGCACATATGTACCACACCTTCTTTATCCAATCATCTAGTGAAGGACACTTCCGATGTTCCCCTTCCATGTATAAGTGAGATAAGTATGAATTGTTTTCAACCTTGTAGTTACCAAACTACAAAGAATAACTGTGTATATTTGTCTGTCCACATATGTGCAAGGATAATTCCATAGAATTACTTGGTTAAGATCATTATATCTTTATCATTTTGGTAGCTATTGTCTACTTTTCCTTTTTACTGATGTTTTAACTTCCACTCCTATTAGCAATGTAGGAAAGTGCTTGTTTTACTTCAGCCTTGTCAACACTGTGGTGTTATCAAATTCAGATTAATAGTAAAAGCAGTTTCAGTAAAAATAGCACTCAGTACAAATACTATCTCAATTTAGTTTCAATTTAAGAGTCTCAAATTAGCAGTAAGCTCAGCACATTTCCCGTGTTTAAGAACTATTTTTATTTCTTCTGTGAATTAATGTTATTAACTACCTACCTTCTTTTTGAATGTTTATCTTTTCCTAATCAATTTCTAAGACTTCTTTGTGTAATAGGGATATTTATCCCTAAGTCTTTGATATGAATTGCAGATATTTTTTCACTGGTTATTTATTTGTTATTTGGACTTTGTTTATGAGTTAGTGGTTAGTTCCTGTCACCCAACCACCCCCACAGAAGTTTTTTTACATGTAGCCAAACATATCATTCTTTTTAAAATTTTAATCCTCACATGGGATATGTTTTTTTTATTATTATTATTGATATTTAGAGAGAGAGGGAGGGAGAGAAAGAGAGAGAGAAGCATTGATGTGTGAGAGAAACATCAGTCGGTTGCCTCCCATACGCGCCCTGACTGGGGATTGAGCCCACGACCTAGGTCTGGGCCCTGACCTGTAATAGAACCTGCAGCCTTTTGGTGTACTGGACGATGCTTCAGGGTTCAATCTTTTTTTTTATGGTGTGTGTTTGGGCCACGGATAGAAAGGCATTTTCCACCTGAGACTATAAAAGCTCCTCCCATTTTATCTTTGACACTTTTTAAAAAAGTCAACTTCTATTTTTTAAAAATGTTTTTATTGATTTTAAGGAGAGAGGAAGGGAGAGCGAGAAATATTAATCGACTGCCTCCTGCACACCCCCCACTGGGGATCGAGACTGCAACCTGGGCATGTGCCCTGCCCGGGAATCGAACTGGTGACCTCTTGGTGCGTGGGACAACAATCAACCAGCTGAGCCACACTGGCCAGGGCTATCTTTGACACTTTAATGTTGAATTATTTATACTATCCAGATGGGCAAAAGGTCCAGGATATTCAAATTGGTTGTCATGTATTTTCTTTGTAAATCTTCATAAGTAGCACAACACCTCACTCTGAAGTGTAAAAATGTATGCCACCTACTATCTTGGGACTCTAGCTGGACCATAGAAGGGGCTTCATTTTCACATCCGTATTTTAGTTCCAAAAGAAGCAATCTGATAACCTGGTTGCTATATGAAGAATGGACTGGAGGATGTGGGAAAATCATCATTCATTTGCTCCACAAATATTTTCTGAGTGTCTCCTGTGCTGCAAGCTCCCAGATACTGGCTATACAGTGGCAAGTAAGACAAAGCCCTTGCTTTGTCCTAGTGGAGGAGTCAAGCAAGTGACCAAATACACATGTACAGTCAGGTAGTGAGAAATTTCACCCTACATGCTGAGGGCACAGCAACCTCAAGAGCATGACCAGTGCATTGTCCCCTTTCTTTACCCACATGCCATCACCTCCAAGAAGACGCACCTCTGTGCCTTGGTTTCTTGCTCACCCATGTCACTGCGAGCACGTGACCTGCTCTCATCACAGTGTCAGGTTTTCTGACATCTCCGGACTTTGACATATGCTATTCTTCGGGTACCTGTCCCTACTCACTTCTCTTAGCTCACACATTGCCAGCCTGAAAAGTCCTGCCCAGTCACCTCTTTTTCAGGGAAGCCCTCCCTGGTTGGTCGGTCAGACTGAAGTGTCCCTCATCTGGGCCCTTGTAGACAGCCTTGCCTGACCGACTCGCGGTCTCTTAACCTAGGCTCTAACGTCTGTGAGACCACTGACTTGTGTCCTGGTTTACTGCTCTTCTTCCTGTGATGTTGGCATTTGGTGTGTGTTTCATAATTATTTAATGACAAAATCAGTCACCTGAAAGCAAACCAGACAAATCTCACCTCTGATCCCCCTTTTCCTGAAACTTCCCTTCCCTGTACCACAGAAGGGGCACCCCAATGCTTGTCCCACCCTCAGGTGACACCTGGAACCCTGGGCTTATTTTTTGGTGCCTCAGTCTAGGTGAGACAAAGAAAGCCTTGAGATCACTCTAGAGAGAATGACTAGGTTAGTGAAAAGAGCTCAAAGGAACTACGGTGTCAAATCCCGTCTTGAGGGATATGAAAGGTTAACGTGTGAGAGAGATCTGACTTCACTGCATAGCTCAAGGCTCAGCCCCCCAGCAGTGAATATATACAGGGTGGAGCAAAAGCAGGTTTACAGTTGTTTGTACGGAAAACAACACAATAATTAATAAATAATAATAATACAAGAACAAACTCTGTGTTCTGCATAAGCCTACTTTTGCCCCACCCTGTATATATTGGCTCATCGTTGAAGAGAATTTTAAACTAGATGCCTTAGGGGTAGTGAGACTCCGGTGGGTGGTTTGGCTCTAGAAACATCGAGGTACTGTCTGTCCTGAGATTTTATGGTTAAATAATTTAGAGGAATAGCCCAAGGACAGATCCCTGGAAGAGATCAACCAGCACGTTCCTCAGTAAACCACACATGACCCGAGTCCCAGGATGTCTGTTCTGTTTTTGCTGGGCACGGTCTTTCTGCTCTGCACAAATAATGGTAAGTCCTGGAGACAGAGGGCCAGCTGGTTTTTGGTTAAGAGATGGGTAGACGCTGGGGGAGGAGTCATTTCCGAGATTGGCTTTGGGACTTTGGCAGATATATGTGAGAGTATGACAAAGAAGACTCTTCTTCTTTTCACAGGTGGACTTGAGGCGTTCCTGACAGGTACAAAACATGCCCAGTCTAAAGCTCTTGGTAAATAGGTCACTCATGACATGTTTAGAAGTAACCCTCCCCTCCGTCTTCAGAGAGGCTGTAATACATTCTTACTGTAGAGTCCTAGGAGTTTTGTCCTCTCCCCGACCAATTTAGTCCTTTCTTTCAGTAAGGAAATTAAATCCCCCTGTTTTTAACTTCCTTTTCCTCATTATTGGACAAAAATCATCTAGATGTTGGCTTGACAAGGGGCTAAATCTTTGGGGGGGGGTGTAGATACATTTTACAGGAACTCTGACCTTTTGAAATCATATACAACATTTGGTTTATGTCTGCACATGCTTCTTTCATGAGATGGTCAAGGGATTCAATGGCCCGAGAGAGATTAGGAACCACTGGGCAACAGTAAATTCCTGTAGAGAAGCCCCCAGGCCTGGAGGACCTTCTCCAGAGTACATTCTGTAAGCACCTCTTTCTGTGTCTGCCAGAGCCTTCGATACTATGTTATAAATGCAAAAAGTTTCATCTTGGGTTGTGCTATGAAAGCATGAGTTTCTGCAACCTGAAGTACCAACAGTCCTGTGCTACTGAGAACATTTACATACTTACCGAAAAAGGTAGGTGGGGTACAGAGTGCCTGAGAAGCATCCACCTCCTTTCCTTAGACACAAGGATGTTCTTTTGCCCTCAGAGTGTGTGAGTGAGTGGGGTGGGCAAGGATGGGGTGGTCCTCTAGTGGGGATGGCAAAATGCACTTCTCCTTAAGACGAAGTGAAGAAGAAGCTGATGCGCCTTGTTGGCTAGGGAATGAAATCCACTATCTGGGTCAGTAATGAGTAGACTCAGCTTTGGGGCTCATTTGGGCCGAGGGAAAAAATAGTGAGGCTCTGAGGAGAGGGGGTTCCTAGGAATGTGGCAGGAGGGAACATAGTCATTATAGTTGTGTTCCCTCTCTTTTACCTCCTCAGGGCGGAGTATATACTTTTATTCAAAACTGTCGTGTATGACCAACTGTGAGGACGTCAACTTCCTGGGGTTTGAGAAGAGAACGGAGCTGATCTGTTGCACACACAGCAACTATTGCAACGTCCCCGAGGGAGCCTAGTCCCGCGCTTCTCCTGGATTTGGGGTCATTTTTCAACTCAGCATCCCCTTTATTTCTTCCCCCAAACCTATACTTTGCTCTCCTCTTCTGACCATGGTAGAGGGTGAGAAAACCAGCTGGTAGTGAAAAAAGTAGCAGTCAGAGAAGAAACAGTGGAAGGTGGCTGAGTCTCATGAATTGTGGGTCATTAGACTGAATTTCTGCAAACCTCTGTTGCTCGCACCTGGCAGGGGTTTGGTTTCCTTGTGATGGTGATGCCGTGAACAGGGTTGGGTTTTAAATTTTTTAATTGTCATCTACTATACGGAAATGCAAAGACTTGGGTCAAAATAATCCCAAACTAGTACTGACAATTCTGTGGCCATACTTTGTCCTTGTCTATATCCAGTCCTCTGGGTTGGGATTCTTTGGATTAGCCCTGACACCTCCAGGCACTCTCCTTTTGTTCATGGGTCGTGGAGATAGAAGAGGACTAACTCCACCTTCCCAACTCGCTAGCAACACGAGCCACATCTTTCTCTGGTAGAGCCCTTTGGTGGTGGGGGTGGGGGTGGGGTGGAATGAAGTTAGAAAAGCTGGTCAGGGCATTTCAGTTTGTGGCAACGAAGATCTGAGAGACAGTTTGGTGTGGGTGGGGTTATGATGGCCTGGCAGCCATGTAGGACATGACTGAACTAGGGATTGAATTGAGAATGGACACTTCGAGCAAGGATGGCCAGTCGGTTTCTTTCATAAGAAAGGTGGAAAAATTATTAATAATAAAGCAGGTGACATGGTAGTTAAAGATTATAGAATCTGTAGAGATGCCATGATATAGTGTTCAAGTTAGTGTCCCATATAAGATGAAGTTATGAGTAAAGGGAAGGTGTGCAATAGCAGAAGGTAATAGTGGTGGGAAGGGAAACAGGCAGATGCTGAGCGAAACAAATAGGCAGAGAGAAGCTGAGTAGCATTGGTGACAGAACAGCACACCTGTGGCCAAGGTGGTGAAGCTTCCTGGATACAGAATAACCCTGGCACCTTTCTGCTTATGAGGCCAACTGCAATTCCTCGTCCTGGATTTCCATGAGCTTTTTACTCCCTTGATATGACACACGGAAGTCATACAATAAACCAATCACCCCTCTACCTGAGTAGTTTGGAGTACTCTCTGTCTTCAGTCTATGTCTGAGAATATAATCCTTTCTAAGAAATTCTCAGTTGGGATTTTAAAGAGCCAGGATGAGGAAAGACAAGCAGATTGGATTGGAATTAGGGGAGCAACATACTTCTATTTCTAGTTGTGTATGGGCTCTCTTACCTGTTGAATCATGGGGATGGGAAATGTCAGTCTAGAAAAATAATAATAAAAGAGAGATGATTGATTTCCCTTGGGTTTCAAGATAGTTTAAACATGTCTGCAAGTCATTGCTTAAACAAAGCGTGGCTTTGTTGAACAAGAAGAGGTTTCTGATTATAAAATCTTTTCTTGATGCTTTAAGAGCAAACATTGGCATGCTCATCAGAGCATTGAATTTTACTTTATGTGGCAGATGCTTTTGATTTGATTTGGTGCCCTGCCCAACTTCTCTTGGCTGATCGGCACCTGTGCCACCCAGCTGCATTGAGTGTTGGCTGATAACAACTCACAGCTATTCTCTTCTCTGGAGATTTCCCCCCTCCCAAATGGGAGCTGCCTGGCCTGGATGCGAAACTCCCCTCGTGAACACAGACCTCAGCCAACAAATGGCCGACTCCTCGCATCAACAGGGAACTAAGTCTGTGGTGCATTTTGTGTTTCAGAACTTTTCCGTGGGATCCACAGATGCCAGTCTCCAGCTAAGACCATGTTCTTGTTGACATTTCCCCTGACCTCCTTTGCTTCCTTTATTCCTTCTCTAAATCTTAAACTGAGGAGATCAAGTGTTTTCCGGGTCACTGGGCATGGAGCTCTAAAACAAATGAGCTTAGGTTAGAAAACGAAGCCACATTTGGCACCTGAGTGAGACTGTGTTTAGCGTGTATACAAACTCCTCATGGTTGAGGACAGTCTTTCTTACTAGGCTTCCTTGCAGCCTAGATACAATTGCTCTGATCTTGGGGAGTATTTTTTGTTTGTTTGTTTACTTCATCTTGGGATATTCTTCTCAGTTTCATTTTCCAACTTGAACAAGTGAACAGAATTAGAGCCACGTGAAAATGTATTCATGCACCTGACAGCACACGGAGGAACAATCCGCAATGTGCATATCTTCATACACGCACGGAGTTACACAGGAACTGATTTTCTTCACGTATCTTTTTAAAGACAGTAATTTGGCCCCTAATCTAAGTGTTAATTTGGAGTTGACTGGTATGTAATTCATACAACCTTACACATTAAACCAAAATAAATTTTACATATATTAAAGGTTTCCATGTAATAAACAAAAAAGCAACTCTTACTTTTTGCCCTGGTCAATGTGGCTCAGTTGGTTGGAGCATCGTCTCACACCGCAAGGTGGCAGGCTCCACCCAGGTCAGGGCACAGACCTAGGTTGCAGGTTCAATTCCCAGTAGGGATGCTTACAGGAAGTGGCCAATGGATGTTTCTTTCACATGGATGTTTCTCTCTCTTAAAAAAAAAAATCAATTAAAAAATCTTACTTTTTAATATTGTTATGACTATTATTGTTTGACCTTTTAGTGTGTGTGAGGCATGTTTTAAGCACCTTTCAAGACTGATTTCATTTAACCTTCACAATGCCCTATGAAGACAATTTAATAGGAGAAAACCCTGAAGAACAGATTGGTCGAGCAGATGCTTATTAGGTAACTTGATGAGCATAGCAACTTGACAAGCATCACACAGTTTTCCACTTATTGTTGCTGCATAAGAAAATTACTATGCTCACTGTTACCGTGGGCCAGGTGTTCAGAAAGTAGGTAGTGGGAATGACTTGTCTCTGCTTCATGAGGTCTAGGACCTCATCGGGGAAGACTCTAAGGCTGGAGGTGATTCAAGAGCTGAAGACTAGAATCCTTGGAGGTGTCTTCACTTACATGTCTTTGCAGTTGATGCTAGGCTAGGTAAAAAACATAATAAAATCGCCACTCATGTACCATACATAGCAAATATAATGAAGGAAGAACAGTCACTAATACAAGCCCTTGAACTACCAAAGTTTGCCTTTGATTTCATTTATCATTCTATATGTATGTGTAAATCCAACTCACAACAAATTCAGTATCATTTTTATTGCTCTATGAGCCAGATAATAATGGAAAATATTTTGAGCCCTGGCCTGTTTGGCTCAGCGGTTAGAGTGTCAGCCTGTGGACCGGAGAGTCCCGGGTTCGGTTCCCACTAAGGGCACATACCTTGGTTGCGGTTTGTCCCCGGCCCTGTTTGGGGTCGTGTGGGTGGCAACCAGTCAATGTGTCTCTCTCACATCGATGTTTCTCTCTCTCTCTCTCTCTCTTCCCCCCTCTCTCCCTCCCGCTCTATCTGAAGATAAATGCAGGAATGTCCTCGAGTGAAGATTAAAAAAAGAAAATATTTTGAGCACTTTGTATGTGCCAAGCAAGGTGCATACATCTTATCTACCCTTCTAAAACACATAGGCAGGTACTGTTATCCTATTTCCCAGATGCATAAACGGAGTCTTGTAGAGACTAAAGTTTTCTAAAGTCAAAAGGCAGTTTTCAAAGGCATTACCAGGATCAGAGTCCCTGTTTTTAACAATTACACTTATTGCCCAGTAGCCCAGAAAATTAGACATTCTTTCTTACACTCATTTTTGGGGAAGCATACATATATTTCTTATAAGAGGGAACTAGTTTGATTTTCCATGCAACTACATGTTCTTGACAACTGTTTTGGTTAAATTAACATTTGGTATTGATCAGAAGCGATCACATAAACATATCAATACCTGGGTTATATAGTTTCCATTCGCTTGACAAATAAATATTTTGTAAAGTGGGAATTTGATAGTGAGTTATAATTTTTGAGAATATGTATAGCATTACACAAAGTACTGTTCTACAGGACTGAAAACCTACAAGTTGTGCATGAATTGATTTCCTTTTTGAAATTTTGGAGCAACAAATGCTAAATTAACACATGTCTTGGTCAGTGAATGCCCTTGAGTTGTACGGCAGACTGTTCTTGCCAAACTTTAGTCAGTGGTTTGTACGTTAAACAAGATATAGAGAAACAAATATCAAATTTGATTATTTATACATAAATCATTGAAATAAATTTCATCGTTCTATATTTTTACAAGTCAGTCTCATCCCCATATGTTAGATAATAAAGATTTTTCTAACCAGTCACTAGATATGTTAGGGAGTTATGGAATTGGAATTTAGTGAAAGGTTAGGAAGATTATTAGAAAAACAAATTGATATAATCTAGATATTAACAAGCATTCTTTCAAAAAAACTTATTGAGCACCTGAATAAAAGCCAGGCAGTAGAATTCACTGGAACTTAGAGTTACATGGTAACTGAAAGATAACCTTGTTTAATTAGCTGTCAATGCCGCCTATTTCCTTTCTTGTCAGATCTATTATTAAAAATTTCACCTTTATATTGAATAGCTCATCTTTTCATCAACAAATCTACAAAGTTAACAAAATTGGCCAAAAATTGTTCATTTTCCCCCTCCTTTCAAAAGCCTATCTTGGGAAGCACTTCCAGATTGTTGGAGAAAAATCACCAATAGTCTGAGAACCCTTGCAAAAATTGTCAGAATCTGCCTTTTTCAAACTCTGGGTATTAACTATAGGCTTGCAACACTCTGAGGACTGTTTATTTTAGAATGGTTGATTTTTTTTTTTTTTTTTAATTCTCACCCGAGGATATGTTTTTATTGATTTTTTTTTTAGAGAGCGATCAATGTGAGAAACATCGATCAGTTGCCTCTGGTACGTGCCCCACCCTGGGACTGAACCTGCAACTGAGGTATGTGCCCTGACCAGGAATTAAATCCACAACCTTTTTGGTGTATGGGATGATGCTCCAACCAACTGAGCCACCCAGCCAGGGCTAGAATGGTTAGATTTTGATAAGAACAGTAAGCTTTGTGGCATTTAAACTTGCTCTGTTCCTATGTCCTTTTCCCCAGCTATGTGGTGGCCTTGAAAGCCACAGCCTTGCAAGTATGGTGGCTGTGAAAACCGTCCTAGCAGACACTGGGAAGAAGAGCAAGCTGGGAGCTATCCCAAAATGGCCAATTCCAGGGAATTGTCACTGTTTAACATATATGTATGCTCTCTGAAAAAGCCCCATTCACAGGTCTTGTCTTAATTTGACTTGATTTAGAGCTTGCTTGTTGAGTTTCTATTATCAAGGCATTTGTTGAAAACAATAAGTAGCAATTGTTTACATAGCAGCTGCCTGAGGCAGTGATATCAGTTGGGGAAAACATGGGGAGAACCAAAAACCTTAAAAGAGAAATCCAGGCAATGAGTTGTCCACAGGGGCCTTTGAAAAGCTTCAATATATTTCTGCGAGTGTAAAAAGATACATTCATGTGCAGAGCTGTGCACACACCCAGAAAGGCCTGAGAAGACTTGAACCTCTCACCTCTGCTGACTTTGAGGCTCCGCGCGAGCAGGAAGTGATAGCTAAGGCAGAGTCGTCAACTAACAGGGCATTAAAGGCACGCGTCATCACTCACAGACAGCCCCTCAGTAAGGGTTAATGGTTAAGGGCATTTCAGGAAATTTCTGTTACATTATTTCTGACCACAGACTAAGTGAGCAGTGATATCGTGACCACACATGACAAAGAATACAGACCATACAGAATCGGTTCAGGAAGGTCACTGAACGACTTGATAAGAACAGAAATTAACAAACCGATGCTAAAATTCATATAATGCATGGGACTTAGAATACCAAAACCATCTTGGAAAAGAAAAGTCAAGTTGGAGGCACACATTTCCTGATTTGAAAACTTACTATAAAGCTACGCTGATCAAGACTGTGTGGTACCGACATAAGGATGGACCTTCAGACCCATGGAATCAAATCGAGTCAGAAATAAACCCACACATCTTTGATCAACTGATTTTCAACAAGGGTGCCAAGACCGTTCAAGGGAGGGGAGTACACACTTTTCAGTAGATGGTACTGGGACTCCTGGGTAGACATACAGAAAAGAATCAAGTTGGAGCCTCACAGTCCTAGTCTATTTGGGCTGCTGTAACAACCAAGCGGTAGACTGAGCAGCTTAAACAACAAACATTTATTCCTCACAGTTCTGGAGGCTGGAAAGTCCCAGGTCAGGGTGCTGACAGATTCAGTGTCTGCTGAGAGCTGTTCTCCTGGCCCAGAGATGGCCACCTTCTCACTGTGTCCTTACATGGCAGAAGAAACAAGAACATTCTGGGGTCTCTCTTTTTTTGGAGACTATCCAAATGTTTAGTAAATGTTTGCAAAGATGCTTAATCTAATTAGTCCCTAAATAAATACGAATTAAAAGCACAATGAGATAATCCAGAATGACTATAATTTCCAATACTGACATTACCAAGTGTTGTAATATGTAGAACAATAAGAATCTTGTACACTGCTGATAAGCAAGGAAATGGGTACAACTGCTTTGGGCAGTGTCTATCACAGCTGAACACATATCCTATGACTAGCAATTTAACTTCTAGATATATACCCAACAGAGACACTTATATCAAAAGTATCTTTTATGCATCCCCCCCTCCCAAAAAAGATATGACCAGTCATAGATGTATTCCTGGTAATAAACTGAAACTTGAAATAAGCACAATATCTCATCAAGAGTAAAATGAGTGAATTGTATATGTTCATACATGTGAATACTATATAGTAATGAAAAAATGAATTTGCAACAAACTGGAGAAACATTATAATTACTATATGAATTAAGGAAATATCTAAAATCTCTTTTATAAAAGTACTAGTGCTATTCATGAGGGTTCCACGCTCGCGAACTAATCACCTTTCACAGGCCCCCACCTCCTAAATACCATTGCATTGGGGTCAAAATTTCAACATGTGAGTTTGGGTGGGGCATAAATATTTGACCCATAACAATCATTTCACACCACATACAAAAAACAAGTCAAGGCCTAAATGTAAGAGCAAAGGCTACAAAACTCTTATCAGAAAACAGGGGTAAATCTTCATGGCTTTGGATTTAGAAAAAAATTCTTATGTATGATATCCAAACCACAAGGAACAAAGGAAAAAAATAGATAAATTGAACATGATCAAAATGAAAAACTGTTGTGTTCCGAAGGCCATCATCAAGGAAGTGAAAAGACAACCCACAGAATAGTAGTAAATATTTTCAAATCATATATCTGAGGAGGGTTTAATATCCTGAATATGTAAAGAACTTGTACCCCTCAGCAAAAAGAAGAAAAAAACCCCAATTTATAAAATAGGGCAAGGACTTGAATAGACATTTCTACAGAGACATACAAATAGCTAACAAGCACGTTCTACTCACAATACTATTCAGTGATAAAAAAAAAAAGTGCTATCAAACCATGAAAAGATACAAATATATTTCAAATAAATATTGTTAGGTTACAAAGCCAGCCTGATGGTAGGAGGTACTGTTATAGAATTGGTCCCCCTAATAAATATTGTTAGGTTACCAAGCCAGCCTGATGGTAGGAGGTGCTGTTACAGAATTGGTCCCCCTAATAATAAGATCACCAGCTAGCAAAGGCCCAGTGTCCTCACTTAATCATCAGTTACAAGGTGGGTATGGTCACCACAACGGACAGCAAGATGGGAGATGGTAGCCACAGCCTGACCCAGAGGACTCCATGGAGATAAGTAATAAAACATGGTATTCCTAGGGTCAAAGTGTGTGGACATCTCACAAGAGTAGTGCTTTATTTATATAATCAAAGTAAACAAGAATGAATAAACAGAATACTGCTTTCAACTGGCCCGTGGAGAGTCATAATCCCTTGCTCAGATTTCATACGTGAGCTAGTTTTCAGACCAAAGAACATTAAGCCAATGGCCATTATATGGTACAGTGCCCCCAACAGATAAAACATGGGTCTGGGAACCAAAGAGCGACACGGAAATCACTTGGGAGTTTGTATTTCACTTGGGTCCCTGCAGCTTGAGGCTGTGTGTCTCCTGATTCCTAGAGGGGAAACTGAAAACATCGGAGTTTGGAGGAAGGAAGGTTTATTGATCAAGAAGGCGCCAGCTAAGAAGATGGAAGACCTAGTGGTGCCTCGGGTGCATCTTGCTGGCTGGACGAGGCTGAGGGTTTTCAGGGCTCAGGAGGAACAGGTGTGCAGCAGTGCTGGCGGGGCCAGTGTTAACGGGAGGACCTTGGAACTTGGCCATTTATGGTAAAGGGACGTCAACAGCGGATCTTCCTAGCCAAGCATCCCTCGGCTTCGGAAAGGGTTCCAGAGTTCCAGTTCCGGTTATGTCCTGGCCTTGTGGCTTCCTGCTGGGTTGGGGCATGGACTTCAGTTCTGCGTGCAGCTGGAGGCTAAAATTCTCTCCTCCACACAGGCTGGGGCTGCAGGACGCATGCTCCTGGTCCACTGTCCCTGAAAAACAGCTCAGCACCCGTCACACAGGGTAAGACCAGGTGAGCTGGCTCCACAGTAACTAATATCTCGTAGAAACACCCTTCTCCCGAGACTTGTCTTTGGACCAGAGGAGCCACTTCACCTAGAAATGCCTCCCTTTGAGGGTAGCACACAGAAAAGGACACACGGGTACCCATCGTGATGCCGCTGGCCTCGAGATGGGAAGAGTCTGTGGTGCCAGTTACACTCCAGCGCCCTGTGCGCTCAGCCTGAGGATGGCACTCCAAGCACGTCCTGCCTGGTTGCCCCAGCCTTACTGAGCTGCCTCTGCTCCTTCACGGGTTATCCCTGAAGGCACTCCTCAGGAAATCGCTGCCACTAGTGTCTTTTTCATGATTTTTATTTCAACTTGCATGTTTAATGATCTCTCCACATATATTTTCATTCTTGTCTTTAACTCCATGAGGATAGGACTGGGAATCATGACTACTGTATCCCAGGGCCTAGCAGCGCCGGAAACATAGGATGGTTTGAATAAATGTTGATGAAATTAAGGAAGGGCTTGGAGGGGAGAGAAAGAAGAAAACACAATATGGGTATGAAAGAAATGCAATTTTCTTTATGATATTTTAATAATACCCTTTACTCACCCCTTCCAGGCCTCATCCTGCCGTTTTGAATGGGTCTCAGTCCTTGTAAGCATCTCCCGTTGTGTCCCAAGTTGCTAGAACTAGACACAGTAGAGGCCTGAGATGGAGGTGGGGGTGGGGAGAGGCATTTGGTCATGGGGACAGCTCTCCAGAGAGGTTGCTATGGAAATGTCCAGTGGCCAGACCCACGTGGCGTCCTCAGATCCCACAGATCTCAGCTTCCTCTGCGCATGCTTCAGGCACAGAGATGCTGGTGCGGCCGCTTCTGGCCTCGTCTCCCTGGAAGCACCTGGCAGCTCATCCCTAGGCCGGTGCCTGCCTGTGCTGGCAGGGAAGCCAAGTGCAAGTGCCGCCTCTCGAGTCCCGTAGACGCCACCTTCTCTTCTCCAACCCCAACCTCAAACATGGGATCCTTCTAGAATGCAGAAAACCTTTCTCTTATCATGGTTCTGGGGCAAATGCCTTTCTACATTCTGCCCTTCTCCTCCCTCTGGGAATCGCACTCGTGAACGAAAGTCAAGAAGACTCAAGCCATCTCCTTCACTTTGCCACACCCCTCCGCACGCGGCCAGGGTCCACTTTAACTGGAGTGGAAGAAGAAGGAAAATACCGACAGGAAAAAAAAAAAATAAAACCATTTCAGAAATTTGAAAGAAGACTGCCCCCGAAGGAAAGGAAGCAGCAGGGGAAGAATTTACCTAGCCCCTTCCTCCTTGTCGGAAGCGACTTCGGTATTCAGGGAAAGCACTCGGAACAACCTGCGGCCTCTGTGATCTCCTAAGGTGCCCCCTCCAAGGGGCCAAGACCGAGAATCTAAAAAAGGAGGGGCTTCTTCTTACACATGCAGAAGACAGAGGCATGTGTGTGCACTTCGGAATGTGTTTATTTCGGAAAACCTTACGAGGAGGCCACGGCAACGATGTCACCTAGAGATCGGAGCCACAGAAGGACCAGCAGTTTCTAGAGGAGTTCGTTACACAGGTCCCTGCTCCTGCAGCACCTGAAGTTCACCAGGTAGACACCCCACTTCATGTGGTCCACGTTAGCACAGTGCTTCAGGCAGCCCATGAAGGTCAACCAGAGGGTGCCGTCATCTGCAGAAGGGGGAGAAACATCAGCAGAGACACTTCTGTGCAGCCTACACCAGCATATAAAAACAACCTCCTGTAGTTCGAGGCTCTGTTATTCAGATGTGAAGAATTGGAAGATGTTGCAAGGTGGGGGCTGCCCAAACAAAAGGCAATGGACGAGGGGTTGGAAAAACTGCGTGGGGTGCAGAGGTAATGACGGCAGCAATTCTGGGGTCGCCAATGCTGAACGTTCAGCTGAGCATCAGCACTGGTTTCAGTAAGAGGTGTAAATGCCAAGGGGTCACTTAGCGTAAAGGGTAGGAGAACAGAGACGTCATGATATTTAGCCTTTCCCATTAAGGGCTGTTTAGGCCGGTCTCTGTTGCTGCCCACGGCCCCTCTATTTCCACAGTTGAAAACCACCCGCAAGGAATTCCAGGCAGGGACAAAGACACGGAGCGGCCCTCCCCGCCCCACACCCAGCTGCTCTCCAGCCAGCCAGTTGCCTCTCCTCTGTTTTCTTCGGGCTTCTCGAAATACTGATTCTCTAGCTACAGACCCATGCCCCTTGGTGATCACCCTCATCTGTTTTCATTGTGGCCTGTGATGGGGCAGAGACACCAGCCGCTCCAGAGCCGAGACTGCCCGTGTAAAGGGAGGCCCCTCCTTTTCACTCTGGCTGACAGGTGCCCGTCTGCTTCCTCGGCCCCTTCCTCCTTCCCCCATCCCCAAGCTCACTTTTGAAAATCCTGCCCGTTGTGCACGCCTCTTCTGTCGTCGCAGTGCACAGCCCTCTGCCTTTGGAACACTTCTGTCCCGGGAACTGGAGGTGGCACATTCTGCACTGGACCATTTCTACGATTGGGACCAGAGAGCAGGGAAGCGGAAGCGAGAGCGGGTCCTGCAGGCCGCGAGTGGACCCGTGTCCCCTTTCAGGCGCGTTCTGCTCCACGCCTGGCCGGTTTGGCCAGAAGCCCCAGAGCATGGGCACCTGCCTTTACTAACATAGGCTAAGCCAAGAGAGGGACTGGGGTTTATGGTCTCAAGAGTTTTAGTCTGAAAAAAAGGGGAGGGGAAAGAAAGGAAAAGAAGAACAAAGTGATGACCAAGATGATCAGCTCAGTCCTCTGTATACTCACCAGGAAAATGATTTTCGTCAACAAGTGGCTGACGGACTGTGCTGGCAAAGAGAAATAAAACATAAAACAAATCTGCGGCTTTGCCCTTTTAATCCTCGTAATGCCTGGGGTCTGTCCTGTGCTCTCAACCTGGAGCCACCCTGGGCCACTCCTGTCCCTCCAACGCCTGACCACCTGTCTCACGGCACCTCTGTGCCCTCCCTCCTCTCCCTTCTCTTCACCGGTCTGGGCCTCTCAGACTCCCTCCCCATTCCTTTCGGGTGCAGCACAGACCAGAAGCAGAAAAGGTAAATGCTTTTTTTTTTTTTTTTAACCTCGTTGTTTTCTTTTTAATTGACCCTATGTGGCGTTTGCCCCGTGTGTCTGGAGGCCGACAATGGGGGAAAGCGTTTGAAATCCATCAAGCAGTTCGGATTTGGCCAGTAGTGCCTGAAACGTTTCCCTTTCTACTTTCCCTTTCTCTTGTCCTTTATTAACTCACCCTCAGCCTTGTCAACTGCTGTTCATGTGATGTGGTCCACCTGCAAAGCAGCTCCCACCCCAGCCCCATCCTGCTGGAAGAGGTGGCTGAGGGTTGAAATTCAGGGTCCGTTCCTGGTTCCTTTCGGTCCCCAGTTCAGCCCTGCCCCTCTCCCTGCTTCCCCCTTCCTCCGCTTTCCCCCTCCCACACCACACATCAATTTCTACTCACTTGAACGGTCTTTGTTTAAAAATGACCCCGATAGTACTGTTGGAGGGAAAAAGACACTCTCTGCAGACCTCGTTTTAACAAACCCCACCTCACAGCTTCTGAGAAAAGCCTCTCAGTTCCTTATACCCCCGCAGTGTCCTCCTGTCGGGGGAGGACTGCAGCTTCGATGGAGACCCAGGACACTACGCTGGTGGAAGGCAGGGCACGAGAGTGACCCCTTCTGTTGCCACAGGGCTCCCCTGAGAGGACCTCTGTCGTGGGAACCCTGACCCGTTCCAGGACCCTTTGCACATCTGTCCAGCTGCCAGCCCCAGGGGCTCACCTCTAAAGCAGCAGAGCAGCACGGGGAGTCCCAGCAGGAGGGACTTGTCCATCTCCGAGGGAGAAAGGAGCAGGTGAGGGCAGCGAGCTGCACGGTGCCTATTTATACATCTGCCAGGCCAGGCTTCCCCTGGAGGGCGAGGGGCGGGGACACTGTGGAAGTCCTTCAGAGTCTCTCCTGCTCCTAGGGAAACCAATGACTCTGTCATTTCTCTTTTTGGCGAATTGCAGGGAGAGGGACTGGCTGGGTCAATCCTGGGCCTGTGCTCTCACGCAGGATGTTGGATGTCACGTTGTACGGTCTTTCATTGTGCCACACTGTGGGAGGGTACAGGGTAAATCAGGGCTGGGCAGGCAGGGTTCAGAGTCACCTTCACCGAGGTGCTCATTAAAGCTAAGTGGAATGTAGAAAGGCCAAAAGAAGGCTGAGCGCAGAGCCTTAACCCATAGGGAATGAGGAAGGGTGGGGGGGGAGGCTGGGCTCAGAGGCATTGACAGAGGATTCTCCTGAGGGGGTAGTTCCCCACTGTCAGTCATCCTGGAACGAAGCAAACTCTAGGGCAGAAGATGAGGGTTGAGGAGGAAACTGCTTCCCATTCTTTTAGTTCCCAGTGGTTGAGACTTGGACTATTTTGGGTGTTGTTAATCCTCACCCAAGGATATTTTTTCCACTGATTTTTAGAGAGAGTGGAAGGGAAGGAGAGAGGAGGAGAGGGAGAGAGAGAGAAACACCAATGTGAGAGAGCCATATCAATTGGTCGCCTCCAGCACATGCCCCAACTGGGGCCGAGGACTGAACCTACAACCCAGGCATGTGCCCTTGACCGGGAATTGAGCCCAAGACCCTTCAGTGGTGGGGCCAACACTTTAACCACTGAGCCACACAAGCGAGGGTGAGACTTACACTTTTGTTAGAAGATAGAAGTTTGAGATTACTCCTGGAGGGAGGTAAGCTGGTCCTTCCCACTGGACGTCAGGCCAGGTCTTAGTGGATTTTACCTCGACTCTGACAGTGACTACGGATTCAGTTAGGAAGGTGGCTGAATGTGAAAGTCCCATGGATGGACTGAGCCAACGGATTCTAAGAACAATCATATCCAGTATCATATACGAAGTTTTTGGTTAGCTTCCCTTAGTTATTCCTATATCTTCAACAAATTCTAATGGAAGTTACAGCTTAGTCTCTGCTGTTATTGCAAGGAATTGTGGGTAGGGTCTGTGCCCAGGGCAAAGCAATACAGGGGGAGAACCGGCAACTGGAAGAAAGCAGATTGCAATATGGCACAGTGTACATCTACAGCAAGGTAAGCAGTGGTCTCAGCCAGAGGTTGGCCGATGAGGTAGAGGACAAGTGATGTATGAAAGAGATGCTCTCCATGACGTACTGGAAGTTTCTACCGCGTACCAACGAGCAAGCTGGCTTCTCCATCCAGGGAGGAAGGAGGAGGAGAGGTATGACTAGTTAACTGTATATCTAGGTTCGCCCAGAACCCTGGCAAAGCTGGGAAAATAACCCCATTGAGTATTTGTGTATTACACACACACACACGCACACACACTCACACACACACACACACTCACACACACACGCGCACACGCACACACACGCACACACACAATGACATCACTGATTTTGTGGTGTGCATATTCACGAGCAGATCTCTCCCTTCCCCTTGTCTCGTCGCCCTGACATTTAGCATCTCCCCTTGCTTCTTTACTTTCCTCTCTCCCACATTTTGAGATCGTCCCTCTTTCCTTCCATATGCAATTCTTTCGCTAATGGCTCACAAGAAAGGGGGAAAGGCTCTCTCTCTGCACCTGTCAGAACTGTCTCCTCACTGACTACACTCCCATGACACTATACCACTTCTCCTAAAGAAGAAGCTTCCCTCTCCCAGCCTAACCCATCCACCTGGATTCTTGGCTTATGTTTGAACCCATTCTGTTGACTTACTTTTCTCCTCGCTTCTGCTCACGTGCGTAGTCTCAGCCTTAGCATCTCGTAACACCTGATTTTCCTAGGGGCCCCACTCTGTTCCTGCCCTCGGTGCCTCTAATCCTTCTTCTTATTCTCCTAGGGCACACCAAAATAATCATTTTTATGTCACAAATTTCAGACCCATGACTTAAAAATGTTCAGGAATGAATCCTTTTGCTGACTGTTCTTGACCTCACTTAAGTCTGCATGGCCCCTTATTTGCCATGCCCCTCTCCCCGCACAGAGTTCTGGAGGTACAGTTAGACCAGAAGTGTAGCCAGGGCTTATCTCAACCGGGACTGACCAGGTGAGTCTTCAGTTATGTCTGCATGTGTGTGTGATTAGAAGCTGTTTAAATTATGGGCTAGGATTTCTGCTTTGCATCTCCAGTGTTAGCCAAAATCATAAAAATGCTGTTTCTTGAATGGAGATTTGCTTTCTAGTCATCATTATTTTGAAAAGAAACAGATCTCCTCTCTACAGGGAATATAGCCAAATATCCTGAAATTTCTTGCTGATCAAGATGAACAAAGTGACCGTTTTGAATAGGTTAACGGGGCTAGTGGTGAGTACCAGGATTTGAGGAAGGAGAGCTCAGCTGAGGCAGGTCCCACGTATGATAAGGCGCGTCAACAAGATGAAGAACCAGTCACTGTTCCTCTGAGGCACCACTAGCCTTAGGCTCCTGGGTTCTCCCAGTGCCCACAGGACACATACCAGTGGCCCAGCAGAGAAGGAACAGTTTCTTCTAGATCAGGGTTCGAAAGAACAGCCAGATCAGAATCGCCTGTCTTTTCCCTCAGGTGAGTGAAGAGCACAGCTCTGGGTGACTGGGACCTGTTGAAACAGAGAAGTTCTACCCTCCTGAAGGATGTGAAAACAGAGAAATTCCAGACAACATGTGCCGATCCAATAAAGAACATAAGAGAGCCCTGGCTGGTTTGGCTCGGCGGTTGGAGCATCAGCCTGCGGACCAGAGAGTCCCGGGTTCGGTTCTCGCTAGGGGCACGTACCAAAAAAAAAAAAAAAAAAGAACATAAGAGAAATGTTCTTTTCTACCATGAGACTCGCTTCCCCTGAGGATTCTCTGGGAATCTCAGAATTGTCCAAGACGTCCAGTTCCCTCGATCGTTCCTTCCTGTGGTTCTGTGTCTGGAGAAGATAGCAGGGACATTGAAGAGGTAGGGAGGTAGGTCTAGGATTCCAGGGAGAACAAGGAGCCAATAGCTTGTCCATCGCTCCTGTTACAGCTTGCATCTCAAATAAAATGCCCGGTACTTTCAACATGCTATCAACAGACTTAGCTCTCACCAGAAGAACACTTTCTCAGGGTGACCTCAGCCAGGGAGAAATTCAGGACTCCTACTCTCCAGCGTGAATTCACAGTACATGAAGGTCACGCTCTGAGACCTCTTTGCAAGGGACTGGCACATAGCCCTCTGTACTGCTGAGTTTATGACACATGTTGACATATGCCCGAATTATAAAAATAATCTTACATATGTGAGATGATACAAATAATCTCTCTGTGTTCAGAGGGACTGTCTCTGACCTGTCCGCTGAAGCAGATTTCTCCTGGCTATTTCCTGTGTGTGCAGAGATGTGGGGTTTTATATTGGTGAAAAATCATATACATACTAAAAAGAGTGTAGAACATAAATGTACATCTGAGATTATTTTAAAGTATACATGTAACTATAAACTAGGTCAGAAAATTGCATGTTGCCAGAGCTATAGAAAACTCCTGCCCTGGCCAGTTTGGCCCAGTGGTTAGAGTGTCGGCCCGTGGAGCAATGAATTGCGGGTGTGATTCTAGTCAAGGGCACGTACCTCGGTTGCAGTTTATCTCCCGCCCTGGTCGGGGTCGTGTGGAGGCAACCAGTTGATGTGTCTCCCTCACATCGATGTTTCTCTCTCTCTCCCTCCCACTCTATCTGAAGATAAATAGAAAAAATAATATCCTTGGGTGAGGATTTAAAAAATAATAATAATAAAATACAATAGCTATTAAAAAAAGAAAAGAAAACTCCTGTATACCAGGCGCTCCTTCCTAACCACAGTTTCCTTTTGCCTCCTCTGGTGGGAAACATTATCCTTCCTCTTATGGAATTTAGCCATCATTTGTTTTATAGTTTTAGCACATCACATTTTTACTTGTTTTAGAACATCAGTACAAATGGAGTCCAACAGTATGCATTCTATAATTTATTCATGTTTTTGTATGAAGCTTGCTTTTTTTTTCTATATAGCATATAGTATCCATTACATGAATATTAGGGCTGAGAGCTTTTCAGTATCGATGGAAAACATCATCTCAGAGATTCAAGAAAACCAAAACATCCTAAGCAAGAGAAATGAAAAAACCTAGCATTATAATAAAGTCAAAGAAAAATGATAAAATCTTAAAAGCAAATAAAAGGTAAAAAACCTAATACATTCCAAAGAACATTAGACTGGCAGCTGAATTCTCAACAAGAACAAGGGCAGCTGGAAACTAGTGGGGTGGCGTCTTCAGTGCGCTGAAAGACAGTAGCTGCCAACACAGAATTCTATATCCCGAGAAAAAAATTCTTCAGGAATGAAGTGATATAAAGACATTATCAGACAATAGCCATGCTGTCAAAAACCCCGCACGTATAGAAACTATCTACTATCGATAAATATTTGTTAACTGGAACTGATGTTAGTTTGAAGCAGTCGAGGCTGGAGGATAAATGCATCCGTTGTGGGCTCCTAGGAAAGGAAGGAAGAGATTTCGGATGCTGCCAGCGGTCTCCGCACGCTCACACTTCAGACCCCCTTCGTGCTTCAGCCACACCCGAGCAATCCTGAACCCCGTGACCCTCCTCCACGGCCAATCTTCTGAAATGCTCAGAGGTGGGTCTGGTTGTCTTTACTGAACCCAGAGGGACACAGACACGCTACCTTTGGGCCAGCAGTACCCTTGTACGCAAGAGGTTCATGAGAAAAAGCATCACCTGTCTCAAGGATGATGTGCAAATTCACTGTCAAATTGTACTGAGAGATCAATTTAAAAGGAAGCCTGAAAGTGCCAATATGACTGAGCCTGTAGAGGTCACTCATGTCCACAGCGAGAAGAATAAAGGAGAGAAGGGAAAGCCAGATGAAGGAGAATAAAGAGTGAACTGTCTAGCAAAAAAAAAAAAAAAAAAGTTAGAAAATAAAGTGTAAATCATGTGAAAGACATAAAATATCTAGAAATAAATATAATACAAATTGTATAACTTCTGTAAGGAGAAAATAACATAATTAAGAAAAGCTAACTAAAATGATTATTTGCTGGATGATTCAGTAACAAAAATATATTAATTTACCTATAGATTTAATAAAATCTCAAAAATAAAATTCCAACAGGCTGTTTAAAAAACGTTTATATTGATACAATTGACTTGGATATAATTTAAGAATCACAAGAAGTTGCAAAAATAGAGCATTTCTGTGTAATTTTAAATCCGAATTTCCCAGTGAAAACACTGTAAATAACCATGGCTCCACCCCACCCCACCCTTTTTATGTGCTATTTTCTTTTTTTAATGATTTTTTAAATTAATTAATTAATTTTGTTACAGATGTTTCTCCTTTTCCCCCTATTGACACCCTCCTCCCTGCTCCCGTTCCCCTCTCCCCTCATGGCTCCCTTTCCAAACCACAAAATAGACACTGATAGAATTCTAGTAACTAAACTATCATCAGTTTTTACATGTACTCATTTTGGGGGTGTATATTATTATAAAAATGTCTCACATGTATATATTTGTGTAACAATCACCAAAATCAGGATACATAACTGTTCCATCACTACAAAGAGGCTCCCTTATATTACTCCTTTACCGTCAGACGCTTCCTCTGACTCTAGAGCCTGATAACCTCTGGTCTATTCTCCATCACTATAATTTTATCATTCAGACAGTGTTATGGAAATGAAATCATACAGTATGTAATCCTTTGAGATTGTATCTTTATACTCAGCATAATACCCTTGAGAGCTATTCAATTGTGTGTATCAAAGATCATTCTTTTTTTATCGCTGAATAATATTCCATTTTATGGATATACCACAGGTTATCGATTCACCTGTTGAAGAAAGTCTGGGTTCTTTCCAGTTTAGGCCAATTAAAAATAAAGTTGATGTGAACATTATTTTTCAGGTTTTTGTGTGAACTTATGTTTTCCTTCCTCTAGGGTAAAAACATTGTACTGAGTAAAAAAGCTAAGCATAAAGTGTTGGATTCTCCTTATATGAAATACTATACAAGTCAAGATTTGTCTCTAGTGATAGAAAGCAGAGCAGTGATTAAATGGGGTAGGAGGTGGGATGTTGGTCTTAATTACAAGGGAGCATGAGGATGCTTTGTTGTGGTGATGGAAATGTCTTATATCTTTTTTCTTTTTCTTTTTTCTTTTTAAGAGAGAGAGAAAGGGAGAGAGAGATAGAAACATCAATTGGCTGCCTCTTGCACGCCCCCTACAGGGGATCGAACCTGTAATCTGGGCATGTGCCCTGACTGGGAATCGAACCAGGAATCCAACTGGGACCTCTCAGTCCATGGGAGGACGCTCAATCCACTGAGCCAAACTGGCTAGGCCAAAATGTCCTATATCTTGATGAGACAGGTAACTTACACAATTGTGCACATATATCAAAACTCACTGGAATCTGTACTTTATTTTTTCTTCATTGATTTTAGAGAGAGAGGAAGGGAGAGGGAGAGAGATAGAAACATAAATCTATACTTTAAATGAGTTCATTTCAATATATGTAATCTATTCCTTAGTAAAATTAATTCAAAAAGTGTTTGTGCATGAGTCTTGTTATAATTTTCCCTTGCATTGTTTATATATGTTTTGTGAATATTTTCATATGCATTTTATATTTCAAAAAAAATTTTTTTTAATTTTTAAAAGGAGAAAGAGCCCTGGCCAGTTTTGCTCAGTGGTTAGAGTGTCAGTTCGCGAAGCAAAGAGTCGCAGGCTCGATTCCAGGTCAAAGGCACATACCTGGGTTGCAGGTTCAATCCCTGGCCCCAGTTGGGGTCGTGCAGGAGGCAACCAATTGATGTGTCTCTCTCACACCAATGTTTCTCTCCTTCTCTCTCTCTCTCTCCCCCACCCCTCTTCCATTCTATCTAAAAATTAATGGAAAAATATCATCCTTGGGTGAGGATTAACGAGAAAACAATTAAAAAGGAGAAAGGCTGAGCTGGGCGGCCTGTGGCTGGAGGTGTAGGGCCACGAAGCTGCTGGCAGGTGCTGAAGTCTCACTACGAAGAAATTCCCAGCCGTGGAAAGGGTAGATCTTCTTTTTTTCTTTTTGATCAGAGAGGCTCAGGGAAGATTTTCAGTTCTGAGGGAAAGGAATAGGGTCACTTGGGTCCAAACTTTCATGCCGTGGAAGCTTTGATTCCCATCCCACCCTCAAGTAGAGGGAGTCAGACAGTACTGTCAGTAAGAGTGCGGCAGGAAGCATCGGAATGTCTCTGCGGCCAGCTGCTCAGACAGGGCCTCTGTGGGGGAGCAGGCTCACTGCACTGCAGAGGTCGCTACCTCCCGAGCACTGGCGGCATGAACTCACTGAGCATCCTCCTGCTTGCACTGAGCCTAACAGCAGATGAAGGGGAAGTTTAGGTTCTTCCGGAGTCTTTCCTGCTCCGAATATGTGTCTGGGTTTCTAGACCCTCTTCATCTGTGAGAGCTTTCTGCAGCTGTTTCCTCCGAGGCTTCTGGTGTGCCTATTGTTTGCCTTACCTCTAATCTTTGGCCCCAGGTAGCAGCAGCTTCTTTATTTACCTCTCAATGTTTGCAAGGAAAGCCCTCCACTTAGCTGCTTTCTCGCCCCGGAGTGTTTCAGGGTAAGTGAAACAAAGGCCAGTACAGAAAGGGCAAAGCAAAGACCATGCTTTGGGAACAGGGCCCCCTTTGCTTTCTCTGGAACCAGGTAGCCCACACCAGGAAAGGCGGCTGCTGTCTGTCTTTAAGACTGCCGCCCTGGCCACTTTGGCTCAGCAGTTAGAACATCGACCCACGGACCAAGGAGTCACAGGTTCAATTCCAGTCAAGTGCACACACCTCGGTAGGAGTTCAATCCCTGGCCCTGGTTGGGGCCGTGCAGGAGGCAGCCAATTGATGTGTCTCTCTCACATCGATGTTTCTCTCTCTCTCTCTTTCCCTCCCACTGTATCTGGAAATCAGTGGAAAAATATCCTCGGGTGAGGATTAAAAAAAAAGAAGAAGACAAAGGAAAAACAAAGAAAGAAGACTGCCACCACACTGGGGAGCGAGCAGGGACAATAAACTAAGTTAAAGATGCTACAAAACTTTGCTGCCATGGTTACGCTGCCTTATTCTTGGTTGCTGTCAACCTTAGGAAACGTTGACTCTGATGACTTTTTCTCTTTGGTCAGTGATTCTGTGGAGGGACTGTCCTTTGGAGCGCCCTCCTCTGCCATGTCCACTGATGTTCTCCCGGCCTCCTTAAAAAATATGACATTTCAGAACAATTAAATAGCTTAATAAGCTGAATTACTCTTTTGCTATACATGGCTGGTTACTGATGCTGTCTGTAGAAAAACAGCACATATTGTGTTTTTGTAAATGCACTAGTTATATCTTTGCTGATCTTTGATCAAATGAAAGTTTTGTTTCAAAAAGAAAGAAAGAAAGAAAGAGAGTGCATATGATCAGCGCTCGTGGTCAGGATATCTGCTTTCCTGTTAGCTGTACAAACAGGGCCATGTTGGCTTGGCCCAGTCCCAGGTTAAAAGAGCAAGACGTGGGGGCAGTTCCTCTGGGACAGCAGCCCCACGTCCATTTTATGCTTACACGTACTAATTTAGTCCTCACAACTCTTCTTGATACATATTACTCATTATTTTTTTCTGGTGGAAAAGAGTGAGCATAGAGAGGCTAAAGGACACACACAGGGTCACACAACCAGCAAGAGGAGAATCAGATTTAAACAGTTTCACCTAACTCCTGATCATGGCTAACCATGGAAAGAAGGTAGCTTCTCAGGGTTCAGGAGAAGTCGGTAGGATTTTTTAAGCCCTTGCAATATTCCTGTGTTTAAAATGATTGGCAGTAAAATCCTGACACTGAAAAGTATCCCTGTCCCCCGGGAGGTCGGTGCCCTAACGCTGTGGTATGTCATTCCGACGAGCCGGGGCCCATTGCTCCAGGAACAGCCTGGGAGCCACCCATGCGGTTAGGGGAACAGAACATCTTCTTCTGGGGCCTTGAGCTGAGCTCGTTTCTGGTCATTAAAGTCCAGGTGGAAAGCTTAGTCAGGTGAGAAAGGGAACAAGGCGCACTGACCAGAAGGATGCAGGGCTGGAGGCCCAGCACTGGCCAGAGGCGGGTGGGAAGTGAAAGAGTGTCAGGACATGTAGAAGATGTGAATGTACTCAAGAAAAACAAAACCAAAACACACACACACACACACACACACACACACACACACACACACACACACAAAACAACCCAGCTCTTCTAATTTCAAAGACTATTCTATAACTACCAATCTGTACTTCTCGATCCCTTCACCTGTCCCTCAACACCCCTCCCCTCAGGCAACCATCCATCTGGCAAACACATGCATATGAGAACACTCTTATGGTTCTTATTATGCCAGGTAATGGGCAGTTCCTAAGGACTCCAGCTACCAAAGGGCACTCAAGAAGAAGGAAATACACTTCTAAAGACATTAATGTTGTAGTTGAAAACCTTCTCACAAGGAAAATTCAAATGGCTTTACTGATGAACTCTGTTGAATAGTTCAGAAAGGAATAACTACTTCTCAAAAAAAGTCTTCCAGAAAATTGAGGAGTTAATTTGTCCTAATTCATTTTATGGAGCCAGCATTACCCTACTATCAAAACCAAATAAAGACATGACAAGGAAGGATTCCGATCTGTGACATAGCTTTCAATCTCTAAACTTTGGGTGTGCTCTTCTCTCGTTAGAGAATGCCATTGACCTTGATTCTGCTTAGCCAAGTCCTACAGTTCATTGTGCTGTACTCCCTCCATAAATTATTGTTCTCTTATTCTAGTCAACAGTGATTAGTTCCTCCTCTGAATAGACTTTAGTCTGATTAGGTGGACTGTACTGGAAACTAACTGAAAGGAATTGGGTTCGATAGCAGTGAACCTCAGAATATGCTTCTCGGACAAAGAGAAGTGTTTTTCATTCATCCTCATAGAGGTGGAAACATTTGAAAAGAGAACAAAGGAAATAACTGGAGGACCAGCAAAGGTAGCTATAGCATCCAGGCTAAAGAGGTTGAGGCTTAGACTTGGGTTGTGTCCATAGACATGGTCCAAAAATAACTTAGTCAAGAGACATGGGAAAGAAAAACAAACGGATTTAATGAGTCTTCAGAAGGGACAGAGAGGGGCATAAAGAGAGAAAAAATTGCCTTTCCTTTGAATAGCTGCCATGGCTTCCTTAACATAGAGTCTCTTTGTTTGCCTGGGGAAAATGAAATCGTTGCAAGACAGAACACAAATTCTCTTCTTTCTTTTTCTTGCCTCCTATTCCTCCCAGCCGTGGACTAGTGAGTATATTCCTCTTAGAATCCCTATCCTGTAATTGGCTCACCACGTGGGACAATCTGATATGGCTACGTCTCGGGTTCTTGTGCTAGACATGTTTTTTTGAACGATAACTGAATGTGTAGTCTCCAACTCCATTCTCATTAGACATACTGAAAATCTGAGATGAGCTAGTTTCCTACCTTCACCTGAGTGGTCACCCCCTTGACTCGCCCGGCGCTATATGATTTGGCTGAATCAGGGAATCCAATACAGCACACAGTGTGTCAAGCATTTGTATGCCTGTGGGGTAAAGCCTGATACTGAGGCTCAGTGGGCTAGTTGGCAACATCACACATAGTAGGTTGAAAAAGCAGAGAATATGTGGAATCTGCAGGTGGCCTCCATCTCTGCTTCACTTAGATCCCCTGCCTTTTCTGGGATGAGCTTGTTACTATCCTGTCTTCCTTTGGTCACCTCTTACCTATGCAAATTTTTTTGGTCTAGGCCCTGCCTGGGCTCTGGAATGGAGAGAGGAAGCAGAACACCCACTCTCTTAGAGGCGGGGCCTCCCCATACAAGTAAATGAAATGCACCTTTTATAGCTCAGGATGTAACTAACAGAGCAGGAGGCTGGGAGGAAACTGCAGCTTCATCTCCATCTCACATCTTGTCTAATACGCCACTAGTGAGCCCTTCCTGGAGCTCATCATCCTTTTCCCAACTCACATGGACTGGATCCTGTTCCTCCTGCTCTTGGGAGACTTCCTGGGTTTGTGCTGGCCTTCCTCAGATGGTGAGTCCATAGCAGGGAGTCAAAGTGGGCAGGGTGACGGGGTCAGGGAGCCACGTCCTAGAAAGTCCTGATGAGGAGGAGCAGAAGGTGCAGGGACAGCGTTTGCTGGGTCCAGGCCCCTGACCCCTTGGCTGTTGTAGATTTCTTTCCCCGCCTTGGAAACTCTTCCTGGGGACCCTGCTGGGCCTGCTGTTCAGTAGCTTCACCAAACTAACTCCCAGAATGATATGAGGGGAAGGGCTGATAAAGAATCATCGGGGGTCTATCCATGGGCAAGTTAGAGAGCAATAGACCTTTTCTGCCAACTAAGACCCAGGTCTTGATGAGTAACTCGGAATAGAGATCCTCCTCTTCCCTTTTCCCCACTGGATTTTGGATCTTCTCTCTCAGACAGGCTTGCCTAGTTCTTCTAGCAGTAAAATGCCCATTTCAGTGTCTCCTTAAGAAGACACAGATGCAGGCTGAGCCTAAAAAGAAAGAAGGGAGAGGGCTTCCTGGTAACACTATGACTCCTAAACCAGGTTTCTTGAGATAGATCTGGACTGTGCAGGGACGGTCCCCAGAGGTAGGGCAAGAGAAGCCTGGAAAGTCCAAGGCCCTGGCCTCAGGCCCTACCCCGGCAGTGGCAGCTCTCTTCTCTCTCCCTAACGATTTGGCATCCCTTGGTCTCACCCCATGGTTCTCACGTAACGTCCAGATCCTACAGGGAGATTTCCATCGTGCACTTCCTGCGATGAGTTTGTTGGCAAGATCTGCAGAAAGAATTTAGGTTCCTGTCAATCCAGATATCCTGACTTTTCATGCCAGACCAAGGAAGTGTATACTCACCAATTTACTGGAGGTGAGGTGCGGGCAGAAGAAAAAGGAGGATGGGAGATTGAATTTTTTCACTTGGCCTGGGGAGAAAAAAGAACCTTAGATCTGGAGTCAGAATTTTTTATTCCCACCAGCTCTGGCATGAATGCAGCTGATGGTCCAGGGCACATTATTTCTTTCTCTGAGTTCAATGACTTGAGTTTGAATGATTGACTTCCAAATCTCATCCATCTCTGATGTCCAGTGACCAAATCCCTAAAAATGTACAGCTGTCACAGCTCCTTTGCTGTAAATGCATGTGGGTGTTGGGGTGGGAGTGGGTCACCCTGGAAGGAGACTGCCCCTTTTGTGGAAGGGTCTTCAAGTCTCAGGCTCTGCCTAAGGGGACAGGAGGGGAGGGAGGGACTGCTGACTCAGCCACATTCCCTGTCACATCCCGAGTCTAACGTGGACCTCTTTGTTATTTTCCTACCCTCTTCAGAATACGTCTACCAATATTCCATCCTGGGCTGCCCAAAAAGATGTGTGGAATATGTGCGCATCACCGGCAGGGACAAACACGTCTTCCTGTGTTGTAATGAAAGCTACTGCAACAGCTTCTCCGTAAAGGATCAGGTTCCATTCCATCCTGTCATACCAGAGAAGGTCGACTTCAGCTGACTGGCAGGGACCTCCTCCTGACTACACCCTGCCACCATTTCTGAAGAGCCTTTGCTCTCAGCTGCCACCCACACTCTCTTGAGAGCCAAGAAGCTCAAGAGAAATGAACTGTGGATGAAGAAGGACTGCGGTGCAACTCTGAAATGCCACCCATGCCAAGTCAGCCCACCAGGCCTGGTAGTCTGGTTCTGCTATTCTGGCTGAGGCCAAAACCCCAAGTCTAGGTGGGTGAGAAAGTGGGGGAGGCTGCACTGGGACATCTGGGGGCCCCAAATGGATTATAATGACAACTCTAATGAATAAAAAGACCGGATGCAGGGCAGCTCGTGGGCTGTTCCATAGTGGACCTGATAAGAAGGAAGGGATTCTGGGCAGAGAATAGTCTGGCAAAGGTCCCCAAGTCATTTGATTTCATTTCATTTCATCTCTCAAATGTATAGGATCCGAAATTCCATCAGGCCCCTGACATTCTAGGCCTGGGGAGGACCCAGAAACAGGAAGGACCTGACAACCAGGGCCTGGTCTGCCATGGGGGGTCCTCTGCCTTGTAGGGGCTCGTTAGGATGCAGATGTGTGATGAGGGCATGACCTAAGTATTAAAAAGCACCAGTTCTGAGAGAGATGGCCAGGTTGCCTGAGTTGAATCCCACCGCTCTGTCTGGCCGGCCCTAAGGACCTCGGGCTACTACTCAGCTGTTCTGTACCTCAGTTGCCTCCTACTTTACACTGTCGATGTGAAGATTAAATGAGTCGATAGCTTTTAAGTGCACATTAAGCACAGTGTTTGACGTTTCCTATCACCTGTGTGCCAAATACAGGGTTGGACACTTTACACATCATCTCATAAACCCTCCAGTGCAGTGAGGAGATTATTATTTCTATCTTTACAGATGAAGAAATTGTGGGGCAGAGAGGTTAATCAACTCTGTAGAGTGAGGCATCTGCCTACACCTCCGTGCTTGCCCAATAATGACCCAGAGGAGTCACAGCCTCACCACAGTAGCTGTGGTCCAGTCATGGCTCTCCTTCCATCCAGTGGCCCTGCACTCCTGGCTTCGGCCCAGGTCTCCCCTTCCAACTCTGTGGAACTCTGCAGTCAAGCTCTCCCTTGTCTGACTCACCCCTGCGCCCTCTTACCTGTGCGGCCTATTGCAGTAGGAGACTCCGTGGGGAGCACAGGCTTTGGCTTCTGACACTTGCTGACTACAAGACCCAGGGGAGACACTTAGCCACTCTGATTCCAGGTGACTTCTTCTGTGCGATAGAAATACTATACCTCCTTTCTGTGATAGTGTGACAATGGAAAAGGGCATCTCATGAACTCCCTGGCAGGGCCTGGAACATAGGAACGACTGAAGGAATGGAAGCTGCTGCTGCTCCTGCTGCCAGGCCAACTGATCGCCTTTCATTAGTATGATAGTCCTATTTACAGATGAGGAACCTGGAACTCAGAGAGGGAACTCTCTCACCCAGTGTCGCACGGGCATATATCTCTGAGCTAAACAGAGATAACAGGTGACAAGCCAATGCCCTCTACTCTTATGGCGCCTCAGCCACAGAGACTCCGTGCCTGGATTCCTTGCCCAGGTTCTGCCTGGTCCCAGCAGATGGCGTGAAATGACTCAGCCATAAGAAAACCAGAAGCAGGAAAGTAAGAAAGAGCTACACACCCAGAAAGACCTGGGCTCTCAGCAACATATAACTTGGGGAACATTCTCTAAGCATGCCGAGCCTTCATTTTCTCCGCTGCAAACTGGGCTGATAAAAACTTCCTCACGTGGCCCGGCCGGTATGGCTCAGTGGTTGAGCGTTGACCCATGCACCAAGAGGTCGCCAGTTCGATTCTTGGTCAAGGCACATGCCCAGGTTGTGGGCCCGATCCCCAGTGAGGGGCATGCAGGAGGCGGCCAGTCGATGTTCTCTCTCATCGATGTTTCTATCTCTCTCTCCCTCTCCCTTCTTCTCTCTCTAAAATCAATAAAGAAAAAAAATTATACCCCATACTCATATCAGTGTCACATTAACTTCATGACCAAAACATGACTCATGTGCGATGATACAGGACATTAGATGCTGTGTCAGAGTTTTGAGGTTTCTGTGAAGCTGCTAATGTGCATGACATTGTACTCTCAGTTTTGTCTGATTTCCAACAAATTATTTTAGGATAAGTCAATTGTGTTTGCTGAGTTGACGGACAATTCAAACCTGAAATGTACTCTGGTGATTTTTTATTAGGATACTTCTTTTGTTTCCCAACCTAACTGGAATGGATTAAAATTTCCTCTTTTGAGGCCACAGTTTGCTATAGAAATTTATTTATTTTGAGGAGGGCTTGGGTATCTTTAAATTTAAAAGAATTGTTTTTCATTTGTAATTTTCCAGGAAGTTCTTATGGTTGCTCATATAAACCAGTTTTGTACCTTATAAAATATTTTCATCAATTGAGACCATATGATTTATCTCCGTTAGAATATTGATGTGGTATGAATTAATTGATAGACCTAATTTTACCATGCTAGCCTTTTAGGTATAATCTTGAAATTTATCTACATGAATTATATTGCTTTCTGTCTTTTCATTCTTCAGCTAATATTTTATTTCGTATCCTGCATTTATAATCATAAGTAAGTGGACTATAATTTTCTCTCTTTTACTATAATCATCTGAATTTAAAATCAAATCACCTGGTTATCTTTAGCTTTGCTTCTATTTCCTAGAACATTTTCAAAAGATAGAGATGAGCAATTCTTGAAAGATGGGTGGAACTCCCGTGGAAAGCCATCAAAACCTATTTAGGTTTTGTTTTGTTTGTGTGCTGTTAGGAGGGCCTTTCACTACTATTTCAGAACTTTTAACATGACTCCTCTACTCAAGAACCATCTTCTTTAGCTAATTTTAGAACTAAAAATTTTGTTCAGATGTCTTCAAGTAAATGAACTAAAACAATGAATTATCGACTTAAGCTGAGAAGCTATATGTCCACCTAAAATGTATTGATGGTAAGAGGGTGGTGCAGACAGTGAGAAAAACTAACCAGATGCCACATGGGATGGAAGCAAGTTGCACGTAAAGAGGAGCAGGTGTTGACACATGTTTTTAGTGTCCCCATAACTACCATTCAGTTCCCATCGGCTCTTTTTCATCAACTTCCCACAAACTTACATAAAAGTCCACCCAAGAAGATACTTTTTGTCACTCATATTCAGAGGGACTGGCCTACATCGTGTCTTCTAAGTGCAGCCCAAGTCCCAGGGTGAGGCAACTCTAAAGTCCAGGAGAACCTGGCCCTGATCACTGATTCGTCTCCCAGTCTGATGAGTCTAAACCCTTTTTCGCGTCCTCTGGCCAAGCAGCAGGAGAAGTCTGAGAGCACTCAGTTCTCCATGACTCTGCCCATACCGTTCAGGTTTCCCTGCCTCTCTCCGAAACAGAAAGGGACAACACAAGTTTGAAACGTTACTGCTGAGGGTTGCAGGAGAAACACTGCACAACGCAGCCCAATCATGCCTCAGAATCACTGGACAGTGACCCCGGGGGAAGAAACTGATGTGGCTCTCTGCTCACAGTCAAGGACACAACAGGCAGACAGCTGGTCGCTGTCTGACGCCGGTCAGTGTAAGACTAGAGCACCTGGCCCAGGAGCCTGCCCCAGCATGTAGGACAAGCTCCTGGGGGCCTTGGACAAGCTGCGGGAGCTGATAGATCTCTGCCTGGAT
Source organism: Tadarida brasiliensis (assembly GCA_030848825.1). NCBI lineage: Eukaryota > Metazoa > Chordata > Mammalia > Chiroptera > Molossidae > Tadarida > Tadarida brasiliensis. Next base: position 24,808,102 of record CM061277.1, on the reverse strand, counting down.
TATTCTTGGTGGGGTGGAAGGAGAGAGCTGGGAGTAGGATTTCTGGCTTCTCCCAACCCCTCCGCTGTAGGAGATGATGTGGGAGAGTCTAAGAGGGTAAGCTGAAGCAATATCTAAGCTGGTCTAAGACAAATCAAGAGTCTGAGGCCTTGTCTGTGGCCTCGTCCCAGGCCACCAAAGAACAGATGACATTCAATGTGTGCAATCTATATATGATCTTACTCTGTAAAATATATTTTCCTTTAAAAACCATGAATATATGATCTTTATGTGTGTATATATACTTTTCATAAAAGGCCCATAAGCTGTTCGTCAAAGTATAACAACGTTTGTCTCTAATGAGTGGTTTAGCTGTTTTTTAAATGACTTTTAATTTTACAACAGTTTTGGATTTACAGAAAAATTTTGTCACAACTAATTAAAAAATGATAAATTAATTTTAACTAAACTCCATATTGTATTCAGATTTCATTACCTTCATGATTAATGTCTTTTTTCTCCTCCAGAATTTCACGTTTCAGTTCCTCATCATCACTCCTTGCCTCCTCTGGGCTGTGACAGTTTCTTAGACTTTCCCTGTTTTTGATGACTCAGTTATCTTGAGAAGTAAAGGATAGGTATTTTTTAGAATGTCCCGCCATATGGGTTTTTCTGATGTTGTTTTTTTTTTTTCATGGTTAGACCTGGGTTATGGATCTATAATATCAACCTGCTTATCACTGTTGGCGTTAACCTTGATCACATGGCTGAGAACTATTTGCCAAACTATTCCTTATAAAGTTACTTTGTCCCCATTTCCATACTGTATGTTATGGAGCAAGTCACTAAGTGCAGTCCCATTGAAGACATACTTGATTTCTTTTGTTAACATATTTGTATTTTCCAAATATTCTACATTGCCCACAGATTTTCCATTGGTCTTCGGTGAAGTGGGGAGGGAGGAATAAAAGGCCGGAGTTATTTTGGGTTTTGTTTTGCTTTTATTTTTATTAAGAAGGGTAAGTGTGTTTCATTCATTTCCTTTTTTGTTTTTCAAATATTAAATTATGGTAAATCATAATTTTACAATCTTAACCATTTTTTTTTTATCCTCACCCGAGGACATTTTTGCATTTATCTTCAGATAGAGTGAGAGAGAGAGAGGGAGGAAGAGAGACAGAGAAACACATCGAGTGGTTGCCACTCACAGGACCCCAACCGGGGCCAGGGACAAACTGCAACCGAGGTACGTGCCCTTAGCGGGAACTGAACCAGGGTCTCTCTGGTCTGCAGGCCGATGCTCTAACCACTGAGCCAAACTGGCCAGGGCGGATCTTAACCATTTCTAAGGGTACAGTTCATTAGTAAGTATATTCACATTGTTGTGAAACAGATCTCCAGAAATTTATCATCTTGCAAAACTAAAACTCTATACCCATTAAATAACAACTGCCAATTCCCTCCTCTCCCAAGCACCTGGCAACCACCATTCTACTTTCTGTTTCTGTGAATTTCACTGCTGAAGACCCTCATGTAAGTGGAATTATACAGCATTTGTATTTTGGAGATTGTCTTGTTTTACTCAGCATAATGTTCTTAAGTTTCATCCATGTTGTACCATGTGTCAAAATTTTCTTCATTTTTAAGACTAATGATATTTCTTCCTATGTATACACCACCTTTTACTTATCCATTCATAGGTCTGTGGGCACTTGGGCTGGTTACACATTTTGGCTATTGCAAATAGTGCTGCTATGAATATGGGTGTGCAAATACCTCTTTGAGACCCCGCTTTCAATTCTTGGAGCTTTAGACCCAGAAGTGGAATTGCTGGATCATATGGCAATTCTATTTTTAATGTTTTGAAGAACAATCACGCTGTTGGATGCACCATTTTACATTTCCACCAGCAGTGACCGAGCGTTCTTGGGTCTCCACATTCTTGCTGACACTTTAGTTTTCAATTTTGTTGTTGTTTTATATATTAGACAACCTTCCACCATCACCAAGACCCATCCATAGATCTTCCTGATGAGATCAGACATAATAAGTACATCAGCTTAATATACACTGGAATATTTGGGTTTATTGGCTTTGATCTTGTTGGGGTTGTTGCTGGCATTTTAGCATTTAATAACAAGTCTCCCACAATGGCTAATCTTACCTGCCTTCCCTTTTATCTCTTATCTCAGTTCAAATTTATAGATAAAAATCTATAAAAATATTTAAACTTGATATTCTAAATAGAGTAGATTTTAAGATGATTTTTCTTATGACTTTGAAAAAAAAATTTACCTAAACACACAGAAAATGAATTTAATTAATTTTGTTAGTCTTTCCAATAGAAAGGTAAACTGTTCCATATAGTTTGTTTGAAATTATGAGTGGGAAATAGTAAATAAGTAATAAAAATACAAATAATCTCCCTTTTCCCATAGCAAACAGCAAAGGAAAAGATAAATAAAAAGTTAAGGGCAAGAGATGGAGAGAAAAAGAAAAACAAAGAGATGGACAAATGACCAGAAAATATTATATATAGAAAAGGAGAAGATATAGAAATATACATTGCCACAGTTATGAGATTTTTACATTAAACAAATGTAAAACACTGAGAAGAAATAAATCTTTCTTTGCCAAAAAACATATTAAACTCACTCTTCTTACAAAAAGTACTATTTCACTTTCTCAGTATTCCCAAATTTCTTGGAAGAGTTGCCCATACTCACTACTTCTTCCTGTCATAGTCCATCCATTCCTCAACTCTCTGTAATGTGGCTTCTCAGACCATCACCCATGAATCTTTTTGGAGGGTGATCTTCACCCACTTTTTATGTTGGTGGTCTCTAGTACCTATCATTCAGCCACCCCTGTTCCCATTCTCCTCTCCTGGGACAACCTCTTCAAGTCCCATACTGTCAGCTTTCAGTAGATCCCAAGTTTGTATGTAGCATCTAAATCTGATGATCTCGCCTTTTTGCCTGAGGCATTGGAACCTTCTTGGACTTTGAGGCCTCTCTGTCCATCTGCCATTGGACACATTTTCCTGAGTTTTCCGCTGACCCTCAGACTCCTGGTGTGTGGAACGGAATCCATTCCCCTTTCTGGGCACATTGCAGTCACTTCTGAGTTGGTAGGATGAGAAATCAGCCAGAGAAATGCAATGAGTGTGAGAGACCAGAAATGCAAGGTGAGGAGGGCTGGTGGTGATTTGCAGATGTGCGTGAAGCAGGGACCTGAAACAAGGGTGAGCCGAGAGTGCTTGTTGTCATGGGAAAGGAGCCAGTGGCCGGGAGAAAGGTGAAGAGGGAAATGTGGAGGAGAGAGCAGGGCCCTGCGTGCTGTCCAGGAGCACGTGGGGAGGGCGATCGGACCAGAGAAGCCAGGGACAGGAGAGGGCGAGTGGACATCACCTTAGCAAAGAATTTGTTGTTTTTAAAACACGTACTCCCGTCCTTTTCCTTGATATCTATTACAGAAATCTTGACCTTTACAACAAAAGGTTGAAACCTTCAGGTCCCCATAATAAAAATGTGTAGCTAAACAATGATCTGAGCAGTACAATTCAGTGTGGTTGTAGCGAAACCCATCTGGAAGAGAAAGAATTCATATTCAGGGCCCGAGGACAATGCTTGGAGCTCAAGTACGGGGACCTTCCCCAAGGAGCCTACAGACACATCCACCTCTCAGCAAGGGCTTCCTCAGACCGGGAGGCTCTGCACAGTGCCCAAAGTCAGGGGCCTGGTCAAGACAACAGAGCCTGGCTCAACCACATTACCTTTTTCATAGAAAATGAAGTAATCTTTGGTTAGGCATCCAGGGCCTTGTTCCATGATACAATGGCCCTTTCCCCTCAGACAATGACCACTCTTCATATAGTTGCAGACCATGCATAATGTGGCTGGATCTGTGGAAAATAGACATGAAGGTTGATCCCAGGATTGAATGGGCTGTGACCAAGGAGCGCTAGGACACTGAGAGGTCCAAGGACTTCAAGAGAATTGTATGAGCCTAACTACCTCTCTAATATATTCTTGAAGCCTGGAATTGTTCCCATTAAATGATGTCCATTGATTCTTTAAGTATATGGGATTTCCACACAAAGTTCTTGATTCCATTAAAAATAAAGGGAAAGGTCAGACTTCCAGTCAAGATGGTGGCTTAGGTAAAAGGGGTACTCCAATCCTCCCACAACCACATCAAAAATACAACTAAACTACAGAACAACCATCATTCAGAACTGCCTGAAATCTAGCTAAATGGAAGTCCTACAACTGGGGATTTAAAGAAGCCATATCAAGGCTGGTAGGAGGGCCCAGCCGGTGTGGCTCACTGGTTGAGCGTCAACCCATGCGCCAAGAGGTTGCTGGTTCAGTTCCTGGTCAGGGCACATGCCCGGGTTGTGGGCCTGGTCCCCGGTGAGGGGCATGCAGGAGGAGGCCAATCGATTTTTCTCTCTCCTTGATGTTTCTATCTCTCTCTCTCTCTCTCCTTTCCTCTCTCTCTAAAATCAATAAAGAAAAAACATTTTTAAAAAATGACTGGTAGAAGGGGCAGAGATGTGGAATGGGCTTGTTCCACACCCACATGTGGCAATTTAAAATCAGGAGGGATATCTTGGCTTCAGGGGCACCCTTCCCTTGAGGAGTGAGGAGTCCCAGCCCCACGCCAGACTGCCCCCAACCCAGGGTTTCAGTGCCAGCAAGAGAAGTCCCCACAGCTTCTGGCGGTAAAACCCAGTGAAGAGTATGGCTGAGTGGGACGGAGTGCTGCCTGAGTCCCAGGCAGTTCCTTTTAAAGAGCCAGTGCATAGACTTACTTGAACTCACTCCCTCTGAGCTCCAGCGCTGGGGCAGCAGGACATACAAGGAGGAACTGACTTGTTTGGCATCAGGGTTAGAGTTTGGGGGGCAGCTTTCTGCCAGACAAAAGTGCTGGCAGAGGCCACTGTTCCTTTTCTGAGACCCTACCCCCACAGAGCCAACGGGTGGGTGCCATAGCTGACACTCCATCAACCTGACTCACACTGTTTGCCCTACCCTGGTAATTCCCTGGGGCCCCACCCCACCCAATCTGTTAGCCCATCCCAGCTGTTTCCAGTGTCTTTTCCATACAAATGGCCTCTCTTGCCTCATGCTTCAGACTTTCCTGAAATCTCTCAAACTAGCAGAATCTGGCCTCTTCATATCCTATACCTTTTGTTAAGTGGTCACAGGCCCAGCACTAGCAGACGCCCCCCTTATTTCATAGCTTGGTCTCTCCTGGGCACGCCCAAGCCCAACAAAAGTAGCAGCCATCTGCAGATCGGTCTGTAGCTCATGCTGGGTGTCCTCAGGCAGAGCACAGGCAGTGATTGACTTTGCACCTCCTGGGAGGCCCCAGAGACAGTGCATCAGGTGGAAAGCTTCAGACCAAGCCAGATTACAACCCTACCACCTCCACGAGCAACACACCAAAAAGGCAGACTTGGCAAGCACCAAAACCCCACTGAAGCAAGTCCTGCTCTGTAGGGTCGACCTCTGCACAGCAGCTCCCTTGCTGTAGTTGCAGCCAGTCCTCACAGCAGATTGTCCTGGGTGTCATTCCCTCCAGTGACACTAACAGCAATCAAGGCTCAACTACAACAGGACACTGCACACAGCCCACACTGAGGCACACCTGGAGTGCCCAGCTCAGGTGACTGGAGAGGCTGTGCTGCTGGGCCCTACTGGACACCTACCAAGGCCACTCTACCACGTCTGGGAGACATAGAAGCTCTACCTAATACATAGAAACAAACACAGGGAAGCAGCCAAAGTGCAGAGACAAAGAAACAGTTTCCAAATGAAAGAACAGGAGAAATCTCCAGAAAAAGAACTAAATGAAATGGAGGCTAGCAAACTACCAGCTACATAGTTCAAAACAATGGCTATAAAGGTACTCAAGGAACTTAGTGAGTATGTCAAGGAACTTAGTGAGAACTTCAATAAGCATGAAAAGGACACAGAAACCATAAAGAAGAACCTAGTCAGAAATGAAGGATACACTAACTGAAATGAAGAATAATTTACAGGGATTCAACAGTAGAGTAGATGATGCCAAGAATCAAATCAGCAATTTGGAATATAAGGAAGCAAAAAACACCCAATCAGAACAGCAAAAAGAAAAAAGAATCCAAAAATATGAAGATAATGTAAAGAGCATCTGGGACAACTTTAAGTGTACCAACATTCTCATCATGGGAGTGCTGGAAGGAGAAGAGAGAGAGCAAGGAATTGAAAACTTATTTGAGCCCTTGCCAGTTTTGCTCAGTGGTTAGAGCATTGGCCCACGGACCAGAGAGTCCTGGGTTCAGTTCCCGCTATGGGCATGTACCTCGGTTGCAGTTTGTCCCCGGCCCCAGTTGGGGTCGTGTGGGTGGCAACCAGTCGATGTGTCTCTCTCATGTCGATGTTTCTCTTTGTCCCTTCCTCCCTCTCTCCCTCCCACTCTATCTGAAGATAAATGCAAAAATGTCTTTGGGTGAGGAATAAAAATAAAAAAAAACTTATTTGAAAAAATAATAACAGAATACTTTCCTAATCTGGTGAAGGAAACAGACATACAAGTCCAGGAGGCACAGAGTTCCAAACAATGAACTCCAAGAGGCCCACACCAAGACACATCAAAATTAAAATGCAAAAGGTTAAAGACAAAGAGAGAATCTTAAAAGCAGCAGGAGAAAAGCGGTTAGTTACCTACAAAAGAGCTCCCATAAGACTGTCAGCTGATTTCTTAACAGACACTTTTCAGGCCACAAGGACTGGCAGGAAATATTCAAAGTGATGAAAAGGAAGGATTTACAACCAAGATTACTCTACCCAGCAAAGCTATCATTTAGAATTGAGGACAGATAAAGAATTTCCCAGGCAAGAAAAAGCTAAAGGAGTTCATCACCACCAAACCAGTATTACATAAAATGTTAAAGGGCCTTCTTTAAAAACAAAAAAGAGCCCTGGATGGTGTGGCTCAGTTGGTTGGGCATTGTCCCATGCCAGTTCAATTCCCAGTCAGGGCACATGCCTGGATTTCGGGCTCCATCCCTGGTAGGGGGTGGGAGGAAGACAGCTGATCAATGTTTTGCTCTCACATCAGTATTTCTCTCTCTCTCTCCCTCTCCCTTCCTCTCTCACTAAAAACAATCAATTTAAAAAATCTTTAAATATAATAAAAAAAGAAAAATATGAACAATAGAATGGCAATAAATAAGATGAGAGAGGTCTTGGGGGGATGGGTGAAAAAAGTGAAGAGATTTAGAAGTACAAATTGGTAGTTACAGAATAGTCATGGGGATGTAAAGTATGGAAGAGATTTTCCAAAGAACATATATGCATATGTGTATAGCCCATGGACACAGACAATAATGGGGTGAAGTCTGTGTAGGGGCTAGGTGGAAGGGGAAAAGGGGAAAAAATGGGGGACATCTGTAAGAATGTCAACGATTTTTTTAAATAAAATTAAATTAAAAATATGAAGTGAAAGGTCTCCTATTACCTTGGTGCCATTATGCAGAATACAATGAGAGCATCAGCCTACAGTCTTCTGAAGCTAGACATCTGTTAGGATATCACAGGACATAGCAGCTGTGCTGGCTGCCAAGTGGGGATGCAGTCCCACACAACTCCTAACATGCCTCCCCCAAAAAGTCATTGGATGTTCAAACATATCTAAGTAATGACAGTGCACTTACCATGAAAATATTGGTTCCAGGTAAGTCCTTCAGTGATTTGTTTCAGCTAGAGCACTGTCCGCAGACTGCTATTTTATAGAAAGTCTTGAGCAACCACTGGCTCTGCCTCTGAGGGCCATCGCAGTCAGCCCCAAAGCCCTAATACAGAAGGGCCCCCAAGACCTGACTGTCCCAAGGGAGTGACTGACCCCACTCTGAGGACTTGGGAAGGGACCAGAACCATTTCCCTGGTAGTAATTAGGGTGGGACAGCAGGGACCTCAAACCCTTGCTGGTCACATCATCCCAGAGCCTCATCCTTGGCCTCATTCCCTCCCAAGCTGGTCAGATCATCATCCCAGGAGTGCTCCCCTGCCCCCAGGCCCTCACCCCTGCCCAGCTAGCCCAGGGCCTCACCCACTCCTTGGAAGAACATCAAAGGGAAGACTCCCAGCAGCAGGAGCAGGAACAGAGGCTTGTCCATCTCAGTCCAGGATGGCAGGGAGATGCAGAGAGGGCTGGAGCAGGGGAGCAGAGTGCCCAGGACGAGCTGGACAGGCTGCCCTAGTGTGTGGAAGGGAGGGGGCTGGAGAGCTGGGCCGAGCTGTTCCTGGGCTGTGGGCACAGCTTCCTTCTGCACACTTGCAGTGGGTGTTTCACTGCCTCCCAGGCCCAGGAACTGTTCCCACAGAGCCAACCCTCCTGGATACTTCTGAGATTGTTCCAGGTGCCCCCTGCTGTTCCCTTGAGGCTGCCTCCTGATGAGTAGAGACAGGATGCTTGACCAGATCAGCCGGACCCCTCAATAGTCTGACCCTTTACTCTCTGGACATCCCTCTGTCTGTTCCTGGCCCAAGAGCAGGGCTGTGCTAAAATACCCACATCCTCTGAGTCCAGTGCCCCCTTTGACAACCTGCCCTCCAGTCCGACAGCCCAAGCCAGTCCACAGCCCGCGGCGACATCCTGCCTCAGGGCTCAGGGTGCTTTCCCCACAGGTTCGATGCTTTCACCACTCTTCACAGTCAGGACCATGGCCCAGTGTTAAGAAAAAAACATTCACGGCATTTGTTAGTGATACTGAATGAGACTTTATTCAAGGGGTAATGGGGTTTCGTAGTAAGGGAGAGAGCTCAATCTCACTTCTGAATACAACAAGAATAAGTGCAGATTTATACCCAAGGAGTAGGGCGGGGATCAGTGATGCAAAATTACTAAGAGGAAACATCAAATGTGGAGGGTTTACTAAGCTGACCGAGCAGGATCATAGCTAAAACTAGAACTAAACATGTCAAGGTCAGGGCCCAGGTCAGGAACCAGTCAGAGGGAATACTCAGAAGACCTTGACTCACATTTGGTGAAATTCGAGCGTTTTTGTCATCTCTCAATATTAAATTGATGTTGGAAATCATGACAGAAGTTATACATAATAAAAAACACTTATTTAGTATTTTCTACCAACCAGATCTGCATCCCTTGCTGCCATGCAATACGTCATGAACATGTATCTTCAGCCTTTCATAAACACATCAAATATACCGTAAATGCTACCTAAACACAAAGTGGAGAGGCCTAATAGATATATAGTCCACGTTATTTTACAAACTATAAAATAATTCCTACTATATTCAACTCTCTTATTTTTATTTTTTCTAATTCTCACCCGAGGACATTTTTCCATTTATCTTCAGATAGAGGAGGGGGGCAGGGAGAGAGAGAGAGAAACATCGATGTGAGAGACACATCAACTGGTTGCCTCCCGCACAACCCCGACCAGGGTCAGGGACGAACCGCAACCGAAGTACATGCCCTTGACTGGAATCAAACCTGTGACTCATTGGTCCGCAGGCTGACGCTCTAACTGCTGAGCCAAACTGGCCAGAGCATCAACTCTCTTATTTTTGTAGCCACTAAAAACACAGACCCCTGTTCACTGAGCAGGATGTATAGAGACAGAGGGTCTTGCGCACTGCTGGAGGACATGGTTGGAAGGCTCGGAATTTTTAGACGCTTCTTCATCAGTGAACAAACTAGGGTAAAAAGTATTTTTCTGATTTTTTAAATTATAATTTTCTACTTATATGCTGTTTCTTCAGTTCACTCATGATGTTTAATACAAATAACCAAGCCTGCACAGAGTATTTACACCTGGAGATCCAGTCAAGGGAAGGAGGAAGATGCTGGAGCAAGATCCCAATGTGCAGAATGCGTGCTAGAGAAAACGCTCCCGGGTGCAAGGCAGCCTCTCTCTCTCTCGCTCGCTCTCGCTCTCTCTCTTCTCCATCTGCACACCCCTTTCATGACAGAGACCTTGACAGTCACGTTCACCAGTAAACCAGAAGAACTTGGCACAATGCATGCTCAGGGCATGCACTCAGTAAGTGTTTCCAGCTAAACACAAATTGATGGAACAAATGAATGAATGCATGAGGGTCAGCCACCCCAGAAAGCAACTAAGTGAGGGAAAGGGCCAAGAACCCTCAGGCACCCACAGACGCAGCGTCCGGCTGCATCCCACACCTGAGAGCAAAGCTACGTCATGGATGAGCACCCCCTTCACCATGAGCGCCTGCCAGACTCAGAGTTGGCAGAGATCTAACAGTTAGACTAGTCCATGCCTCTATTCCAAGCTTAAATATTAATAAGTACCCATTTCCTCCCTAAGTACCCCAGTACAGAAATTAAATTATATGGCTCACCTACATGGAGTCATCAGGCACAATCTCTCTGTCAGTGTAGGAACTTCTTTGTCTGTGGCATCCAGACAGTGGGCACCCAGAACCACCACAAGCTTCCAGGCCCACGCTGATCCCCATCAGATCTCCCAGTAATGTGTCTAGCCCGAGACCCAACAAGGGAGTGTAGGCCGGAGTGCTTGAGGTGAGCACAGCCTCGGACATCAGACACCTTTACGCTTGAAGCCTGGGTCCAAATTACATCATCTTTCTCTATCTCAATTTCCTCTATTAAAGAGAGATATCCTCTATTATGAGGAGATGATCATAACTGTACTTAAGTCATAGAATGGCTGTAAGAAAAAATATATATATATTTATATACTGAATGAATGTTAGGTTTTAGAACGATGTGCAACACAGAGCAAGGATGGCTAGACCTTGCTCTATGGTTCTTGGTGGGGCTGGGGGAGGCTGCAAGTAGGGTTCCTGACTCCTCCCAACCTGTCCTATGGAGGAGGGACAGTTCCATGATGTGGCCGCTGCCTGACCACTGCCGGACCCTCGTGCTAGATACAGTTATATCCAGGGCAGAACGTACTGCTTCTTGTAGACACCCTCAGAGACCATCCGACCCCTCCCTGTGGCTGAGGCATGCTCGTCCCTGGGACAGGCTGCTGCCCTTCCCCAGGTCAGCGTGTAAAGCCTTTCCCCTCACCTGGTGCAGGTCACCCTCTGTTCCCCACGCATCCTGCCCTGTCTTACCTAAACCCTGAGCGCCTGCGGGCAGAGCAGAGGATGTCCATTTGTCTTGCTGCCACTCAAGACAAGCCTTGTATGTAAGTTCCCTTGTAAACTCCCAGTGTAATGTGGAGTTTGACAACTCTTGCTTTTGTGTCTCAGCACAGAGAAATTTTACACGACCCCTTCCCCGAAGGAGCTGATCTCCAAGAGAGTGTGAGAGGGTGGCTGGAGCAGGATCTAAGCTGGTCCAAGACACCCCAGGAGTGAGGCTCGGTCTATGGCCTTGTCCCAGGCCACCAAAGAACAGGTGACGTTCAATGTACCGTTCTCTGTATAATCCTACTCTTGTAAAATGTGTGTATAACAAATGTATGTCTATATATGTGTGTAGCTCTCCGTCTGTGCACGCAGGCTGAGGAGAAGTCTAAGAATTGCTTTGGTGGGTTTTTTCAATAATTTAAAAAATTTTTAAATAGTATTAGACTTACGGGAAAGTTACAAAGATATCCCACAGTCTCTCACTCAGTTTCCCCTGCCGCTAACAGTTCACATCACGCTGGTACTGTTGTCACCACCAATGAAAAAATAGTCCTTCGTTGTTATTAACTAAATTCTGCGTTGTATTCGGGTTTCCTGCACTTCGTGCCGAATACCCCTTTTCTCTTCAGGAGACTGCGTTTCTTTCACTCATCATGTCTCCTTGCCTCCTCTGGATGGCGACAGTGTCGCAGACAGTCCCTGTTTTTTGTGATGTTGATCATTTTGAAGATTTGTGCAGGTATTTTGCGGAATGCCCCTCAGTTTGGGTTTATGTGATGTTTTTCTGATTAGACTAAGGTGACGGATTCGTGGAAAGGACCTCGGTGACGAAGTGCCATTCTCATCACATCGTATCAGAGGAACATGCCACCAACCTGCCTCATGGCCGTTGGTGTTGACCTCGGCCACCTGGCTGAAGTACCGTTGGCCGGGTGACTCCCCTGTGAAGTGACTTTCCCCCTTTCCACATCATACGTTTTGAAAGCAGATCATTAAGTGTAGCCCATTGAGCCTGTTTTTAATTTTTCTGTTAACTTTTTAGTATTTTTAGAATATTTTACAGTAGTTGGGATTTACATTGCCCAGGAGAGTATGGCTAGTAAGGCAGTTATTATTATTATTATTAATATTTTAGAGAAATAGGAAGGGAGAGAGAGATAGAAACCTTGATGTGAGAGAGAAACATCCGTTGGCTGCCTCCTGCACACCCCCTACTGGGGATCAAGCTTGAAACCCGGGCATGTGCCCTGACTGGGAATTGAACCAGGACCTCTCAGTCCATGGGACGACACTCAATCCCGTGAGCCACACTGGCCGGGCAAATGAGGCAGTTTTTGAAATAAAAAAGGCCTCTCACCTGTCCTTCCCCTATTAACCTGACCACCCATGGCTCTCTTTATGACAACAAGACCTGACTGGACAAGTTGAATGTAGCCTGGAGTGCTTGAGGGGAGTTTTATCACTGTTGGTGCTGACGGTGTTGTTCCTGATGTTTCAGAATTCGATGACCAAGGCCCTGATTTAGATGGTGCCCACAATGGCTAAGGCAACTGGCCTTACATTTTGTCTCCTGTCTCACTTCAGTTTTTTGGGGGGGAGGGGTGGAAACCCATGAAAAATAATTACATTTGACATTATGAACATAAAAATAGATATTTTAAAACCTCATGATTTCACAATTTAAACTAAATAAAAATCACACAACATGAATTTGTTGTTAGTCTCTACAAGAGAAACAAAATAGTCCTCCTACTTTGTTTTAATTTATAAATGAGAAATGTAAGATTATGTTTAATAAGTAATTTAACATGACAATTATATTTTCCATATTTGTATTATGGCCGATCAGGGAAACAGAATGAAGAAAAGGGATAAAGGCAGAAGAAGTGTAAATATAAAAGGAAAAGAAAAATATGTCAAAAGAACAAGAACAGTAGTGATAAACGTTTTAAAATACACATTGAGAACGAGAATCAGATGGTGACCAGTGTTCTTACAACCATAATAAAAGAGGCATTTTACACTAAAGAGAAGATAAAACTTTCTTTGCCTAAAAACATATTAAACTCACTCTTCTTACAAAAAGTACTATTTCACTTTCTCAGTATTCCCAAATTTCTTGGAAGAGTTGCCCATACTCACTATTTCTTCCTGTCATAGTCCATCCATTCCTCAGCTCTCTGTAATGTGGCTTCTCAGACCATCACCCACGAATCTTTTTGGAGGGTGACCTTCACCCACTTTTTATGTTGGTGGTCTCTAGTACCTATCATTCAGCCACCCCTGTTCCCATTCTCCTCTCCTGGGACAACCTCTTTAAGTCCCATACTGTCAGCTTTCAGTAGATCCCAAGTTTGTATGTAGCATCTAAATCTGATGATCTCGCCTTTTTGCCTCAGGCATTGGAACCTTCTTGGACTTTGAGGCCTCTCTGTCCATCTGCCATTGGACACATTTTCCTGAGTTTTCCGCTGACCCTCAGACTCCTGGTGTGTAGAATGGAATCCATTCCCCTTTCTGGGCACATTGCAGTCACTTCTGAGTTGGTAGGATGAGAAATCAGCCAGAGAAATGCAATGATTGTGAGAGACCAGAAATGCAAGGCGAGGAGGGCTGGTGGTGATTTGCAGATGTGCGTGAAGCAGGGACCTGAAACGAGGGTGAACCGAGAGTGCTTGTTGTCACGGGGAAGGAGCCAGTGGCCAGGAGAAAGGTGGAGAGGGAAATGTGGAGGAGAGAGCAGGGCCCTGCGTGCTGTCCAGGAGCACGTGTGGAGGGCGATCGGACCAGAGAAGCCAGGGACAGGAGAGGGCGAGTGGACAGCACCACTGACCAAGAAATCAGCGGTTAGCTAGACTTCCAGTGCAATGATTTTCCTCGATAAATGTTGCAGAAATCTCGACCTTTACAGCAAAAGCTTGAAACCTTCAGGCCTCCACGAAACAACTTCCAAGCCTTACACCGATCAGAGCAGTCCAACTGTGTGTGGTTGTAGCGATACCCATCTGGAAGAGAAGTTCATATTTAGTGCCAGAGAACAGTACAAGGAGCTCCAAGTATGGCCTTCCCCAACCACAGTGGTCTCCAGAGTGCAGACACTTCCACCTCTCTGCACGAGAGGCCCTGCCTAGTGTCTGAAGTCAGGGGCCTGCTCAAGGCAGTAGACAGAGGCTTGGCTCAACCGCATTACCCATCGGATGGGAAAAGAAGATATCCGTGGTTCTGCATCCAGGCCCTTCCTTCACGGTGCAGTTGCCTTTGCCTTCCAAGCATTTGCCGTTCTTAAAAATCTTGCAGACCATGCACAGTGTGGCTGGAGCTACAGAGAAATAGACACGAAGGCTGAGCCCGGGGTTGAAGGGGCTAGGACCAAGGTGGGCTAGGACACCTGAGCACCCAGGAGTCTAGAGACTAAGCATGACTCTAAAAACGTCTTCCACACATACTTTGGGGCAGGAAATATCCCCACTAGATTATTTCCACTAGGTATTTAAGGAAACGGGGTCTTTGCTATGGGAATCTCAAAATCCATTGAGGAGAAATAATTCGGTGTACACTATATGAGAGGATTGTATAGTATATGAATTATATCTCATTAAAGCTGTTCTAAAAAATACTTTGAACAAGAAGATGAGATGTTATTGCCAGGTGAGGTAAGAGATACGGAGAGGGGAAATATAAGGGGAAAAGATACGGGTTCTAACTGGGCCAGTGAAATTTCCAGCCTTTTACCTAGACAACACTAAGAGATTATGTCTCCTTCATCTGGGTTCCCTAGCAACCTGGCTGAACTCTCCCTAGTACCGGCTCTGTGCTCACATGCTCATAGAGTCTAGGAGACGTTCACTAAGAAATCTCCTCCCCGTAGCTGCGGAGCCTCGTGCAGAACACAGCGAGAGCGTCTCCGTGCAGCCGTGCTGGGCCAGGTCTCTGGGGAAGCAGAGGGGGTATAGGGACTGCACAGCTGGAAAGTGAGAAGGCAGGTTTCGTCTCCAAACGTTTGCTAGCACAGCACCAAGTCATCCAAAGCACACACAGATCTAAGTGAAAAGAGTATTGTGAAAATACTGGTTCAAAATAAGTCATCCAATTGCTTCTTCTAGCTGGAGCGCTGTCCCCAGACTGCTGCTTTATTGAAAGTCTTGAGCAGCCACTGGCTCTGCCTCTGAGGGCCATCGCAGTCAGCCCCAAAGCCCTAATACAGAAGGGCCCCCAAGACCAGTCTGTCCTAAGGGAGTGACTGACCCCACTCTGAGGACTTGGGAAGGGACCAGAACCATTTCCCTGGTAGTAATTAGGGTGGGACAGCAGGGACCTCAAACCCTTGCTGGTCACATCATCCCAGAGCCTCATCCTTGGCCTCATTCCCTCCCAAGCTGGTCAGATCATCATCCCAGGAGTGCTCCCCTGCCCCCAGGCCCTCACCCCTGCCCAGCTAGCCCAGGGCCTCACCCACTCCTTGGAAGAACATCAAAGGGAAGATTCCCAGCAGCAGGAGCAGGAACAGAGGCTTGTCCATCTCAGTCCAGGATGGCAGGGAGATGCAGAGAGGGCTGGAGCAGGGGAGCAGAGTGCCCAGGACGAGCTGGACAGGCTGCCCTAGTGTGCGGAAGGGAGGGGGCTGGAGAGCTGGGCCGAGCTGTTCCTGGGCTGTGGGCAGAGCTTCCTTCTGCACACTTGCAGTGGGTGTTTCACTGCCTCCCAGGCCCAGGAACTGTTCCCACAGAGCCAAGCCCCCTGGATACTTCTGAGGGTGGAGGTTGTTCCAGGTGCCCCCTGCTGTTCCCTTGAGGCTGCCTCCTGATGAGTAGAGACAGGATGCTTGACCAGATCAGCTGGACCCGTCAGCTGCCCCAGGCCCAAGAGCAGGGCTGTGCTGAAATACCCACATCCTTTGGGTACAGTGCCTCCTCTGACCACTCCCCCCCAACCCTCGTTTATGTCATAACAGGACCAAGGCCTTCTCAGTACTGAATCAGTGTTGACAGCGGTGGGGGTAGTTACAACAGCAAGCATTTGCCTAGTATTTTATCTAAACGAGCATCTACATCTGCTATCATGCATCGCTTCATTAGGCTATGTCCCCACCTCTCATAAACACACCAAATACACAGCAAAAACTATCCAAACAAAAAGTAAGAAAAGCACTCTACAGAACTTGCTTATTTTACAAGATATGAAGCTATTCCTGCCACATTACTCTGATTTCTCTGGACCTCCAAAAGAAGCAAATGATTTGTTCTGACGTTTAAAACAATTTCTTTGTGATTAGACAAATACCCCAACCCCAATGTCTCTGACGTTACAAGCCTGTGTGCTCTTATTTCACTCAACATATTCAACAAAAATGACCCAGTCCCTACGAGAGTATTTATACTTGGAGATCCAGTCAAGGGAAGGGAAGGAGGAAGATGCTGGAGCAAGATCCCAATGTGCAGATTTTCTCCTTCTCCTTCTCCTTCTCCTTCTCCTTCTCCTTCTCCTTCTCCTCCTTCTTCTCCTTCTCCTTCTCCTCCTCCTCCTCCTTCTCCTTCTCCTTCTCCTTCTCCTTCTCCTTCTCCTTCTCCTCCTCCTCCTCCTCCTCCTCCTCCTCCTTCTCCTTCTCCTTCTCCTTCTCCTTCTCCTTCTCCTTCTCCATCTGCACACCCCTTTCATGACAGAGACCTTGACAGTCACGTTCACCAGTAAACCAGAAGAACTTGGCACAATGCATGCTCAGGGCATGCACTCAGTAAGTGTTTCCAGCTAAACAAGGATTGATGGAGCAAGTGAATGCATACATGAGGGTCAGCCACCCCAGAAAGCAACTAGGAGAGGGAAAGGGCCAAGAACCCTCAGGTACCCACAGACCCAGAGTCCGGCTGCATCCCACACCTGAGAGCAAAGCTACGTCATGCATGAGCAGCCCCTTCACCACCTCCAGAAGTCGAAGGTCATGTAGAGTAGATTCTGGAGGAGGGTGGGGTGTATGAATAACTGAGTAACTTGGGATCACCTTTATGTTCAGCGTGACTCTCTAACAGTGACAGCTGAATTCCAGGGGTCTCACAGTTCCCCAAGACTACATCATATTTGTGCAAAAAAGGGGGTGAGGAAGGAGTACAAAATGGGGTTAACGAGATATAAAGAAATTATAGGAGCTGCCAGGGAACAGTGTTGTTCTGAGTAGCATTATTTTACTGAAGATACGCTATTCTGTGCAAACCTGAAGAATGTAATAATAATGCTAATACATAATGCATAATGTGATATTGGAAAGGGACATGTTATCACGAGGGAACCTAGGAAAAGAGAGTGGGAAAGAAAAAGATGATCTGGTCAAATCTTCCTGTGGGAATGAATGTCCCACAAACATCCTGATGGTGGCTCCTACGGAAAGCACAGTGATTGGTCCTTTACTGTGGAATTCTTTTGGCATGATGAACCTGTCCTATCCCGGCTGCTTACAATGAACAGAACTTGTCTGACAGATGTGTGGGAGGTAGCCCCACCAGAAAATGTCTGTGACCACTATGCAATTATAGCAAAATAAAATCGAGATGGTGCGTGACTGAAATAGCTCCACTCGTGTATCTGATGCCACACATGGGTCATTTAGAGTTGTCATGAGTTAAATCTATGCAGCAAAGGCCATGGTCACCTCCTGGAAGAGTGTAGTGCCCTAGGTTCCTGGCTGGCCTTCCTTCACCCACTCTTCCTCGTAAAGCTTCTTAAAAACCATTCTGTAGAATCTCTACATCAGCTTGTACAGGAAGCCAATTGTCATTTTATTTATTTATTTTTATTAATCTTCACCCGAGGATATTTTTCCATTGATTTTTAGAGACAGTGGAAGGAAGGGAAGTAGAGAGAGAGAGAAACGTCAATGTAAGAGAGACACATCGATTGGTTGCCTCCCACACTGCACCGACCGGGGCCGGGGATTGAACCTGCAACCCAGGTATGTGCCCTTGACCGGGAAGTAAACCAGCAACCCTTCAGTCTGTGGGCCGAAGCTCCAACCGCTGAGCCAAACCAGACAGGGCAAGCTAATTGTTATTTTAAAGTGAGTTATGTTGGATGATACATGTATGTCCCTGAGTGATATGTTGTGAAAATTTTCTGGCTTTTCAGAAGAGGCCAGGGAGAGCCATCAGGAACTGAGAGCTTGATAGATGTAATATATCAAATTTATCCTGGGCCCATGAGGGCCTCCCTCCAGACTCCTAAAGTTGGGAGAAATGTGAGTTAGTTCTAATTCATGACTTTAGTCCAAGCTTGCTTAGTTACTAAATCATCCCTTTTGTTCCCCAAATTCCCTAGTCTAGAGAATAAATTATATGGTCAGTCTACGAAGAGTCATCAGGCACAATCTCTCTGCCAGTCTACACCTCTTTGTCTGTGGCATCCAGACAGTGGGCACCAGGAACCACCACAACTTCCAGGCCCACGCTGACCCTCGTCAGATCTTCCAGTAATGTGTCTAGGCTGAGACCCAGCAAGGGAGTGGCTGGCCGGAGCACAGCCGCAGACAGCACACAGACCTGGGTTTGAGCCCGGGCCTGGAAAGCTCGCGTAGCGAGCATCCTTAATCCAGTACAGCAGCCGGGAGACTGAAGGAGTAAGTTAGAGGATAGAGATAATAATTCGGTTAGAGGGGAACAAAGAAAAGAGAATGAAAGAGAACATAGAAAGACTGCGTGATTATATGATTCCATCAGAAGAACAAGTATTAGAGTATTTCCCTCCTGAAGAGAGGGAAAAGAAAGCAGATGATTTATTGAAAGAAATAATAGCTGAGAACTTTCTAAACCTGGGGAGAGAAACTGGACATTCAAAAACATGAACCTAATAAATCACCCTATATCTCAATGCAAAAAGACTTTCAAGATACACTATAATAAAACTGTCAAAGATCAAAGATAAAGAAAGAATCTAAAAGCAGCTAGGAGAAAAAAAAGATTGTAACCTACAAAGGAACCCCCCTTTAGGCTCTCAGCTGATTTCTAAGAAGAGATCCTACAGGCCAGGAAAGGGTGGAATGATATATCCAAAGCGTTCTAAGAAAAAAGTATCTGTCTGGAAAAGTTTCTCTGAAACAAATGCATTCCTAGAAAAACAAAAGCAGAGGGGATTCATCACTGCTAGACCAGCCTTGCAAGTAATCACGAAAGAAGTTCTTCAAACTAAAATGAACAGATGCTAATAAGCAACATGAAAACCTGCAAAAATAGCCCGGCCAGTGAGCTGAGTGGATTGAGCACTGTCCCACAGGCTGAGAGGTCCCGGTTGAATTCCCAGTCAGGGCACATGCCTGGGTTGTGGGCTTGATCCCCAGCAGGGGGCATGCAGGAGGCAGCCAAAAAATTTATCTCTCTCACACTGATGTTTCTATCTCTCTCTCCCTTCCTCTCTCTCTAAAAAAAAATCAATAAAAGCATATTTTAAAAAAACATGCAAAAGTATATAACACTGGTAAAGGTGAATATACAGTCATATACAGTCCGTCTTAGAAAATTCCAGATCTTTAATAGGCTAGTGTGTTAACCACTGAACTATATATAAAGTTCAAAGGAAAAGAGTATTAAAAATAAATATAACTACTTTGATGTGTTAATAAATAGACAATATAAAAAGAGGTAAATATGACATCAAAATATAAATAGAGGAAGTAAAAGGAATTTTTATACGCAATTGAAGTTTAGTTGCTATCAGCTTAAAATGAACTGTTTATTTATGAGATATCTTATGTGCCTCATGGTAACCCGAAAAGAAAACCTAGAGCAGATTTACTAAAGATAAAGGTAGAAGAACAGAGCAAACAACCATGGAAAATCACTAGTTTACAGCCCTGTCGGTGTGGCTCAGTGGATGGAGCATCGTCCCGTGGACTGAGAGGTCCTGGTTGGATTCCTGGTCAGGGCACATGCCTGGGTTGCAGGCTCAATCCCCAGTAGGGGGCGTACAGGAGGCAGCCGATTGATGTTTCTCTCACACCGATGTTTCTATCTCTCTCTCCCTTCTTTTCTCTCTAAAAAAACAATAAAAACATTTTTTTTTAAGAAAGAAAGAAAATCACCAGTTTACAAAGGTAAGCAGAAACAGAAGGGAAAGGAAACAATAGAAATACAAAACAACCCACAAAAAAATTAACAAGATGACATCAGTAGATACTCACATATCAATAACAACTCAAAATGGATGGACAAAAAAACAAGACCCAACTATGTGCTGCCTGAGACACACTTCAGCTTTAAGATCACACAGTGGCTCGGAGGAAAGAGATAGGGAAAGATATTCCAAGCAAGTGGAACCAAAGACAGCAGGGTAGCCATAGTTACAGTAGACAAAATAGACTTGAAGCTAAAAACAATAACAAAAGACAACGAAGTGCATCATATAATAGTAAAGGGGTCAGTTCATCAAGAAGATATAACAATGGTAAATATATATGCTCCCAACATCAGAGCATCCAAATATAGTAAGTAAATAATAACAGATCATAAGTGAGAATACAATACAATAATAATAGGAGACCTCAATACCTCACTTTCAGCAATAGATATTTTATCCAGATAGAAAATCAACAAGGAAATAATGAACTTAAACCATACGTTAGACCCAATGGACATAACACATAGTATTTATAGAACATTTCATCCAACAGAAGCAAAATAGAACATTCTCCGGGATGGACCACATGATAGGACACATAACAAGTCCTCACTGGTTTTCCATCTCCCTGTGCTGTAGTTTGGTAACACTGTGCTTCTGTATTTTCTCCAAGGTGAAGTGTGCCCTTCATCTCCCATTCTCCTTGCTGTGTTTCAGTGGTTTCTGAGAGGAGAGGAGAGCAGAAAAACGTTTCCTATGTCCCCTTAAAACCTGGAAGACATTGAGAAAGGAAAGGCATTATTCCATTGACTCTGATCATCCAGTGTTACTACGAAAAAGACAATGTCTGGGGATTTTGTTTGTTTGTTGTAGCTGATCTCTCTCAAGAAAAGGTAGTATCTTTTCTTTATACTCAACATACTGAAATTTCATGATGGTATGTCTGGTGGCTCTTACTGTGTTTTTCCTCCTTGACACTTGCTAGAACCTTTCTATTTGAAGATTTGTGTCTCACTTCAGAAAAATGGAAAGACTTGTTTATGTTTTTCTTACATTTATGTTTGTTATTGGTGTTGAGAAATTCTTCCCATCCGTCGTCTTTGCTTGTTTTTTCTGGAATGCCTGTTGGTTGGTGTGCGCTCGGGTGATCTTCCACGTCTTTAATGATTTCTCAAACATTTTTTGTCGTTGTCTTTTTCTCTGTTCTGAGAGATCTAAGACACAGACAAGCAGGAGGGGAGAGAGGAGGGTGCAATATCCCAGGGCAGGTTTTCAACAAGGAGGGAGCAGCAGACCACAAATGCTTCGGGAGACTGAGGGGAGGGGACTGACAATGCTGGGCCCCCACGTCCTGAACTTCCTACCCTCTCTGGCCTCATGAGACTCAGGGCCACGTGAGAGGACAGCCAGCCTGGATGGAGTCTGGCTACAGTTCCAGGTCCTGCGAGCAATGCTTTGAAGCTGACATATAAAAATTGTTTCAACTGGCTACCCTCAAAGCTTAGAAATTGGGATTATGGTCTGCTCCAATCAATAACTACTGTTTTCATAGAAATACCTCTTATTAAATACAGTAATCCCCCTTTATCTATAAGGGATATGTTTCAAGACCCCCAGTGGATGCATGAAACTGTGGATAGTAGTAAACCTTATGTTTTTTTATATACATACATACCTATGACAAAGTTTAATCTATAAATTAGGGACAGTAAGAGATTAACAACAACAATAATAGAAATAGAACAATTATAACAATAAACTGTAGTAAAAGTTACATGAATGTTCTTTCTGTCTCTCTCAAAATATTTTATTGTACTATATTTGCCACTCCTCTTTTGTAATAATGTGAGATAATGCAATGACTTTGTAATGATATGAACTGAGGTGGATACTCTGGACAAAGAGATTATTTCTGTCCTGGGCAGGATGGAGAAGGACAGCGCAAGACTTTATCATACTACCCAGAACAATGCACAATTTAAAACTGATGAATTGTTCTTTCTGGATTTATCCATTTAATATTTTCAGACCACAGTGGACCATGGGTAGCTGAAACTATGTAAAACAAAACTGCAGACAGAAGGGACTATTGTTACCCGATTGCCTGGCTGAACTAAGTGACACTGAACTGACCTGGTGTCAGGGCTAAGAGGCTGGTTCAGTGAGACAAAGCAATGGACTGAGGGGGAGCGGAATACATGATTTCCAAATATGCCACTTTGGCATATGGATTATGTTAAGCTAAAGGCCTAACAGACTCAGATAAAGGGGTTTTTGTTTGTTTGGCTGGTTGGTTTGGTTTGAGTTTACCTCTCCCTTAACTAGCTAAAAGATTTAGATAGAGGCATGTACAAGGAAGAAACTCTTACCAAAGATAACTTTTTCCATCAGAAAGATGGCTTCTATTCGCTCTTCCTACCTTCCTGTGGACTATCTCCCTCCTCTGTGAACTCTCAGACCCCTTCTCTTAGCTCAGGATGACTTATAAGCCTCAACTGCCTGACTATCAAGGAACCTCAAATCTTTGGAGTTCCTGTACGTACAAAATTAAAACTTGTTTTTCTCCTGTTAATCTGTCTCATGTCAATTTATTAGACCAGCCAACAAACTTAGAAAGAAAGAAAATGAACATTTTCCTCTCCTACAGATAATATTTCTTTTAGTGGGTTGCCTGGGAAGAAGATTCACCCGGAAGCCTGCATTGCATGTATACCCAGGCCTGGCGTGTCTCTGAGTGGGGGAAGGCAGGACCAGCAGACACACTGATGAGGATGTATGTGCTCACCGGGCTACCCACAGGATTCAGAGGTCTCCGGGAAATCCAGGCAAAAAACGGGCACATCTCATACCTTCTCACTTCCCTGGGTATGATTTGAGTTGCATAGGAAGTCAGGAGAAAATTTCTACCCTGTCCCCCTCCTTCTCCACACACCCATCATGTTTTCCTGTTTAAATGAAAAAACTTTTAATGTCTAGAGTGAGGATAGGGCCAGTGATGGCTTGTGGCAGTGTGAGGGCCTCAGTTTCCCAAATATTCAAGTGAGACACGAATGTACCAAGATCTAAGAAGCCAGGAGGGAACTCATACTCGTATAAATTAAATCTGATGTTACTGATACATAGTTTTTGAGGGTTTTCTGAAGGCTCACCTGTGGCAGTAAGAATATGTGTAGTAGGTATGGATTTGCTGGTGGTAAAGAATGCCACATTTTCTATTTTCTTTACTGATCTTTATTCCGACTTCCAGCCACCATATACCTGGTTGGCGGAGAATTCAATCTCTGTCATTATGGGGGTTTTTCCTACTCTTATCTCCTCTGAGAGGAGTGTGTCAAGAAAAGAAACACACCAGTAGAAAGTTGTCAATATTTGTCCAAAATGTAGGTTGGAGACACTCATGCTGTACCTCCTACATCCATTTTTGTTTTATGCTTGGGTCGGTGGGGCATAAAAAATAACTTTCCTCCAATCTTATAAGTTCTTCTAGCTGGGCTAATAATCAAATTAACATGGGACAGAGTAACAAGAGAAAATGTCTAAAATTTATTACCAATGTATTTGGAGATATCATAAGAAATAAGACCCAAAGGCACATTTGGCAATTAAGACTTATATGCTATTTTGGACAAATAAAAAGGGGGGCATTGGTCTGAGATTTCAATCCACAGGTAGCTGAAAAAGAGAAAACATATGCTAAACAAATTCTTCTTGGGCCACCCAAAAACAATGGGACACAAAAGGAAGTTTATCAAACAGGTTTTGCTAGATTTCTTCCCATCTGCCATCTTTAGTGTATATTATGATGATAATCTGATGCTTCCTTCCTTTAAGCAGGTTTTTGTAACTGAATTCCTTTAGGCAAAAAGGGGAAAGGTCAAAGATTTTTGCTGAATCTTTTATTTCTTAATAACCAGCTTAAAATCAATATCCCAGGCAGCTTCGGGGTGGTGAACTTTGGTCTCCTTCAACATCCTTAATAAGATGGAAGGACAGAAATTAGAACAAAATCAAAGTCCATTCAGACCCCTTTCTATTTACATTCAGATATTTGTACTTTTTTTTTTAATCCTTACCCGAGGTTATTTTTCCATTTAACCTCAGATAGAGTGGGAGAGAGAGAGAGAGAAAGAGAGAGAGAGAGAGAGAGAGAGAGAGAAACATCGATGTGAGAGAGATACATCGATTGGCTGCCTCCCGCACCACCCCAGCCAGTGTCGGGGATCAGATCACAACTGAGGTATGTTCTCTTGATCGGAATCAAACACACAACCCTTTGGTCCGTGGGCCGATACTCTAATCATTGAGCCAAACTGGCCGAGGCTATACATTTTTTAAAAAATCAGGATATTGAAAGTACAATTACTCAAACTTAAAAAGAAAATGAGCCCGGCCGGTGTGGTTCAGTGGTTAAGCATCCACCCATGCACCAAGAGGTCCCTGGTTCGATTCCCAGTCAAGGCACCTGCCCAGGTTGTGGGCCAAATCCCCAGTGGGGGGCCTGCAGGAGGTAGCCAATCAATGTTCTCTCTCATCGATGTTTCTATCTCTCTCTCCCTCTCCCTTCCTCTCTCTCTCTCTAAAAACCAATAAAGAAAAAAATATAAAAAAAAAAGAAAAGGATACACAGAAATATAACTATAAGCCTTTTGGAATTGCTATTCAGCTTTTTGGGTCTTATAGATGCTAATAGGAAGATTATATAATTAACAAGAATTAAGAAAAAAGAAGGAAAAATTAGAGATTTACCAATAAGGTGGAAAACTTTTAAAAGGTTATTGAGATATAAGATTATGAGAACTGATGTATTTAAACAGGTTTTAAAGAATCTAATATCAAAGTCTCATAGACATTTTTTTTAAAAAGCTTCAGCATCCACTAGGTAAATCAGAAATGTAAACACAGCCCACAACTACATGAAGCTGAGGTAACTGAAGGAAGAAAAATTAGAAAAGGGGTACTTTTAAAACATAGTGACTATCTCCTGGGCACCTCCAAGCCCAGCATAAGAAGTGGCCGTTTGCAGATCACTTTGTAGCTCATGCTGGGTGGCCCTGGGCAGGAAACAGGTGGTGGCTGACCTTGGCCTGCACCTCCCAGGAGGCCCCAGAGCCAGTGCTTCCAGTGGACAGCTTGAGACCACATTGAAGTGCCACCCAACCATCTCCACAAGCAAGTTCAAAGGATGAACCCAGTGGGTGCCAGAACCTTGCTGAAGAAAGTCCTACTCCATGGGGTTGGCTCCCACATAGCTGATCCTCCATGGTAGTTGCAGCCAGTCCTCACAGCTGATTGGACTGGGGATAAATCCCTCCAACTGAGGTGCCAACAACAATCAAAGCTCAACTACAACAGAACCGTGTACACAGCCCACACGGGGATGGGGGTGCACCTGGAGTGCCCAGCTCAGGTGATCAGTGAGGCTGTGCCACTAGACCCTACAGGACACCTACATAAGTCCAATCTACCAAGCCTGAGAGATATAGAAGCTCTAACTAATACATAGAAACAAACACAAGGAGACAGCAAAAATGTGAAGACTAAGGAACATGTCCCAAATGAAAGAACAAACCAAAGCTCCAGGAAAAAAACTAAACAAAATGGAGACAAGTAATCTACCAGATTCAGAGTTCAAACACTGGGTATAGGGATGCTCAATGAACTTAGGGGAAGAAGAGATGGACTTCATGAGAATTTCAATGAAGAGATAGGAAACATAAAAATGGAGATAGAAAACATAAAAAAGAACCAATCAGAAATAAGGAATACATTAATTGAAAAGAAGAATACATTACAGGGAATCAACAGTGGAGTAGATGAAGCAGAGGATCAAATCAGTGATTTGGAAGATAAGAAAGCAGAAAACACCCAATTAGAAGAGGAAAAAAGAAAGAATGCAAAAAATGAGGATAGTTTAAGGAGCCTCAGGGATAGCATCAAGCATACCAACATTCACATCATTGGGGTGCTGGAAGGAGAAGAGAGAGAGCAAGGAATTGAAAACCTATGTGAAAAAAATAATTCCCTAATTTGGTGAAGGAAATAGATATACAAGTCCAAGAAGCACAGAGAGTCCCAACAAAATAAACCCAAAGGGGTCCATACCAAGAGACATCTTATTTTAAATGCCAAAGCTTAAGACAAAGAGAGAATCTTAAAAGTAGCAAAGAAAGCAGTTAGTTATCTACAAGGGAGCTTCCATAAAACTGTCAGCTGATTTCTCAACGGAAACTGTGTAGGCCAGAAGGAACTGGCAAGAAATATTCAAAGTGATGATAAGCAAAGACCTACAACCAAGATTAGTCTACTCAGCAAAGATATTTACAGCCAAAGGACAGATAAATAGCTTCTCAGACAAAAAAAAGCTGAAGGAGTTCATCACCACCAAACCAGTATTACAAAAAATGGTAAAGGGTTTTCTTTCTTTTTTTTTTATTAATTTATTTTTGTTACAGATGTTTCTCCTTTTTTCCCCATTGATACCCTCCTCCCCATCTCCCCACCCCGTCCTCTGCTTGTTGTCCATGTCCATCAGTTATGCATACATGAGTATAAGTTCTGTGGTTTATCTCTTCCCTCCCCACCCACCCCCTCTTCTGAGGGTTGTCAGTCTGTACCCTACATTCACATCTCTGGGTCTACCCTGTTCCCCAGACTGTTATGTTTATTATATTCCACAAATGAGTGAAATAATGTGATATTTGTCTTTCTCTGCTTGCCTTGTTTCGCTTAGGATGATACTCTCGAGGTGGATGATACTCTCGAGGTCCCTCCATGTCGTCTCAAAGGATAAGAGAGCATTCTTTCTTACAGCTGCATAGTACTCCATTGTGTATATGTGCCATAGCTTTTTTATCCTTTCCTCCACTGATGGATACTTGGGCTGCTTCAAGATGTTAGCTATTGTAAATAGTGCTGCTATGAACATGGGGGTACATGTATTTTTTCTGATTGGTGTTTCAGGCTTCTTAGGGTATATTCCTAGAAGTGGGATCACTGGGTCAAATGGCAATTCCATTTTTAATTTTTTGAGGTAACACCATAGTGTTTTCCACAGTGGCTGCACCAGTCTGCATTCCCACCAGCAGTGTACTAGGATCCCCTTTTCTCCACACCCTCACCAGCACTTGTTGTTTGATGATTTGTTGATGGCGGCCATTCTGACAGGTGTGAGTTGATACCTCATTGTTGTTTTAATTTGCATCTCTCTGATGATTAGTGATGTTGAGCATTTCTTCATATGTCTCTTAGCCATTTGTATGTCCTGTTTGGAGAGGTGTCTATTTAGTTCCTCTGCCCATTTTTTAATTGGGTTCTTTGTCTTCCTTTTGTTGAGTTGTATGAGCACTCTATATATTTTGGAAATTAACCCCTTATCTGATGTATCATTGGCAATTATGCTCTCCCATACAGTGGTTCCTTTTCTGTTTTGATGGTTGTTTCTTTTGCTGTGCAGAAGCTTTTGAGTTTGATGTAGTCCCATGTGTTCATTTTTCCCTTTGTTTCTGTTGCCTTAGGTGATGTACCAGTGAAGATTCTGCTGCGTATGATGTCCGAAATTTTGTTGCCTACATTTTCTTCTAGGATTTTTATGGATTCACGAGTCACATTTAAGTCTTTTATCCATTTTGCGTTTATTCTTGTGTATGGTGTAAGTTGATGGTCTAGTTTCATTTTTTTGCATGTAGCTGTCCAATTTTCCCAACACCATTTATTAAAGAGGCTGTCTTTGCTCCATTGTACGCTCTTGCCACCTTTGTCAAATATTAATTGAGCATAATATCTTGGGTCAATGTCCGGATTCTCTGTTCTGTTCCACTGGTCTATATACCTGTTCTTGTGCCAGTACCAGGCTGTTTTGATTATAGTAGCTTTGTAGTATAACCTGATATCCGGTATTGTGATCTCACCTACTTTGTCCTTCTTTTTCAAGATTGCTGTGGCTATTCGGGGTCTTTTTTGGTTCCATATGAACTTTTGAAGTATTTGTTCTAGTTCTGTGAAATATGTCACTGGTATTTTGATAGGGATTGCATTGAATCTATAGATTGCTTTGGGTAGTATGGACATTTTAATGATGTTAATTCTTCCAATCCATGAACAAGGTATGTACTTCCACTTTTTTATATCTTCCTCTATTTCTTTTTTCAATGTCCTGTAGTTTTCTGCAAATAGGTCCTTTACTTCTTTGGTTAAGTTTATTCCTAGGTATCTTAATTTTTTTGCCGCGATGGTAAATGGGATTGTTTTTTTAGTTTCTCTTTCTGTGAGTTCATCTTTGGTGTATAAGAATGCCGTCGATTTCTTGACATTAATTTTGTATCCTGCTACTTTGTCAAATTCATTTATTAGGTCTAGTAAATTTTTGATGGAGTCTTTAGGGTTTTCTATGTATAATATCATGTCATCTGCGAATAATGACAGTTTCACTTCCTCCTTTCCAATTTGGATTCCTTTTATTTTTTCTTCATGTCTGATTGCTGTGGCTAAGACTTCCAGTACTATGTTAAATAAGAGTGGTGAAAGTGGGCATCCCTGTCTTGTTCCTGTTCTTAAGGGAAATGTTTTTAGTTTTTGCTCATTGAGTATGATGTTGGCTGCAGGTCTTTCATATATGGCCTTTATTATATCAAGATATGATCCCTCTATTCCCAAATTGCTGAGCGTTTTTATCAGAAATGGGTGCTGGATTTTGTCAAATGCTTTTTCAGCATCTATTGATATGATCATGTGGTTTTTATCTTTCATTTTGTTTATGTGGTGTATCACATTTATTGATTTGCTAATATTGTACCAGCCTTGCATTCCTGGGATGAATCCCACTTGGTCATGGGGAATAATTTTTTTGATGTATTGCTGGATCCGATTTGCTAGTATTTTGTTTAGGATTTTAGCATCTATGTTCATCAGGGATATTGGCCTGTAGTTTTCTTTCTTTGTAGTGTCTTTTTCTGGTTTTGGAATTAGGATTATGCTGGCCTCATAAAACGAGTTTGGAAGTCTTCCTTCTTCTTGAATTTTTAGAAATAGTTTGAGGAGAATGGGTGTTAGTTCTTCTTTGAATGTTTGGTAAAACTCCCCCATGAAGCCGTCCGGGCCTGGGCTTTTGTTAACTGGGAGAGTCTTGATTACATCTTCAATTTCCTTCATTGTTATTGGTTTGTTCAAGTCTTCTATCTCTTCCCACTCCAGTTTTGGGAGACTATGTGTTTCTAGAAATTTGTCCATTTCTCTTAGATTGTCGAATTTGTTGCCATATAAATGTTCATAGTATTTGTTAACGATCCTTTGTATTTCTGTGGTGTCAGTTGTTATTTCTCTTCTTTCATTTCTGATTTTGTGTATTGGGGTTCTCTCTCTTTGTTTCTTGGTGAGTCTAGCTAAGGGTCCATCAATCTTGTTTATCCTTTAAAAAAACCAGCTCTTTGTTTCATTGATCCTTTGAATTGTTTTTCTGGTCTCTATGTCATTTATTTCTGCTTTGATCTTTACTATTTCCTTCCTTCTGCTTGCTCTGGGGTTTTCTTTTTGTTTGCTTTCTAGTTCTTTAAGTTGTGAGGTTAGATAGTCAATTAGAAATTTTTCTTGTTTCTTGAGGTAGGCCTGTAGTGCTATGAACTTCCCTCTCAAAACTGCTTTCGCTGCATCCCATAGATTTTGTGTTGTTGTGTGTTCATTTTCATTGGTTTCCAGGAAGTTTTTAATTTCTTCCTTGATCTCCTCGGTAACCCATTCATTGTTTAATAACATGCTATTTAGCCTCTATGTGTTCAAATGTCTTTGCATGTTCTTGTTGCAATTGATTTCTAGTTTCATGCCATTGTGATCTCAGAAGATGCTTGATATGATTTCAATCTTCTTGAACTTGTAGAGACTTAGTTTGTGTCCTAATATGTGGTCTATCTTTGAGAATGTCCCATGTGCACTTGAGAAAAATGTGAATTCTGTAGTTTTGGGGTGTAATTCTCTGTAAATATCTATTAAATCCATTTGGTCTAGTGCTTCATTTAGAGTCTCTGTTTCTTTGTTAATTTTTTGTCTAGAGGATCTATCCAGTGATGTCAGCAGGGTGTTGAAGTCCCCTGCTATGTTTGTATTGCTGTCCATTTCTCCTTTGAAGTCTTCCAGAAGATTTTAAATGTATTTTGGTGTTCCTATATTGGGTGCATATATGTTTACTAAGGTTATACCTTCCTGTTGGATAGATCCTTTCAATATTATGTAGTGACCTTCTTTGTCTCTAGTTATGGCCTTCATTTTGAAATCTATTTTATCAGATATGAGTATTGCTACCCCAGCTTTTTTTTTCCTTTCCGTTTGCTTGGAAGATTTTTTTCCATCCCTTCACTTTCAACCTATGTGAGTCTTTTGTTGTGAGGTGTGTCTCTTGTAAACAACATATATATGGGTCATGCTTTCTTATCCAATCCACTACTCTGTGTCTTTTTATCGGAGCACTTAATCCATTTACATTTAAGGTAATTATTAATATGTACTTATTTATTGCCATTTTTGTTTAGTGTGGTTCTATTTTCCTTTCTATTTCTTCTACTAATTACTTTAACATTTCTTGCAGTGCTGGTTTGGTGCTAATGTATTCCCTTAGCCTTTTTTTTTGTCTGGGAAGCTCTTTATTTGACCTTCTATTTTGAATGATAGCCTTGCTGGGTAGAGTAGTCTTGGGTTCAGATCCTTGTTTTTCATGACCTTGATTACTTCATGCCATTCCCCTCTGGCCTGTAGTGTTTCTATTGAGAAGTCAGCTGATAGCCTTATGGGTGTTCCTTTGTAGGTAACCTGTTGCTTAGCTCTTGCTGCCTTTAGGATTCTCTCTTTGTCTTTAACTTTTGGCATTTTAATTACTATGTGTCTTGGTGTGGGCCTGTTTGGGTTCTTCTTACTTGGGACTCTCTGTGCCTCTTGAACTTGAATGCCTTCTTCCTTCACCAAATTAGGGAAATTTTCTGTCACTGTTTCTTCAAATATATTCTCTAACCCTTGCTCATTTTCTTCTTCTTCGGGGACTCCTATGATGTGAATATTATTACGTTTCCAGTTGTCCCACAGTTCTCTTAAGCTGTCTTCCTGTTTTTTCATTTTGGTTTTCTGATTGGTTGATTTTTTTCTACCCTGTCTTCTAATTCACTGATCCAGTCCTCAGCTTCTTCTACTCTGCTGTTTAGTCCTTCCAATGTGTTCTTCATTTCTGCTGTCATTCTTCATTTCCATTTGGTTGATTTTCAGTATTTCTTTGTCTTTGCTCATGGTGTTGATGTCCTTACTCATGCTGTTGAGCTTCCTCAAGATCATGGCTCTGAATTCTAGCTCTATTAACTTGCTTAACTCCATTTCATTTATCTCATCTTCAGTGGAGGTCTCCTGTTCTTTCATTTGGCATCTGTGTCTTTGTTTCACCATTTTGGCTATCTCAGTGGGTTTTGGAGCCTGCCAAATTTTCCCTGTGGATGTTGGTGTTCTGCTGTTTGTGGCTCCCTCTACTGGGTTTGGATGAGTATGGGAGGACCCACGTTATACACCACTGTTGAGTC
Source organism: Tadarida brasiliensis (assembly GCA_030848825.1). Lineage (NCBI taxonomy): Eukaryota > Metazoa > Chordata > Mammalia > Chiroptera > Molossidae > Tadarida > Tadarida brasiliensis. Next base: position 24,776,346 of record CM061277.1, on the reverse strand, counting down.
TTACTTTCCTGGGTAGATTTGCAAGCCCAGAAAAGGTTAAGTTATCCTCTAGCTTTTTGCCTAGAGGCTATTAGTCCCGGTTACTTGAAGAGCCTTGGGTTCTCAGTTGAATGAAAACCTCCCTCAGGTGTTCAACGTGAGAGGATTTCCTGAGGGTGGGGCAGATGCTGGTAGTTAATGAGTCTCAATTTGCATTTCAATGGCCCACCTGGGTGTGACAGAATCTCCGAGGGAGGGGCTGCCGCCTCTCCCAAGAGCCCTGGGAAGGAGTAAGATGGCCACCGTCCTGTGTGGCCGCAACTCAGCAAAAGCTCTGAGCACCCTCCAAATCCTGAGTGTTCCCACACAGTTCCAGTCCAGTCTGCCCTCCCTCTGCCCGAGCCCAAGGTGAGTGGCTGTGTCTATTTTAGCGCTCTGTCCAGCCCTCCATGCTGTGGAGCGTGCTTGGGCTTTAACCTCGAGGGCGGTGCGCTGCTCACGGCTAAGACTGCTGCTGTCCGTGGGCTCCCAGCCCCCCTCTCAAGCCTCCGCAATCCTACCAGGATGGATTCAGTGTCCCTGGTTGTATGGTCTTTGCAAGCTGCTTTTCTGTTGCTTTCTCCCGATGATTTGTCTTTATTTTAGTTGTACTTCCAGTTTGGTCCTGGGAGATGGTCTATGTAGCTTCCATTCACTCTGCCGCCATTTTGGAATTCTCTGGTAAAGGGTGTTCTTTAAGAAAAAAAAACAGCCTTGGCCTGTTTGGCTCAGCAGTTAGAGTGTCGGCCCACAGACCAAAGAGTCTCGGGTTTGATTCCTGTCAAGGGCACATACCTCAGTTGCGGTTAGTCCCCTGCCCTGGTCGGGGCCATGCAGGAGGCAGCCAATCAATGTGTCTCTCTCACATCGATGTTTCTCTCTCTCTCTCTCCCCCTCCCTCCCACTCCATCTGAAGATAAATGGAAAAATATCCTTGAGTGAAAATTAAAAAAAGAAAGAAAGAAAAGAAAAAACAGATCATAAATATGAATAATAAAATGGCAATAAATAAATATCTATCAACAATTACTTTAAATTCAAATGGATTAAATGCTCCAATCAAAAGACATATGGTGCAGTTGGGTAATGGAAATATCAGGGAGAACACTTTGTAAAGTATATGATTGTCTAACTACTATGCTGTACACCTGAAACTAATAGAAAATAATAGTGAATGTAAGCTGTAATTGAAAAAAAAATTAAGAATTAAAAACAAACGTGCTGAATGGATAACAAAACAAGACCCTTACATATGCTGTCTACAAGAGACTCACTTCACATTGAAAAAAACACAGAGACTGAAAGCAAAGGTATGGAAAAATATGTTTCTTGAAAAAAACTGGGGTAGCAATACTTATAACCAGACAAAATAGACTTTCTAACAAAGGCTATGTACCAAGAGACAAAGAAGGACCCAGCAATTCTACTTCTGGGTTTTATCCATAGAAACCCAAAACACTAAATCAAAAAGGCATATGCATGCATATGTTCATTGCAGCACTATTTGCAATAGCCAAGATATGGAAGCAACCTAAGTGTCCATCAATAGATGAATGAATAAAGAAGAGGTGCATGTATATACAATGGAATATGACTCAGCCATAAAAGAATACACTCTTGACATCTGCAGCAACACTGAGGGACCTAGAGGGTACTGTGCTGAGTGAAATAAGTCAGACAGAGAAAGACAAATGCCACATGATTTCACTTATATGTGGAATCTAAAAATCAAAATAAACAAACAAGCAGAACTGAAGCCAACTCATACATACAGAAAACATTTTGATGGTAGCCAGATGGGGAGAGGGTTTGGGAGGATGGGTCAAAAAGGTGAGGGGATTAAGAAGAACAAATTGGTGGTTACAGAATAGTCACAGGGATGTAAAGGACAGCATAGGGAATAGAATCAATAATATTGTAACAACTATGTATGGTGCCAGATGGGTACTACATTTATTGGAGTGATCACTTAGTAAGTTATATAACATCTAATCACTGGGTTGTACATCTGAAACTAATATAATATTGTATGTCAACTGTAATGGAAAAAAAATTATTTAAAGTGAAAAAAAAGAAAAGAAAAAGAAGCAGCTGAAGTTTCCCATGCCTGATCCCCCTTTCCCTAGTGTCCTTAAACATTGTGATGGGCAAATGAAAAATTTTGTGTCTTTTCTACAATTATTAGTAATTTTGCTTCTGCTTTGAGCTGTTTGTGCTTTAAATTGTGTGATATTTTCTACTTCCAATGGCATTACTAGGTTGTAATATTTAACTGGCTTGAAAATATTAAATACTTATGTAAATTAAGAAATACAATAAAACCTAACTTGAGTGCTTTTCAGGACACATACTCTGGGAAAAGATTTGATATAAAGGGTTGACGTAAGACACGTTTAAACCCGTAGAGAATTTTTGAGTTTACTTGAGACAAACTGACGACAAACGCAGGGAAGCAAAATGAGAAAATGCTCCGGAGAAGGGCAGTTTTACGGCTTATTTTATACGTTAGGGTAAACGGGGATGTAAGAAGGGTTACATGGAATCCTTTGGTGGTAGACTATTGGGGCAGGAAAAGGCAAAGTGGGGGATATCTCTGGGATTGGATAAAAGGCAAATGGAGAAAGTGTACTTCTTTTACACTGGTGGGTTCGGGACCCTTACTAGCTAACATTTACAGTAATAGAGATGGCACGTGGGAAACAAGATAACAATGGGGGATTCTGGGGTCTTGAGCTGTGGTGCTGCCTTGAGGGGTCTGGAAAAGGAGACTACTCTGAAACTGTAAAGGTCTGTTATCTTAGATGTGAAAAGACAATAGACAGGCTCCCTGAAGGGAAAGATTAACCTTTGTCAAGGAAATTACAGGCCTAGGATGGGACTACCGCCATGACTCACTTTTAGTTAGATATTTTTATGTTCAGACCATTAATGTGGTCACTTTCAGTCTCTGAGTTTGTAGGGCCCACCACGAAGGCCTCCCCTGAACCTGTCAGGTTTAGTAGGTGGCCTCTTTTTAATCCACAAAAGCTCATTTAAGTTTGCTTTGATTAAATAGATGTCTTTTAGAATTATTAACGTTAAATATATTTTTGTTTCCCTGGGTTTACAAAATAAGTTGATATTATCACTGTCACAAAAATTGCCAAGAAAATAGCTGCGGTAATAATTGACTTTAAAATCTCTCTTCTGCCTAGAACGTAAATAATTTGTTTTCTGTGTTTTCTATTGTCTGAATCAGGTTCTTGATTACTTAAGAAAACAATATTCTCAATCCTAAGAACAAAAGGTTTGCTAACAATAGCAAACCTGTATTTATGTTCGACACCTATAAATAATTTACTACTGTTTTATAATGATATAGAATCTTTTTGGTCAAGTATATCTGATAACTTCCCTAGGATTCAAATTTTAAAAGATTTTTTAAACCTGGAAATGGTTTGGGGTAGTTCCAATGGGCCTCTGGAATACCTCAAAGATTTGTTCTCACTCCTTATAAAAAGAAATTATGAACTAATTAGGCCTGTTTGATATGCTAAAATTACAAGGGAAGTTTCATCAAATAAAGAAATAATAATTTTATTGTATTTGTATGCATATATTTTTATTACTAAAACGAATATAATAGATTATATAAAAAAATCTCACTCTACAAAGTCATAAAGGAAATATTTACAATATTTTCATTTGTAATTCTTGTTATTTTAAAATGTTATGTTTCAGAAAAGCAAATTCCTTTTTGCCAATTGCATTATAATCAGATCTATAACCATGTAATTTAAAGTTATTTGTCATTGACAGACATTGTTTTATTCTAATAAATATGTTTCATCTTCTGAAAGATCCATGAAGATGACTGACTTATCCTAAAATACAGGTTTCTAAGAAAGAATTTTCAGCCCAGTCAGTGTGGCTCAGTGGTTGAGCGTTGTCCCATGGACCAAAAGGTTGCTGATTCGACTCCCAGTCAGGGCACATGCTTGGGTTGTGGGCTCGATCCCCAGCAAGGGGGCTGTGCAGAAGGCAGCCAATCGATGTTGATGTTTCTATCTCTCTCTCTCTCCCTCTCTCTCTCTAAAATCAATAAAAACATATTTAAAAAACAAAATAAAAGGTTTTTATAGGCAAAAAAGATGGTAGAACTAATAAAGTGAAGAGTGAATACTTCAGGGAGGGGAACTTATCAGGCAAATTACCTCACTAGTGCTGACCAGAAATTCCAGACTGATTAGTTGAAAATTCCTCTCCTGTTATTGCTGGTGGAAATACGGTCCTTTCATGGCGTTGAGAAAAGCATTTCTGGGGACCCACACATGGGAGGATGAGGTTTAGTGGTAAGATTTATTGGGACTGAAATAAATGGGTACACCCAGGTTCCCAATGTCTCATCTCCCTCCATCCCACTGTGGAAAAAGTCCAACCTTGTCTTCATCAGGCCCAGAAAAAGTGCCAGTGTCCAAAAATTCTGTGCCATGACAAAGCCTAGTCCAGTTTAGTCTTTGTCCCCATCCGGATAGTTTCATCTCTGGTCCAAGCTGCGCTTCAGTAGGCGCTGTGCCCAGGCCTGTGTTTGGAGCTCACATGGACTGCCACAGGCACACATGGCTGCTATGGAGAGAGAATGCATGAACAAACAGGGTGAGCATGTGTCACCCAATGAGAGAGAGAGAGAGAGAGGGAGAGAGGGAGGGAGAGATTGTGTTGTTTATCTCGAGTTTGGGAAGAACCAGACGCTTTTTAAAAATAACCAATCAACTTCTCAATCCTTTGCAGGCTTGCAGTTGGGTCCTTCCCCTAACCAATCCATTTCCTAGATTTTCTGGGGTTCGGTGTCCCTTACCCAATCTGATCCTTTTCCCAGGCTGGGCTCTGCCCCTTGTGGTTTCCATTTTAGTTCCTATTGCACATGCCTCATAGTGGAAAGACTTTCCTCTTTGCCATCATGGCTTCTGTTGGGCATGCACCCAGCAGAGGAATTTCCCTTTGATTGTGTTATCTTTCTGTATTAATATGTAACTACCTACACTAACACTGTGAGAGGCTGAAACAATCATTAGGTTAGGTATTAAGTCTTGGTGAGGCTTAACAAAAGTGACTCCTTTTGTGTCTATTGTTTCTTTTTAAAATAACTATAATTAATATGTTAAAAGTGCTCAACGTCACTAATCATCAGAGAGATGCAAATTAAAACAACTATGAGGTATCACCTCACACCTGTCAGAATGACCGCCATTAACAAATCATCAAACAACAAGTGTTGGTGAGGGTGTGGAGAAAAGGGGACTCTAGTACACTGCTGGTGGGAATGCAGACTGGTGCAGCCACTGTGGAAAACACTATGGTGTTACCTCAAAAAGTTAAAAATTGAACTGCCATTTGACCCAGTGATCCCACTTCTAGGAATATACCCTAAGAAACCTGAAACACCAATCAGAAAGAATACATGTACCCCCATGTTCATAGCAGCACTATTTACAATAGCTAACATCTTGAAGTAGCCCAAGTATCCATCAGTGGAGGAAAGGATAAAAAAGCTGTGGTACATGTACACAATAGAATACTATGCAGCTGTAAGAAAAAAAGATCTCTTATCCTTTGAGACGACATGGAAGGACCTGGAGAGTATTATGCTAAGTGAAACAAGGCAAGCAGAGAAAGACAAATATCACATGACCTCACTTATTTGTGGAATATAATGAACTAAACAAACTGGTGAACAAAATTGACCCAGAGACATAGAGGTGGGGTACAGACTGACGAACCTCAGAGGAGGGAGGTTGGGGGGGGGGGGAGAGATAAACCACAGAACTTATATGCATGTATGCATGACCAATGGACATAGACAACAAAGCTGGGGATGGGGTGGGGGGGATGGGGAAGAGGGTGTTAACCGGGGAAAAAGGAGAAACATCTGTAACAAAAACAAATTAATAAAAAAAATAAAAATAAAAAAAGAATCCTTGTGATGGGATCATCAGTAGACTCAATACAGCTGAGGAAAAGAATCAGTGAACCTGAAGATTGAGCAATAGAAATTATTCATTCAGACTGAAACATAAGGAGAAATAATGATGATGATGATGATAATATTAATAATAGTGATAAACCAGCACACAGCATCCAAGAGCTGTGGGATAATGCCAAGCATTCTAATGTATACTATTTGTTTCTTAGAAGAAGAAAATGGAACAGAATATACACTTAAAGACATAAGTGTATATTCTGTTCCACAGCCAGGGTTTTCCAAAAGTAATGAAAAATATCAAAACACAGATACAAAGAAGCTGAAAGAATTTCAAGTAGGATAAATATTGAAAACAACAACAACAATATCAAACTGCTTAAAACCAAAGATAAAGAGAAAATTTTGAGGGCATCAAGAGAAAAGGGCACTTTATATATTTTAAGGTAAACTATGATAAGCTAAAGACGTATGCTATAAGCCCTAGAACAACCAGTAAAAAAATATTTTAGAAAAGAGGTATAACTAATAAGTCAATAATAAAAATAAAATTGAATCATAAAAATACGCAACCTAAAACAAGGCACAAAAATGCCTATATTCTCCTCTAGGAAAATAGTAAACCAACAAGATGATAAATTTTAATCCAACCACATTAATAATTATATTCAATACAAATAGTATAACACCTTTCAATTAATGGCAGAGATTGTCAAGTTATATTTAAAAAACAAGGAAAAATATGTGTTGTATTAAAAAAACAAGCACAGGTTAAAATTTTTAAAAATGAAAGAATAAAAAAAATGGAAGAAGATATATATGCAAACACTAACCCAAAGAAAGCTGGAGTGTCTATATTATTATATTAAACTGAATTTCAGGAAAATGAACATTATCACAGACAAACAGGAGCATTAGCTAATTATTTAAAAGGCCAATCCACCAAGAAGACATAATCATCCTAAATGTTTTCTGCACGAACAACAGAATTTCAAAATGCACAAAGCAAAAAACCAATAGAATTGAAAGAAGAAATAGATTCATAATAGTTACTGATTTTTGAAACTCTTCTGTCAGTAATTGATAGAACAAGTGAACAGAAAGTCACTAAATGGAATATCTGAATACTCAACCAACCACTTTCTATTGGTTGGCATATGGAGAATACACAACAGTACTAGAAACATGTTCCTTTCAAGTGCACGAGGAACATTCATGAAGATGGACCACACTGTGGGTCATAAAAACCTCAACAAATTTAAAATAAATTATACAAAGTATGTTTCCTGACTATAATAAAACTAAACTAGTAATAGAAAAATAAATGGAAAACCTCCAAATTTTAAAAATTAAACAACACTCTTCTAACGAAAGAAGGAAGTCAAAGGTAAAAAATAGAAAATAGTTTTAATGGAATGAAAATAAAAACACAAAATATCAAAATTTGTAGGGCACAGCTAAAGCAATGCTTAGAGGACATTTATAACATTAACCCCAATCAAAACGTCATCAAGCATTTTTCTTTAGAAACAATTAAGCAGATTTGAAAATCTTTATGGAAATGCAAAGAACCTAGAATTTTCAAAACAATTTGGAGAAAGAACAAAGTTGAAAGACTCATACTAACTAATTTCAAAATTTACTGTAAATTAACTCTTATCAAGGTAATGTGGTATTGTCTGCCATATGTAGGTCAGTGGAAGAAAAGGCAGAGTCCTGAAACAGACCTACACCAATACACTCAGTTGATCTTAGACAAAGGTGCCAAGTTAATTCAAAGAAGAAAGGTTAGTCTTCTCAAGAATGATGCTAGAACAATTGGGCATTCATATGCAAACAATAGCAATAATGACCCACACACAAATGACCATATTTGAGGGACCTGTACACCTAAAAGGCATAAATCTTACTGTATGTCACTGATGACTTAATAAATATGATTTTTAAATTAAATTTATTGGGGTGACATTGGTTAATAAGATTATATAGGTTTCAAGTGTACATTTATATATACATGATCTGTATATTGCATTGCATGCCCACCACCCAAAGTCAAATCATCTTCTGTCACCATATATTTGACCCCTTTAACCCTTTACTTACCCCCAACCCCACCATTTTTCCTCTGGTAACCACCATACTGTTGTCTGTGTCTAACAGTTTCAGTTTTATATCCCACGTATGAGTGAAAGCATATTATTGAAAATAATCTAAATAACTATACAGAACTTGTTAGGTAAATTTTGTAGGTCAGATGATGCACTATTATGCAACCAATAAAATATGGTAACAGTAGTTGACAAGATATTCATAATACATTATATAAAAAAGTAGGTTATAATTTTTAATATATACAAATGTATATCTATTTATATCTAAATACACACATAGATACACATCATGACTTACTTCAGCATTTAAAAGCTTGGAAAGACATCTGAAAATACAAACAAAGTAAGTCCTTGCATGATAGGATGGGATTGCTAGTGATGTCTACTTATTGCCGGTGGAAGTGGGGTCCTTGTGGTGTCTCATAGAAAGCATTTTCAGGGACCCACAAAGGAGGATGAGGTCTGGTGGTAAGATTTATTTGGGTAAAAATAGAAGGCTGCCCCCAGGTTCCCGATGTCTCATCTCCATCCGTCCCACTCTGAAAGAAGTCCAATCTTGCCTTCATCAGGCCCAGAAATAGGGCCAGTGTCCAGACATTTTGTGCTGTTGGTTTAGTCCACGTTTCTTTCCTGATCTGGCTAGCTTAGTCTGTTCTCTGCTGGGCCCCCCTGCACAGCCTGCCACAGGCCCTGGTGGCTGCTATGGAAAGAAGGTGTGAACAAATGAGGTGAGCATAGTTTACCAGGTGAGAGAGCGAGAGAGACAGAGACAGAGAGAGGGAGAGAGGGAGAGAGAACTTCTTTGTTAAATTAATTATATTATCTTGGGCTTGAGAAGGACAACGTGCTTTTTCAAAATAACCTATCAAGCCAGGCTGGTGTGGCCCAGTGGTTGAGAGTGACCCATGAACCAAGAGGTCACTGGTTCGATTCCCGGTGAGGGCACATGCCCAGGTCGTGGGCCTGATCCCCAGTAGGGGCCAATTGATGTTCTCTCTCACCGATGTTTCTATCTCTCTCTCCCTTTAAAATCAATAAAGAAAAAAATATTAAAACAAACAAATAAAACACTCAAAATAACCTATCAACTTCCCAATCTTTCAATGAGCTTGTATTGGACCCTTCCCATAACCAATCCATTTCCTAGCTCTCCCGGGTTCAGTGTCCCTTATCCAACCCAATTCTTTTCTCAAGCTAGACAGGCAAGCTCTACCCTCACCATCTTGGCCCCTATTGCACATGCGCTGACCTCCCCCAAAGTCTGGGCAAGTGGACTGGGGGGATTGAAAAGCTGTCCTTCTTCCCCATACGGGGGAGGGAGTGGTGTTAATCCCCTTGGCGGGGCAATGCTGCAATCCCCTAGGGAGTGTGGGAAGGGTAGCTTCCTAGTAGATTAGGCTTTTTAATATCTGATTCCCTTTGCTTCCTCCCTTTATTAATATTTAGCTACCTACGCTAACATACTTTTGCCAGTATTTTATGCTTTTTTTCTAAGTTGAATACGTATTTCACTCATATAATTAAAACATAAAAACAAAGATTCCAGACACCAACCAACAAAATATATGGGATTTATTAGGAAAAAGCTAAACCGTGGAAAGGGGAAAAGACTGAGAAAGAGTGTGTGTGTGTATGTTTAAAATGTCCAGCCCTGAGACCTATGACTCAGAGAGAGACAAGATGCTGAAGCCACTGTGACCCTGGTCAGCCTGGCAGAATAACCACTAACCTGAAGGCACATTGTGGGAAGGGATCAAATCTTGTTCGTTGCCATATTATCAGCTCCTAATTCAGGGTTTAGCCATCAGGAAATATTTTTTGAAAAGAGGGGGATGGGTCTTGCTGTACGCCAGTCAGTGATGGGGAAGGAAGGGAGAGATAGAGGAGGAAAAGAAGGAGACAAGAATCAGAGAGAACGCCAAGGGTCGGGGGAGGAAAAAGCATCTGTCTGGTGGGTTAAGCTATTGAAACATCAGTACCTGGAGCTGAGTAGGAGAAGGTTGCAGGACTTGGAGGGGTTACAGGAGTATAATAAAGGATTAAATGGGAGACCAAGGCTAGTGAACAGCAGACCAGGGCAAGGAAAGACCAAGTCTCTAAAGCCTGTTACAGAAAGATCTGTCTTTGCAGCATTCAGAATCCACCCGAATATCTTGTTTGAAGATTGACATGGAGATGCACAGGTCCCCACAGCCCTGGTATCCATACAGGAGCCTGTCACCTGGAGAGGAAGAAAGACAAAGAAAGAGGATTTCTGATGTGTGGCCTTCAAGTTCAAGTGTTTGCCACATAAGAGGTAAAATATAAAAATTTGTTAAAGAAAAAAATAAATGGTTCCGTGAATGTGGAGAAACAAACAGCACATTCTTTTGAGAAGTCAGACTGCCAGGTAGGAAGGGACATCGGCCACCTTCGATGAGTGGGCCCCTGTTGGGCCACCCTCCCCCAGCCCCTAATCTTGCCCTCACCAGCGCCCAGTTCCCACATCGGTACCACAAACAAGCTCCAGTAGAACGTATAGTCCAATTCCTGTCACCCCTGAGTATGTGTGGGGACTACACAAGGACCCAGGGACCCCTCCACAAGCACCTTTTCACCTGACAAATCTATTGGTCTGGTCAATGGCCAGTGGCAGTCTGGCATCAGATCCAGACACTTCCCCAACTTTTTAGGGAAAACAAAAACTTCCGCACTCTCTGCTTCGGCCCCAGGGCTCCTGAGAGAGTCACCTCCATCAAAGTGGGGCAAAGTTCACCCCGAGACCCAGCCCCCCTACCTGCATACACCGTCTTCAGAAAGCACCGCTTGCTGTCTCCAGTCTGGCAGACGCTTTCCCCACGCTCGCACACCCCACTGGCGTTGACTAGATCACACTTGAAACAGGTCAGAGCTGAAAAGTCAGCACCAGCACAATGAGGCTTTTGGGGCCCAGGCTCGCTGCGGGTCAGGAGAGGGTGTTTGGGGCCCAGGCTCGCTGCGGGTCAGGAGAGGGTGTTTGGGGCCCAGGCTCGCTGTGGGTCAGGAGAAGGAGCACACCCTCGGCCCAGACGCAGCCCACAGTGACAGTTCCCACCCCTGGCACATGGACGCTGGAAGCAGGTGGTTTCTGAGGGACCTGGGAGGAGGCACGTGTGACTCTGGGTGCAGGGTTTGCGCTCGAGTACAGACGGGATCTCCCTCAACTCCTAGCTGTGGACTGTGCTGCTGGTGGAAGGTCAAGTCCCAGCCCACAGTCTGCCTGACCCCACTTGTGAGGCTTGTGATCACGCAGTCCTCTCTCTGGCAGCCCACATCCACAGTCCACAGACAGAGCTTTCTTTGCTCTCGTTCAACTCCAACGTAGGGCTCTCAGCAAGAAAGCCTGAGGAATTGGGGAGTATCAGGGATTAGAAATGAGCTGTGGAGGCTTAAGTGAAATGAAGACAGAGGGGGAGAGGACAGGGAGGGACAGAGGGGCCACGCGGAAGAAGCAAAGGAGAGGAGGCAGAGGGGGGGAAAGAGTGGGGTAGGGTGAAGGCTGTGACCAGCTCTAAGGTTAAGGGGTAGGTCCTGTGCCTATTACTCACTTCCCCCTGCCCCCTCAATCCGTAGCCCCCCAGTGAGTCTGCTCGCCTACACCGGTACCCATGGTCCTCCCAGATGCCCCAGAGGGACTCACCTTGCAGGGAGCCCCAAAGCAAGGAGAGGCCCAGCAGCAGCAGCAGCAGTGGGAGACGGGTACCCATCTCTGACCCAGGACCAGGGAGCAGCAGAAGGTAAGACAGAGCTGCAGGCACCCACCCCCTGAGTATCTGTCCAGCTTTATAACCGGCTGGACCGAGCAGCCAATGGGAGCCGAGGCCAAGGGCTGCACTCCCCCAGGGCCTGGAGCTCCTGCTGCTTCAGGTTCTGCAGCCCCTGCCCTACCTCGGGCAACCGAGGGAGCCTCGTTGTTTCAGTCTTCTTTTGCTCGATTTTTTCCTAGCTTTTAAATGGGAGAATTATGTCTGCCTTACTGAGCCCCAGTACTTGGGAGGTTCAGGTGAACTAATGAGCCTGGAGGGGTGGGGCGCACTGCACCAGGATCTCCTTTACTTAAGGAACTACTTCCCTAAATACATTGTGAGTCCAGCTACTGAAATCTCCTGATTTCACGGAAATGGATGTGTACCTAGACTGTTGCTAATAAAGCCCTAAAACCCAAAACAGCAGATTTAGGTTTATTTTCCAGGCAGGCTGCATTCCAGACAAGATAGATATTTTTATTGTCTGCCGCTTGAATGTAATTTTAGAACACCGATCTGGAGGAAAAACTGTGTAGCTTTGGCTTCAGGTACCTGTGCAGCGCCCGGCACACCCCATGATGTGGGTCCACCCTTACCCCAACACCAGACTTCAGGAATAAATACATCCCCTCTTCTGCATTGCCCCTCTCTCCCGGCTTAAGAACAGAAACATCTGAAACGGAGGGCTGCCTCCACAGGGGGTAATGCCCCCAGCCCAGCTCTGAAGTCTGAGGAGGTTGTCACATAGACCATCCCAGAGCAACATGTGACACAGAGATCACTCTATGCCAGACAATGTTGTTCCATTTGATTCCCAAACAAGAGCCTATCCGGTCATTATTAAGATGTCCATTTTATTGATGAGAAAACTGAAAGGAAGCCATCGGATCCCAGTGACAAAGAGGATGACTGGCAGAATCAAACCCAGATCTGCAGACGCGGCTGACCCTGTGTTTGTACACTCAGAGCCAGGGAAAAGCTCGGAGACAGAGCATCTACCTTCACAAGTGGAGAGAAGGGAAAAACAGGAAGAAAAAGCTTGGCCTCTCCAGCCTGGCCATGAACGAGTTTATTCCGGGAAACTTGCACAGGAGGGTCTTAGGAGGCTGCGAAACAAAGTTCTCGGCAGGCGCCAGAGAATGCTATAGGGTGAAGGGGTGGATCGTCATGGGTACTAATATGTGGATGCTACCAGGGAGGGGAAATTACATGCTTGACCAGGTCGGGACAACAGCCTGTTCCAGGAAGCAGCACATAGCAGGAGGCAAGGAAGGGATGCTGATTATGCCAGAATGAACATCAGTTGCCATCAGACAGTCTCCAAGCGGAGGGGCACAGAAAGCAAGCTCAGTCCAGGTCCAGCTCCTGCGACAGATGGCCGTCTCATCATGGAACAGTCTCTCCTCCCTGCGTCCCTCTCCTGGGATACCCAAGTCGTGATAGGTCCCCAGAGCCTCCAAGTTACTGTTCAAACACCAGAAGCCAGGATTCCTGCTGCCAGAGATGGCTCCTTTAGACACAGAAGGTCCCTAGCCCCAGCTCCACATCACGAACAGAATGGATATGTTTCATCAGAAATAATCATTTTTATTAATTTATTTTTGTTACAGATGTTTCTCCTTTTTCCCCCATTACACCCTCCTCCCGATCTCCCCACCCCGCCCTGTCCCCAGCATTGTTGTCTGTGTCCATTGGTTACCCATACATGCATATAAGTTCTGTGGTTTATCTCTTCACCACCCACCCCCTCTCCTGAGGTTTGTCAGTCTGCACCCCACTTCCATGTCTCTGGGTCTATTTTGTTTATCAGTTTGTTTTGTTCATTATATTCCACATATAAGTTAGATCATGTGATGTTTGTCTTTCTCTGCTTGGCTTGTTTCGCTTAGGATAATACTCTCCAGGTCCCTCTCTGTCGTCTCAAAGGATACGAGATCTTTCTTTCTTACAGCTGCATAGTACTCCATTGTGTAAACATACCACAGCTTTTTTATCCACTCATCTACTGATGGGCACTTGGCCTGTTTCCAGATCTTAGCTATTGTAAATAACAGTGCTATGAACATAGGGGTACATATATGCTTTCTGATTGGTGTAGAAATAATTTTTTATAACCTGCTAAGAATAAGGTTTTTAGTAAATTGTTCTTCTGGGACTCTCTTTAACCCCAACCCCGAGTGCTCTGGACGGGGGAGGGGTTGTGCCCTGCTGCTTCGCACAGGCCTAGGGCGTTCTTTTCCCTCCACTCTCTGAAGCTTCTCCTTCCAGAGGGCCCAGTCATCCATGCTCCCCGAGATCTCGGACTGCCCCACCTCCTTCCTGCAGTGGAAAGACAGACAAGACCCATTCTAGTCTGTGGGGTGGTGAGGGACTCAACATGACTTGGGATTGGGGGCAGATAACACGTCCCCTAGGGTGGGAGAGCGTGTGTCATTTTAATAAATATATTAAGATGGTTAATACAATACACTTGAAAAAACGAATTAACCCATGAATGCATAAATAAGTGGAACACCAATTTGATATATCTCTCTCTCCTCCTCCTTCTTCTCTCTCTCTAAAATCAATAAATAAAAATTTAAAATGAAAGAGAAAAGCAGCCCTGCTCTGATGCTCTCAGTGAGGGGGGTGGAGGCAGGAATTCGGTTCTTCCCAGGCTGCTGCAGGGTCAGCCCAGACACCACAGGGAGGGCTCATTAAGGAATAAGCACGTCATTCAGCTCTGATCCGGGCAGTGTCACCCCAGGTCCACCCACCCCCAGTGTGGCCTTGCAGTCCCGGCAACAACTCCCACACCCTCGTGGCCACCAGATGCCTTGCTGATGCCCCTGAAATCTCTGCCTCACATCTTCCCTCTTTCCTGAGTTCAGGGACCTCAGGACCCTCCCAGCCAGCCCTGTGTTGCCCATAACATTTCCCCGCAATCCCTTCTCTGTTACATGACATAAACGTAAGAACAGGTGTGCAGTCTGGTCATTTCATGGACCATTTGTTTGTGTGCTGTTTGTTAAGTCTCCTCCCTAGCCTCAATGACAAGAAGGTGGCCTGGTTCCCTGGCAGAGTCCCAAGGAGTGAGAGGAGGAACAGCTACGGTTGCACCCAGTGAAGGCAGAGTCCTGAGCACCAGGGTTGCAGCCTCGGGAAACATTCAGGGCAAGAGCTAACTTGGCACAAAGGTGGCAGAACTGCAGGGCTACAGGGCGGTGCGGTCCCTTGTACAATAAAGGTTGCTGATAACCTTTATCAGTAACAAGTACAGACCAAGGATTGCATACATTGGTCCTAACTTACTGCACATCATCGTCCCTCATCTGGCTTCAGCCTCAGCGGACTTCCTGGCTGTTCGTTTTAAGAACGCTTATCAGTTGTCCTGTCAGATATGACTTCCTATGTGAAAGAAGTTTGCAAGGTTTCAGCGTCCTACGGAGAAGGTGGTCATCAGCTCTCCCAGGTTACAAGCACATGGGTTTAGCACAGGGGTGAGCTGGGAAGTGTTTAACAGCTGGCTTGTGGGGTGAGGGAGGGTGAGAAGTCCTGATTTGTAGAATTTGCAGATTTCCGGGGTGTAAATGGCAATTCTGAGCTACCATCCTGATGTCCCCAAATGGGGAGTTAAGAAAAGATGTGCACACCCTTGTGTAGTATTTCCAGCATTCACATACAATAGAACTAAATACCCTTAAGAGTACAGGTAATGGGCTTCCGATCAAGATGATGGATAGGCCCTGGCCGGTTTGGCTCAGCGGTTAGAGCGTCGGCCTGCGGTCCAGAGAGTCCCGGGTTCGGTTCCCGCTAAGGGTATGTACCTCGGTTGCAGTTTGTCCCCGGCCCTGGTTGGGTCATGCAGGAGGCAGTCACTCGATGTGTCCCTCTCACGTCGATGTTTCTCTCTCTCTCTCTCCCTCCCACTCTATCTCATGCAGGAGGCAGCCACTTGATGTGTCCCTCTCATGTCGATGTTTCTCTCTCTCTCTCTCCCTCCTACTCTATCTGAATGGAAAAATGTCCTCGAGTGAGGATAAAAAAATAAAAAAGATGATGGAAAAAAATGTGGTACTCGAATCCTCCCACAACCACAAAATTACAACTAAACTACAGAACAGCCATCATTCAGAACTGCCTGAAATTTAGCTGGACAGAAGTCTTATAAACAAGGATATACAGAAAATGTCACAGCGAGACTGGTAAGAGGGACAGAGATGCAGAACGGGCTGGTCGCACACTTGTATGTGGTATAAAAATAAATAAATAAAATATGGAGGAATATCTCAGGTGCGGAGGTTCCCCCCTAAGGAACGAGTGGTCCCAGCCTCACACCAAGCCCCCAGCCCAGAGTTCTGATGCCAGGAAGAGAGGCTCCGATACCTTCTGACTGTAAAAATCAGCAGGGATTGGGCTGAGTGAGACAGAGGGCTTCTAGAGTCTCAGACATTCCTCTTCAAGGTCCTACACGCATGGATGTACTCGGGCCCCCTTGTTCTGAGCTCCAGTATTCGGGCAGCAGCTTGAAAAGCACCAGGGACATATAAGGAGAAACTGAATTATCTGGCATTGAGGCTAGGGCTCGAGGGGCAGCTTCTCCCCTCAGAGTGTTGGCAGAGGCCATCGCTCCTTTGCTGAGTCCTCCCCGCCCCCACAGAGGTGGCAGTCGGGTGCCATATATGTGTCTCAATCAACCTGGCTAACACTATTAGCCCTGCCCTGACAATCTCTGAGAATCTGCCCCACCCAAGCAATTTCCAGGGGTTTTTCCATACAAGTGGCCTGTCTTGACTCATGCTTTGGACTTTCCTAAAATTTCTCAAAGGTTTACAAACCCCAAACAGAAGCAGTTGGCCTTGGCATGCCCTGTGCCTCTGGCTAAGTGACGCTGGGCCTGGCACTAGTGGCAGCTAGCCTCGGTTCCCAGCTTGGCTTCTCCTGGGCACCGCCAAGCCCAGCACAAGTAGCAGTCATCTGCAGATCATTCTGTAGCTCATGCTGGTGGCCCTGGGCACAGGCAGAAGCTAATCTTGGCCTGTACCTCCTGGGGGGCCCCAGAGCCAGCATACCCGGTGGACAGCTTCATACCACGCTGGAGCACCACCCAATCACCTCCGCAAGGTGACACACTCAAGGGGGGACTCACTGGGCTGAAGCAAGCTCTGCTCTGTGGAATTGGCCCCTGCCCAGCAGGTCCTCCACATTAATCATGGCCAGTCCTGGCAGTCAATCCCTCCCATTGATGTGCCAACAGCAATCGAGGCTCAACTACAACAGGAGGGTGTACACAGGCCACATGGAGGCAAACCTGGAGCACCCAGCGTGGATGACCAGGCAGGTTGTCTCACTGGGCCCTACAGGGCACCTTCTACTAAAGTCCAATCTATCAAGTCCATGAGACATAGCAGCTCTGACTAATACATAGAAACAAACACAGGGAGGCAAACAAAATGAGGAGACTAAGAAACATGTCCCAAATGAAAGAACAGAACAAAGCTCCAGAAAAAGAACCAAACAAAATGGAGACTAGCAATCTACTAGATACAGAATTCAAAACACTGGTTGTAAGGATGGTCAATGAACTTAGGGGAAGAAGAGATGAACTTAGTGAGAACTTCAACAAAGAGATAGGAAGCATAAAAATGGAGATAGAAAACATAAAAAAGAACCAGTCAGAAATAAAAAATACACAGACAAGAAAAAGCTAAAGGAGTTCATCACCCAAAAAAAACAATATTACAAGAAATGTTAAAGGGTCTTCTTTAAGAAGAAAAAAAAGATAATAAAATGGCAATAAATACATATCTATCAACAATTACTTTATATGTTCATGGATTAAATGCTCCAATCAAAAGACATATGATGGCTGAATAGATAACAAGACCCTTACATATGCTGTCTACAAGAAACTCACTTCAGAGACAGGAGTAGTAATACTTATATAACAAAAGAGACTTTATTTTTTATTTTTTACTTTTTTATCCTCACCCAAGGACATTTTTGCATGTATCTTCAGACAGAACGGGAGGGAGAGAGGGAGGAAGAGAGGGAGAGAACATCGATGTGAGAGAGACACATCGAGTGGTTGCCACCCACACGACCCCAACCGGGGCTGGGGACAAACCACAACCAAGGTATGTGTCCTTAGCGGGAACTGAACCTGGGACTCTCCGGTCCGCAGGCCGACACTCTAACTGCTGAGCCAAACTGGCCAGGGTGACAAAATAGACTTTAAAACAAAGGCTGTAACAAGAGACAACGAAGGACCCCACAATGCCATTTCTGAGTATTTATCCAAAGAAACCCAAAACACTGAATTGAAAAGACATATGCATCCATATGTTCATTGCAGCACTATTTGCAACAGCCAAGATATGGAAGCAACCCAAGTGTCCATCCATAGATGAATGGATAAAGAAGTGGTGCATATATATACAATGGAAGATGACTCAGCCATGAAAAAAAAAGAATGAAATCTTGCCATCTGCAACAACATGGATGGACCTAGAACGTATTGTGCTGAGCGAAATACATCAGACAGAAAAAGACAAATGCCATATGATTTCACTTATACATGAAATCTAAAAAAAAACCCAAAAACCAAAATAAGCCAATGCGGAAGAGGAGGGGATGTGTTTATTCCTGAAGTCTGGAGTGGAGGCAGAGAGAGGCCCAGAAAAGGCAATTCACTCATTCCTTCATTCAGGAAAAATTTATTAGGTACCTATTATGTGGCAAATACGCTGCTAGGTACTTGGGGATACAACAGTGACTCAGACAGGGACCCTACTTTCAAGGAACTTAAGAGTCTGATGGAAGAAACAAACATTGAACAAATCATTACAAAGGGATGAATAGCATCTACTCTAGATCTAGCACTCGGTGGTACATGTAACACAGTGGCCCAAGAGAGGCAGGCAGGAAAGAAGTAGATGAAGGCTGCGGGCTCCTTGCCATGCGATCCCCACAAAGTTCCAGCTTTATACCAGGGGATGCCTCACTGCATCCATCCTCTCAGCTTGGCTCCCCGGAAAGAAGTTACAGCTCAAGGCACAGCTTTCGGCTGACTGTCCCTTGTTGATCCCTTTTCTATGCCCATAGCATGTAAATTCTCTTCAGTTACACATTTGAGTTTGTCATCTGTTTCCTGCCAAAACTATGGTTGATATGGACCTTTATGAAGAGACTACTTATAGAAGTGGGCAGGGTTAAGGAAACAGAAAGAGAAAGAAAGAAAAAAAGAAAGAGAGAGAAAGGAAGAGAGAAAGAAAGACAGGAAGAAAACTAGTTAGTTGCGGTATTCAGATTTTAGCACAGCCGGAAACCATCACCATCCTTAGGCCTAAGGGGGGAAGGGGAAGAAAAACATGTTACCATAGCCTGGTTGAGAGCTGGAGTCATGGAGGATAGGACACTTGACAGAAACTCCATCATAGAAAGACCCAGAAAGTGTCAGATTGTGGCGGGAATAGGAACAAGTACTTCGATCTCAATCTCACTCTTCTCTCCTCCTCCTCTTCTATACTCTCTCTTCTCTCTCTCTCCTGTCGCTCTCCCTTCCTCCCACCCACTCCCTCTGTGTGTGTGTGTGTGTCTATTTCCCTCCTCTAATCTTCTAGTGACTAAACCTAATCATTCGAATCCAAAGCCAACCAGCACTCAGGGAATCAAGTCAACAGAGCTCAGCCTTCTGGGGTACAGGGCCCCCAAAAAAGCTGATTTAGAGAACCAAACAGAAAATAACCAGCCAGCCATATCTCACTGTCAAGAACACTTTAAGAAGAGAGGATATCGCTTTTCATTTATTACAAAGAATATATGTTATTTTGGGAATAAGATTTTTTTAATAGGGCAGAGAGCCCCAACACGTCACCTTGCACGTGGCAAATACATAGCCTGCACTGGTGCAGTATGATGGGTTGGTTGTTGGGGGGCCAACCTCAGAACCTCAGAGCACAGCCCATTGTTAGCAAACATGGGTTGATTCTGAGGTTCTAGAATTCCCAGAAGCAGTGACTCAGAACTGGGAGCTTCTGCTCGCAGTTTTTCTTCACGGCTCTTGGGTGCCCCATACCAGGGTTCCCTCTTTCCCAAAATCCAGATGAAGTTTCTCTTACTAATGAGTCTTTATCTGCTTGGATCTGCCAGAGGTGAGTCCTCTACCTTAGCTCTGGGTAGATCTGTAAGAGGCCTCTTCAAGGTGTTTCAGCCCTTGTAGAAGGAAGATCAGTATCTTAGTTACCCAAATCAATCTAACTCAGAATCAGGAATGGCTGAACAAGTTCAACTCTGAGCTCTCCTGGACCAGTTGATTCCTTCTAGTTATGGCTTTACCGTCAGAGGAGCCCACTGGCTCGGCACAGTTCTGTTCCTACTTCTTTCAGCCGCTCAGTCCTTGTAGCTGATGCTCTGGGAGATGAGAAAATAGGTCTAGGTGCTCTGTGGAAGTCCAACGAAGGCTTGTGTCAGTGAGTTGAGTGCAAGAGGTCCTTGCATAGTTAATGCAGCAAGGAAATATACGAGAAGATGGGAACGTAATGTGCCCAGAAAGCTGTCTCAGAACACAGTAGGGCGGTGGGCCAGAGATTTACACATGTCTCTTTCATGGCTTCCAGTTGTCTGTATTTCCTCTTTCAGGACTCGAATTCATGGTGGGCTGTGTTTCCTCCTCCCTCCCACAGAAGAGAGGCTATGAACTCTGAGCTGCTGCTTTAATGACAAACTTTCCTGTAACGTCAGTTCTCAGACATTTTGTTTTTGGCTTTCTTAGACTTTCAGAGGTTGACTCAGAAACGTAGATACGTAGCTTCCAGGTGGTAGTACGTGCTGGCCCCATGGTAAAGCACTGACTCATAAACTATAAGAATGACTAAGAAATCAGTGTACTTTTTCAAGCTTCCTTTCTATAGCAGAAATATCTCTTTATTAAAGCTTCTGTTAACTATTGAAGAATCAGTCAAGCAGGTAATTCTGTAATAACTTATTAAAAATAAAAACCTACTAAAAGCCTTACTAAATCTTACCTTTCTTCCTTTATCCTCATATTAGGATCTTAGTTTTCCCAAAAGTCATTGATTTTAAAGACTGCAAATCACCTAGAATGAATATATACACACCAGAACTCTCACTGAGCTGGAGTAGTTTGAGGTCTTAGTCTACCCCAGTTTCAAAGATCTTACAATTCCTCTCAGCTTATGACTACTACCTCAGTCATAATAGTCTACTCGCCCTCCTCTAGGTTACTCAGTCAAATCAAAGAGTAACTCTAATTCTGTTTGGTGCTACATTCAATAAAATGAAAGCCATAATTAAAGACTTTTAATTATGTAAGGTGGGGAGGAGAGAAAACTAAAATTAACTGAGCACTTTAGCAATAGACTAGGCACATCACAATTGATCTTATTGACAACTCCATGAAGTGGGTATAAATGTCACAAGGAATCTCAGTTCAGAGACAAGTAAGTGAAGAATGTTTTTATCTTAAAATTGATAGCAACTCTGCTTTAAGTTTCCAACCCATATAGATTGAGGATTGAGTGTGGGAAATAACTTGAAATTGCCAAATAAAGGTGTCTTAATTCCTTCTGATAATGTTTGTATTTATTAGATATTTGTCATTTGTTTCTTTTTTATTTTTATTTTTTTGTTAATCCTCACCAGAGGATATTTTTTCCATTGGTTTTTAGAGAGAGTGGAAAGGAGGCAGGGAGGAGAGGAGAGAAGAAAAGAGAGAGAGAGAAACATTGATGTGAAAGAGACATATTGATTGGTTGCCTCCTGCATGCTCCCCAACCAGAGCTGGAGATTGAACCTGCAACCCAAGTACATGTCCTTGACTGGGAATCAAACCTGAGACCCTTTGGTCTTCAGGCTGACACTCTAACCACTGAGCCACTCTGGCCAGGCCATTTCTTTCTATTTTTTAAATTAAATTTATTGAGGTGACATTGGTTAATAGGATCATATAGGTTTCAAGTATACATTTCTATAATATAAGATCTGTATATTGTACTGTGTGTCCACCATTCAAAGCCAAATCATCTTCCATCACCATATACTAGGCCCCTTTCACCCCACCCCACCCCCTTCCCTCTGGCAGCCACCACACTGCTGTTTGTGTTCATGAGTTTCAGTTTTATCTCCCACATATGAGTGAAATCATATGGTTCTTAGCTTTGTTCTGACTGACTTATTCACTTAGCATAATATTCTCAAGGTCCATCCATGTCGTTGCAAATAGCAGTTTTTCATCTTTTCTTATGGCTGAGTAGTATTCCATTTTGTATGTGTACATCTTTATCCAATCCTCTGTTGAAGGACACTTTGGTGGTCGATATTCGTCATTTCTAGTTTAAAACTTATCCTATCCAAAGGTTAAAGTCTTCCACCCTCAATTTCAGGTAGTATTATTCAGCTACTGAAACAACTTGCTTTCTCCCTCTTATATCTCTCTTCTTCTTGCCTTTCACCCACACAGGACCTAGAGGGAGGGCTGGTGATGGCTTCTGATTGCACAAGTTGATTTCCAGATGTTGCTTTGTCAGGGAGGCACACTAATTTTCCTTCAGGTGGTTTTGGTGCATGAGTGAGTGCCCCACCCCCACTGTGCATTTCTTAATATTGTAAATCTTAAAATTCTTCCCTTTTATCCCAGGGATGGTCTCTGTGTGTTTTTCATTAACACCTCTGTCCTTCATGGTCTCTTGGGTAAGTTAGCTGACTTCCTCCAACATCTGTAATATCTTCAGTTGCCTGATATAGGCCCACAGGAAACCTAGCAATCCCACAACATTAGCCTTACCCCATAGGAAAGCAGTCTTCACCCGAGACACGCTTTCTCTCACCTTCACCATCTTTTTTCTGTTCCTTCTCCATCCCAGGAGCATCAGGTCAGCCTGATAAGCCTCCTGGCTCCGTGGTTCATCAAGCTGCAGTTAAGACATTTTCAGCTGAGCACTTTTCACTTGCAACCCCTTCAGACATTGAGGCTTTATATGAGACTTCTTCAGGCAAGAACGATTTCAACAAGCGGGCTTCAGGTGAACACGCTTTCGTTGGACGCTCCTTGAATGAGCGCAGTTCAGGTAAACACTCTTCAGGGGAGCACGTTGCTGTGAGCGAGCATGCTTCAAGTGAACACACTTCCAGTGAACAGCCTTCCGATGAACAGGCTTCGAGTGAGGCTTCCAGTGACCAGGCTTCCAGTGATCAGTCTTCGGGTGACCAGGCTTCCAGTGATCAGTCTTCGGGTGACCAGGCTTCCAGTGAACAGTCTTCGGGTGAACAGTCTTCGGGTGAAGAGGTTTCGAGTGATTCAGGAAGTTCATCACCAAACAAAATAGGTGAGCCACATCTGGATGGGTGCCAGTCCTTGACTGCAGGTAGGAAGTAGGACACACAGCAAGAAGCCCAAGAGTGTAGAAGAAAGAACAGTTCACAGACACTTCACAAACAGCTCTCCCAAAGACTCTCTCTCCAGGCTAAACAATTAGGAAGGCCCTCTTTTAAGAAAAATAACACAAATACAAGACACCAGCAGTCCCTTCAACCTCACTTTACATAGAAATTACAAATGCAAATGCTCACAGCTCCCCTGGAAGGGGCTCCTGGAAGACTAACCCTCAGGAACTTCATGCTAAACCTGCCTCCTAACAGACTATTTAGGATGCTCTGCAAACCCTGTAATGAGATATCTAGTTCTGAAGCTGGGGGCTCTCTGTTTTGGTTTGTTTGTTTGAACATGAAAGGTACAGCATGAAATCACACTGTTAGGTGCAGAAATAAGTTCCCAGACAACAGCAAGTCTTTGGGTCTTACTAAAAAGGGGTTATTCAAGGAAGGAAAACAAGATCCAAGGTTGGATGCCTCAAGTTATTACTAGACTTAAATACTTCATATTTCACTCCATTGCATAAGTAGTAGTATCCCAAATTTTCAGATGAAAGAAGTGAGACTAACATCACAAGGTTAAAAAATAGCAAACCTTGGATTCAAACTTAGGTCTGACTCAAAAGCTCTATTTTTTTTTTTTTTTTTCACTTCTTAAGCTTCCTTATCTAGGGAATTGGCAGTGGTGATAGTAAAAGAGGCAATAGGGAAGCATTTCAAAGAGAAAGACCTGTGTGACAAATTGACCTTCTCATAAAGGTCAATTTAAAAATGGAGAATGATACAGGGTTAGCAAAATTAGAGCATTCTAACATCGCTTATTAGTCAAATTTTACTCCTCTTGTTTGTGCCTGTGGGTAAGTGAGAATATGGTGGAGTACAAAAGGGAGTCAGTCATGTAATAAGTTTTTCTTTGCTCCTATTGTGAGACATGGTAGCCCTTAAGGGCATCAAATTATAAATGTCCAGGAAGTCAATGGGGATATGAATTGGAGTAAAGTCAGTATCAGAGAGATAAATTTGGGATTTATCAGTGATGAACATCATAGATGAACCAGAAAGAATGAAGGAATTTCTTCTGGTACAGAGGAAAATATATGCTCACTCAGACACAGGGCCCTCAGATCCCCAACCAGAACCAAGAAATGAAATGTGTTGTATCCCGGCTACTTGTTGCCCATCGTCCCTCCCCAGATGAGTGACTCGAGGCTACATACCTGGGACACAAGAGAATTTCATCAGGCTTATCTTAAATTTTCAGGCCCAGCAGTAGACTGCCACATGTGCTCTTATATGAATGATGCAGGAAAATGTCTTCGTGGAGAGGGAGTCTGTACCACTCAGAATTCCCAGCAGTGCATGTTAAAGAAGATCTTTGAAGGTACATGGGGACTGCATGAGGCAATCTTTGCCAGAGAACACATCAACCAACTTGAGTACTCATGGGGAGTAGTTGGGTGGGGGAGGGGACAGGGGCATGAGGAGGGATCCAGCTGTGATTCCCAAAAACGTGGAGATTCGGGAAAACCTTATCCTTTCAAGAATTAAGAGTAGAATTCCAGCTACTGATGGAGAGGTTGAGACCCTTCCCAACAGGCCTATGATGTCTTGAAAGGAGGCACGGAGACTGTCTGTGTCTTCTTATTAAAGAAATACGAGTTGCCCCTTGAGCCATTGACTGTAAGCTCAGGACTGTGTCTATCTTGTTCATGGCTGTACATTCTTAGCACTTAGCACAATGTCCAGCACATGATAGGCACTTAGTAAATACTGAGTAAATGAATAAACAATTGTCTGCCATCTGTGCTCAAGGGTTGCCAGACCTATCTCAGTGTATTCCCAGACCTCTCTACCCTCCTACTCACTCTGCATCCCCAAAATAAGGGATCTTGGTTACTTCCATCCTGTAAATCACATTGCCTGACTTCCCTTGTAGTTTGCTGGTCCCTCAGTAGAGGGAGTGAGCAACTGATGAAGATGCAGATGGAGGGGAGGTCTCACTCATGCCCGTAGGAGGATCCTGGGGACCATGGGATGAAGGCTTCGGTTGGGAGGAGGAATCCTCCTACTCACTACAGTCTGTCTCTGCTTCTTACAGCCGGCAAACTTCAATTCATGGTTCAGGGATGTGAGAACATGTGTCCATCTATGAGCCTCTTCTCCCATGGAACCAGGATGCATATCATATGCTGTCGGAATGAACCTTTCTGCAACAAGCTCTAGAAGTCTATGCTCTTCCTTGCTTCTGGCTGTGACTCAGGCAGCAAAAATCCTCCATCAACCTACTGGGCTCCATTTATATTTAGTTTCTTTTCCAGTCAACAACTAGTCACACGTGCCTCTGCCTGACTGTCAGACAGGATGATCAAATATCTCTCCTCTCCTACCCACGCCATTACCCATTCTTCTCCGTCCTCTGTGTTCCCTGTTCCCCAAACCCATCTCTCAACATGCTTTTGTTTTTCAATAAATTCTGCATGGCTAAAGAATATAGACTCCAGAAAGACTTCTTTTCCTGTCAGTCAGTTGCAGGGTCAGCCTAAGTGTCCTTCACTCCACACACTGAAATGGATGCATTTTTAAACCATTCCATAGTCCTCAAAGTGAAGGGATCCCCCAGGGCAGAGACCACAAAGAGGAATACAAAGTAGGTATACCTTTTATAAGCTTAATCAGAGGGTCCTTCTCGGAGTCCCTCCCTTTCCATTTCCATAGAAACCCAATCCCCTTCTACTTATCATGGTGTCCAAAACTCACACTTTCTTCAGTTCTTGACAGTTTTTAGTCTTCAAGAGTCTACTCTTAACATATTATTATAAAATAACTCCTTTTTATCGATTGCTGTATAAATATATAGCAGGTCATAATGCTTAAATCTTTTACTCATACACCATGTTACTAGAATGTCTCAGCATAGAGGGGCAAGTGGAAATACTGTAAGTTCCTCTCACCTTGTTTAGTGTTACCATGATACCAAAACCAAAGACAGCACACACACACACACACACACACACACGAAGGGGAAAAACCCACTGACCAATATCTCTAGTGAATATAGACACACACACACACACAAAATCCTGAACAGATATTATCAAAGAGAATTCGGTAATATGTAGAAAGAATTATACACCATGCTCATGAGGTTTATTCTGTGGGTGCAAAGCTAGCTCAATGTTTGAAAATCAATGGAATCCATATTACCAGGCTAAAGAAGAAAAATAACATTCTCGTATCAATTCACACAGAAAAAACATTTGCCAAAATTCAACAATCATTCATGTTAAACTCTCAGAAATACAGAAATAGAGGAGAGTTTCCTCAACTTAAAACAACAACAAAAATCCTACAGATAAATTTATCCTTAGTGATAAAAGACTGGATGATTTCTCTCTAAGACTGGGAAAAATCTTATTCAACATAGAAATGGAAGTTCCAGTCAGTACAGTAAGGGAAGAAAAAGAAGTAAGAGGCATAAAAATCAGAAAGGAAGAAATAAAACTGTCCCTACTTGCAGATAACATAATGCTCTGTATAGAAAATTTGAAGAAATCTACAAAAAACACTCCTAGAACTGATTAGTGAGTTCAGCAGGGTTGTAGAATACAACATAAATGTACAAAAATCTATTGTACTTCTATATACTAGCAATGAACATTTAAACACCCAAACTAAATATACAGTATCATTTCCAGTGGCTGAAAACAAGACAAAGAGCTAGATAGAAATCTAACAAAATATGCACAGGCCGTGTAAGCTGAAAACCACACAATGCTGATGAAAGAAATCAAAGATCTTTTTTAAAATGGTGAGACGTACTGTGTTCATGAATTGGAAGACTTACCACAGGAAAGACGGCAACCCTCCCTCAATTGACAGACCAGGTTTAGTAGAATGCCAATCAAAAGCCCAGCAATGAGGAGTAACATCAGCAAGATGACCCAAGATGTAACTCCAGGCTCTCTTTTCCCTGTGGAAATATTTTTTAAAAAATTAAAGACTGGCTAAAATAATTCAATAAGAGCTCTGGAAAACAGTCAAAGATCTACAGCAAACAAGTGAACACCCAATCAAGAAAAAGCCAAATTTAGAATGGTAGGAATGTCATGCATTTCTGCTTAGCCCCTTTTCCACGGGAGGGCGGCGGCCCTACTGCCAATGCACAGCCTGCGACCCCACGCAGCAACCTTCTTTGCAACGTTCTGACCTGTGTGGGGGCTGCCCGAGGACCGGCCTGTTTCAGTTGACCCCAGAGCTCGGGTAGGGAAAAGCAGAACAGCTCAGACCTTAGGCGGGAAAAAACCACGAGAAGCAGTGAG
Organism: Tadarida brasiliensis; assembly: GCA_030848825.1. NCBI lineage: Eukaryota > Metazoa > Chordata > Mammalia > Chiroptera > Molossidae > Tadarida > Tadarida brasiliensis. The sequence continues at coordinate 24,748,805 of CM061277.1, read as the reverse complement.
CAGCCCTTGGAAAGCGCGGAGGAAGGGCAGATTGACAGGTGCCAGGGTAAGAGATTATGGTTAGGTGGTGAGAAGGTAAAACGGTGAAGCCACTGCGGCAAACGATACGATGATTCCTCAAAAAATTAAAAACAGAATTACCGTATGACCCAGCAATTCCCCTTCTAGGTATATCACCAAAAGAATGGCAAGCAGAGACTCAAATACATATTTGCACACCCACGTTCATATAGCAGCGTCATTCACAATAGCCAACGGGTAGAAGCAGTCCGAAGAATAAATGGATGAACACAGTTTGGTACACAAAAACAATGAAATGATTATGCAGCCTTAAAAAGGAACGAAATCTGATACATGCTACAACATGGATGAACCTTGAAAGCAAATGCTAAATGAAATGAACCAGACACCAAAGGACAAATATTGTATGATTCTGCTTATATGAAGGACTAGAAGCATTCAAATCCATAGAAACGGAAAGTTGAAGGGGGGAGGCAGGGAGGGGGGTGCCAGGGGCTAGGGGGAAGGGGACGGGAAGTGATTGTTTAATAGGTACAGAGTTTCCCTTGGAAGTTGACATTTTTGGAAATGGATGATAGTGCTGACCATCCCTGAACTGGGCACTTCAAAATGGTTAAAATGATACATTTTATGTTATATATTTTATCACAATTAAAAATAAAACCCACTTTGCCCTGATTGGTTTGGCTCAGCAGTTAGAGCTTCACCCCGTGGACTGAAGGGTCTCGGGTTCGATTCCCGGTCAAGGGCACGTGCCTGGGTTGCAGGTTCATCCCCGGCCCCAGTCAGGGTCATGGGGAGGGAACCAATCCATGTGTCTCCCTCACATTGATGTGTGTGTCTCTCTCCTTCCCTCCCTTCCACTCTATCTAAAAATCAATGGGAAAATATCCTCAGGTGAGGATTAACAAAAAATAAGATAAAATAGAACCCACCCAGATATTTTGTAGATACAGAGAAGCTTATTCTGACATTTATATGAAAAGGCAAAGGGCTAAAATAGCTACAACTCTGAAAAAGACGAAGTGGAAGGAATGGGTCTACCCAAGTTCCTATCATGTAGGCATGCTAATCAAGACTGTGAGGTATCATGGAGAGACAGACATGTACATCAGTGAAACAGGACAGAGAACCCGGAAACAAACCCACGAATACACTCAACTGTTTTTTGTTTTGTTTTTTAAGAAAGTGCAAAAGCAATTCAGTGGAGAAAAGATGACCTTTTCAACAAATGGCGATAGAACAACAGGATATTTAGAGGCAAAATAATGAAACTCGACGTAAGGCTCACACCTTATACAAAAATTAAGACTGCATCAAAGTCTTAAATGTAAAATGAAAGGCCATGAAACTTTGAGAAATAACAGGAGAAAATCTTCAAGATCTAGGCCTAGACAGGATTATTAGATTCTTTGTCTAAGAGACACAAAAACATCATCCATGAGAGGAAAAAATAATTGAACTTCATTGAAATTAAAAAACAAAACAGCGGCTGCAGTTTGTCCCTGGCCCCAGTTGGGGTCGTGTGGGTGGCAACCAGTCGATGTGTCTCTCTCACGTCGATGTTTCTCTCTCTCTCTTCCCCCCCTCTCCCTCCTGCTCTATCTGAAGATAAATGCAAAAAATGTCCTCGGGTGAGGATAAAAAAATATATATATATATATTATATATTATATATATATTATATATATTAATTATATATATTAATTATATATGTTATATATTAATTATATAATATATAATATATATAATAAAATAAAAAACAAAACAAAAACTTTTGCTGTTTTTAGACCTGTTCAGAGGATTATAAAGCAAGCTACAAAATGGGCAAATATATTTGCAAACCACATATTTGACAAAGAACTGGTGTCTAGAATATATAAAGAACTTCAAGAATGAAAGACATGAAGAAATATTTCACCAAAGAAACACAGATGGCAATTAAGCACATGAGAAGATGTTTAACTTCATTAGCCACAGGGTGATTCGCCACTAGCCACTGGAAATGCAAATTAAAATCACCGTGATAATTACTACACACCTGTCAAACAGAATGACTAAAATAAAAAACAGTGATAACACCAAATGCTGGTGAGGATGTGAAGAAACTGGATTACCCACATACTGATGGTTGAAATGTAAAATGGTACAGCCACTCCGGAAAAGTTTGGAAGTTTCTTTAAAAACTAAACATGCAACTATTATTCGACCCAGTAGTTGCACTCCTGAGCATTTATACCAGAGGAATGAAGATTATATTAATTTCTCTATGCAAGTGTTTACAGCAGCTTTATTCATAGTAGCCAAACAAGTAGAAAATAACCCAGATGTCCTTCAACAGGTGAAAGGATAAACAAACTGTGGTACAGCCACACCATAGAATGCTACACAGCCATAGATAGGAATTAACTTGATATATGGTAACCACCTGGGTGAATCTCCAGAGAATTATGTTGAATGAAATAAGCAATCCCAAAAGGGTGAAATACTGTATGATTCCATTTATATAACACCATTATAATGACAAATTATAGAAATGGAGAAAAGATAACTAACTGCCAGAGGATGGAAGTGAGTGTGGGTATACATGGGCAACATGAGAGATTCTTGTGGTGATGGAAATGTTCTATCTTGACCGTATCAATGTTAGTATTGTGGTTATGATATTGTTTTATAAGATTTTACCACTGGGAGAAACTGGGTAGAGAATACAAAGGATCTCTCTGTATTACTTCTTATAACTACATATGAATCTACAATCTTCTTAAAAACATTTATACACATTTACAAACAAAGATACACATATTAAAAGACACAATAGTTTATAAACTAGAAAAATGTAAGGTCCCTTGATTGTACAGAAAGAGTATAAGGGATTAACTTCAGAATTTGATAAGTATGTATATTGTAAAGTCTAGATAATATTCCCCTTCAAAAATAGAAAAGTTATAGTTTCAAACTGAGAGGAGGAATAAATAAAATGATTTTTTTTTGTTAATCCTCACACAAGGATATCTTTCCATTAATTATTTTTAGAGAGAGTGGAAAGGAGAGAGAGAGAGACAGAGAGAGAGAGAGAGAGAGAGAGAAACATCAATGTGTGTGTGTGTGTGAGAGAGACACAGAGAGAGAGAAACATCAATGTGTGAGAGAGAAAAACATCAATGTGAGAGAGAAACATTACACAACCTTGACTGGGAATCAAATCTGTGACCCTTTGGTCTGAGGGCCAACACTCTAACTTCTGAGCCAAACCAGCCAGTGCAATAAAATGATTTTTAAAGAAAATACTGAACAAGACAAAAAAGAGAAAAAAAATACAAATCCAGTGGGACTAAAATAAGATGGTAGAAATAAATCCAAATAAATCAGTAATTATACTGAGTGTAAATGGAATAAGTACTCTAGTTAAAAGACAAAGAGCTCTGGCTGGTTTGCTCAATGGTTAGAGCATCAGCCCTTGGACCAGCGAGTTGCAGGTTCAGTTCCAGTCAGGGTCACATACCTCAGTTGTGGTTCGTCCCCGGCCCTGGTCAGGTCGTTCGGGAGGCAACCAGTTGATGTGTCCCTCTCACATCGATGTCTCTCTCTCCCTCCCTCTCTTCCACTCTATCTGATGATAAATGGAAAAATATATCCTCGGGTGAGGATAAAAAAATAAATAAAGACAAAGATTGTCAGACTAGATTTAAAAAATAATTGAAAGAGAAAAGCAAGGACCTACAACCAAGATTACCTAGCCTGCAAAGCTATCATTTAGAATTGATGGCCATATAAAGAGTTTCCCAGACAAGAAAAAGCTAAAGGAGTTCATCACCACCAAACCAGTATGATATGAAATATTGACAGGTCTTCTTGAAGAAGAAGAAGATTAAATAAATATGAACAATAAAATGGCAATAAATACATGTCTATCAACAATTGAATCTACAAACAAAATGAGCAAGCAGAACAGAAACAGACTCATAGATACGGAGAACTTTTCGTTGGTTGCCAGATGGGAGAGGGGATGGGTGAAAAAGATGAAGAGATTAAGAAGTACAAATTGGTTGTTAGACTGATGAACCTCAAAGGGAAGGGGGGAGGTGGGGCAGGAAGAGAGAAACCAAAGAACTTCTATGCGTATATGCATAACCAATGGACACAGACAATAGTGTGGGGAAGGCAGGAGGGGGCTGGGGGTGGGGAGGAGTGAGTTAAGGGGGGGGAAGAAAAGGAGGGACATCTGTAATACATTCAACAATAAAGATAAGTTTAAAAAGAAAAAAAATAAAGAGCTACATTTTACACACATTTAGAGACGTTAAAAGAAAAGGGCTAAAAAGATACGCCGTGCAAAGAAAGCCTGTGATGCTGGCTTTGTTTGTTTTCATTTTAATTTTTAAAAATTAGCATCAAAAACACAAAACCAAAAAATAAATACAAAAGAAAGCTTGTAGAGCTATATAAATCAGGCGAAAAGCATTCTCATAGCCTGGCTGGTGTGGCTCAGTGGTTGAGTATCGACCCATGCATCGAGAGGTTGCCGGTTCAATTCCTGATTAGAGCACATGCCCAGGTTGGGGGCTTGATCTCCAGTAGGAGGCAGCCAGTCTCTATTTCTATTCCCCCTCTCCCTTCCTCTCTCTCTCTAAAAAAAAAAAATCAATAAAAAAAATATTTTAAAAAAAGGCATTCCTATATCTATAAAGAGGGCCACTCCTAAATAAATTAATACTTAATTCACTGAGAAAATATAACAAGTTTGCACTTGTATGCAACCTAAGAACATAGCCCCTAAAATACATAAAGCAAAATTAATAGAAGCACAAGGAGAAATACACAAATCCACAATCAGTGGATTTTAACCTACTTTTTCAGTAATTCGTTCAATAAGCAGTAAGGATATAAAAATTTGAATATGATTACCTGATTACATAGATATATATATAGAAGTCTGTACCCAACAACTGTACACACCATACTTTTTTAATCCTCACCCGAGGATATGTTTTTATTAATTTTAGAGAGAGAGAGAGAGAGAAACATCAAAGTAAGAGAGAAACATCGATCAGTGGCCTCCTGTACACACCCCAAACGGGGATCAAACCTAGGTATGTGCCCTGAAACCTTTTGGTTTACAGGACGATGCTCCAACCAACAGTATCGCCTGGCCAGGGCCACACCATATTCTTTTAAAGCACACATTGAATATTTAAGCACACATGGAGTATTCTGAACCACTAAGTAAGACTCAACAAATTTCAAAATACTGAAGCCATATAAAGTATGTTTTATGAACCCAATACAATTAGCTAAAAATCAATTTAAAATATTCATAAAACTATTACCATACAGCAGTTCTACTCCTAGGTATATATATACCTGAGAGAACTGAAAATATATGGGCACACAAAAACCTGCATGATAATGTTCACAGCAGCCTTTTTCATAATAGCCAAAAAGTAGAAGAAACCCAAATGTCCATTGACTGAAGAATAAACAAAATGTGGTGTACACGTACAATGAAATATCATCCAGTCACAAACAGAAATGGGGTACTGATATATGCTACAACACGGATGAACTTTGAAAACATTAAGTAAAAGAAGCCAGACACAAAAGTCTACATGTTATACAATTCTATTTCTATTAAGTGTTCAGAATAAACAAATCCATTCAGACAGAAATGAGATGATTGTTTCCCAGAGGCTGAGGGAGGAAAATGGTGAGCGACTACCAATGGGTAAAAGGTTTCTTTCTGAAGTGATGTTTGCACAACTTTGTGAACACACCTCAACCCACTGAAGGGTACAATTAATTTAAAGGGTGAATTTTATGGTATATAAATGATCTCAGTACAAGTTTTAAATTAAAAACAATTCCCGAGGGTTTGGAAATTCAGAAACGTAATTCTAAATAATCCATGGGTCAAAAAATAAATCATAAAGAAATTAGAAAAATATTTGAGGCAGATAATAAAAATATAACACATAAAAAGTTGTGGCATAAAGTGGTACTTAGAAGAAAACTTATTTTATATATTAGCACATATAATTGACACCGGACTAGTATCTTGAATATCTACAGAAAACACAGAGGATAGAGGAAATGTGAAACTACCTCAGTAATACAAATTCAGATGAAAGGAAATTATAGGGTAAACCAGCTGGATTCTTTTATCAATAAAAATTGCAAGGGGGAAAATCAGAAAGAGGGAGGATGAAGGGGGAATTTATAGACCATAACTAATTTAAAATACATCAACCAGTTGCTAGTATAGACATTATTTGATAGATCCTGATTCAAAACATACTATAAAAAATAAAATCTAAACACTGAATGGGTATCAATGAAGAGCAGAAAGAAAAGAATAATCTTTTCTCTATTTTTCCTTCTTTATTGAATTTATTGGCGTGCCATTGGTTAATAAAATTATATAGGTTTCAGGTGTACAATTCTATAATACATCATCTGTATATTATATTGTGTGTTCATCACTCCATGTCAAATCTCCTTCCATCACCATTTATCCCACCTATAACCTCTTCTACCCGCCCCCCCCCCGACCCCTTTCCTTCTGGTAATCACTAGTTTTTTAAATTTGATTATTTGTTTCATTGGTGTGAGTTTTTTTTTTGTTTGTTTGTTTTTTGTTTTGGTACGTGCCCCTAGCGGGAACTGAACCCAGGACTCTGGTCCGCAGGCCGACGCTCCAACCGCTGAGCCAAACCAGCCAGGGCATTGGTGTGAGTTTTATAAGTTCTTTATAAATTTTGGATATTAACCCCTTATCAGATGTATCATTGATTGTCTTTTCATTTTGTTGATTTCCTTTGCTGTGCAGAAACTTTTTAGTTTGATGTAGTTCCATTTGTTTTTTTGTTTGTTTGTTTTTTTCCTTGCCTGAGGTAATATATCAGAAAAATTATTGCTATGAGAAATGTCTAAGATTTTACTGTCAGTTTTCTTCTATGATTTTTATGGTTTTAAGTCTTACATTTAAGTCTTTAATCCATATTTTTATTCTTGTGCATTGTATAAGAAGGTGGTCTAGTTTCATTTTTTTTGCACACGTCTGTCCAATTTTCCCAACAGCATTTATTGAACAGACTATCTTTACCCCATTGTATGTTTTTGCCTCCTTTGTCAGATACTGACTAAAGGCGTGGGTTTATCTCTGGGTTCTCTGTTCTGTTCCATTGATCTATGTCTGTTTTTATGCCAGCACCATTCAATTTTGATTACTATGGTCTTATAGTATAGTTTGATGTCAGGTAACGTGATTCTTTCAACTTTGTTCTTTCTCAAGATTGCTGTGGCTATTTGGGGTCGTTTGTAGTTCCATATACATTTTTGGAGTATTTGTTCTAGTTCTGTGAAATACACCATTGGTGTCTTAATAGGAATTGCATTGAATCTATAGATTGCTTTGGGTAGCATGGACATTTTAATAATGTTAATTCTATCCATGAATACGTAATATACTTCAACTTATTTGTATCTTTCCATTTCTTTCTGCAGTGTCTTATAATTTTGCAAGTACAGGTCTTTTACATCCTTGGCTAAATTTATCCCTAGATATAGGATTGTTTTCTGAGTTTCCCTTTATGATAATTCATTATTGGTGTATAAAATGCAACTGATTTCTGGATATTTATCTTGTATCCTGTTACTTTATTGAATTCATTTATCAATTCTAGTAGTTTTTTGGTGAAATCTTTAGGGTTTTCTATATACAGTATCATGTTATCTGCAAATAATGGCAGTGTTACTTCTTCCTTTCCAATTTGGATGCCTTTTATCTCTTCTTGTCTGATTGCTGTGGCTAAGACTTTGTTGAATAAGACTGGTAAAGGCAGACATCCCTGTCTCGTTCCCTGTCTTAAGGGAAATGCTTGTACTTTTTGCCCACTGAGTATGATGCTGGCTGTGAATTTCTCAAATATATATGGCCTTTATTACATTGAGGTATGTTCCCTCTATTTCCATGTGCTGAGTTTTTGTAATAAATGGGAGCTGGATTTTATCAAATGCTTTTCCTGCATCTACTGAGATGATCATGTGGGTTTTATCCTTCATTTTGTTTATGTGGTGTATCACGTTTATTGATTTGTGGATATTGTACCAACCTTGTATCCCTGGAATAAAGCCCTCTTGATCATAGTGTATGATCTTTTTAATGTATTACTAGATCCGGTTTGCTAATATTTTGTGGAGAACTTTAGCATTTATGTTCATCGAGAATACTAGGCTATAATTTTCTTTCTTTCTAGTATCTTTATCTGGTTTCGGAGTTAGGATAATACTGGCCTCTTAAAGTGAGTTTGAATTTTTTGGGATAGTTTGAGAAGGATAGGCATTAGTTCATCTTTGAATCTTTGGTAAAGTTCACCTGTTAAGTCAACTAGTCCAGGACTTTTGTTTGTTGGAAATTTTTAAATTACTGCTTCAATTTTACGAGTTGTAGGATAATCTTTTCAATAACCAGTACTAAACTGGATAACCATATGGGGGAAAATGAAACTTGACCTCTACTTCACATTACACATAAAAACCATTTTCAGGTAGATTGTAGATCTAACTCTGTAATCCAAAACTATAAATAAAGCTTTTAGAATATGCAAGCAGAATTTCATAATCTTGTAGTAGGGAATGAGTCCTTAAATAAGAAGAAAAATCTTCATTGGACTACATTAAAATTACAGACTTCCATCAAGTGTGAAACAATAAGCCCCAAAATGGGCAACACGTGTAATTGACAAAGAATTAGTATGCTGAACATATGAAGAAATGAAATCATTAAGAAGAAACAATAGAAAAATGAGTAAAAGACACATCACAAGACACTCAACCTCATTTAAACTTAGGTAACTACACAGAGATATTACACACCAACAACTTGGCCAAAAATTAGACTGACAACATCTCATATAGGCGAAAATCTGGAATAATGGAAACACATATTCTACTATAAAAATTCTTATACTTTAGTAGGTCATTCCAAACCGATTTTCCAGTAATTGCATACCCTTCACAGTGCAGTATAAATTGGTACAATCCCGCCCTGGCCAGTTTGGCTCAGCGGTTAGAGCGTTGGCCTGCGGTCCAGAGAGACCCGGGTTTGGTTCCCGCTAAGGGCACATACCTCGGTTGCAGTTTGTCCCCGGCCCTAGTTGGGTCGTGTGAGTGGCAGCCACTCGATGTGTCCCTTTCACGTCGATGTTTCTCTCTCTCACTCTTCCTCTCTCTCCCTCTCTATCTGAACAAAAAATGAAAAAATGTCCTCGGGGGAGGATAAAAAAAAAAAAATTAAAAAAAAAATAAATAAATAAATTGGTACAATCCCTTAGAAACCAGTTTGCCATTTTTCTACAAAAGTTAAAGATATGCATACGCTAAAACCCAGCAATTCCGCTCCTAGGTATATACCTTAGTCTCTACGGCCTAGAGAACCTCACAGACATGCACACGAATGTTCTTAGCAGGATTGTTAATAACAGCATCAAACTGTAAACAATACACATATCCACTAGCAGTAAAATGAATACGTAACTGGCAGTATGTTCTTAAATGGCATCCTAAGTAGTAATAAAAATCAGTGAATTCGATGCATGCAATACCATGAATATAAAGAAAAAGAAACACAAAAATACATACAGCATAATGTAATTTATATAAAGTTCAAAAACACACAAAACTAAACTATATTATTTAATGATGCATAAACAGCTAAGAAAACTAAAGAAAAACAAGGGAAGCCCAGCTGGTGTGGCTCAGTGGACTGAGTGTCCTCCCATGAACTGAGAGGTCCCGGTTTGATTCCCAGTCAGGGCACATGCCCGGGTTGTGGGCTTGATCCCCAGTAGGGGGTGTGCAGGAGGCAGCCAATCAATGTTTCTCACATTGATGCTTCTCTCTCTCTCCCCCTTCCTCTCTCTCTAAAAAAATCAATGAAAACATTTTAAAAAAAGAAAGAAAACCAAGGGAAGTATTAATTACAAAAATAAATGTTGTGATTACTTCTGGGGAAGGGCATAGGTTGTGGTTGGGAAGGGGTACATGTATGGGAAGGCTTCTGAGGGTTTGGAAATGATCTTTCTTCAGTTAAATTGTAGTTAAATAGATGCTAACTTTACAATTGCTTGCTAAACCGTATGTCTTTTATATTTATCTCAACACTCACACACACTATACACACAGCATAAATTGATCCAGCCATCAAAATTTTAACTGTTATAAATTCCTCTCCACCCATTTCCACACTTGGCAAATTTTCATTGTTAAGCAGATATTAGTTTTAATAATGTTTGTTAAATGCCTTTTTGTGCAACACAATTATGCTATAATTTTCATATACAGTAACACATTTAAGATGAAAAATTCTTAAAGGTAGTTATTATCAAATTGCCTTTACAGCAGCAATTGCCAATGTTCACACAATTGTAAGTGTCGAGTTAGTCTGTGCAAATCTGCACTGAACTTTTCCCAACATTCAACAAATTCCAATCGCTGATACAGCTTATTTACTATCTATTCACCTTCCACTTACAATATTCTATGGCGTTTTCCTCATCTGACATTTAATTAATTCGTTTATTTATTCAACATGCATTCATTTATCTGATGAATATTTATTTAGTACCTACTGTATTCCAGGTACTGCTCTATAGACAGGATATATACAAGGGAGAAAAGGAATGACAAAATCTAAGCTTGTATTTTGGTGGGTGGGACAGATAATAAACAAATAATGTCAGACAGTGATCAGTTCTAAGAAGAAAACACAATAATGTGATTGTAACTGGGGAAGTGGAAACATTCCGGCTGAGAGTTGAATGCTAAACCAGCCGTGCAAACTACTGGAAGGAGTTCCCTGCAGAAGCTGTAGACATCAAAGCCCGGACAGGGATGAGCCTTGGCTCACTCAGCAAGTATAAAGAAGGCCACTCCGCCTAAGGTACAGTGAGTAAAGAGGACAGAGGGTGAGTCACGCTGGGCCCGGTCCGTGAGAGCAGAGTTTAGATTCCATTCTTGATGCAATGGGAAAGCACTGGAGGTTTTTAAGCAAGGGAGTGTCACAGTACATTTACCTTTTAAAAAAATAACGTAAGCCCTGGCTTGGTGGCTCAGTTGGTTGGAGCATCATCCTGTACACCAAAAGGATGCAGGTTCGATCCCCAGTACGGGTGCATAAGGAGGCAACCAATTGATGTTTCTCTCTCACATCAATGTTTCTGTCTCTCTCTCTCTCTCTCTCTCTCTCTTTCAAATCAATAAATACAAAAACATATCCTTAGGTGAGGATAAAAAAAAAAATAAACTTAAGACCTATGTAAAGAAAAGACTGGAGGGGGGAAGGGCGGGTATTGGCAAGAGAGGAAGAGATACTTGTTCTTATTAAGAAATCCAGGGAGGAGAGATGGAGGCTGAACTACAGTGGCAACAATAAAAAGAGACGTGTTCAGCTTCCAGATATATTTTGAGGGTAGTTCCGAGCAAATGAGTATCTATTTCTTCATTAAACAACTATTTATTGCATGCTGTAATGTATAAGGCACTGGGGATACAGGGATACAAGGTCCCTGACCTCAAGGAGCTTATAATTACATCTTCCCATGAGGGAACAGACATATAATACATAAAAATATCCTAAAATGTTAGATAAGTGCAATGATAAAAAATAAAAGAGTGACAGAGGTAGGGAACATTTTGGATACGTCAGGGAAAGACTTTGTATGGGAGGTAACATCTAAGGAAAGATGTAGAATGAAGCACCGCCTCACAAGTGTCAGGGAGTCAAGTACTCCGGGTAAAGGGAACAGCAAATGAAAAGACCTTGAGGGGACAATGTGCTCGTGTTGTGAGCGGAGCAGCAAAGCCGCTGTGGCCATAACAGGATAAGCAAGTGGGAGAGCAGTAGCACACGAGGGCAAAGAGGTGGCTAAAGGGCACATCCCGTAAAGCCATGTAGACCAGAGAGAACTTTTTAAAGTGTGTTTGAAGTGTGATGAAAAGCCAGAGCTGAGAGCAGGGGAGGACATGACTCACATTTTAAAAGGATAATTCTGACTGCTTTTCTGAACTGTTGAAGGACAGAGCCCTCAACTAGAGTGGTACTAGCAGAGGTGTAAAGTGGGGTATATTTTGGATATATTAGTTGAATTGAATAGGATTTGCTGAATTTAATGTAGAATATGAAAGTCGCATCAAGGATCATTTCTGGGGTTTTGGCTTAAGCAACTGAAAAGCTGTGACATTTCCTGGGTGAGGGGAACTAGAGGAACAGGGTGCAGCACAGGCATCACAAGCTGTCTTGGGTCTGAGGTGACTGTTAGTCTAGGGCAGCGGTTCTCAACCTGTGGGTCGTGACCACTTTGGGGGTCGAACGACCCTTTCACAGGGGTCGCCTAAGACATAACAGTAGCAAAATTACAGTTATGAAGTAGCAACAAAAATAATTTATGGTTGGGGGTCGCCACAACATGAGGAACTGTATTAAAGGGTCGCGGCACTAGGAAGGTTGAGAACCGCTGCTCTAGGGGAAATGCTAGGTAGGCTGTAGCTACAAAAGTCTAGAGCTCAGGGGAGAGGTCAAAGCCAGAGATGACTTTGTTTTTGAGAGTTACTGATGGATGGCTGGCTGGCAATCTTCAATAAAATTTCTTCATATCTGTGAAATTTACTGGCTCAATTCTTGGGAGCCACTTATCAGTTCAAAATGATTCCTCCATGGGTATTCTGCAGTAGCACAATTTACCAGTACATATACACTAATACATGATAAACTTCAACCATAAAATTTCATACGTCCTTGCCTTCAGAATAAGATTATTGATTGGTTTAATAAATTACGGAGAAATAGGAATACAGGGTCCCAACCTAATTTTATTAGAACAAAGTCTTAGTCAATCTAATAGATAAAGAACCAGAAATCAGATTTAGTTCTATTATAGCTTCCTTATTTCTCCCTACTCTTTTATTCCTTACCACCGAGAAGCTTAGTCACCAATAAGTTCACAGAGTTAGCCATTCATTTTCAAAATAGAATTTATTTCTGCAACAAAGAATTAAAATATGGCTGTGAAAGTAGAGAATAATATAGAAAAATATTTAAAATGTGCAACAGTAATTTTAGAGTAAAGGTAGTTAAGCACTAGAATTTATGCTTAACTTCTACTTAAAAGACCAACCAGTATTTTATATTTTATTAACTACAGTAGTGGAAAAAAACATACCAACTTGTAATTTCAATTAATAATTATAATTCAATAACAGGTTTACATACCTGGCCAGGGCCTTTTGAAAATGAATACAAATCTTGGGGATACATTTTTTGAAGCTGACTTCACTTCACAGACTGATAAATCTACTACTGTCCAAAAGCCACAAAGATTTTGCTTTTTTTAAAACTAATTTGTCCACTTACTTAAATCAATGTGAAAGTGATAAGTACTTTTTAGATAAAACCAAGTATTTTGGTAAAAATGGGACAAGAGTATCACTTTTCATTATATTGCTATAAAGCTGGTAATCTCATATATCCCCAAAGCTTGGTTCCACCAGGTGGGTCTCAAATTTAGACATGGATGAAGAAATATCTAATGAACTCTATCTATCCCTTCCCCAAAGTTTTATTTACAATTAAAATATAGGTATTATTTTTATGCAGAACATACAAAAAAATTGGAAAATGTTTGACTAGGAGGAAGACAACTCTTCAGAGACTATTGTTTGCAGTTTGCAGATTAGGATAATCTTCTCTAGGAAGAATAATGTCAACATAGCAGCACTATATTCACCAGGAATCCCAAAGCCGATGGATCTATCATGTGGCAGGAAGCCAAACCTTCTGGCTGCTCACAACATCACTCAGCTTCCCTTTAATCTTCAGGAAGTGTCTCTTGAATTCCAATCCATCACCCTGTAGCAGGAATAATATCCAAAAATAATGTCAAAAAAAAAAAGAAATCAAACTCTCTGTAGTGGTACGTAGAGACAAACATCTACAGATATGTCCAGCTACAATTCCCTTCAGGTCCTCTTATAAAGACCAATTATCCTGGGAGAAGAAATGGCTACATAAATAATTCTGACTTGATTTCAGGCCATCACTGTTCCCACCACACAGCACTCAGAGAGCAAATATAATGACATCCTGTCTCTTTCAAGAGTTGATATCTCTGGACCAAAGTTCTTGTTTTCCATAGGTATTGGAGGTTTGTAAATCTAAAATAAGCTACACAACTACACTGAAGCCTTGCCAAAATACTATGGCAACAAAGCCAGAGATTCAGTTACAAGAAGAATTTTATTACACTAGGATCTTAATAATTCCATACCAAGCATCTGAACAACAGTATTACAGCAAATCTCCAACATAAAGAATGTGACCGCCTCCTCCAACCTCCTTTAGAGCTATGTACAATCTCTCAGGAAATAGAAAACAGGCTATTTTTGTCTGTATATAACCTCAGCACCAATAATTTCTAAAGAAATAATCATGAGAACAAAACTCTATGTATATGGATATTAAACATAGAATTAACAGATAATGGTTTATTAGTTATAATGTGCAAAGATTTTTGACAAGTCGGAATTTTTATAAAAAAGATAGATATGAATTCAGTAAGAAAAAGTTTGGAATGCTTCAAAATTATTAAGGGTAAAAATAATTTAGGATTATTTTTATTTTCTTATTTGTTACTTATACTTGCTACAGAAAACAAAATCTTTTACAAAGAAAGACTACTGTAGTGAAATATATCAAAAATAAATGTGCATTCTCTCTGGATGATAAGATTAAACTTATTATTTTCTTCTCTAAACACTTTTATATTTTTAAATTTTCTACAATGAACATGTAAAAATACTTCTTTAAGCAAAACAAAGTATTTTGTTTTGTTTTGTTTTGTTTTGAAATGTGCTGTCTACATACCTTAGAAAGCCGGAAGTCAACCAAGATCTTCTCATCCATTTCTACCAGATTCACTTTAAAAATCAGTTTATTGTTTCTTCTATCAGTTGTTGATACAGTAACCTAAGGCAATAAAAATAAGGTTCAGCCAGGTATGTGGGCAGAGAATACTCTAAATAAAAACTACAATCTCAGGTCAGTGATACGACTGTGATAACACTCTGAGATGCACTTCTACAATAAGAGCAGGGCCAGTTGACAGTCCCACTCCTCCGGGGGATTTTCCTGTCCCCGTGGGTGTGTGTGTTCCACTCAGGCTGAAGGTAACCAGGATGCAGCTCCATTACAAGGGCTGAATCCATGTGAAATCTCAGCAACAAAATAAAGTAGTATTTTACCAAACCTCAACTGAAAGAAGAAACAAGCAAAGAGAATAAAAACAGAATGAAGGAGAAAGCAAGATTATTAAAACATAAGAAAGAAACAGAGTCCAGATTTGTGGCTGAAAAGCTACCACAGCAATCAGATGTCGATGGTCATGAGAGGCCTTGCATCTTTCATGTTCAGTGTTTGTAGAATGTTCCTGTAAAGAAGCCCAGGTAGATGAGCAACATGAAAAGAAAGGGCCAGCCAGCAGCCAGCACTAAGCCCCCAAGCATGGATGAGGCCATCCCATCATAGACCACCAGCCACAGTAAAGCCATCAAACAACTACAGCTAGAGGAAGGAGCCCAAGCAAGATGAGCAGATATGCCTAGCTAAGCACAGCTCAAATTACAGAACATCTGTAATAATTCTCTCTTCAAGGAATGACTATAAAAAATACATATGAACAACACATTATATCCCGGGATATATGGAGGGAGAGTAGGATTGTTAATGTATTCTTCTTTCATAGAAGGGAGTCATTTGTTACTGTTACAATTTAAGTATAGATAGTTTTTAAGAAAATAATGACTCGAGTCTCAATATTTTTAATAACTTAAGGAAGTCTTTTAAGAAATATTATTTCTTAAGGTAAAGAACATTTTACTTAAATTCCTTCCATTTCAATTGTTTCTTTTCCAAACTAAACCACTTATTTTATATTTTAAAAATATACTGAAGATAGTTTTTTACTCAAATATTAACATTTTTCTTCAGGAAAAGATATAATAAAAATCAGTGAAATATACCTGATTCATACAACTCTTCTTCCATTGATAGCCCAATTTCTCACAGGTCTCTTTCAGGCATTGGTAAGATTTGTCTGCATCCAATTTGGTAAAAAATCGTGTCATTCTTTTGACCAAGCGCTGCCAGGGGTTCTACATGCCAAAAAAAAAAAAGGCAGAATAAATCTGATATCACCAAAAGCAGTCATATAGGTATTTAGTCTGGAAATTCTTTTCTGTGACTTAAGATGCTTGTACACAAAGGTCTCCTATATCTCTTCTTTGTCAAAAAAATCGGTATAAAGTGTTAAAACTTTAAGATTTATACATTTAAAAAGAAAGATGTTAAGACAATAAAAAATATATGGCTTCCACTATTTATTTGAAAAAACTAAATTCTCTTACCTGTGAGGATCCTGGAGTTCCAAGTAACTGACTGTTCAGAAGCATATGATCCGGACACGTGGGCTGGGAAAAGCTGATCCCTTGTACCAGTTTGTCAATGTAGGAAGGGCTGGTGTCCCATAGGGAAAGACCTGTGCGTGGTTCTGGCTGGGAACTGGAGTACCTCACATTTTCTTCACTGAAGCATTAAGATATGGGGGAAAATATATCTTTAAACAAAATCTGTCCAGCTTTTTTATATCACATTACCATTCTCACACCAATAAAAGTAACAATCATTATTAAGATAAAATACATATATGGGGAATATTACCTTCAACAACTACTTGACCGTTATTAATTAATCTTACCTAGAAGCACTGTTTACTAGAGAGATGTCCAAATTGGATTGAATGTGCTTCGAGAATCCACTAGGAGACTCTGATACACCACCTGAAGTGACTCGGGGCCTCTTTGCCCCTAAAATAAATAAATAAATAAATAAATAAATACAAATGTTTTCCAATCTTCCATGCAGATACTTCTTCATGAACACAACTGGCTACCTGAAGAAGTGAAACTACACCTGAATTCTTTAACACAAAATACTTACACAACAACTAGTGGCTCCTTCTACATAATTTCATGGGAAATGTGGCTGTTATGAACTTACTAGGACTCACTTGTCAAATGACACAAATCCTGATCAGTATGTCCCGAGTGTGGAGTACAAGGCCATAATTTTAATGGTACCATTTATGGTAAAAGAAAAGCGCTCTATAAAGACAGAGAGACCTAGCGAAAGAATCAAAACCTTTTAAAGTAAAAAACAATTTATGATAATGGCAATGAAAATTATTAATCTGCTCTGTCCAACATCCCTTGCTCCACAAGAGAACTTGTTAAAGCTGGAGAAGCTTTAACAAGAATAATCATTATACAGAAAATGATGCCACTATAAATTCACGGTGACTACCCTCAGCTGGATCCTCAACCATGACAGTCAGTCCTATGTTTCTCTAGTCAGTTTCCTCTCCCTTGCTCCACAATGATTGTTTCCAAATTTCTGCACTCTTGTCAAATTCCTAAACCACCCTCCATCACCTCGTTTCTTAGTGTATGATACCATCTCCCATTTCACAAAGAAAATAAAGTCACTGGAAACTTCCTCAAGTTGCACAACCAAATCTGCCAATTTACTTACACTCCTACCCATTCCTTCCTCCCACCCTATGTTCATCCCTGTACTTGTGCTTGAGCCCATACTCTCCTATCTCCTCAGGGACCTACATGCTCTTTTATTCCCTCTCTCGTAGACTTTCATCCTTTTCCTATCAAGTGGATCTTTCCCAAGACCATTTAAACATGTTTAAGTTTAGCCAACCTTTTAATCTGTTAATCCATTCATTCAAATAGTTTATTAAGCCTACTATGTGTCAGGCAGGAGAAACAGCACGTTGGTATGCTGATAAGATCCAATAGAGAGGGAAAAATTAATGATACAGGGGAAAGAGAGAAGAATTACTAGACAATGTCCCTGAGTAGGCAAAAGAGAACTGGGTCTAGTGCACAAGACAAAGTGCTGGCTTCTATCTGGAGCAGACGATTTATCCATAGCAACAGGGGAAAAGAACATTAGATGAGCAAAGAGGCAGTCAGGTGGGTGGAGATGGTGGTGAGAGCTTGTGGAAGTTGTCTTGTGATTCCTTCTATTTCCCAGTGAAACAGGAAATACTGTCACCAACTGAGAGTGAGCATGGGGAAGCTGTATGAGGAGCTGACGAGAAAAGAAAAGGTGATTTAGGAGAGTGGGGTTGTGAAAGACATGGGGAAGTGCATTATGATTGCCTAGGAGGATTAAGGGCCCATTCGAGATCAGTGATCCTGAATTTAAAGTGAACATTGTTTTACATTCTTCTCCAGATGCAATGAGCTGTGCAGGTAAAAGTGTAGAGTAGGTAGAAAACTGGACCATACTTGAGTTAGGTTTTGCCCATAAGGTATGAAGCAAGGAAGTTGAAGATGAATGTAAACAAGTATTACAGTGACTGACCTTGGGCTTTAAAGTAGTGAGGATGAAACTCAGGACCAAGGGAGGGTGCAGATAAGAGACAGTGAAAGGGAGTAGAATGGCTCTGGCTGGGTAACTCAGTTGGTTAGAATGTCATCCCAATATGCCAAGGTTGTAGGTTAGATCCCTGGTCAAGGCACATACAAGAATCAACCAATGAATGTATAAATAAGTAGAGCAACAAATTGATGGTTTGGTTTTTTCCCCCCTTTCTCTCTCAAATCAATTTTTTAAAAAGTGGAATTAATGGATTGCCAGTCCTGGTAGGGTCAAAGGATTATTGGAGTCAGGATACTAGAGGGAAGAGAGAAAAATAAACTGGTGTCGAAGTAGAATGCCTGAAGATAATAAGATCACTAGAAGAGAAAAGGTCAAGAAAATGTGAGGTCAGGATACTAGAAGGATCACACAGATGAAAGTTTTCATCACCAAGAACCAGGACAAAAACTACATGGACTTGCATTGGAGAGACTGGCAATGTAAAAGGAATTTTAATTTGGGGTTTAGAAGTTGATTATAACAAGTAAGGAATAGTGGGGGGTGGTCGAGTCTGATAATGAGATTTGAAATGAAGACGGGAATGTGGGAAGGAGAAAGTGACAATGAAGAAACAAGGATGCCAGCTTGCTCCCAAATCCAAGGGTCTGAGAGTGTGGAAAAGAAAACATCTGCCATTTGAGAGGAAGCAGTATCCTTAGGGGAGAGTTGAACTTCAACAAAAAAGGTAAAAGAAACATTCCGAGAAGGGTTAAAAATTCCTCATTTGTCTCCAGCTACGGTCTCCCCTCAGCCAAACTTCTGGAATGAGCTGTTTGTCCTCTGCTTCTTTATCTCTGTTAGACAACAGTCACTGTACAAACACTGTACTAGAATGTACTTCCAATTCTCCACCAAAACTGCTCCTGCCGAGGTCATGGATAACTGCCATATCATGAAATCCACTGGAAAAATTTTTCCGTGTCTGTGGCCTCCACCCAGTACTTAAATGTTGGCATTCCTTAAAATTTCATACTCAGTTTCATATACCACTGTTTAAATTACTACCTATTTGAAGAAAACACCTAAATCAACATCTCAAGCCTAGTCCTGTCTCCTAAGTTACACACACAAACACACATCTATTTGACAGTTTTACTTAACTTCTCAAATTCAACATGTCCAAAATCAAATAAAATTTCCCCCCAAATCTGTGTTTCCTTCTGAGCTACATTCCAGTAAATGGTATGATTTGGTTGTTTAAACCAGAAAGCAATCATCCTTGATTCTTCATTCTCCTTCCTTTCCCACATATAAACCACCACCAGTCCTATCAATTCTAGTTCTTAAACTTCTTTGGAATCTCTCTCCCTTCTTTCCAATTCCATTGTCACTAATCTAGTCCAGATTATCACCTTCTCACATCTAGGATGAAAAACATCAAAAGCAATAGGAAAAAAAGACCAAATATATGATCATGTCATTTCCTTGCTTAAAATCTCTCCAAGGTTTCCCCAACAGCCTTAAGAAAAAGTCCAAAATTCGTAATGTGGCTTACAAGGTCCTCCTCCACAACTTGGTTTCTACCTCTCTGGCCTCATCTCAAACCTCTCTCCATCTCCCTCTTCTGTGGTCACTCGTTTACTAATAGTTACTGAGTACCTACAATGTACCACACACTGTGCTAACCAGTTGTGAAACAATGATGAACAAGCCAGACATGGTCCATACATTACTGGCCTTTTTTCAAGTTCCTCAAATGTGCCACTTTCTAAACTCCAAGACATTCCAAAGGCTGCTTCCTATGTTGTGAATCTGCCACTCGTCTTGCTAGTACTCATCTGGCTAACTCTCTTTTAATCTTCAAATCTTAGATCTAATGTGATTTCCTCAGGAAGACAAGTTTTCTCTGTCACTTAAGACTTTGTCAAACACTTAGCTATAGTACCCTGACTTTCAACTTTATAGCTATTAATAAACTTGAAATTATTTTTTATATTTGTTTTTCCTGCCACACATCTGTAAGAGGGCACAGGCCACAGATATCTTGTGTTGTTGACTTGTGATATTGACTTTGAAAGTTCTTTACTTTCACAGAAAAAACAACAAAACCTGGTATTTTAAGGATACTACCTTTCTTGAGTGGTTTGTTGTACCATCGATCTTTTTTGATGTCTGGGATGGTAATCCTTACTGATGGATTCTCAACTAGGATTTTATGCAGCAGAGCTGAAAACAAAACATTAAGACAACATTTACAAAAGAGTCATGCAGATTAGAAAAGCCTAGAGCTTGTGGTATGGTACACATTCCCTCTTGGTCTCCTTATGTCCAAGCATTATTTCTGGGGAAGAGAAAGAATAAATTATTAAAGCTACTAAATTACTGTTTTAATTTCATGCAGTTGTTCTTTGCTACTGTCTATATCTTAGAATATTCTGCCCAGATCTTATTCTCAGTTATTTGAAATAGTAGCATAACAGCCAGGTAGAAATGTTTCTCCCCAGGTAACAACGTTAACAAAAAGATACAGCGCTGGCCGGTTTGGCTCAGTGGTTAGAGCGTCGGCCTGCGGTCCAGAGAGACCCGGGTTCGGTTCCCGCTAAGGGCATGTACTTCGGTTGCAGTTTGTCCCCGGCCCTGGTTGGTCGTGCGGGTGGCAGCCACTCGATGTGTCCCTTTCATGTCGATGTTTCTCTCTCTCTCTCTTCCTCTCTCTCCCTCCCACTCTATCCGAACAAAAAAACAAAAAGATACAAAAAAACTCTCCTGTTCATTTTCAATACCAAACTTGTTCCAATGTCCTGTGAAGTCCTCATTCACAGTTCTATTTTTTAAAAAAATTAGTTTCCAGCATCCTAAAGTATCTTAATTATCTTCATAAAGAATTCATATATTATGGGAGACATCTGTAATACTCTCAACAAAAAATTAACTAAAAAAAAGAAAAAGAATTCATATATCTTCCACCACAAAAATAATTTTCTAGTAGCCAAAATATTTAAATGAAAAAGTGAAGCCATAAAAACACAAACGAAAACATAGGGAATTTTTTGCTAATGTTCAAGTAGAAAATATCTTTCCAAACATGACAATATAGTCAGGAACTACAAAGGACAAGATAATAGATTTAAATAAATAAAAATATAAAACTTTTCACATGTCAAAATAGCATAAACAAAATAAAAATACATGACAAACTGTGAAAAATATTTCAAATAAACGCAAAGATCGGAGGTAGGAGAGGATAAAGGGGGTATAAATGGTGATGAAAGGCGACTTGACTCAGGGTGGTGAACACACAATATACAAATGATGTATTATAGAATTGTGCACCTGACACCTATATAATTTTATTAATCTATGTCATCCCAATATATTCAATAAAAAAATAAAAAATAAATAAGTAAATAAATGCAAAGATCTAATGACAATATGCTTAAAAAACTAATAAATACATAGTGGATATACAACCTCATTGATATTAAATTTAAAATAAAAAAAACAGTAAATGTATTTTTATAGGCTTATTAGATTAAATATTTTTAAATGTAAATTAATAAGATTATGATGAAAGAATATGAACTTTCTGAAAAGCAATTTGGCAAAGTAAACCAGAATAATTTAAAACTGCATATATCCTAGACCCTGCAATTCCACTTCTGGGTTTTATTTTAATTAAATAAGTTAAAGGTATGTGTAAATATTTAGTTATATAGATAATCAGCATATCTCTTTCATTAACAGTGAAAAATTAGAAAAAAATCTAGATCTCTAAAAAAGTAAATTAGATAAATATAATAAGGAATATCCATATAGCAGAATACCTTCAGAGTCTTTAAAAACAATGATGTAGGTCTATAACTAGTCATGAAAAAAGTTCACAAAGCATTAACACAAAAAACAGTTTACAAAATATCGTGTATGTAGTGTGAGTTCATTTTTTATAAAAACACACATACCTATAAATAGTATACATAGATAACAAATATATATACTTATATATTTTTATAACAAAGTGTAGAAGCACATATTAAAATATTAAAATGAACTATCTCTGCCCAGCTGGTGTGGCTCAGTGGTTGAGCGTCGACCCATGCACCAAGAGGTCACTGGTTTGATTCCCGGTCAGGGCACATGCCCAGGTTGTAGGCTCGATCCCCAGTGGGGGGGCATGCAGGAGGCGACCAATCAATGTTCTCTCTCATCGATATCTCTATCTCTCTCCCTCTCCCTCCCTCTCTCTCTAAAATCAATAAAGAAAAAAAATTTTTTAAATAATAATAATATAAAATAAACGATTTCTGGAGGATTATAGGACTGTTTTTTTTTATTTTTATTATTTTTAAATTTATCTACAAGGATTATGGATTATTTACACAATCATTTAAAAGTTTTTAAAAATGTAAGAAAAAAAAATCAAACAGCACTAAGCTTCATTATCCAAGAAATCAGTACTTTCAATCAAGATAACCCAGTTACCTAGAGGAGCAGAATCGATTTTTTTCCAAGGGTTGAGGTATGTCTTTTTTTCTTTCCAATCAGAATATTCCTGACAACTGTCACTGGGTTGGTCCCATGGCAATTCTAAAAAAGAAACAAGTCCCAGTTTTCTGAGTGTTCATATCATTATGCAGTAAGGATTGCAAGGGAAAATAATTAACAATACAAATCCATTTCCTCCAGGTTAATTCAATATGGTTTTCAAACTAAGAATACCAACTCACAAAAATTTTAGAGGCACTCAAAGTAGATGA
Source organism: Tadarida brasiliensis (assembly GCA_030848825.1). Lineage (NCBI taxonomy): Eukaryota > Metazoa > Chordata > Mammalia > Chiroptera > Molossidae > Tadarida > Tadarida brasiliensis. The sequence continues at coordinate 24,725,546 of CM061277.1, read as the reverse complement.
ACCGCTTCCTGCCCTACTCATTCCAAAAGTATTCACATGAATCTTAAAAGCGAGAAGTACTTTGGTATATCATTTAGGAGCTATATACATACTTCATTTATAAAAACCTTTGGGAATAAAAGTTCCAACTTAGTTATAAATAATTTACTATTAAAAAGTCATATAAATATGGATGCCCTTGCCCGGTGGGTATGGCTCAGTGGATTGAGTGTCGTCCCGTGGACTGAGAGGTCCCGGTTCAATTTCCGGTCAGTCAGGGCACACGTCCGGGTTGCAGGCTTGATCCCCAGAAGGGGGCATGCAGAAGGCAGCCGACTGGTGTTTCTCTCTCTCTCCCTAAAAAAAAATCAATACAAAATAAATAAATAAATATGGATGCCCTTGGTTTATTTCATTTATTTCGATATAACAAATCTGTCTTTCCATAGGACAGGAGTTTTATCATGATTAAATAGCTCTTACCTCCAGCCAACATTGCAGTAAGTACTATTCCACAGGACCAAACATCAACTGGTTCTGCATGAAATTCTCTTCTCTTTAGAAGTTCTGGAGCAACATAAGGTAAAGTACCACACATCTTGTTCAATAAACGCTCACGATTATTATGTCGAAACACTGTTGCCAAACCAAAGTCAGAGATTTTGAGGTTATCTAAACCAAAGGAAAAAGAAATGGATAAAAATGTTTTGTAACTAGATAAAAAATTAAGTATTATTGGAAAATCACTCATATTACTTAAAGTTTGTGGAACTTCTCTACCTTAAAATTACCAAAAACAGATATTATTAAAAAGAAGAAATACAAGACATCATCATCTTGCTGAAACTAGTGAAAGGACTCATTGCTTCTGTTAATTTAAGAAAAATATCATCAATACACAAAACAGGTTAAAGTCAAAAGGGCACTGCAGACTTAAAGCAGAGCCAAACCCTTTACTGGGCTGTGCAGAGGGCAGCAAGGAGACATCAATAACATATTAGGCACTGCTTTCCCAGAAGCAAAACAAACCCTGTTGGCAGGAAGAAAATACATATGTAAAGACACACCAAAACTAAAGACCCACAAACCACCAGAACTTCTTGTCATAGTGGTTAAGTTTAGAAAAGGAGGAGGAACTCTGTATAAAAAACAAATTTCCATTCTAACTTCCTATCTTCAACACACACAAATTGCAGACAAAACTCTCAATTTCACTTATACTTGGAGAATGTCTACTATAACAGAGTGACACTGTGCTAACCAATGCAGTTAGATAAATTACTGGAGAAGACTAACAACAGACAACTGTTGTGAAGATTATGAAAATATAGAACATTACAAAATCCTATAGCAAAGGAATATAATCTAGTCTTAGGAGTTAGGGAAGATTCCTTTTCAACCTTTTTAGAGGGCAATCTGGAAAAAGATGTTAAAATTTGAAACATTCACACACTCTTTATACTAGTAATTTCTACTTCTAGGACCATACCCACAAAAGTACTCCCACAAACTCTCAAACATAAGGATATTCATAGCAGTATTATTTGTAAATAAATGTCCATCAATAAAGAAATGATTAAATCTTTTTTTTTTTCTAAAGAGGGAGAGAGAGAAACATCGATGAGAGAGAACATCGATTAGCCGCCTCCTGCATGCCCTCCACTGGGGATTGGGCCCACAACCTGGGCATGTGCCCCGACCGGGAATTGAACCGGCGACCTCTTGGTGCATGGGTCGATGCTCAACCACTGAGCCACACCGGCTGGGCGAAATGATTAAATCTTATAATACATGTATACAACAAAAGTATTTAAGTAGTTGTTTTTAAAAAAACTATATTTATATGTACTGACACAGAATTGGGTATAAGTGAAAAAAAAAAAAAGGTAAGTGTCACAACAAATTTTCATTATAACATGACCCAATTTTTATATTGGGTCTGTGTACAAATTTAGAGAACAGTCACCACTGTTCTAGTGGTTTTTTGTTTTGTTTTTGGTTAATCCTCACCTGAGGATTATTATTTTTTCATTGATTTTTAGATAGAGTGGAAGGGAGGAAGGGAAAGGAGGAAAAGGGGGAGAAAGTGAGGGAGAGAGAAAGAGAGAGAGAGAGAGAGAGAGAGAGAGAGAGAGAGATCGATTGGTTGCCTCCCACATGACCCTGACAAGGGCCAGGGATCAAACCTGCAACCCAGGTACGTGCCCTTGACCAGGAATCAAACCTGTGACCCTTTGGTCCACAGGCTGACGCTCTAACCACTGAGCCAAACTGGCCAGGGCTCTATTGGTTTTTAATGCTACAAAAATAACTGTCCCAAATAGATTAATTTTTTAAAAATCAATTACCTCTGCACAATATAATATATAAACCATTGATGATGTTTACCTATATTTGACTTGAGAGTAGCTCCTATAATTACCTTTTAATATCTATATGTGACACAATCTTAATAAACCACTTAGATTAAGTTCCAAGTTACTTATAAGTAGTAATCACTGAAAATACTAATGGATGACCACAGTACTCCATGGATTTGGTTGTTTTGTTATTCTCTGAATTTCAGTAATGCAAAGGCCTTGAAAAAGCCTTGTACGGCTGTATTAAAATATTTAGGTAGCAGTGACAAAAGCTAAACTTACCCCTTTCATCCAATAGGAGATTTTCTGGCTTAATGTCCCTGTGAGTTATTCCAATACCATGCAAATAAATCTAAGTAGAAAGCAAAGGGAAGCATACTAGAATTTAGTAACTTACTTCATTCATATTAATTTTAAGCAGAAAAGAAACAACTGGACCTACCACTCCTGCCATGAGTTGATGGAAGAACCTCTGAGCATCTTGTTCAGGCATGCCTATGTCTGGCTCTATAAGAATGAATTATGAAAGTTAGCTTACCAGGTAAATACAATCAGGAATCAACCACATAAACTCCTAATTCTGAGGTTAAACATCTGTGATTGTACTTTAGCAAACAGAATTTTATGCTAATAATGAAAAGACTCTGGAGTCCACTAACACATAAAGTACTTAATAACACACATTTCCACATCTGTTATGTGGTAAAAATAAATTAACATTACAGGAAAATTAGAGAGAGAAATAACAAACTATTATCCAAATCAAGAATGCAAACTAGCTCAGCCGGTGTGGCTCACTGGTTGAGAGTCGACCCATGCACCAAAAGGTCGCTGGTTCAATTAAAAGTCAGGGCACATGCCCAGATTGTGGGCCTAATCCCCAGTGGGGGGCACACAGGAGGCAGCCAACTGATGTTCTCTCTCATTGATGTTTCTATCTCTCTCCCTCTCCCTTCCTCTCTCTCTAAAATCAATAAAGAAAAAAACAATTAAAAAAAAAAAAGAATGCAAACCATACCTTGAAAGCCCTTCTTTATCTTATATTAATCATGATTAATTTGATCTTTCAAATTCTCCCCTAATTTCATCAAAATGTTATGCCAAGATTTTTCCACTCTTGAAATGTAATTGCCAAAGTAATTGGGCAAATATAAGCTAATTTCACAATATTTAACAATAGATTTAAACTTCATATAACCTTTCACACTACAAAGTCACAAATGCCTGTGAAGTTTCTTTAGGAAACACAATTTTATTAAGAAATATTCTATTGTCAGTCATCTTTTTATATCTTGACCTCCCCTGTTAACTCACGATTTCTTTTACACTCAACTCTCTTCTGTGATAAATACTGGAGGTTCTAATAATCAATTTTAACTGTTAATACAATAGCTTTAAAATGATAAATTTAGATCCACAGAATGTTTTATATACTTCTCAGGGCTCTATAACATCAAGCCCTTTAGTCTACATAAAACATTTAAGTAACAGCAACAGAATTTACTTATTATATATAAAAGCAATCTGAGAAAATTCTAAATTATTTCACTTAAATAAAGAAGAAACATAACAACATGCTATTATTTTCGATCTGTAAATATATGCAATGATTTCATGTAATTAGAGTGTCTACAAAAAACTGTATAGGCAAACAATGCACTGCATTTATAATACTTCATCATGAGATTACAGTTTATCATTACTAAAATCTATAAAACAATGCCAATCAAAATCACTTATATAATTTGAGAAAAAAGTTTTCTTTGATGACTTTATGCTTTCATGTGTTAATTAAGTTGCAAAACCAAAAAAATTTACTCCAATTTCTCTGTTGCATAAGCAATTCTGAATGGACAGTGACCAAATAGCAGACCTGAGTTTAAAAAAACAAATTTAGAAACTTGTTTAGTAGAATAATTATCTTATATCTCTTCCATACCTATTCGATCAAAAAGTTCTCCTCCACTACAATACTCCAGAAATAGATATTGGATATTGCCTTCTCTCCTGTGACCATAGAATTTCACTACATTCTCATGATTTAACATCTTATTGATACAGATCTCTTTCTTAATATTTTCTGGACAGTCTACGGCACGCTTCATGTCCACAATCTTCACTGCAACTGCTTCTTCAGTTCTTCTATTCACAGCAAGTTGAACTCTAAAAAGGAAAAAAAAGATCTATAGCATTCCAGACCCTTGAATTCTATTCATTTTAAAACTTCTAAAGATTAAACATGACCCATCTAAAACTACTTTACCTTTATTAATTTCTCCTCCAAGGAGAAACCATGGAAATGGTTTCTGCCATGTTCTCAACAGATACTACTCCTTTCTGAAATGTGAGGTACAACAGATAATGACCAAAAAAGTCATTATGCTGTATAACCAAGTCACTTAATAAACGCTTGAGAAAATAAACTAAAATGGGATAATAGCAATTCTAGGCCACATCACATATACACATACTCTACTCATTTAACATTACCTAACGTTCATTAACCCTATGGTAACTGTTCTAAGCCCCTATGGGGTAAGTACCGTTATTGCCACCTTACACCTAAGAAAACAGAGGCACACAGTGATATTAAGAAGCTTGCCACCCTCGCTGGGTGGCTCAGTTGGCTGGAGTGTCATCTCATACACCAAAAGGTTGCAGGTTCGATTCCCAGTCAGGGTACATCCTAGGTTTGGGGTTTGACCCCCGGTCAGGGCACGTACAGGAGGCAACCAATGGATGTTTCCCTCTCACATAGATGTTTATCTCTTCCCCTTCCTCTTTCTCTAAAATCAATAATATATATATATATGTATATAATTTCTTCGGGTGATTTAAAAAAAAAAGAAGCTTGTCTAAGAACAAAACAATGACCAATGACCAGTATGTGACAGGCCAATGATTTGACACCAGGCAGCCAGACTCCAGAGTCTGTCCCTGTGTTCATTTAACCACTATGCCTAAACCTCAAGAAGGAGTATGTGGCGGGAGAAACTGACTTCAGCAGTCCCTTCCAGCTCTTTACAAAGAAAATGTAAGAGAGAAAAAAGTCCTTACAAAAGATTGTACAGCTTCAGTTCCCCCAAATCTTGGACTTCAAATGCAGAGATTGCAGAGAGATGCTTCCTAAGGCCCCAGTGTATTAAAATAGCTCCAAAACAACGAATATGTACTCAAACAAGACACGACAGAAAAGGAAAGTAAGCGTGAACGCAGGGTGCAGGGCTGGGACTCACTCTCCATAGGCACCTTCTCCCAGGGTCTGCACCAAGTCCCAGTCTTCCACGAAGGGCACTGCCATGACCCCGCTGCGCCGCACGCTGTAGGGGCAGGATCCAGGAAAGGGGGCGTGAGTGCAGGCTGCCGTCGCCCGTGAGGCCGCTGACCCTGCGCTGGCCCGAAGTCCTCAATACAAACAACAGCTCGTTTCCCCTGCCACCGCACCCCCATTGCATCCCAGTCCAACCCACAGGCAAGTATCCCAAATTCTGGCGTTTTGTTGGCCATCTCCATTCCCGCAGAGCCCCCGGAGCGATGTCACAGCTGTGATAGGGGCTGGGGACAATGCCTCCCGGCCGAGGCAGGGGAGGGTCAGCGGGGTCCGAGGGTGAGGCGGGCCGAGAACCACGACCACCGCAGCCCCTCCTCCCCACCCTGACAGCGTCCCCCGGGCCGGGAGGAGCCCGGGGCGGGGCCAAACTGCCCCGACACGGAAGGAAGGGCCGGGTGGCACGCAGGCTTGCAGAGGCGAGGTCTCTGCAGTGCCTCCACCACCCGCGCCCTGGTGCCACCCTCCTCCGCCCCCTGGAACCGCCCCTCCGCGGGAGTCTCTCGGAACCCCTCGCCCGGCGCCGTGCCCCTCCTAGCTATTGCGGCCCCGAACTCCCCTGCAGACTCCCTGCCCACCCCTACCCGCCGCCCTCCTCACCAGGCCGTCCTCTGCCCGCCACCACAGGAATCCAAATGCAGCGCTTTTCCCGCCAAAATTGGCTCGCGTCACACTGTCGCAAACACGCGCGCCTTTGCCGTAAAGCAGGGAGCGCGCTTTCCAGCTCTCGGTTGGGAAAGGCGGCTGCTCCCGGTGCTCCCGCAGGTTTCAGCTGCTGCGGAGTCGGGAGGAGGTGCTGGCTGCCGATCGCACCCGTGCGAAAGCTGAGACAGACGCGTCTTAGTCCCGGGAGGGCCGGAGACCCGAGAGACGAACACGCGGGGGTCTGCGTTTCCGCCCGTGCGCGCCGCCACGCGCGCCCCGGCGCCTCCGAGCACCCGCCGGGCGACGGACTGGCCCGGGAGGGCCTCGTTCGGCCTGTCTGCGAGCGGCTGCTGAGACCCGGGGCTGGGAAGGACGAAGGAAACTGCGGGGAGCCGCAGCCCGGTGCCTCGGTAACTGGCTGCGAAGGCATCCGAATGAAGTCTTTTAGTTTGAGCTTGTGTGGGAATGACCCATTTTGCCCTGTGTTGTATGAACCGGCTCCAAAACGGCACCGTAGCCCCACCGTTTTGAAAGAACAGCATATGCATATCTCAGTGCTTACCTGCCTTTTCATTCTGCAAGTGGAAGAAACAGGCAGGTCGAACAAAAAGGCTGTTTCGCTTCATTTTACAATGCAAATTTTAAGAGTAACCAGTTTAAATGAGAATTCTGGGGTAAGGGGCCTGCTGGAGGATAAAATAATACAGAAAACTGAAATAGGTATTCGCTCTTGACAGTGAACGACTGGGACAGGCAAGATCATCTCCATTCAATTCTCCAGTTCTTAAAAGTGGGTCACATACATTGAACATAACCAGCTGGATTGTGTTACTGGTAACGGAGTAAAATCTAGAAGTTTTAAACCATGACATCACAGGTTAGGTTCATGTAATAGTTTTCAGGTTATTTACTGCATTTTCTCTAATTTTTACACTGTGTGCTGCAAACAAAGAGTATGAAGAAAAGGAGGACCTGCTTAGTTTCTATGTATCTGGATGGAATTAAAGTATCTTAGTCTGAAAAAAATAAAGTATACAAGTTTCAGGCAGAATACACAGTTAAAGATAGCATATGGGAGAATGACTGCACACTACATCCCCCTGTTCCTTTCTGAAACCTTACTAAAGAATGGAGTATTAAAAACAAGCTTTTGGCAAGTGGAAAGTTTAGATAAAAGATGAACCCTAAAGCCAACAATGGGAAAGCAGAAGAGCAACTTGATTTATATCACAACTTCCAAAAGGCTCAAGTTGAGTTAGTGACACCAGATAACTGAAATGTAGGAAGGTGGGGCTAAAAAGAGGGTAGGTTGAAAGACTAGGTAAGAAGCAGATAGACCCTTGAACCCTCTCCCTCTGTGTACCCAAAGAACTGTCCCTCCACAAAGCTGGTACAAGACTTGAGAGGGTAAATAACATGATATCTGAGCTAGACAGCATCGTGCACGGTTAAAGGCTTGGATTCCTTACTGAAAACAAAGGGATTAAGAGTAAGTTTATGCAATGAAGTTCAACCTCTGAGCCTTCTTTCCCCACTTTACTCTTAGAAATTTGGGCGGCCAGACTTGTGTCCTTAGGGGATATACGAAGCCTTCTCAAGGGAAAGTCACCTACATAAAAGAAAAGATCTAAAGATACCAATATCAGGGATTTCGTAATGTAACAACTCAGCCAGATCACAGGAGTGAGGCCCACATTCAATAAGCCAGACCCCTCTCCCCAAACAGATCTTCCA